>OX439140.1:146720495-147920495 GCA_949318255.1 Pollenia labialis | reverse complement strand
TCGAAAAGTCGTAGACCAATTTTTGTTTTTTTTTCGACAGTTTTTGGTTTCGACTGCAGTTTTTTACGCTATGGTTTTTTACTAAAGATGCCTTCGCATTTTTCACACGTCGCGTTTTTAAACTCTGGTTGGTAGCATAACTAAGAAATTTAAACGTTTTTATCTGGTGGAAAAAATCAAGCGTGACAGGAGAAGTACCATAAAAATAAATCAAGATGTTTTACAGGTGGAGACCAATATACTCTGTGCCGGATTCTGGAAGCTTTTCGCCTAATTTTACTAAGGTCTAGGTCGACTAAGGCTTGTGGAAGTGACTCCAAGCAAATCGTGAGATACCCTGGACCGACCATGCGGTACCCTACACCACAGTATATAATAACAATTTGTTCGAGTATACTCTTTTTGGGACCCACGAACAATCATGGGAACGCCTGAAAAGATTATGTTATGAGGTTAAGATTCATGTAAAAGTGTGTGCCTAATATTCAGCCTTATTCACAGAAAAAATGTTTACCAAAAATTGTTCAATTAAAAAAATTAATTGATGCACATTAATTTTTTCAATTAATTTATTGTTTGCTGCAATTATTTTTTTTAATAAAAACATAAATATAAATGTTTGTGCATATATTGTGTTTTTTAATTTATGCAATTCATTTTTTAATTTACTACATTTGTGTGGCATGACTCGAAAATACAAATCCGTTAATTGTCTGAACGAATTGTTTAATTAAAGTCAATTTTCTATTTTTTCTGTGTTGTGGTTTATACAGGTTGTGTGTTACTTTAATCTATTACAAAAATCTACACAGTCGTATACGACAACGATAACCACAATAAGGTGGCTTATTTATTAGAATATATTTTCGCGAGTAGTATTTATATGGGAGATATGGTCGAATATGAACCGATTTCAAATAAAATTTGCTAAGATAATTTTGATTGCTTAAAATGTGGGTCTCAAATGAAATAATAAAAAAAATCTCATTTCGCCGGAAAAATCCGAGTTTCAGAATACGTTAAAGTAAATCCCAATCTCAAAAACACGGCCTAAGTTGTTAACGACAACGACAATCGGAATAAGGCTGATAGTTCCAACTACGTAACTTGTGTAAATATTTAGTAGGTATTGATAAAAATTACGTTAAAAAAATTTTAGGACAATCGGCGAAGTTTGAGAAAAATCGTAAAGCCCAACTTGTATGCCTCATAACTTGAAAAATATTAATTTTACATAAAAATCGTTTACTAAGAAGTTGGTTTTAGTGAAGTTTCCAACAACTTGTGTCTTAACAACTGTTCTCTTAATCTCATATTTAACAAAGCCTAACTTAAATAAAAAGCAAACCGCAGCACCAATGCGAATTTTTTCAATAGAACTTTTTTTTTCTAACACACGTTATTAATTCAGCTTCAATATTTGTGTTTGTGTGCTTTTGCTTACAAAAAAAAATAGTCAAACGCATATCATTTGTTTCTAACAAACCTACCAGCTATCCTCTATTCTTTAAGGGGGCTCCCATACAAAATTGTCAAGACAGACTAGTAATACAGGTAACCCTCCTACAAGACGGCTTTCTACAAAACGATTTCGATCTTACACGAAAGAAAAATTGCGGAAATCTCCTCATCTACAACACGGTCTCATTCTAACACGATAAAATGGAATTGCAACTTTATCATGATTGAGTTGTTAAAATTGTACCAAAATAGTACAAAAGTACTAATTTTTGCATCCCTGTTACGATTTAGTTAGATTTGAATAAAAATGGAACTCTTAATTCTTTCTATATATTTTTTTGTATGTATGTACATATTTCTAATTAAAACAATGGCGCGTATTCAGAAATCATAACTAAAGTCGCAACTAATAAAACAGAAACTAAAAAATAGTTCATAGATAGTTATAGATCTTATTCATAATTCATAACTAGCTTGGCAACAGCTTTCAGCTGATTGAAGAAATGCAACCATGCATATTGGCAGGTAGTGAAAATAAAATGTCGATAATATTTTGAACGATAAATACTTTAGTTTATTTAAAAGCTTACTAAGCTATTAAAAAAAACAATTATTGTTCTTAAAAAATGCAAACAAATTCTAAAAAAGTAATTTTTTGGTTATAGTTTTGATATAAATCAATTAAAATGGGTGCCTGTAAAAATATAATTTTTCAATAAAATTTGGTGACTAAAAGCACATCTCTAGTTTAGTTTATTTTTGTATGGATGTTTTTGGACACAATATGCAAGTGGCAAATGTATTTTAGAGCAGGGATTTCCAAAATTTTTTTGGTTGTGTATTAGTGAGTACCAGAGAGTAAGCAAATTGAGAGAAAGCATTTATTTACAGCCGAAATAAAATGTTAGTAATACATATTTTAAGTTGTATAACACAAAGGTACAAAATTAAAAATTTTTTGTGTTGATAAAAAATTTGTAGCAATTCTTTACCAATTCAATGTCGCTGATTTTAAAACTACACTTTTTTTTATTCGGAAGCTTTTTGACTCTAAATCAGTTTCAAATATCTTATCAAACAATTGTAAAAAATTAAAGATTTTTATGTTTAAAAAATTCATAAAAAATAAATATTGCACGCAAATCACAGCTGATAGAAAAATTGTCCCTTATTGCAGATTCAAGTTCCAAATTGAACAGTACGACGGCCTACCGTTTGACTGGAAAGGGGAAGAGACTCTATAAATTTAGTATTATAATTAAAGGCCCAACCAGAACATGAATGAGGTCGCTTAAGTCAACTTAAGTAGCTGTGCGAATACATATAAAACATATATGGCAAGCTACAATGTACTTAATGATGCTTTTCGTCAAGTTTCGTCAAATGTCATTTGCTTAAGCAAAGTGCCAAACTGAACGCACATTCCGTACGAAAACAGCTGTGTATGTATAACAATAAAAAATAAAATAAATTAAAATGGACAAATAAGACGAATTAACATATTTTAATTTATTTTCCATTTTTTTTAAGACACTCACAAATTATCTATTTTTAAATTCTTTACAAATTAAATAGCATAAAATAAACAAATACACGGTTGGACTTTTTGGTACATTTTAGTTTGAAGTGCTCGCAAAAAAACAAAATATTGCACAAATATGCAACAATGGTTAAATAGATATTAAGTACATTATGGCCACCTAAAAGTCTTTTTTTATTTGCTTATGCATTTGACAGACTTTTCGTTAGTTTTTGACAATTGTTTAAGCTAATACATGCATGATCTGGTTGGGCCTTAAGCCTTTTCCAAATTTTCTTCAGCAATTGCTTGATAAAAACACCATCCCACAATGGTCTTCCTTTCTTAACAATTTCCAATATTACTAAACTTGAAATCTCCATTTTCAGTTTGGGAACTGATTTTGGTTCATTAATTTCCTCTTCTAATAACCATTTTTTAAATTCAATATGAGAATTATAACGTGAAAAAGTTATTTTAGTAAACAGTTAGGGTATTCATAGTGGTAAGAAATATAGAAATGGTATTCACGGTGTTGGGTTGCTCATACTTCAAACATCTGTGCATACATTTTTATTCTAGCTAATGGTATATCATAACTTTTTAGAAAATACCAAATGTGCACATGAGTTTGCCTGCAAAAATGTATAAAGTCATTATAACAGGTCAAAGTTACGTTTAATAATTACAATAAATTAGTAAGGTTAAAGGCAGAATTAGTCTTTACTTTCTGTTTCTGTTCTTTTCCGTGCCGTTCTGTTTCAAAATTGTAAAAGTTTCTTTTTCTGTAGCAACTGTAGCCATTTATGACAAATTTATTAGTTTTGCACCATCCATTGTTTTATTTCAATAACTTTTATGCACATAAATTTGAAGAAATAAAATTTAATTAACGAATTTTTTATTATTTATTTTGCGGTAACTTACAATTACTTTACAAGTTCTTGGTTTTATCAAACTGAACCGCAACAGAACAGAACAACTAATCAATTTCACAGGTTTTTTAATAACAAAAACAAATCAGCTGTTTCGTAACAGACCAGAAAGTAAAGACTTACTGAGCCTTAACTCTTTGGGCTCGGTCAAATAATTGTAGCATAAAAAAGTAAGCAATAAAAATAGTGCTAAACAATAAAGTTTCATTAATACATCAATAAAACACATCTTCTTACCCAAACATTTTACCTACTGTCACATTTGCTTTTATGTGTACAGGTTATTTACACATAAATTGTAGCAAAACAAGACTTTTCTTACTTGTTTTTTAAATATTTCTACTTACTTAAGAAAAGGGTTTTCAAAGAAAGAAAAAACCCAACGACGCAATTGGTACAGAAACCAAAATATTTTTACAAGCAAAATACCAACAAATTCTTTTGGCTATTTTGTTTCTTAATAATTTCTGCATTTAGGTACGTCTTTTTTAAGAAAGCAAAAGGGACCCTTTTACAGGTAGCAAATAATTTTTTTCATAAACAAAACACATATCGTTAGCTTAAACGTTGCAGTAAATGTTATTGTTAAAAAAATTTACTAAATAAAATTTACGCTAGCTTTGCTGTTAAATATTTTCAACAATTTAAATTATGTTAAAATTAAATAAAAATGTTATATTACTCTGCATTGAAGTCTTTAAATTTAGACTCTAAATATTGCACGCAAGGCATTGGATGTTACCAAAAGCATTTTTGACCGCACAATATTTTTGAGTGTAAGCTGAAACAAAATAATATAGCATCCGCTAAACATGTACACTTGTCGAAGTCACACCGACGACTGAATTGAAGAGCATAAAAATATGTGTTTGTAGTGGTTTGCACAATTGTGCAAAGAAATGGAAACCCCTGTTTTAGAGTGACAAAAATTGGCCCCCAAAATTGTTTTGCTATCTAATTAAATTATAAGATAATATCAATCAGCTGTTCTTTGTATGTATTTGTTAGTTAACATTTAGTTACAGATCTACCCATAATTAAGTGTAAACTTTTTCTGCTGAAAGTAACCAACTGTGAATAACATAAATACATAGGTACTTAAAATAGTTAACACTTAGTGATAATTTATGAATATGCGCCAATGAATTTAAAGAAAATATTAAATTAAACAAAATTTATATTTTACACTGTCTCCTAGCCTCATATTACACGTTTTCCTACAACACGGCGTTTTCTAGGAACCTATCTACCGTGTTGTAGGAGGGTTACCTGTATACTAATGAAAATTCCCAATAACTGCCGAGGATTCACCCCTAGGGGGATTAAATCTATGACAGACCTCCAGTTTTTTTTTTTTTTTTGTTTTAACATTTTTCTAATAAATACAAATATTGCGTTTTATTTAATTCTAAAATTTAATGCAAATTTTTTCGTCTTTTTTGAATAAAAACAGATTTTAACCACTTATGGCTTTTTCGTTCGTTTTTATTATGCCTAGAAAAAATTATAAGCATAACTGGCTGCACTTCCCAATTTTTTAAAGAACAAACATTTTGAAATTAGAAAAAAGTTTCACTTTACTTAAGATAATTTTATTGCGGATTTTTTTGTTATTTCAATAAACAACACCGTTTTTGAGCCACGCGAACATATGTTGTGCAACCTTCTCCATTTTCAACTAACGGTAGGTATATCTCGAAAACAAGAGCTAGCCTAAAAAAAAACCGGTTAGAAGGGTTAGGTTAGTAAAAATGTTTTTCCAACAAAATTAAAGATACATACATGATTCATACAAAAAGAGTTTTTTTAATAAATAAAAAATTTGATTTTTGGATTCGATATTTTGCAGTTTATTTTATTTAAAAGAGATTAAGGACAACTTGTTAACAACTTGTCTACAAAATTAATATTTCCTAAGTTATGAAACATAAAAGTCAGATTTCATGTAAAATTATAATTTTTCTCAAACTTTGGTGGGCGTGTGGGGCGGCAAATTAGCGGGTGAGACCTGTATATCTTTAGGTCTTTTGTCTTTTGATTTTAAAGCTCCCCCTTATATACATACATACATACTTTTGAAATATGTATAAAGTATTTGACAAATTTCGCCCTTTTTCTACAACCTTTACTACTGATTTTTTTTAATCTTGCCTCTATACAACTCCGGCCTTGGGCTTCTTCGTGAAATTTTAAAAATTGTCCATATAGTGTAAATAAATACGACTATGACAGTGTATGTACATATGTATGTATAACAAAAACATGCAATTACTATTATTAAATAAACTTTCGGATTTATTTAAAATTTTTATAATATTTAATATTATGTTATTGTTGCTGTTGTACTATTATTATATTTATATGTACATATATGTTAAAAAAAATAAGACATAAATAAAATAGTTATTTTAAGTTGTTTGCATTGAAATAAAGAAATGTCGAAAAAATCGTGTTTTACTTTTGATACTGACCTGAGCCTTTACCGAAGGGTGTATATCGAGCATGTCATAGAAATCAATTCCGATCGAAAGTGGAAATGATTTCGTATCTTGCTTCACATAAAACGAAATCACTTTTACTCGGAATTAATTTCTATATATGTATACATATGTAGTTATAAGTATGTTATTTCGTTTGTAATTTGTACAATATTGATCTTAGATCATATATATATATATATATATATATATTTTTTTTTTCTGGATGCTAATGATTACTGAAGTTGTTTAACGATGTCCGTTTGTCTGTGTGTATGTTGAAATGGGTTTTCCAAAGACCCCAGAAATTATGGGAACTCGGTTGTTTTATATTTATGTCACATATACCCTGTTAAAGTCTGCTATCAAATTTCAGCCAGATCGTTCAATAAATGACTGAGATACGAGTAAAAAACCACGACTGCCTCTTATTTGGCCAATAAATCCCTTTTTGTTGGTTTTTTATTCCTATTTTTCTGCATTTTGTCAAGCATCTTCGTTATCAATAGGCAACATCCGAAAAAATATGAGCAGCACTAGAAAAGTGGGCGTGGCACTTCACATACAAACACATTATAAATTTCTTTATCGGGCCTGTTCTGAAAATCAAGTGATTTCAAATCACATGTGTGATTTTGTGGTGTTTTGAAAGTCATACCGTTTTTGGTGTTTCTCGTTGTGCTTTCGCCAATTGAAGATCATACCAAAACACACAAGAACGGAACACCAAAACATCACACGTGTGATTTTAATAGGCACATGTGATTTGAAATCACGTGATTTGAGCTAAAGTGATTTTCAGAACGGAACGGAAAGAGTCAAAGTTTCCAAAAAAAAGGTACAAGCTTCTACAACATCCGACAAAAAGTGGGCGGTATTGGCCATGTGGGCATGAAACAAAATGAATTGATTAAATATCTAAACAGCAGTATTTATATAACTTATACATAACTTATACATATATGAAATATAAGATAATATTAGATTCGGCATAGCCGAATTTAATCCCCCACGCCACAGAATATAAAGACTCTATTTGGGACCCATGGGCAATCATGGACCAGCCAGAACAAAATAATGTTAGGAGGCAAACATTCATGTGGAAGTTCTTTGTTTAAATATTATTAAGATATCTTCATCTGTATGAGATTTTTTTTACCCTTAAGTGATTTTAAGGAAGGGCTCTTATATGGGACCTATGTTTAATATTGGACCTACCAGCACAACATTCTTTACGATATGGTAGCTATCTTAAAAGTTATTGTTACCAATTTGTTTGTCAATACCAACGTTTATTAGGAAGTTATGGAATAAAAAGCTTTCCGAGAGTAGTATAAAAAAATATGGACCGATTCCAATAAAATTTGGTTATATGGCTTAGATTGCAATAAAATAAGTTTTGCCCAAATGTAATCTAAATCCCTATATAATAAGAGGGTTTATAGGCACAAACACTATTCCAGAAAAACGTTTATGTAGCGACAATTGGAAATTACGGAACGATTCTGACCATTTTTTGTATGTTTCGTACTTTTGAATTAACAGAATGCCTTAAACATAAGCTGTTATTCTGCCGACGTAACTGACCGTCTCCAACTGACATGATTTGCTGTTATAACTTGAAGGTTTAAAAGCGTTGTTAAAACATTTGCATTAACAACCGTGTTATAACATGAGAAAACTTCTAACATGATAAGTCTATTCTTAACATATCGTCTTCACCTGACAATTTTTTGTCATACCAAACGTCAAACTTCATATTAAAAAAAAGCTGACAAAAATTTTCGAGTTTTTTTTATATAGACTTTGACGTTTGGTATGACAAAAAATTGTCAGCTGAAGACGCTATGTAACACTCACATCATATTAGTGTTAAAGTTAAGCATTGTATGTCAGTTGTAGACTGCATGTTATTGCCAACTTGCTGAGATAATTATCTTTAGTGCCGGTTCACACAGGTCAAGTTTGTCTCGTCAAGTCTTGAGTTTTTAGGAAAGAGGGGAAAAGAAATGGCATTCTCTTTTCCCTTCTCTCCTAAAAGCTCAAGACTTGACGAGCCAAACTTGACGTGTGTGAACCGGCACTTAGTGTAGACCAGAGCCCGGCAACACATACATGCAGACTTTTTATTATTTTTAACCTGGCGTTTACATTGGCCAGTACTGGCAAGATCCCAGCGGTAAAACTCAGAAGACCTTCTTACTTCAGGCCTTTTAAAAGGCCTGCTTAAAAATTGTTTTGATTAAATTCCTATTCTTATCTAACTGCTAAAGAATGCCTCATAGAAGGCCTCGGCTCTTTGGTGTAAAAGATAAGATACACTTTCCACGCTCGCTTCTATGAGAAGGGAGTAGAGAAGGAGTAACATTTTTTGTATTGTTTTTTTTTTGCACAAGCAAAAGCAAAACAATTATTTTTTTTATCCCGTTGCCATTCTTATGTACCTTCTAAAGAAGCGAGAGCGGAAGGCCTTCTCCGCAATGACAACGTGTGTAAAAAAGATATGAGTAAGGAATGGAGCGAGAAGGCCTTGTATATCCAAAAGAAGGAGTACAGAGGCCTTCTAGAAGGCATCCGTACCCCTTCTTTTTCCCGCTGGGATAGTAGCAATACATGCAAACCTTTTCAATAATACATGCACACTTTTCCAACTGTCTTGTCTACTGTCTAGCAAATTTAGCAGACAGTAAAATTGGACAGTGATTTCACATTTGCTAACAGTAGTTTGAAGTTTTGTTCGCAAAAGGAAGAAAAAATTAAAAAGTAAAAAAAAAAATAGATATATTCTGCTTTAATTTTTTATGTTTTAGTTAAGTTTTATATTTATTCACACAATATAGTTATTTTAAGAGACAAGGGGGTAAAGCCCCCCCTATGCTACTACTATGGGGTGATACGGGAGAAATGCCGTGATGGCGTTAACCGATCTTGGGGGGACAGAACGGATTGCAGGGTGTCCAGGGCACTATGGCCAAGATTGGACGCGGGGGCAACCAGGGTTCTGCTGGGATTGGATAGGAGTAGTCTTAGAACGCTTATAGGGTTCTTGACGGGTCATTGTCCTGTCAGGGATTTTGCGAGCAGATGGGACAACGCCATACCGGACTTCTGCAGATTGTGCGATGATTCAGAGGAGCTGGAGACGATCGAGCATGTACTGTGCCATTGTCCCAGGATGCAGGGTCTCAGGCAGAAGTGGCTAGGAGATAGGTTTCACGACGAACTGGGGTGCATCGCTGGATGTAGTCTGGCTGATCTACTGGGGTTTGTCAGGGAAATAGTGCGGTTGTTTCTGTTGGGGGGACTGTTGAGAGGGCAATAGTTCTACGCGAAATCTTCTAACTTTCTATCTTTCTTGATTCTATCCATCTCATACTTCTTTTCTTTACTGACTTCTATTTTTTCTCTTAATTGAAGGGATTCACAATGGACCATATTGGTCTCCGAGTGGAAGTGTGCCCTTGGGCGCATAACCCTTCTTAACCTAACCTAAACTAATTTTCATAACAAACTTAAATCGTATTTAAATCAGATTGGTTTTTTGAGTTTTATTTGAAAAGTCTTATTTAATTAAGATAAAAGTATGGAAGCACACTAAATATAAAAAAAAAGTATAAAAAAGTGTACATAATTATTTACAAGGTGGTCAGAAAAACCAGCTGGCTGTCAATGCTTGTTATTGTTGTATTATTGTGATATTGAGGTCACCTTGCTAAACTATTATGCGCCCCATACACTTTTCAATTCAATTGTCAACTGAGTCTTTCAACTGAATTGATACTTGGCCACACACTTCTTCAACTGAATTGAAAGATTTTAATTCAACTGTCAAATTTAGATTTTTTTACAATTTTACAAAAATGTATTTTCTCTCCAAGTATCCATGTTTGCCACCAATGTCATTTTTTTATTTAAAATTTTATTGAAAGTAAAGACAATTTTAAAAATATTTCACTTTTTCTTTGCAAAAAAAATTACAAACATAAATTTTGACAGCTGATCAAGAGACTTAAGCACACACAGTACAATCGAATTGAAAGACTTGGAGTCAACTTGAGAAAATCAAAATCTTTTGATTTTTCTTCAACCAACTCGACAACCGTCAAACTAATCAACTGGCAAGGCCATACACGCTTTGATTTGGACAACAACCGACTCAGTTGACAATTGAATTGAATCGTGTATGGTCTGCTTTACAATGGAAACTTAAGTTGACATTAAGGGTGGGTTTTTAACATGGAGATTAGAGATTTACTCATCTTTAATCTGTGTTTTTAGTTTTTAAGATGAGGATTAATTAGTCCCCTTTTAACTTTTTAACTTTGTTCGGTGTTTAGACACACAAAGTTTAATTTGACAAAGTTTTGTTTTCTTTTGTTTGAATATATTATGTGAACAGCGTTACCAGAATAATGATTTAATCATATTTTTAATTTTTTTTTTTTGACAAAAATACCATTTACAATTTTTTATCTCAAATTATGATATTTTTATTTTTAAAAATAATGATTTACTTTAAGTTTAATTGTACAACATACACAATTTTATTAAAACCAAGGCCCATTGAAAAGGTCTGTGCAAGAAGCCTGATGATCATTGTTTATGTTCTTTTTAGTTGTCAAAAGTTGTTTACATTTTGCTTACTTGTGAATGTATACGTTTATGGTATGCCACACGTACACGTTTTTTCCTTTTGCTTTGTATATGCGGTAGTAAATTTTTGACAACTAAAAAGAATTGTATTTTGTTTTTGTACAAGTAAGCAGACCTGATAGATGGGCCTTGATTAAAACAGTCAATTTTTAAAACAATGAAATTTTGAATCAGCTTGTATTTTATTGGTTTTGCACCCAGTGTCAAGAATACACAAAATTGCATCATAATTTCTGGGCATACAAAATATTAAAAAAGCATCTTAGGTTGTTAATTTTTAGAACATTGATGAAAAAATTTATTTGTTAAAAAAACCCCGTATTATTATAAAGTTTCATATATGTATTAAAGGTAAAACTAATGAAAATTAAGAAGCTTTTAGTTTGAATTTTCCATCTTCCATATATATGATAATTTTAAAACAATGTTTGTATATACATATGTACATATAAGTGCTTAACTATTCCATTAAGAATTAATTTAGATAAATACATTTAAATAGAGTTTTATCAAAATATCTTATATATTACATCGAATCAAAATATATAATATTAAATTAAGAACCCTTAAGATTTCATATGACGTAGGAGCTTCATAGATTCATATTAGAATTTAATTACTTTCAATCAAACTTTATTATTTCTATGGACTTTTCGACGTTCTTATTCCTCAGAAATTAATGGATTTATAATGTATTTTTAGAAAAATTTGTACAGAAAATATAACCGAAAACAATTTAATCCTATTTAATTTTGTAAAAATATGGCAAATCGTCAGCTCATTATTATACATAATAGCCCGACAAAAAAGAGACATCTATAAAAGTAATAAATGCATGGGTTGCAAATAATGCACTGGTTCCTTTTAGGCGAAACATGCAAGATTTTGATATTAGCGTGTCATTGCACAGTGGTCGATCCCATTGGCCAAAAATAAAAAAATCAAAGTCAAAAGTTTGTCACCAAAAGTGGCATCACTATTTCTTATAAAAACAAGGTTTTAAAATGTATAGTTGTTTTTGTTTTATTTCAACTGTACCCTTAAAAGTCCGTTCTAAAAAAGGAGCAAGTTAATTGTTGAATTTTGGAGTGTAAAATGTGGAAAATTACGTGCAACTTTAAATTAATTAAAATAAACAAAAAAACGTTTGTGTTGAAATAAATTAAAATGAATATTAAATTAGAAGGTATTAACTAAATTTTTAAATACTACCAATGTGTTTAGCTTGTTGTGGATTTGTTAAAAAATTTCTATTTTTCCAGTGTCATTGTTAGTGTTCGTTTGTCCATATATTAAAATTTCAACTAGAGTTTTAGTTGTGTTCCCCCCTGAAATCTCTAATGGGAGTTTTTTAAGTTTGTTAGTTAATATTCCAAAATTCTAAAATTGGTAATATCAGCTGCTCACTTTTGCTCGTCTTTGCGTTATCTCCCACTGATCAAATCGGCCCCGTTGTTTTTATGTCCAACTTTGAAGTTTTGTGTGGTTTTTTGTTAATTTATGTTCGCGTGTGTTTATTTTTTTTCATTTACACGGACTTTTAATTTTATTTTTGTTTTTAATTTTATCCTTGTTATGAATTGTTTTCACAATAGGCACATGTTATAATTGCAAAATTTATATTTTTTGATATTTGGTGCTTAAAAAGAGGTGCAAATGCTGGAAAAGCTAGAAAAGTGAATGATATCGTGAAAAGCTATATTAAAAATGAGGGCTACACATTTGAAGAAAGTCCATTAGAAACACGCTTAAATTATAATTGTAAAAAAATTTCAGAAATTTGGCAAAAATGCAATCGAATAAAAACAAGAGTTGAAAATATATATTCTGATTGGCTTGCCCAAATTGAGTCGATTTTATTAACCTCACAAAAATCTGTCTTGAATCAAGATCGAGGACGTCCTAGATTAATTTTCGGAGAGTGTTCAAGCTGGACAAAGCGACGACGAATAGCAGAAATTGCAGAAATTGATGTCTCCGCTGCTAATGATTTGCGATTTGCTACTTTACAAAAGAATCCATCGTTTTTGCAAGCAAATGTTAGTGAAGTTATATCGCTCATAACTGAAGCAGGTTTAACAAAACATCAATATTTGACAATAAGAAGCTTTATAAACAGTAAACTCGATAATAATTTTTTCCCTTGCTACGATAACATTTTGAAAGAAAAAAAGAAAAGTTACCCAGACAAAATAACTGTCAGCGAATCTAACGCTGAAGTTGAACTTCAAAGTCTATTAGACCATACCGCTACTCGGATATTAGAACTACAAAGCGATGTTATTAATGAAGTTTTGGATGAGCCGGTAAATGGCCTTACATTAATAGGAAAATGGCGGTTTGATGGCAGTTCGGGACATAGCGAGTACAAACAGGAATTTGAAAATAATATTTTGGATGATAGTAATTTATTTGTAACGTCATATGTCATATGAAAATTAAACAGTTAACTCCAACGAAATTCAAAAATAATCAGAAAACGATACATATTGACCATATTCTGCAACTAACAATGGTGGATGGTAAAGTATGTAATGCCTTAACTCAAACTTCATCCGCAAAGTGTTACATATGTAATGCAAAACCGACCGTAATGAACAATATTGAAAAATGTCTGCAAAAAGAAGTTAAAATAGATCACTATGAATTTGGATTATCACCTTTGCACGCATATATTCGATTTTTTGAGTATTTTCTTCATATATCGTATAGGCTTGAACAAAAACAATGGCAAATTAGGACCGTAGAAGGAAAAGCAGAATATCTCAAAAGAAAACAGAATATTCAATTACAATTCCGAGAAAAAGTGGGACTAATAGTCGACAAGCCAAAAACTGGAGGGGGTGGGTCTTCCAATGATGGAAATACGGCACGAGAATTCTTTAAAAATGCTGTCTTGTCTGCAGAAATAACAGGAATTAATAAAGAATTAATTGAGAGATGTGCAACATTATTACAAGCTTTGTCGTCAGGGTATAATATTAATGTCGAAAAATTTAGAAAATATGCGCTGGACACTGCTAAGGATCTGACAAATAAATATTTGTGGTATTATCTTCCCCCCTCAGTCCACAAAATTTTAATTCATGCTTCAGATGTTATTGAACATGCTCTGGTTTCGATTGGAGAGCTCTCTGAAGAAGCTGCAGAGTCCAGAAACAAAGATATAAAGAAATTTCGACTCAAGCACACGCGTAGTATTTCACGCATTTCAACAAATACTGATTTGTCTAATCGTTTACTTTTAACTTCGGATCCTTTTATAACGGGACAACGAAAGTTACCGTGCAAGGACAAATCCATTTTACTAAAATCTGTTTTTAAATTGCTAGATTAATTTTGAATTCGATTTTTATTTAAGGGGGTTGTAACTAAAAAGCCGCTTCTAGTCTCAACCCCCCTTAATCCTTTTATAATTTTGTATTACATATTAAATATTTTATACATATATAATTAGTCAATGTTTTTATTTTTTAAAACTAATCTTGTAAAAAAGTTGATAATTAAAAACAGGTTTCGTACATTTTTTTCTTAATTTTTTGCTTATGTGGGGTGAATGAGGGTGCTAGGGTACGGTTGGGGTGAGTGGAAGTCATCAACCACTCCCATTTTATCATTTAATAGTTCTGACATATTTATAAAGCCGTGACCAAAGTTTCGCGATTATACCTATACTAAAAGTATTTATGGCCGCCGACTCCATACAGCTCCGACCAGTGTGCATTGGCGAGAATGGGTTCGCATTAGTATAACGGCTCGTCATTAAAATTTCAGGGATGAATTAGTATTTTCATTTATATGAAATATTCATTTGAACGAGTGCGAATAAAAACCAATGAAGTTCAATGATTCTAATACGTATTTTCATTAGTAGTCAATATTAATATTTACATGCATTACCAATTGTATTATAAATTAATTTAAAAGAAACATGAAAATACTAAAAAAATAAGGAATTTTGTACATTTTTAAATTGTTTATTAAAGCTTTAAACTTTTCATTTTTAAAAAGTTCAAAAATCAAAATATTAATCCTTATGTTATTTTTTTATTAAAGAAACAGCTTCAAACATTAAAAGATATTGTAAATAATTGATACAAAATTATACGTAATGAACAAATCGAAAGTTGATTAGTTATTCAGGTTTTATTTAAATCTTCGTAGTTTCCATCTCCGAGTGAACTTCTAAGCTGAATCCGTCAGTCAGGTCATATTCATCGGCATCCGTATCATCATCTGCATCCTCATACTCATTACTAGGTTGTAAATACACTCTGTTAGTTTTATATAAAACTTCTATAACAGCTAGCTGTATTCCATGTGCTAAACATAGCTGATGGTGTGTGTCTAATGTTGAGCCCAACTTTTTCATCACAGCCGCACCGTCTGTGGATATAGAAACTATATTCTTAAAATTAAGCCCGAATTCTTCCAATTTAGTTTCAACTATGTAGCTGCATACATCTATCAGCATTTATGCACCCACGTGCCCTTGTAAGACCTAGGTTCCAAAAAATGTTTCCGGTCGTATGAACATTTATGTTCATATACCTTCGATTTTTGAGCGATGTCCACTCATCAAACGTAAGGCTAAATTTGGCTCCTTTCTTTATTTTATCTGAAATATTTGCACGAATTTCATTCCGAATTTTAGATCCGTACTCCATGAACATCTTTTTTATAGACATTGCAGATTTCGGCACCACATAGCCTTTAGCGGTTAAAAGACTTCTTAAGTCGAAAGATGTGGAAAATTTTTGAAATGCCAATCCGTCTTTTGCAACCATTCTGGCATTTACCGCAGAAAAGGATTCATCAACTGTCCTTTTGAAGTAATGTTGTAGGGTATTATTAGATGAACACACACTTGAAAAATTCTCTCTTTGATGAGATGATTCAACAGGTGTGGAAGAAGTGGAAGGATCTTGTTCCATCCATTTTAAAACATTTATTTGATGCTGACTTTTAAGGTTGAACCTCCTGCTGTTTTTAATATCTTATTGCAGTTGTTGCATTTGGCCGTATCTTTTCCATTTCGTCTATAGTAGTCCCATACCGTCTTCTTTGTTTTTGCAGTATTCATAACTTAAATGGGTAAAATTTTTTATAAATAAAATATAATAATTATTTAGTACACTATGCTCACTATACAATACAATAACTGAAAAAATAATTGAATGTAGTTTAAATGCTTTTATATCAACGCAAAAAAAAAACAATTTAAAACAAACCTTTACTTTCGATTAAAATTACAATTTAAAACTATCTACATATGTCATATAGCTGGTAACTGCCAGCTACAATTACAACCACTAGCTGAAGTGTGTATACTCGGCACTCGAAAACTAGGGGAATACCCATATGTTATTTAAGGCTTGTGTAATTTAGTACTGGCTTAAATCAGAATAACCGTAGTACTTAAGAGCGTCAACTGAGTAACAGAGCTGGACATTTATTATTATTTTATAACAAAAAATATCTAATACTACATTTACATTAGGCCGAAATCTTGTAGATTTGATTTAAAATCTTCTTCGAAATCTAGTGCGTTTACATTACACTTTTTTGACATTAGCGAGATTTTGTTTTTATAACAAAACAACTAACTAAAAGTCTTTTCGTTACACATACAAACACAATTAAAAAATTTGCATTGCCTTTTATTAATAATCAACGATATTTATTCTATCAATATTATTCTTCAGTTGGAATGGAATATTTATAAAAAATTACCGAAATTGCCGGTATTTTTCTTTTAAATTTACCGGTTAATTTGGTAATCAATATGACCGGTAAAACCGGAAAACCGTTTACCGGTAATGTAACCTCTAATAGGGACTGAACATAGAGACTGAAGTGTCAATAAATTTTTCTAATTTTGTAAAAAAATTGCAAATACAAATGCAATTGCGAGTATAGAATAAAACAATGATCGGCCATTAGAGGAAAAGTCCGCTTGATTAAATATCTTTTGGGTTGAGAATCAAAACCAAATTAGAACATTGTCTAAAGCTGCAATAGAAGAAAAATGAAATTACTCTTGTATATTATTAATTTTATATATAACTTTTTGTTTGTTTAAAAATCAACAATTCTTAAACATATGAAATGGCCGCAATATTATAAATTTAACTCTAATTTTTGGATTATTTTAAGTACGGATCAAATTCAAAAATATTTTACTACCTTATTCATAAAAAAAACAATTATTTTGGTTAAAAATGTGTATTTTAAGACAAAAATTTCCATTCAGATTTTTCTTAAAACGCTTTTTATTAACTTGGTGGCCACACGATCAAGTTTTGCCTTTCAATTCCTTTCAATTTGCAATACACTCTCACTTTTTTACTAACACACTCACACTTTTTAAATTGACCACGAGATTGCTTTCAATTTCACCTTTCCATTTGTTTGGAAATTTTGCCTTCAATTTATCAGCTGATTACATGTTTGTCCTTATAAATTGTTTTATTGATGACATCATGAAAGTAAATTGTTTACAAATTGAGTGCAACCTACGTCACAGCTTTCAATTTTTGTAAATTTTGACAAGCAGTATATGTAAAAGACTATCAAGAACAACTTGATCGTGTGGCCGCAGTGTAAGAGAGAACACGGATACAAAATCTGACAAGCGGTCGGTAAATGTTTTTTTTTCTAAACCATTTTAGAAACTTCCCTACAAGAAATGAATCAGCGAGTAGTCACATTTTTCATTTTGCTGTTAAGAAAATGATAGGAAAAATGACCGAAATCAAGTTATCGGTCACAGTTGGTCATTTTTTCCTATCATTTTCTTAACACCAAAATGAAAAATGTGACTACTCGCTCATTCGTTTCTTGTAGGGTTATTTATTTTCATCACACCAGGGGTGTATTTGAGCGGAGTACATTGAAGGTGCTAGCATTTTTATACAATTACAAAAACAACTCAGGGAAATTTCATGTTGTTTTTGTAAAAATTGTAAAGCTGTAACCATCTGCTTTTTTGTTATTATTATTAATTTAAATTTATTTTTTTCTTTCATATTATTTTAATTCTACAAAGTCGTAATACATTGTATTACCGTGTAAACTGGCCTTAACAAATGAAATAATCAATCGCCTGTCATTTGGATACAGCACATTAATGTGCGTACCCTGCAGATACCGCGACTAGTCCATACATGCATGTAAAGAGTAGTCCATAAAGGAGCAGGAGTACTCCAAAAATACTCCAAATGTATGGTTAAAAGGTGGTCTATTTAACATTACGATGTCCTAGGAGTGGACCATATAACCCAGTTTTGCATCAACGGAGTAGTCTTAAAACTACTCCATTTGCATACATACTCTAGTGGACTAGTTTTGAAACTACTCCATGGTATACTCCAGTGGATAAGTTTTAACTTCGTTTAAAAACGAAAACATGTCGTTAAAAAACGAAGTCATGTCGTCTCACTACAAACACTTTTTAACAATGACATGGTCCATGCTTGCATAACATTGGACCAGTCCAGGGAGTAGTCCATTTCATCAAATTGGATCACGTAGTCCAAAAATATCTGCAGGGTACGGTTATTTCTTCTCAAAAACAGTAATTTTTAGAAGGCCGTAAGGTAATGAAAAAATAAAAGTTAACATCACTGTTTTGCAAAGTAAACTTTGCCTGTCTAAAATGGGACTTACTGCCCGTCTATACCAGATATAATTATTGCGCCATATATTGCAGTAAATGTCGAAATTATGTTATCTTTAATGTAGACAGCAATTTATTGCCGGAAATTCATGTTGCAATAATTGTTAGTCCATTTTTGTTGACAATTATTGTTAACATAAAACGTCAAATTTGGTTGTCAATTGAAAAAGAGAAACAAAAAACAGAAGCAAATTGTGTGGAAAGAAATTAAGTTTGTGAAATTGTAGCAAATTATAATTGTAGTTAAATAATTAAATTAAAGAATTTAATAAACCCTTCAATAAAATTACAAAAATTATTTTTATTGATATAATTTTTTTCTTATTCGATCTTTATAATTTAAATTTATATTAATTTGTTTAAGCTTGAGTTCTTTTTTATACAAAAATATAAATTTTATTTTAACAAAAAAATTAATTTAATAAAAATTAATATTTTTAAAAAAATATAAGGTCTCAAGCTTAAACGAATTAATATCCATTTTAAAACTTAGTCGAATAAAAAAGAATTTATCTTAATAAAAATAATTTTTGCAAGATGGCGGGAGTTTTTACACCGCACCTTCTTCCTTGATTTTTTTCAAATTATGAGTTAACATAAATACGTTTTCCCATGCCTTTAACATAAGCTGAGCAGTAAGAAATATTGCTCTGTTATTCTGACGTTATTGCCAACTTGCTGAGATAATTATCTTTAGTGTAGACCTAGGGTTAAGCGGCCAATGTTGCTGGCTTAAACTTATGGCCAATTTTCAGGATTGATATCAAAACACATTTATTTTTAAAATCGTTTTAAATACAAAATTCTCTTCTTCACTAAAAACTTAAGTGAAACTTAAGTCACCGATGTGGTACACTTATGGCCAATTTTCAAGATTGATATTAAAACACATTTATTTTTAAAATCGTTTTAAATACAAAATTCTCTTCTTCACTAAAAACTTAAGTGAAACTTAAGTCACCGATGTGGTACACTTAATTTCAACTTAACTGCCTGTTTGTAGAACGCGAGCGCAAAAGTGACTCGTTTAACTAACATTCAAAACAACAACAAATTTTGAATTATTCTTTTTGTTTTAAATGTTAATTTAATTTTAAAGTTTCCATTGTAATATTTTAGCAAGGTGGCCTCAATTCACAACAATACAACAACATCAGGCAAAGCATTAACAGTCAGCTGTTTTTTCAGACCACCTTGTAGATAATTACACTTTTTTATATTTTTGTTTGTATTTAGTAGTGGTACCATACTTTTATCTTAATTAAATAAGACTTTTCAGTTTGTTATGAAAATTAACTTAATATATATTTAAATACTATCCTGAAAATTGGGCATTAATCATCAAATTTTTTTTAAGAAAACAGAAAAATGGATTATTCTAGTAAAGATGAAGACTTTAGTGATTCTGAAACATATGAAAAACTAAATAAAATAATTATAAGAATCAATTTTCTTTTTATAAGAACTAAAAGGGTGAAAATTCTTCTTCTTCTGTATAAAATGTGAAGTGGATTGATATTAAGTTTGTTGTTATTCAGTATGGCAATGCTGCGAGGTTTAAGCTACCTCTTAAAAACGGAAAACACAATTAGTACTCGATTAAATATATTCTCACATTAATTAAATATATTTTGAAGCTAAAATTAAGCTCGATGTTAAAAACCCACTCTAATGCCCGTAATTTCAACAATCAGTTATCTTTACCTATCCGGTAAAACTAGTTTGGCAATTTCAAAGTTAAATTTGCCTTTGTGTTTTTTCCTTTAAATTTTCTTTAAAAATATGGCACATTTGTATTTTTATTAATTTTTTGAATTAACTGTCAAAAATCGATGGTGTAAAATACACTACAGTTTAATCAGTAGATAAGACATACGTGTTAAAATTATCAAAAATTCGTTACACCATAGATATCTATACAAAGCTAGATATCTATTTGTAGAAATTACGGACATAAGTGTACCACATCGGTGACCCTACAAGAAATGAATGAGCGAGTAGTCACATGCAATAAGTCGCACAATGGTTTCATTATTCAATAAAAAAAGTGAACATAACCTATAGGAATAACATAAACAGCATTGTACAATGTTGCCACCACATTTCACTTTCTTTTTGTTGTGCAATAAAAATCAAAAGTCTTTTGATTGTTGCCAATATATTGTGACACCTTCGAATATTACATACACATTGGCGATATAATTGTACAATACGTAAAATTGAACAATTTTATTGCAAGTGTATGAGCCGCTTAAAGTACCACTTATATGGCATATATGGGAAAAAACAATAAACGTAAACGAACATACATGCACATGTAAGCAAAATGTAAACAACTTTTGACAGCTCAAAAGAACAAAAACAATGAACATCAGGCTTCTTGCGCAGACCTGCCCTACAAGAAATTAATGAGCGAGTAGTCACATATTTCATTTTGGTGTTAAGAAAATGGTAGGACAAAATTACCGAAGGTGACCGATAACTTGATATCGGTCATTTCTTTCTATCATTTTCTTAACACCAAAATGAAAAATGTGACTACTCGCTCATTCATTTCTTGTAGGGTTGCGACTTGCCAGCTAATTCATGATGGAATAAGCAGGTGGCATCGTTACGGCAAAAATGGAAATTATATCACCGTTTACGTCAAAAAATACTTTAAGCAAAAATCAAGACGTGCCGCTGAACGTGATGAAATAAAAAAATTTTAGTCAATTTTTATTTAATTATGGTCAATATCTTATTTAATTTAATTTATCAAAAACTTTATTTAAATACACTAATCACAGCACAAAACGTGGACTTTTTATAAACATAAACAAAACTTTGACATAAACCAAGCCAACAATGCAAGATGAAGGCGAATTCAAACAGGTAAACTCATCTCGTCAGCAGTTCATCAGCTGTTTCCTCGGCGAATAAAAAAAAATGGTGAAACGTCAAAATATGATTTTGTTTTGAGAAGAAGTTGATTGAAAAGTGCTAAAAAATATTATATTTATAATAAAAAAATTTCAAAACTGCGAATGATTGAATTGAATTTAATAATTCCTTTTATAAAAAAGTGATAATTTTAATATGCAATAAAACAATTTTGACAGCTAACAATTAAATTGCAAAAACAAAATACATGGGGCTTTTTGTAGTTGTAGAGTTGCAGTTACCTGTTATGAATTCGCCTTGTGCAAGACTTAAGGCCCAAATACATTGATCAAAATACTCATCAAGCATTGTGGCAGTATTAGTGAAAATGTGTTTGTATGTGTGACACCGACAACGCTTGATGAAAAATCAAGGCGAATTCAAACAGGTAAACTCATGCTATGTTCATACGACGATAGAAACCACTGGTTTCGCTCTCTGAAACTAGATTGCCAAACATGCTGTTCATACGATTTATTCCTGTTTCATTTTGACATTTTGTTTGTGTTGTTAGTGTGATTTTTCTTTAAATAAATATAAAAGTAAATAAAACTTAAAAATATATTATTTAATACTTTTATTAATATTATTAGGTTATTATTATCACTTTATTTTATAAAAAACAATTTTTATTTTGTTGTTTTCTTTGTTTTGATTTTTTTTTGAGAGCTTGTTCAGATAAACTAACGATAACTGTTAACAAAATTGGAGATGATAGTACATTTTTCCTGTTTCGCTCTCTAAATTTTGTATGGGAAAACAAGTCGTTTCAATCATGTTTGGGGCGCGAAACAGGAATAAGAGAGCGAAACACGAATATTGCTGTCCGTGTGAACATGGTATCATCTCTACAACTACAAAAAGCCCCATGTATTTTGTTTATAAAATTTTATGGTTAGTTTTCAAAATTTTTTTATTGCAAATTAAAATTATCACTTTTTTATAAAAGAAATTAATAAATTCACTTCAATCATTCGCAGTTTTGAAATTTTTTTATTATAAAAATAATATTTTTAACACTTTTCATTCAACGTCTTCTCAAAACAAAATCATATTTTGACGTTTGACCATATTTTTCAATTCGCCGTGGAAACAGCTGATGAACGGCTGACGAGATGAGTTTACCTGTTTGAATTCGCCTGGATGAAAAATCAAAAAATTTAGATATGACGGCGAATTTACGTCCAGCACAAGGTATATTTATAGCAGGTAGTCTCGGAAAGTCAGCTGTTTATTTTTTATTTGCTTGTTTTGCGATACGAACTGTCAAATGTTGTATAGTAAACAAGTAAACAAGTTTTTTGTCTTTATCTTTTGTCTTTTTTGTCTCTTTTCAGCCCCTTTGCTTTTTGACAGTTTGTATCGCATAACAACAATAAAATGCCCTGTTGTTTGTTTTATTGTACAATTGTTGTAATCTCGCGGCTACCTGCTATAAATATACCTTGGTCCAGCACGAGTACACCTTGAATTCGCCGGCTGGACAAGCATTTGATGTATTTTAGTGTATTTGACTGCCCGTCTATACCAGAAATAATTATTGCGACATATATTGCAGTAATTGTCAAAATTATGTTATCTTTAATGTAGACAGCAATTTTTTGTAAATATTTATTGCTAACAATTTATGTTGCAATAGTTGCTAGTCCATTTTCGTTGACAATTATTGGTTACAAAAAACGTCAATTTGGTTGTCAGTTGAAAAAAAGAAGCAAAAAAGAAAAAAAAAAGAAAGAAAAGAAGCAAATTGTGTGGGGAAGAAATTGAGTTTTTTGAGATTGTAGCAAATTATAATTGTAGTAAAATAATTAAATAAATACTAAAATAAAATTGCAAATATTATAATTTGTTCCTTATTCAATCTTTATTACTAAAATTAATATTAATTTGTTTAAGTTCGAGTTCTTTTTTATATAAAAATAATAATTTTACATTAACAAAAATAAAAAAATTAATAAATTTAATATATTTGTATTAAAAATGTCCTCAAGCTTATACAAATTAATATAAATTAAAGTAATTAAGTCGAATAAGAAAGAAGTTATAATATAATAATAATTCTTGTAAGATACCGCCATTTTTTACACTGCACCTTCTTCCTTGATTTTTTTCAAACTATGAGTTAACATAAATACGTTTTCCCATGCCTTTAACATAAGCTGAGCAATAAGAAATATTACTCTGTTATTCTGCCGACGTTATTGCCAACTTGCTGAGATAATTATCTTTAGTGTAGACCTAGGATAACCCTTTACAAATCGTCATCTGGCGTAGTGCTGCCACCTGTTTATTTCACCATGAGCTATGTGTTGTAAAAAATACAACTCTATAATTCTCATAGTAGAATACAACACTGTTTAATTTTTAGTTACTCGTTAGATTTTTCTCTACAAAAAAGTTAAAATTCGTTATTGGCACCGTTGATTTTCACGAGTATTTGTTTGTCGTTCATCAAGTATAGTTGTGGTATCGGATAAGCTGCAAAAACTTTCTTTTTCACAAGTGATACATACAAAAAGTGAGGTGTAGAACATAAAATCGGCCATTTTGGTTTTTATATATTCTAGAAGAAAAAGAGTTGCTAACTTTTTTTTTATTAAATTAATTTAAAGTTAACTATTTAAATAAGCTGTATCAATTGCAAAGCAGTTTTTGTTAAGTGGCTGGCAATTTTCTAATATATTAAAGGTAAGAAAAACAATGTAGTTTAAGTCCTTGTAGTGTAAAATGAATCCTTTGTAATTTCCAAGAAAAATGTTATGGCCTATTAAATGTAATTAGTTAATAATTTTTTTTTCTTATATAACATCTTCCATCCATTCTTTTTTTCATTCATTCGTTTCGGGTTTCTAGTCACATTTTTTCAAGTTCGTTTTTCTTTAAGTGAACAATAAAAAGTTCTAGAAATGGGTACACATTATTTAATAGGGTAGAAAACATGTTTTGTGGTACAGTTTGCGCTAATTTTATATCTGCTGTAGTAAAATAATATTTTATATTTATTAATATTTTGACGTAGAGGAGCTTTATATGTATATATTTGTATTTTTACATTTGAATAAGCTTTCTTTTTTTTTTACAAGTTTTTTAAATGGTTTTATTAACCGGCCGGCTTTGTTTTATAAAATATCTTAATAATTGCACCAAGGTACTTTTACACAAATGTATGTTTGTATTTGATTTGCACGTCGTCGTCAAATTTTCTCCATTCATTGTTAAATTTACACACTCATTCTTGCGCGCCATTTTGTTTGGTTGTTTTCTGCTGCCTACTCGTTGGTTTTTATGTTATACATATTTTTTCTCTTTGCTTTTTTGCATACCATATATATTAATTTATGGATAAAAGCCGGTGTTAATGATCTCTACATTGTGCTTGAATTAAAAAAAAGTATTTAATGAGCATAACGTGAACAATTTTAATTTTATAAAAACGTGTTTCATAAAGATTAGTCTCGTTTTTGTTTTATATATGTATATATATATATATATATATAGGCGGTTTAAAAAGGTTAATTTTTAAAACAAAGTTAGTGATGTGCATTGATCGGAATTGATAAAAAAAGAGTGTAATACTTCAATAAAAATTTGTTTGTGTTCTTGAAATAAATAATTTAGTTACTATGGTTTGCCCTGTTGTTTACCTATCCAAAAAAAAAATTAAGAAATGCAACATATTTTGTATGTTTTCACAAAAGAACTTGAGGTGCTTTTACACGATATGTATTTGGCAGATTGTTTGTCAGATGTAAAATCTATTGCAAAACAGTTGATGTCAGATGTTTTGTCAGATCAAACTAGAAGCCGATCTAATTAAAAATTTGAAACAAGTCCAGTTTACCAACGCAGCTCCAAATAAAAAAAATAGTACATAGGGTAATAGAAAATCGAAAAATAAGAAGAAAAAATAAAATGGAAAAATTCTCGGAAACACATAGTTTCCGAGTTATGGACCTCTGAAGTTTTCATATAAATTTTGGGATTTCCCTCTACATTTCTGAAAGTAAATGGCCAATATTGGTATTTTTTGAAAGCATTTAAACAGATCTTTCTGGAAATGCAAAATTTATTTAAAACTTTAACTCTAGCTCCTAATACAATTTTTACAAAATTTATATCAAAATGTTACGGAAGTGCACTAGGTAATAAAAATATAATCAAATAAACCCTAGCTTCTCTAAATAAAGCTTCTCTGCATAGCCGGCATTCGGCCGGGCGCAAGGATTTTATTCTCTATGGTATAACAAACACCGGCTTCGCTTAATAAAGCCTCTCCGCATAGCCGCCTTCTTAATCCTTAATGGATTAATATTTTTAAACCCTATGGACTTTTTTTTTTTAATTTTGAGCTGCATTGGTAAACTGGACTTAAGCCAAAAATTTTACACTGCTAAAGATGCTTTTACACGATCTGTATTAAGCAGTGTACTTGTTAAATTTTCAACTGCAAAATGCATACGTGGCGTGTAAACGCAACAAAAAATTGCTTCTGTAAAAGTCAGATAGAATTATCAGTGTAAAATTTTTCAATTAGAGTGTGTTCTATTTTGATCTGACAAACTATCTGACATAAGCTGTTTTTCAGGTGGGCTACTGCGTATTTCGATTCGAAAGAAATAATTTACGAGTTCGAACAATTTGTACTGTGTATTACGATTCACCATGCTTTGTAGTATAAAATACACTAAATACAAAGATTGAAAACCGCTACAGTTAAATACACGACACGTTTGATAATGCTTTGAAAATAATTTGCCTAATTATGAATAAAAATTCCCCGGGAGCTTTCTCCCTTCTCCCATTTTCCTATGTTAATTTAATTTTAAAAATGGGAAAAGGGAAAAACTCCCGGGGAATTAATTTAAATAAACTGTGAGATAAACATTCGGCAACCTGGCTAAAAGATAAATTGGAAACATAAAACAAGAATTTTAAAAGCCGTTTATTAATAAGATTTCTGTAATAAAATATTTTTATGACAAATATTTCCCTATTTAACGGAATTTTATAACAAAAATTAAATTTAAATTAGGTATTAAAAACAACAAAATTTTGGAGTTTTACGTTTACGATTTCCAGCATTTTAATAGTAAAACACATGTAAACACAAAGTAAAAAATGTATCTTTAATCGCCATTTTTAATGCTACATTTATGTTTCACTTTAGTGCTGCCAAGTCGTTTTTTGATTTGAATTTAAAATTTGACATCAAATTGATAAAAATTTGATATCAAATATTAATTTTGAAATCATTTTCAATTTGAATTTAAATGTCTAATCAAACAATAGAAACAAGTTTGAGAATTGTGTTTGATGTCAAATAATAAAGTCATTTCATATCATGAACTAGTGGAAAAGTTCGCATGTATTGCTATTGTCTTGCCAATACTGGCAAATGTAAACGCTATGTTAAAATAACAAGTCAACAGAGCCAAAATCCTGTGTATACATAAAATGTGTTGTTATTCGAACATGGAGTTGTTTGTAAAGAACGGTATACATATTACATACATATATATATATATATGTACTATCCTTTTTCAAGATAATAATCTTTATCCTTCAATTATGTTCTTCATTTTCTTACATGTACATATGTATGTATTTGTATACAGATATTTTTTTTTTTAAATTAACCCCTAATTTTTATATACATAGGTATGTACCTATATAGAATTTCTCCTTTTTTTTCTTATTTACCTACCCTATTATTTTAGTACTTTTCTAATATTTTAAATTTACTCGTTAGTTTAGTATTCTATGAACTCTGTAATAATAAGCAACTCGCTCTTCCGTTTTTTTTGTTTGTGGGTGCATAAGTGTTTTTAAGACTCTGTATTGTATTAAGGGAAAAAATTAAAGAAAGCTAAGTGTACATGCTAAATTCGAGTGAAAAAGTAATTCAATTATATTTGGCTTTTTGTTAAGTCGTTTATTTAATTTGACAAAAATTGTTTACTTTTTGTGTGCGCTTAAAATTAAAACTCATTTTTTACAAAAATGTGTCCAAGGTATGCTTTTGTTTAATAAGACAAAATTATTTAAATATGTAGTACCTACATAATGGTTTTGCTTACATTTTTTTAATCATCATATATTTTCATATATCTCATATCTTTTATCACTTTAGCCTTCAACAAGCTTCAAACAACTCAAATAAAAAAATGGCATTTCGCAATCAAAACCGTAATCGCAACTTTGGCGGTAACAATTATGGTGGTGGTCCCATGGCAGGTGGCAATCGTAGCGGCATGGGTGGCAACATGAACATGTCCCCTTGGGAAGGTCAAAATGCTGGCGGTAACTTTGGTGGCAATATGCGCCAAGGTGGTGGCGGTAGCGGTGGTCAAGGCATGAATGCCCAAGCCATCAATTTGGCCAATAACCTTTTAAATAATCTATTCCGCAATCAAAATCCCCCTTCCCTTTTGGATATGCCTCGTGGTGGCAATATGGGTAACAGAGGACAACGTGGTGGACCGGTATGTGTGATTTTTTTTTTATTTTTAGGTCTATAGGGTTGTACCTATTTTTTAACCAACAATTTTTTTATTTTATTTAACAAATTTTTTAAAGAAAGAACACGGCATACAATTTTGAAACTAAAAAGTTGTTTAGCAGGGTGTTTTTATAAAAAGAAATTTTTTAATGTAGGTAGGTACCTCTACTTTTTGTGCTTTTTAGGTTTTTGTCTTTGAAAATTATTGACTTGAATAAAATAGGTATACCTACCTAGGTAAACAATTTCAAATGTTAATAAAGTCTTTCTACACTTGCTCATAGCTTTCATAAGTTCTCGTAAGAATTGTATAGGGCTAAAGAACTATTTTCAATTTTTTTTTCTACAATCACACGGCAGTCGGTTTAATGCTCCTGTTTGGCAATAAGTATCCGGTCAAGGGCTGTAACCTCAGTAGTCCTGAGTCGGTACTATGAGTTTTGTGTACTATAACATCAACCACATTTTTGAAAGATGCTTCAATCTCATATACACCTATACAGTTTCTTTATAAGAATTCCATCACTAGGTAGGAAAAGTGTCAAAACCTACAATACCTAAACAGATTTTTTATCATCTTCCTCTATCATTATTTCAACATGTTCTGTATATTCCAGTAGTACATACTTACTTTTGTGCTTCAAGAGCAGTAAATTATCCAATTGCTGCATTATTTTTAAATACCTTTTAATTTTCGCTCACACACGTTAACATAAATATTATGACAAATGCAAGATTGCTTTCTGCAAATCAATATACCTATCAGAAATTATGAATTTAAAAACAAAAAGTATCAAAAAGTCTCCTTTATAGATTGTCATCCACTCAGGACACTGCATGTTTAATTTTATGTTTCTATGCCTAATATTAACGAAAATTAGTCAATTACAAGATGTAGAACGAACAAGTACCTAAAAGCTTCCTCTTAGACATTCCTATTCAATCAGGACTATGCATGTTTATTTTTATCTTTGTAGGTAGAATATTAACAAAAATTAAAAAGTACCAGATGAAAAACAAAAAGTACCAACATTACATGAGTCTAATAGCTTCGCATTCACCTGCACCTATAATATTATGTTTTTAACAGGGGTGTGCTGGAAAACGCAAAACGTAAGAATTTGGAAGTTGTTTTTAATAAACTTTAAACCTAATTCTTATAATTTTTGGTTTGAAACCTGTTAAAGAGAAAAATATTTGTTTAATATTTGTCTTAAATTCTTTTATTACAGAAATCTTATTAAAAAACGACGTTTTAAATTCTTGCGTTTTACGTTTGCGATTTCTAGCACACCCCTGTATGTTCAATATTATAGAAAATTTAAAAATTGTCACATGAAGCACGGAAAAGTAAAGGAAAGAAATTTAATTTCCCGTATTCCCTTTTTGATACTTTTTTCGATCGTCAAACAAAAGAAGTTAGCGTTCTTAAATGCTGTGCCTATTAGAGGCACAGAGCATAATTAGAGATCTGCATGTGTGCGATTAAATGACACATTAATTCACATGTCAAACTAACAAGTAGTGTGTTGTGTGTTATTTTAGAATCTCACACAATTAATTGTGTGTAAAAAATAATCCATGTGTGCAAAGCGTTCAATTGTTTTTGTGAGTGTTGTGAGAGAATGATTTGATACAGTTATAAATAACAAAATAGCTCTTTCATTCGAGTAAATACACTTGTGTTACGATGTACATTAGCGTGGCCGTTAGTTGTATGGAGAACTTTTTTTTTTGATTTCTTATATTCTCCCCCCCCCCAAATCGGTTCAGTTTTATGTAAAAAAAAATACAAAAAAATTTCGTAGCGAGAAGTTGTGTTTTAGGGGGGGCGTCCGCCCCTCAAAGTTTGCCATCAAGCCATTTATTCAAATGTAATTTTTTTGCATATTACTATCTCTTAAAAACAACATTTTACAAGAATATGATATATGGCAATGTTTTAGCTCTTCTAGTCAACAACATTAGCTTCGAAGAAAGTTTTTTGCTAAAATTAATATTTTAGAAAATAATTAAGAAAATAACAACAAAATACCAAACTTTTTATATACGTTTTAAATATATAAAAGCCGGATTAAATGTCAAGTGACCCAATTTTGAAATCGATGTCTTCCGATTAGGATGAAAATGCACCAAGGTTAGTCCTATTGGATAGTAGTTTAGACACAAATTTTCAACAAGATCGGTCAAAAAGTTTCAGAGTTAGAGGGGGTTTTAACTTTCCTCTTCACTTAACAAAATAAGAAAGTCAAGAAACACACGAATGATTTGTGTGTTTTTTAACTTCGCTCAGGTTTTTTTATTGTTATATGTATGAATTTGAGTTCATCAAACAATAAACAATAATAGAGAAACACACACAATTAGTGTAAGTGTGTGTGGCTAACTTTTTAATGAACGGCGTTGTGTTGATCTCTCATTTAAAATGATTGAACGTGAATGACTCGCTCTCATTTTTTTTACACATTTGATAAGCATATCAAATACACACACAGCATTCATTTGGCTACCAAATCATTTGTGCAGACCTCTAGTGCCTATGACGATTTATACAGAAGATTTATATAGTCGTAATATTCGAAGACCGATTTCTGAAAAATATCGAATAATCGACCACTCTATGTTTTATTATTTGATAATTGAAAAAACTAATTTTTTGCATTTGTATTAGTTGTACATTTTGTGAAATATAAATATTGTGCACTTCTGTTAGTAAATATGTACCTTTCAAATGGAATATATTTTGGTCAAATCGGTTGACATAGGTACAGAGGAGGAAAGTGTTCTTAACTGTTTTGACCTTGCCGATTTATATACATACATACATATATATGTATATATACATATATATAAGAAGATTGTGTTTTTTTTTACCGAAATTAATACACTTGTTTCTCTTTTTTTAATGACAATTAAAATCTTTTACCTTTACACAGGTGACCTTTTTTTAAAATACTACCTATGTATTTTGTTTTGTAAAAAGAATATTCGGCACAAAGAACTTTCACATGAATCTTACCTCTTAACATAATTTTGTTCTGGCCAGGTCCCAAACAGGGTACGCTTTTAAAAATTTGTTTTTATATACTGTGGTATAGGGTATAAAATGCTCGGTTTCGACGGACTATACTTTGTTACTTGTTTTGTTTTTATTGAATAAAAAACAGTTTTAGGAAGGCTGTTTTCCAAAACGCCTGCTGCATTGTAGTAAAACAATGTCATGTTTTAAATGCAACCACAAAAATGTTGACAATGCATTTTGTTCCGAAATGCAACTCTGTACAGGGTGGCGTAGAATGAGCTATATGGTTTAAAATGTTTATAAATTTTTTAATTATGTGATTATTATATTTTTTTTTTTAAATCTATATGTATATAAAATAGGATGTGTGTATGTGTGTGTGTATGTAACGTATGGACTCAAAACGGCTAGGCCGATTTTGATGAAATTTTCAGGGAATCTTCAGAATATTCAGGCGGGTGACACTATGAAGTCTGATTTTTGATTTTCGGTCTAGGGCGGAGGGGCGTGGCAAAATCCATAACTTGAGAACGGCTTGACCGATTTGGACGATTTTTTCTTTAAAATGATCGCCATGGTCCAACTTAGGTTTTTACGGAAAGAAAATTTTGCCCCGCCCGCTTTTTTCGATTTACCTAAAATCGGAAAACGGCTCTTTACACCAAATGAAAAATAAACAAAAAACATTGTCTATGCGCTGGTCTTAATATGAAGTAATAAATTAATATAATTTCCAATTTGCCTTAAATCCATGTGTTTCTTTTTTCATTGAACCCATATCTACACCATATGTAAGTTATTCTGTAAAAACACTCTATGATATGTTTTTCATGAATTTTTATTTAAAGGCCGTAAATTTTCTTTAAAGATCAATTTAAATCGTCTGGTAATACAACAGTAATGTTTGCTTAGGGCCAGCAACGCAGGCCGGGTCAGCTAGTACAGTATATTATTGGGGCATTTTTTTCAATTAGCTTTGAAAAATGATATCCTTTCCATTTTCTGCTTCGCACATACGTGCTCTTTTTTACATATTTTCCATAACTTTTCGCAGAATTTTGCGGGTTATTATTTTTGGTTCGATTGTATAGATATTCATTAATAATTCCCCAAAGCATTCTTCACAACATGCTGAAAAAGACAAAGAAAGAATTAATTAAAAAAGTTATAAAGAATTCAAACCATGTACATAGCTCATTCTGCGCCACCCTGTGTTTTACACACCCAAGACAAGTTAGTTTAATAATAATCAATCCCGTTCAAATAATTTTGTTCTTTGTTCGATTATATAAGGGTAATCACGATGGTCATTGTGCAAATATGCTATTTTTATAAAAATTGATTCTGGCAACACTAAAAACTTCAGCAGCACTGTAAAAAATCTGCATTTGTTTAAAGCAAATTAAAATAGTTTTTTTCTATTTAATTAATTTAAATTTAAATCTCTATTTTATATTAAAACCCAATTTATAAGTTTCCTTAGAAACAATATGGCGGCTGGCTAATATTAATATGTCAAATGTTATTGTTTAGATTTGTTTGCAACTGAGCAAATATGCACTCACTACTTATTTTGCTCATGGTTTTTTTAAAGCAAACGAAATAAAATAGAGCAAATTTCAAATATGTACGTACATATTGTTATTGTGTTTTGCAAATGAGTGTATTTTTGCACGCATTTGCATCGTTTGCGCACTTTACACTACCCATCGTGATTTCCATTAAAGAAAGAATAATAATTAAAAAAGTTATAAAGAATGCAAACCATGTAGCTCATTCTGAGTCACCATGTCAATAATGTATTGATACATTGTGAAAACACGTTTGGGAAATTAGCCGAATTCTTACTACCTATGTATGCTTTTTATTTTATAGCAAAGTTTTGGGGAGAGTTATGTTAATTTGGTACAATTTAATAATTGTCAGATCCCAACAGTGATGCATATTATAAATACGAAAATAAAAAGAATAGTGTCGGTCAAAAAAAAATTAAATTTTGAAATTGGCGGACGGACAATTTAGACAGCATTAATTATTATATTAAATCACCCTTTCATACTACATTCTGTAACAATTTTGAAGTTTATAAATTGTATGCCAAATTTTAATTTAGGAGTTTTATAGTTTTTTTTTTTTTAATTTATTTATACAGTATTTTTACGGTTTTTTAGCAATTAAGTTTTTTTATTAGTTCCATTTTATTTTACGTTACTCTTTTTGTCTAGTGTTCATTTTCTTTCAAATATTTAAAAGCAGCATTTTACTTCTCTTAAATTTTGAAAAATTAAATGTTTGTTTTTTAAATGTTTTTTTTTTTTTAATATCGAAAGAAATATAACTCCAAATGTTTTTTAATTTTTCTTTTCGAATAGAAATTAATTCATAAAAAATTTACTAATTTTAATTAACTCATATTAATATGTAAATGATAAAAAATTTCTAGTCATATAATTTAGTAATTTAATTGCTACAAAATAAGAATCAAATAATATTGTACTATTGTTTTAGTTTTTTCCTGGATAATTTCCAAATCATTTCTAATTATAAATTGTTTTTATTTTATTCTCTCTTCTCCATGTTCTCTCTTACAAAAAATGTCGTATGTTATTGACATTTGAAAAAAAAAACAAAATAATATTTCAATTGACCCTTCAAAACGAAATGTTGAATTGAAATTTTGGGTTTTTTTGGAACACAAAAATCACATAATCCTACTGCCACACAACTTTTTCTTCATCCAATCTACTACTACTATACAAAATAAAAAAATAAATTCATCAACTTGAAACATCAACTGTGTTGTGATTTCTAAAACTGTGATGTATCCGATCTGATCTATGAAAAATAATGATGACAAACATAAAATATCAAACCTGATATTTGAATAAATTGCAATTTTGCATGAATTTTGTTGTGCTTGTTCAATTGTTTGTCTGTTTCTTCAAACAAACTGTCGTTGTGTCAACAATTGTTATTGTTGTTAATTGCCAAAATCGCTTATAACCCCCTTTTGGAAAAAAATAAAACGAAAAACAACTACCATATTTTATTTATGCGTTTATGTTTTTTTATTAAAATATTTTTAATAAATTTATGTAAAATTAATTTTATCCCGGGTGTGCGGCAAACCTTAACAACAATTTTTTTTGTGCAACAACTACACACGACTTTTTACCACGATTTGTTATTTTATTAACATTTTTGAAAATGGAAACAAAAACAAACTATATGCAACACAACATTTTGCAAATGCAATATAAAATCCATAAACAATTAAACATTTTACGAAAATCTAAAAAATGGACGCGCCTTGATAAATTCTTGTGATGATTCTCTTTGTGTGTGCGTGATTAAATATAAAAATGCAACTGGTGCTATTCAACTACTCTGATAATCTACTACTAAACGATCCATCACCTTAAACTACCGTACTGTAACGTACCAAATGTAACTGCCTACCTAAATCAACTTTTTTTGAACTTTGTGATGCTAAAATATTAATATCTTTATATAAAAAATACCAAACATGTGTGTGATCGAATGATCTGCTCTGATATTGATTATATATATATATTATAAATTTATTATGATCGATTTAATTTAATTATTCTGCAACAAAAAACATTTTGTGAAATTATTGTAATTAATTAATCTACTACAAACAAACATTAATTGGGTTTTCTCAACTTTAATTTATAAAAAAACCAAAATTTAAAACTTGAAATATTAATTATTTATAATTTTTTTTGAATATTTCAACAAATATTTTATGAAAATTATATAAAAATAATTTCTGCCACACGCCTTAAAACAACAAATATTTTAAAATATTTGATTGCCTTTTTTTAAACCATACCATAAAACCACCACTCAACGCATTGACCATCGACTGGAAACCACTACAATTCGTAATAAAATATATATTTTTTCATATTTATAAAATATATGCGCCTGTTTTTACCACCAACCACAAAATGTACAAAATAAAAATGTGTTTAACTATTTCCTCTAAACTTGTGTTATAAAACAACGTAAACAAATATTTACAAAATGTAATATTAAATTTGAAAAAAAATCACCAACCAACACTCTCTTACATCTTAAAAATGTGTGTTACTTATTAAAAAAAATGCCTTTTTACAAATATAAATATTTTTCTAACAAAATATATCAATTTTTATAAATATTTAATAATTTTTATTGTAAATTATATCAAAAATTTTGATAAAAATCTTTGAACCAAAATTGTGTGCGCATTTGATGAAAAAAAAAATGAAATCAAACAAAATGTAATCATGCAATTAAATCATAAAAAAATACAGATGGTCAATCGTGGTGGTCCTGGTGGCAATCGTGCTAATAACCGTCGTGGTCAAGGAGGTTTCCAAAACCGTGCTGGTGCTAAATCAGCATCTAAGCCCGGCGCTGGTGGCGGCATTCGTAAACAGAATGCCTTTGATCGTGCAAAGAAACTTTTGGCTAAAAATGCCAACAATAAAAAGAAGGATTCCGCTTCTGGCGATAAGAAAACTGAGAGGTAAGCCTTTAAAATCAAATCTTCAATACAACAAAACAAATTTTCAAAATAAATTTTCCATTGAAAACTACAAAAAATATATAATTAAATGTATTTTTTTATAAAATATTCCATAATTTTTCAAAATATTTTTTATATTATATTTGTCTACTACTTACTATATATAAGCAAATCTTATATAGACGGGGTGGGGTGGGTTTTTGGGAGGTTTGAAGAGTTCTCTTTTTTTACTGCGTTTTATTTCAAGGTTTAAAAGAAACTCTTATATTGTTTATATGTTCTCTTTTTTTCTAAATAATTAGTCAAGCTAAGGAAAGTTTTTTTTAATTAAATATTTGTTAATAACTTATGTTTTAAATTTTATTTTTTTATTTACATATAACTTAAGTTTCCTTTTTGCTTTATTATTTAATTTTTTTTTTATATTTTTACATAAAGATTTTTAGAAAAAAATTTATCTCTATGTTAATGTACATTTTGTTGCAAATCAAAAGTTAATGATTTGGTTTCAAATATGTATGTATTTCTAAAGATTTTTTTTTAAATTCTTTTTGTAGAAATTTGGGGTTTTTATAAACTATTATTTTATAAATATGTAAAATATCTATTTCAGCTTAAAATGGCTTAAAATATTCTTTCTGGTGTTTAAGTTTAATTAATTCTGTAGAACCTTTAACAAATTCATTTGAGTTAAAAAACATTAAAAAGAAATTGCTTAAACCATTGAAGATTTTTTAACTTTAGTTAACTTCTAGGCCTGCGAAACCTATAAATAACAATTTTCCAAATAATGCTTACAAAGTCCATCGAACCATATAATACTGAAATTAAAGTCGTAAGTGTAATTTTAAAAATAAACGACTATTAAATATATTACAAACATGATTAAACATCGTTGTTCCCACTACAATCAGTTCTACGCAAGGAAAACTGATCAATAATTATCAATTCAGCAACACGTTCTTCAGGTCAGGTTGCTAGTAGTAACTTGCTACCACCACAACCACGTTGTTCATGGTCTTCTTCTCACCTTAGAACAATTCAAAAATTAGTAGGTATTAGAGGTCTGCAAGAATAAATAAAAAGCAATTTCAACACACTCATTTGTTTTTTAATTGCAATGTGTCGATCACCCAATGATAACGAAACAAATGAAAAAATAACCAGAGACAAAACAACAAAAACTCTTCTATTCAGTCAACTCAAGTCAAATGAGTAAATTATTCAAATATAATTTGAATGTAAAATATGTGTACCTACACATTATGTATGTATGTGTAAGCTTAAGGTCGTGATACACTATCCTATACAATCGTACGATTCATTCACTGGAAAATCTGACAAATTTCTATCACACTCAAAAAAATCGCAACAAAAGTCTGTTACAGGTGCCACACTATTACACAAAAAAGATGCTTTAAATCAATGAAGCCGACATTGTTGTTTTCTTATCAGCTGTATTAGAAAACACAACTCTGATCGCATAGAAACTATCATTTTATGAAAATTTTTAAAAACTTTTGCAAGTCGGTCAGGTCAGACTTGTCAAAAAAATCTGTCATTTACTTAAATTTTTAGGCCACACTATCATACTTTATGAACACACACGATTTTTTTTTGACATATCGTACGACTAAATAGGATAGTGTGTAGTGACCTTTAACAAGGGTGTGCTGGAAATCGCAAACGCAAGAATTTTAAAAGTCGTTTTTAAATAAGATTTTTGTAATAAAAGAATTTTATGACAAATATTTAACAAATATTTTCCTATTAAATAGGATTTTAAACCAAAAATTATAAGAATTAGGTTTAAAGTTTATTAAAAACAACTTCCAATTTCTTGCGTTTTTCGTTTGCGATTTCCAGCACACCCCTGTAACTCTTATAAATAAAAGAAGCCACCCAGCGGGAAAAAGAAGGGGTACGGATGCTTTCTAGAAGGCCTCTGTACTCCTTCTTTTGGATATACAAGGCCTGCTCGCTCCATTCCATTCCATACTCATATCTTTTTTACACACGTTGTCATTGCGGAGAATTCCTTCCGCTCTCGCTTCTTTAGCAGCTACATAAGAATGGCAACGGGATCAAAAAAATAATTGTTTTGCTTTTGCTTGTGCAAAAAAAAAAACAATACAAAAAATATTACTCCTTCTCTACTCCCTTCTCATAGAAGCGAGTGTGGAAGGTGTATGTTATCTTTTACACGAAAGAGCCGAGGCCTTCTATGAGGCATTCTTTAGCAGTTAGATAAGAATAGTAATTTTATTAAAAACAATTTTTAAGCAGGCCTTTTAAAAGTCCTGAGTAAGAAGGTCTTCTGAGTTTTACCGCTGGGAACAAGCTTACACACATTTTATGACAGGGTATTCAAATAAATGTATGCACATTCAATAATTCAAAAATTATTTGAATATTTTTTGTAAACTTGCTTTCTCTAACGGGTCATTCCCATGTTTTGTTATTTTTGATTCATTCATTCTTATTTTTGTATATGGTTTACTCTCTTCTTATCTTATTGAATGTTTTTTAATTGAATAAATGTTGTGCACTTTGAGTAAAGGCAAACAAGTGAGTTATTTAAAGCAGACCTCTAGTAGGTATAACGTAATAACTTACATTGTATGAGTTATTCAAATAAAGAAAAATCTTAAATGCTCTCATATGAAAAATAAACACGAACCATTTTTGTTTTCTCATTGTTCATGAGTCATGCCATTCATTTATGAAAATCAAGAGCAAAATTTTAAAATTTTCATACTCGTGAATGTTCATTAAGAGAACATTTCGGTACTCTGGATATACCTGTCACGGAAGAATTTATCACCCCCAAGTTTTTCAACAAGAGCTTCCATGGTTATTGGGAAAATTCGTTGTTAGGCTAAAATTCACAGAATCCAGAGAAGACCAGTATATATATAATCTCCAGAAAATCCCTAAGGAAATATTCTCTGAGATGGAAGGTACATTCGAAAGTCGCTCCTTACTGTTCTGAATGTTTATAAAATTCACTCAACATTTTAATATTTGGTAAATCGCAGTTATTAAGGCTAGAAATATTCTTATAGCTATCACGAATTCCAAAAAGTCTACTAAAATGTTACATTGCACAGAAGCTAGCTTTCTCTCTAGAATAAATTTCAATGTATTTATCAAATATGAAAAATTGGGAAATTAGTCATAAAGAAATCTTATTAATAATAAATATTGTATTCCCAATAACAACTTTGATGTTCCATTTTGTTTTGATAGATCCATTAAATTTCGATTTTCGTAACAGTCGATATACATATGTGCATTTTTAAAACAAAAGAGTCGAGTAGTGGCAACATGATTTTTTTTTGTATTCGGCGGAATTATGGCACCTATTACGGTTTACAACTTAACTCAGTTGAGTTGTAATTTCTTAATTTTTGTATTATGGTTTACTACTTTGCTACATTGTGGTGAACAAGAACATAACAAAAATTACAACTGATCACAACCAGTTGTTTTAATTACAACTCAGCCGAGTTGAGTTGTAAACCGTAATAGGGGCCTATGGTTGTTTTCAAAAAATTTAGCTTCAGTGGAGTTTAATCCCACTTTTTTAAATGTTGAACTTTGCAGCAAATCATTTGGTCAAAAAAGAATTTTGTTCCATAAGGAATATGAGCGTTTCCAATTGCTGTTTACTGCGTTGTACTTCCATAAAATAACAAAACTGATAAAGAATATGGTATTTGGTATACGAACACAAAAAATTTACAAATGTGTAGTTACATTTTCTGCAAGTTTTTTACATTTATTTGCACCCGTCGAAAGCAAATTTGTTTTCGTTCTAAAATTCGATGCATCTTTCTTTTAAAACAAAATAAACAACTATTTAAGAGTATTTTAAGCCATATTTACAAACAGAGGTGTGCTGGAAATCAAAAACGTAAAACGCAAGAATTTGAAAAAAAAAATTCTTGTGTTTTACGTATTCAATTTCCAACACACCCTCATAATTTAATAAATATCTCGTACTCCACGTTTATAAACCTTTCTAATACTATTGTTCACATTCCTATTCCTCCATAATCATCACCAAAAAATCAATTATAGTTTTGTCAACAATATGAACTAATACATATTTTTTTTATCTCTCCTTTATTTTAATCTCCACTTTTTTTGGGGTGAATTAAAAATGATCCCAAAAAATAATCCAAACAACAGCAAAGAGTCTCCTTATGCCAATGTACCCAACGACATGTTCTACTGTCATCTCTGCAAGAAGCACATGTGGGATGCCAACTCATTTGAGAACCACATTAAGGGACGCACCCATTTGATGATGCGCGAAGGTATTGAAGAAAGCTATCGCCTAAAAGCCAATATGATCCGTCAGGAAGCCAAGATTGCTGAGCAATTGAAATCTATTGAACTGGATCGCTTGAAGCGTATGGGCAAGAGCAAACAACGTCAATTGGACTATTGTACCATGTGCGACTTGAACTTCCATGGCCACATTTCGGCCCATCGTAAATCCGAGGGACATTTACAGTTGAAGAAGTTCTTGCATCCCAAGTGTATCGAATGTAACAAGGAATTCGCTACCCGTATCGACTACGATACTCATTTGTTGGCAGCCGACCATTTGATTATAGCTGCCGAAAAGAATACCAAGGTTGGAGAACGCAAACGTCAAACTTTGCCCATTCTCACCGAAGAGGATGAATTAAAGGATGTCCGTCCCCCCACTAAGAGGAGGAAGAAGGTCGTTGCTAAGAAGACCACCGAAGGAGCTGAAGTAAAGAAGGAAGGTGAAGAAGAAGCTGAAGGTGAAGAGGCCGAAGGTGAAGAAGTTGAGGTCAAAAAGGAAGGTGAAGAGGGTGCCGATGAAACCAAAGAAGGTGATGAATTGAATGAAACCCAAGAAGGTGAAGAAGAATTTACTTTGCCCGTTGATCCTGAGGATTGTATCTTAGACTTTCATGAGGGTGATGATATTCCCACAGAAGTAGATACCCGTTTGCCCAAATACAACTGGACTCGTCCAGTTGGCACAGCTCTCATTACCAAACTCGAATGCTTCGAGTGCGCGTTGTGTTCCAAGTTCTTTGACACCGAAACTACAGTCGAAGTTCACTCTCGCACTGTTACTCATCACCGCAACTTCTTGAAGTTCATTAACGAAAAGGCCAGCGATACAAAGATCGCCCAAAAGCGTGCTGCTGCCGCCATTGAAGAAAGCGAACGCAAGAAGCGCAAGTTGGAAGAAACTGAAGCCGCTGCAAATGGTGAAGGTGAAAAAACCGAAGGCGCTGATGGTGAATTGTACGATCCATCCGAAGCCACTGGCGAAGATGAAGATGTAGAAATGAATGAAAATGGTGACGCCGCCGAAGAAGGTGACGGCGCTGAAGGTGAAGAAAATGGTGAGGAAATGGAAGCTCAAGAAGAACAACAGGATGAAACCGAGGCTGAGGGTGAAGCTGAACTTGAACCCGAACCAGAGCCAGTCAAAGAAACCCCTAAAGCTGAAACCCCTGCAAAGACTGCTGCTAAGAACGCAGCTCCCTCAACACCGGCTTCTGCTGAAGCCTCTCCCGCCAAGAAAGCAGCTACACCTGCTGCCCGCGGTGGTGCCGCTAAGGGAACGCCGCGTAACCGTGGTCGCGGTCGTTACAACCGTTACTAAACTAAAAATTCTAACTTTTCAAGCTAAAAACCCCTCTTTTTCTAAGCACTTTCCTTGAATTGTCTTGTGAAAGTAATTGACGCGAATATTTTTATTCAGCAGAATTCATTTTCATGACATTTCATTATACATACTTTTTAATACATAAATTTAAATTAGTTATTTACCTAAATAAAAAACCATTTATTTTACTAAAACTTGCAATCAATCACAAACCATACATTCAAAAACTACTTTAACTTTTTAAAAAATAATCCAAAATGCCTACAATAAGATTGTATTTCCAAAATTACTTTTTTTTCTTTATTTGCCCTAAGAGCTATTTTTTAAAGTCTAAAGAGAAATTATTCCACTTTTATTAGGAAGATCACGTTTTAAAACTAACTATTAAACGTATGTATATTTAAACTCAAATACAACAATAAGAAAAATATACACCAATAATAGCTCCTCCGGTTAGCTTATTCCATACTTAAAGAACGGACATCAATTTTTTTTAAATTGGATAAGCTTCACAAGTAACAAAAATATATAATTTTAAGATTTTAGTTTAATAAGTATTAATTAAACTTTGATTGAACGCTTAACAATATATTATTCTGAACCCCTTAATATACAATAAATATACTTATTTCAATTCTCCGAAACACATGAGAAAACAAAGTAAGACCTAGAAAATAATTTTATTATAAAAACACAAAAAATTATAATAATTATAAACAAGAAATTAAATTTTCTGTAGAAAAAACCATTGGAAAATATGAACAAAAGAAATTAAAAATTTTAAATCAAATAAAACATACCAATGTAAGTGTATAAAAAACTTAAAAATAAGTTTCGTTTTTATTTATAACAGTGCACTATAGACAATTTTCCCCCTTTTTTGGCCAAAATTAATTACAGCCAAATGATTTTTTTTTGATTTGACTTTTTGTGAACACTTGAGTGACTGAAAAAGTTTTTCATACTCAGAAAAAGCATAAGTAAATTGAACTATAAAATTAACAAATAATTAGATCTATTAGTGTGCGCATCTAAGATTTTTTTGAGATCTTTGATATATAATCTGGTTTTCTAATCTAATCTAATCTAATGAAAGAATAGCATTCGATATCGAGTAACTCGACATTACATTTCTCGAGTTTTCATTCGATACATCAGTGTCTATCGTATGCAAAAACATTCGATAGTTTATTCGATACGATAGTATCGAATGCGGTGATTAGACCCCTTCCTTTTTCTAACAAATTTATCGAGTGCAAGTAGATTCGAATATAACGGTAGAAATTAATTTAATGAAGTAACAAAGTCATTTTTAAAATGATTTTATATTACTATTTTTTAGAGTTCCAAACCATCAACTAAATGTAATATACATGGGTGCAAAATGCCACTACTCCATTTCTTCACCTTCGCTTTCGGGATTTTCTTCGACTTTTTGAGAATTTTTTACAAAATGTTGCTCCTTTGATCTCAGTTATTTGATCACTCCTGGGGGGCTACTACGTATTTCGATTCGAAAGAAATTTTCGAGTTTGAACAATTTATCCTGTGTATTACGATTTTTGCAATCTTTCGAAAAGATGACAAGTTATTTTTAGGAAATTTGATGAACATTTTTTGTATGTAATAGGAGTGGCTGTTAAGAGAGGGATTTTTTGTTTTCATAAGTATAAAAAAAGTCCGTTTATTCGAAACGAATATTACGAAAATCGTACAAATTGTTCGAATCAGTAAATGATTTCTTTCGCATGAAATTGTTTTCGCATTGCAATAGGGAAGTAGCCCCCCTGATGTGTCCAATTCTCGATTAAAAAATCTTCAAGTTAGGGTACGTTCGTAAATGCAGTTGCTGCGCATTAGTAAAATTGAATGTTCGTAAATGCATCACTTGTAAGAAACTTGGCATTACTTTCATATGCCAAAAGTTTTTTATGCAGTGATGCCGCAGCTCTGCAGCTAATATAGGCAATTCTGCATCAGCTAATTTTTTGATGCAATAACTTTTAACATAAAATAATTTGGTTTATTTTAATTTTTTTGATGCCTTTTCTTGCAAGTTATAAGAAAACTATTACATTTTTTTAATTTATTTTTAAATGTTATTTTAACACGCGCCGAGCCCGTATTGCCGTCATTCCTACTTCCGTAGCCAACAGTCTGAGGCTTATCAACGTACAAACCAACTTAATCCCAAAATAACTGCTGTATGTCTGCCTTTCTTTTTGCAAGTAACGGTTTGTCAGATTCATTTCTTTGCCAATTTTGTAATCTGCATTCACAACAAATTCAAAAAAACGGATCCAGCAATGCAGTGGATTAATTCCATACTTTAAGCTCTCTTCTTTAGGTTTAAATTTTTTGTTTTGGAAATCTGTTGTGTTCATAAAATCCTTTGATGTAGCACCACACACTGAGCACGTCTGACTCGTGAATCAAAGAAACACGATTGTTCAGGGCCGTTATTTTTGTGTGTGACGTTTGTAAAATAGGTAAAAAGAAGTCACAATAGGCAGCAACATTTCCACTGGTGGTCATAATAGAGCAAACATTTTTTTCGCGACCACATGCATTTTAAATAAAGAAACCGCTTGCAAAATTTTCCCAGAACAATATTACGTATTTATTATTATTTGTTAAAATTTTCATTCAAAACTACATAAATAAAATTATTATAAACGTCATAAACAATTACAGTCTGTCAATAATGAGTTTGCACATTGAAAATAAATATGGTTTAGCTTAATTATTAGCAATTAAGTTGTACTTTTTGTTCAAAAAATATATTTTTCTTATATATCGTCATCTAAAAGACCTAATAACCTATCTGCAAAAATTTCAAAATTGGTTTTTTATGGATTTTTATTCCTTATATCATAACGCATATGTGTGCAAAATTTTGAACATATAATATTACAAATGACAAAGTTTTTCTACCTAGAGGACCGTTACGCACAAAAAAAAAGAGAAAAATAAATCATCAAAAATCATGATAAAAGTTTTATTTTGTTGCATAGAGTAATTTAAACAAACATTAAGTACTTGTTATTGCTTAAACCAGTAAAAGAAACTACTACTTTAATTATTTAATGTATATAATATTCATGTGTAAAGAAATTTTTATTTATTCATACTAATTAGTACTGCAGATAGGTTATTTGGTTTCAGATTTTTACAATTCCAAAAAACCTAAGTGTCATAACATAAGTTGTGATTAGAAATACAAAAAAAAACCCCCGATATATATTACTGGTTTCATTTTAATCAAAATGTGTAATTTTCGTTTCAATATCGTTAATAGTTCCAATTTTATAACGTTTTTTCCCTCTCCTGTAAACTTTTGAAAACTGCAGATAGGTTATTTCGTATTTTAGGTGACGATATGTATGTATGTATATCATAAATCTAAAGATACTTAAAGAGATCATGTTGAAAAAAAAACTTGAAATCTGTTTGAAAAGTTTGCTTTCACACGTTTCATCTTTTGATGCTCAACTCTTATGTTTTTAGGTGAGAGAAGAAACAAGAAAGGGGGTTAGTACGGAAATGCCTGTACTCGGTCAGTACGCTTTGTGTTTTTATTCGTTGTATATGCACAAAGATGGCTGCATGTAATTTTTTTCTTTTTTTTTTCTCTTTGTGCCGGTTCACACAAGTCAAGTTTGACTCGTCAAGTCTTGAGCTTTTAGGAAAGAAGGGTAAAGAGAATGCCATTTCATTTCCCTTCTCTCCTAAAAACTCAAGACTTGACGTGTGTGAACCGGCACTTTGATTCGCTATTGATAAAATTGTAAATTTGAACCGAAAAAAGTTGAAACCGATTGCTGCGTGTGATTATATTGGCATCTTTAAAAGGGAATTGAAAACAAGTTGAGCATCAAAAGATGAAACGTGTAAATTCAGACAAAAAGAAAGAAATACAACAAAAACAAATTTATACTTCATTTCACACTCAATAAACTGTGCACAAAAATGTTTTGTTTGTACTACTCTTTGCACATCTTATATATATTATCTCTTTTTCAAATTAGCGATGATTTACCGTTATAAAATGCGTACATTGTTCCTATTAAGGACTGTTTTAGTTAGTTTGTGCAAAATTTTTGTAATATACGCGTCGTAAAGTGGCATAATTTGAAATATAAAAAATGCCAGGAAAAAGATGCGGATGAGTTGTCAGAAATGTTTTCAGTTTCAAGGAAAACAATTTATAACGTTATAAGTCGGGCTGAGAAAGAGGGAAGACTGGAATTAAAACAAGGAGGTGGAAGAAAAAAAAATTAACAAACGTGTCGAGCGTTTAATAACAAGAAAAGTGTCTCAAAACCCAAAAATTTCCACTAGAGCACTTGCGGCAGAGCCACGAAACAGTGCGTCAAACCTTAATAAAAAATAATTACTCATCAAGATCAGCAAGAAAGAAACCACTACTGTCAGCAGCAGTGTTGCCAAGTTAGGGATTTTCACCCCAAATTTGGGGGTTTCCTTTGCGTTTAGGGTGAGTTTTAGGGACTAGAAAGTAGTTAGGGGGAGATTTTGTGTGTGCAAATAGCATTTGAGGATATTTTAGGGTTGCTGCATATAAAACTTTTTTGAGAAATCGTTCTGAGAGCAATTGGAAAATTTATTGTAAATTAAGAAACAAATCTAAATCCGTCATTAGAAGAGTTCGCAGGAATTATGGTAAGAGTTTATTTACTGCGGCAGATAATGCTCAAATTTGGACTCATGTACGTAGGCTCGGTTGTATTGGTAGAGATAACCATGAACCAAATGAATCCGATGTTGAGTCAATTGCAACGGGATTTTTAAATAACTTTACTCCAAATAATTTGGGTAGTTTAAATTTTGAGAACATTGTTGATGAGTCGAACTCTTTTCCATTTAGTATAGTTACTGAATATGATATTTTAATTGCAATTAATTCAATTAAATCAAATGCTATGGGGCATGATATGATTCCAATTAAATTTTTGAGAATTATTTTTCCGCTTATATCAAGGTTTATTTGTCATATCATTAATACTATGCTAACTGTTTCTAAATTTCCCCTCGCATGGAAGTTGGCTCGTGTAATACCGATTGCTTAAAATAATAACTATAATGTGGAAAATTTAAGACCTATCTCAATTATGCCAGTTATGTCAAAAATTGCGGAGAACATCATGAAAAAAGAAATTTTATCTCACTGCTCAAATTTTTCGCTTTTTCATCCAAATCAGTATGCTTTTCGTAAAAATCACAACACAACATCCCTACTTGTTGCTCTTACTGATTCAATTAGACATAATCTAAATAAACATGGAAAATGTATAATGGTATCTCTTGATCTTTCAAAAGCATTTGATAGAATAAACCATAACGTTCTTGTTTGGAAGCTTCATGAAAAGTTCAATTTTTCAAAATCAGCTTGTCAATTAGTATACTCTTATTTATAACTTATTTAAATGGTCGTTCTCAGTTTGTATCTGTTGGAAGTTTAAGCTCTAGTGTTGGTTTTGTCACCTCAGGTGTACCACAGGGGTCTGTATTGGGTCCTATACTGTTTCTCGCATATGTTAATGACTGCATTTCTATGCTGGAGAATAGCTTTTGCAAACCATATGTGTTTGCTTACGATATTTTTCTTCTTTGCAGTACTTACTCCGATTTTAATAATATTTTTGAAAATTCACTAAATAATCATCTTAGTAATGTACAAAATTGGATGCATCAAAATCATCTTGAAATTAATTCCTCTAAAACTAAGGCAGTTTGTTTTCATTTACCTTCCCAAATGTTAAGGTATCCAAATATTTATATAAATAATCAATTAATTACATTTGTCGACTCTCATAAATGTCTTGGTGTTGTTATTGACTCGAAACTAAATTTTGAAAGCCACATAAACTCTCTCGAGCCAAATTTCATTTATTTTAAGAAGATTGTACGCCTTAAAGGCATATACGCCAAAGTGCATAAGATATCGTTTAGCACATGCCCTGCTTATGCCCAAACTCATTTACTGCCTTGAAATATTTACTGGAACAATTTCTAGAAATTTAGATTATCTAGAACGGATTTTCAGACGAATTGTGCGATATATATATAATATTTCTGTTGGAGACCACAATAGAACCACTGAACTAGTCCCGCAATTACTAGGTTGTTCTTTTCATAACTTTTTACATTTACGCCTTTTGCTTCAGTTCTACAAGATTGTGAAATTTGGACTGCCTATTCAGGTAGTGGATGAATTCACTTTTATGCACTCAACTCGTTATATGCAACTTGAAATACCACAAATACATCTTTCAGTTTTTGAACGCTCTTTTCAAATCAGGATATGCCGAATCTGGAATAATTTGCCTATAACTTGTAGACGGTTTACGTACTCATATAACACTTTTAAAAGGGAGCTTTTAAGATTTTATAGTGGAAATACCTATGAATGATATATTTCTGGCTTAAGGGGAAAAAAAATAAAACGATATTATTTAAATTTTTATTTTGTAATACTTATGTGGTTGGGGAGCCATAAAATTAATGAAATTAGAAATAACTTATTGTACCTATATTGATAAATATTTATATAAAATTGTATTTGTAAATCATGGATAGATGTTAACAGCAATACATGTATAATTGGCCTTATAGGCTTTCTTTGTATTGAAAGAATGGAATAAATAAATAAATAATAAATCTGTTATGTTTGTGCTGATGTTTGTAACACCTTAAAATATTGGCACTAAGCCCACCTTTTCGTATACCGATTGACTCAGAACCACTTTCTGAGTCGAATAAACGATGTTTGTCCGGCTAGCTGGCTGTCCATGTAGACCTTGTGCGTAAAGTACAGATCGCAAATTTGCAGATATTTTAATAAAATTTTGTACACAGGTACTAATGAGGTGTAGGGTATCATATAGTCGGGGTCTTACTTGTTTTTTATTGTAGATCTGGAATCAAAAGGTTGGGTAAATGTTGTCGTGATTTATCTTCAAATTAATTAAACTGAACAATAACGACATAGAATGTATCGATGATTTAATTTTTTAAATATCTTTCAAAATATTAAATAACGTTTATTCTTATTTAAGAAATTGATCTTAACTTACAATTTCATCGTAAACAACTTTAAATGAATTTTTCTGTTTTGTTATTGAATGTGAATGTGTTTTTATTTGAAAAAAACTTTTAGCCATTTTTTAGCCATTTTTTCTCGTAAATTTAGCCATTTTTGGTCTCCAAGTTTTGTCAACACTGTTCGACATACACATTGGCGATAAAATTGAATAGTTATATTGCAAGTATATGAGCCGCTTCAGGTAAATTTTTTTGGAATTTTCAAAAAAAATATTTAAAATAGTTCATATTATATTCAACATTTTTTATTTTTCGAATTTATTCTATGAGCTAAATTTCAGTTATGTATTTTATAAAGCTTTTTTGTAATAGTCATATTCCTTCAATTTTTTAGAAATGACTTTATACACTATCAGACTATTATAAATTCGAATAAATTCGAAAAATAAAAAATGTTGAATATAATATAAAGTAACCTTCAGAAGGAAATAATTCCCAGTTTCTATAGTTCATATATTTATTAATAAGTAAATAAATTAAGAATTTTTTTTGTCAACATAAATTTATACTGGGGCCTAGTTCTGGCACACGTGATCGAGTATTTTCCTGATTCGAAAGCAATTTTATTTCAGTCGATACTGAACAAATCGAAATTATTTTTTCATTATTGTGAAACTTAAATGAATGCTCTACAACACTGAAAAAATAATTCCGATTCGTTTAGTATTGACTGAATTAATTAGATATTAAATTGCTTTCGAATCGAGAAAATACTCGATCACGAGTGCCAGAATTAGGCCCCTGGTATTTATATTTTAACTTTTGCAAAGATACATTCGCCCTTATCGTGGTTGGCGTATTTAAAATACGGCTGCGACTGTTTCGTAATAGATTAAAGAGAAGGTGAACTTATTTTAGAAAGTTTCCATCCTTGAGGAAATACTGATTTTGCAAGAGCCGTATTGAATAAATGCGTTAAAAAAGGTACAATTTTGGGAATAATTATTTCAGAAAGATACCAGTGGCATTTGATTTAACAGCCAACATACTTTCTAAAACCTAGAGCTGGTCTACGCAACGGAAAGAAAAGCAATTTTCTACTGGTACATAACAGAGATTATTGTATACGTTTCCGGAGGGAGGTTGAATATCTACACACAAAAAAAAATCATAGGTAAAATTACCTAAATATATGGTATAAAATTAACTAAGCGCAAGGGTAGCATGGCAGTATCTAAGTTTCTTAGCTAATAAAACTATTAACTTAGGTAATTTCTATGTTCGAAAAAGTATCTAATTATTTTGTTAAAATTACTTAAAAACTTTGAAAATTTACCATTTATAGCAAAGTTATTTTATATTTTTATTTTTGGAAAATTATCTAAGTTTAATTTTGTACCATAGATTTTAGATAAATTTACTTTATACTTTTTTTGGTTACATACTTTGTATAAAATTAATTTAATTTCATTGTAATATTTTATTTATTTTCATCAAACGGGGAAAGTATAAAAGATGTAAAGATAAAATTTACACACAAAATAAACTCATAGCGAACAATTCTGCATCATTAACTCCAAAATATCATATTTTTTGGATGAGCGATATATTTTTTAAACCTATTGGATTTTTTTTGTAAAAAGTTTAGTGGATATATTATTTTTATAATATACTCACATTAATACGTTGTATCTTTATACTCTATCGAATAGTTTTTAATTTATTTTAAATTCAAAAATTTTAAATTGAAATTTGAACTTTTTTCACAAAAAAATTTCCAATTGAAAGAAAAAATCAAATAAACCGACATACATACATACATATATTAAAAAAATTCGAAGAAGATACCTAACCCAATTAGTAATAATAACAAAAATTTTAGGCAAAACTCTTTTTATAAACTACCAATTATCTTAGGCAACTAAACTTAGTTTTTTGTTTATATATAAAAATAAATTACCTATGTACGCATTTGTAAAATACCCTAGATTATTTTTTTGTGTGTATATTAACAAATTTACAATATAGGTGCCCACATTAATATCCTCATTGTAAACTGTGGTGCATTTCTGGCCTATACCTGTGCTTCAAATTTCCTTCCATTTAGATTTACTATCAACAGCAGACGAGAATTTTCTCTGGTAATAAGAAGATTTTGCTATTTGTATGTATGTATGTATGTATATTCTTAACAACATTTTTTCTTGCACATTTGAAAATATTTTGAAGTGCAGGGATTTTAAACCTTTTCCATATGTAGTAAGCATCATTATGTTTTTTAATTCAAAGTTTGATATCGTTGTTGTACTAAGGATGCTTATCAGTTTTTATAGATTTAGTCTTCAAAGGAACACACAGGTCGAAAACGTTATTTATGTTATCTTGAATAAAATTTAATTGATCATCGACACTAAAGACTGTTTTACACTATCACACAAGTCTTATGTCTACAACCAAGAGTTGCGCAAGTAACTTGCCAAGTGTGAAATGGGTCTATTAGTTTTGGCCATCCATTTCTTGTAGGGTAGTTGTGTAGAAAAATGAATGCAAAAAGAAGATATTGCATTAGTTTGGAACAAAAATTGGACGTAATAAAACGTTAAAGTCGGATGAAAATGCTGTTGATATAGGCAGAACCCTTGGTTTTGCAATAGTGATAGCGCTAAAAATTAATCATTTAAAGCAGTTACGTCCAAACACACATACTTTGATATTTGCATATTCGATAAACAGCTTTCAAAGCTCTAACAATTTGTTTTTGTTTCTTTGCAAAGTACTTACAATTTGTTGTTCTTTCTTTGCAAAGTAAGCAGCAAGCATTGTTGTCACCGCGATCTGATTGGCCCTGATTTCAGCCCACTTGCTGAAATATATGTAATAAAACTTAACCATATCACTTTCTTTATCAGTAATAGAATTTTTTGCTAAAAATTTATATTTTTGAACCAATCAATGCAATAAATTGTTTCAGACTTGTAAAATTTAAATATTTAAATGTTCGCTGACGATTTTGTTAAATGTTCGTAACGATTTTGACGAATTTTGTTCAAACTATTGACTAACAACCCTGTGTACTGACCCCGTTGTTTACAGAAGAACATTTAATTATAAGACACCAGCAGCATGACCGATATGGTTTCGCAAATATTTTACTTTATGAATTTGATGTGCATATTTAACTAAATTATTTCAACAAATAGCAAATGGGAATTTTTAACACAAAACAAGTAAATCTTTTTTTTTTATAGATAACTTAAAATTTATTTTTGGTAGTTAAATTATATAAAATAACTGAATAATCATTTGCTTTTTACGGAATATTCAGTTCATTTTTTTGACAGTTAATTTATATAAAATAACTGAATATTCATTTGTTTTTACGGTAGAATTTTTGACAGTAAAAATTAAATGAACTTATCGTTACTTTAAATAGCATTTTCATTTAATTTTACATGAAGAAATTAACTTAATTAACGGACAATACTAACTGAAAATCCGTATTAATAAGCACTTTGTTTTTTGAATAAATGTTAGAATCAGTTAAAAATAAATTTGCTTGGGATTTTATGTTTATTAATTTTGAGAAGCTCAAACATTTCTTTTGCAGTCAATGATCTACTCTTTTGAAAAAAAGGAATAATCTACCCGGGATGTTTCGTCGTTATTGGTAATAAATTGTGACAAAAGCTTTTTAAATGCCAAATGGTTAGTAGTTAATGATCCATCCAACCATTTTTAGTTCAGCTCTCTTAACGCTTCTATTCTTATAAATAAATTTTCAAGTTATGCCAAGAATATTAAACCTTTTTACATATTGTGACGAAATAATAACAAAAATCGGTGCTACAAAACGTTAAAATTACAAAATTACACATGGGTTACACATGAAAAAAGAAATTACACATGATATATGTAATTACACAAGAGGTGGCAACACTGCTTCTTTTGCAATGAAGTTCTTGGTTTTGCAAGTGCTCTTTTTTACAGTAGTGCTCTTTTTCATAAACATTACAACGGATCCGCCAAATAACTTTTTTTTTTGAAAATGCTATAAAAAAAAACTACTGAATATTTTCTCAAATTTCTTTTTTTATTTGAGAGCACAATCCTTCCGGATGCGCGAAAAATTTAAAAAAAAATGTATAATATGTATGTACATATCTATTCTCTATTTTTTCAGACTTCCGCAATAAAAAAACTAATAGGGCATAATGGTATCAAGAAAAGCTTAGATGTCATTTGATAAAACACTTTTACTTGATTTTAATGTTGATGGAAGACAACATAAAAATCAGGGACCGTTATAACTTTTATCGTTAAAGTCAGAAAATAAAAGTTATTTTTTGACTTTTATTTTTTCGATAAAAAATAAGTTATTTTTGACTTTAATTTTTTCAAGCAAAAATAAAAGTTATTCTTTGTCTTTTATTTTTTTGAGCGAAAATAACAGTTATTTTTGACTTTTATTTTTTCGAGCAGAATTTTATTTTTTCTAGCAAAAATAACAGTTATTTTTGACTTTAATTTTTTTGAGGAGAAATAAAAGTTATTTTGTGATAAATTCATTATATTTATTTAAAAAAAGGGTTGAAAACACAAAAATAACTTTTATTTCTGCTCGAAAAAATAAAAGTCAAAAAATAACTTTTATTCATGCTCGAAATAATAAAAGTCAAAAATAACTGCTATTTTTGCTAGAAAAAATAAAAGTTAAAAAATAACTTTTATTTTTGCTCAAAAAAAATAAAAGTTAAAAAATAACTGTTATTTTTGCTCAAAAAAATTAAAATAAAAAAAAAACTGTTATTTTTGCATGAAAAAATAAAAATCAGATTTTTAAAAAGCATCGCATTTTCTGACAATTTGGTCCAAGACTTTCAAAATGGTATACTTGGTTTCATTCTCCGACATTTTCTTGAGGTTGCTTTTTTCAATCAAAAATTCAAAATTAACAGTTCTTTTCGGTCCCTGATAAAAATAGATTGCTAGATTATCCAAAATTAATAAATGTAATATAAAGTAAATTTAATTATTTGATAGAAAATCCGTTTTATTACTAATTTGTGTATGTTTGTTTTATATTTTGACAGAGAGCGTTTATAAAGAAGAAATTTTTAATAAAAGAGCATTTTTGGACGAAATTATAAAGGGCATACGCTTAATCAAGCAATATAAAAATAATACAATCGGAATGAAAAAACGTTCAACCTCATTATTTAATGATGATGAACCCAATTCATCTTTACAAGATGAATATAATAGTAGTGTGTTAAACACGTCTCAAAATATTTTATCGTTTAAAGATCTCTAAAAATAACTTATGTAAATTTAAATAATTTTTGTTTATTTATACAATTGCTTTCTCCCGGTACTAGTCAGATTCAAAGGCTTTTATAAAAATGCTCAGAAATTGTCAAAAAAGACTCAAGTGAAATACACCTATTTGTTTTTTTATTAATCGAAAGATAATTTAATGCATCAGAAACATTATTTAAATACATTCTAGAATGCATGATTCGTTTGCTGAAAAAGATCAATCGAAACATGCTTCAGAAATCAATATTTAAATACATTCTGGAATGAATGCATGATTCGTTCGCTGAAATAGATCAATCAAAACATGCTTCCGCGTACTCGTTATCTATCTATCTATATATATAAAAATGAAAAATGTTTGTATGTTTGTTTGTTTGTTTGTGTGTTTGTTTGTTGGCTTATAGACTCCAAAACTACTGAACCGATTTTCCTGAAATTTTTACAGTAACATCACGTGAGCCCTAAAAATAAAATAGGCTACTTATTTTTTCGATAGGGGCAGGGGAATTGATACCCCATAGGATGCCAATATTAATTATCGCATATCTTAAGAGCCGCTGGACGCATTTTGCTGAACTTTTTGTAGTAGGATCTTCTGAGCCCCAAAATTGAAATAAAATAGCAGCGGGGGAAGTGGTTCCCCCCATAGGACGCCAATGCTTAATATCGCATATCTTATGAACTGTTATAGTGAGAATGTTCAAACTTTGTGGTAGTCACTCTTATGGTATACTACACTTTTGAAAATAAAAATAAAGCGGTTAGGGGGTGGGGGGGGGGGGAACCTCCCATAGGATGCATATATTAAATATCGCTTAACTGAAGAACTATTAAAGGTTGAGTCTTCAAACGTGGTTAAAGCTACTACTTTGGCAAACTATAAATTTCAGTATAAAAATGGGCGGGGTAAACAGGGGAGGAGCAGTACCCCTCATAGATAGAAATATAAATAAGAGCCACTGCACGCATTTTGTTGAACTTTTGGTAGTAGGATCTTCTGAGCCCCGAAATTGAAATAAAGTAGCAGCGGGGGAAGTGGTTTTCCCCATAGGACGCCAATGTTTACCATCGCATATCTTAAGAACTGTAATAGTGAGAATGTTCAAACTTTCTAGAAGTCACTCTTATGGTATACTTCACTTTTGAAAATAAAAATAAAGCGGGTAGGCGCAGGGGGGGAAATACCTCCCATAGGATGCATACATTAAATATCGCTCAACTGTAGAACTATTAAAGGGAGAGTCTTCAAATGTGGTTAAAGCCACTATTATAGTAAACTATAAATTTCAATATAAAAATGTGCGGGGTAGACAGGGGAGCAGCAGTACCCCTCATAGAAGACATATAAATAAGAGCAACTGCACGCATTTTGTTGAACTTTTGGTAGTAGGATCTTCTGAGCCCCAAAATTGGAATAAAATAGCAGCGGAGGAAGTGATGCCCATCATAGGACGCCAATGTTTAATATCGCATATCTTAAGAACTGTTATAGTGGGAATGTTCAAACTTTCTAGAAGTCACTCTTATGGTATTCTACACTTTTGAAAATAAAAATAAAGCGGATAGGCGCAGAGGGGGAAATACCTCCCATAGGATGCATACTTTAAATATCGCTCAACTGAAGAACTATTAAAGGGAGAGTCTTCAAACGTAGTTAAAACTACTATTATGGTAAACTATAAATTTCAATATAGAAATGGGCGGGGTAGCCAGAGGAGGAGCAGTACCCCTCATAGATAGAAATATTAATGAGCCGCTGCAAGCAATTTGTTGAACTTTTGGTAGTAGGAATTTCTGAGCCCCAAAATTGAAATAAAATAGCAGCGGGGGAAGTGTTACCCACCATAGGACGCCAATGTTTAATATCGGATATCTTAAAAACTGTTATAGTGAGAAAGTTCAAACTTTATAGAAGTCACTCTTATGGTATACTTCACTTTGAAAATAAAAATTAAGCGGGTAGGCGCAAGGGGGAACTACCTTCCATAGGATGCATATATTAAATATCTCTTAACCGATAAAGTGGTTAAAGCAGTGCAGCGAAGCGCACCGGGTTAAGCTAGTATATTATATTTATTAGTGCTACATTATTTGCACATATTTCATATAGTGAATTCACATAAAGAATAACTGTATGAACGAAGCATATATTGGATTCCGACGGCTGAGCTTCTAAGTGAGGAATCCCATACAAAAATCATGTTATATTTCACAGAAGTGGAAGCGATTCACAACTGATCTCTGCCTTACAAACCTGCTTCCTAGTAGGCACAAATTTTTGCTGGGTCACGACTCTCCATTAAAAACAAGCTTACAATATATAAACGCATTTTGAAACCTATTTGGACTTATGGCATCCAGTTATGGGGCACCGCCTCCACCTCAAACATTGAAATTCTCCAATGTTTTCAATCATAAACAATTGTTGACGCACCTTGGTATGTAACAAATAATCAACTCCACAAAGATCTCAAAATACCTACCATAAAATACAAAATAAAAACTCAGCTGGCATCCTACAAAAATAGAATTGAACAACATCCAAACCCGTTTGCATCAAACCTCATGAGAAATAACACAACATTTGTAAGATTAAGGCGCCGGGCTCCTCAAGACTTAATACGATGAAACTATTTCCTTTTAAAATGGAGATACACAACTCTTTAAATAACCACAGCAAACACTTCTTAACATTACGGTATGATCACTGGATCATAACCATTTAATAAATAAATAAATAAATATATGTATATATACATATATATGTATATCTAACTCAAATCTAATGTTTAATATCAAATAAAGATAGATTGCATTAATAAAGATATTAAAAAAAAATATGGACTTAGTTAGAGCCTTTACATGTTAAGCCAGCGATATGTTTTTATATTTAAACTTACACAACAAAACACACAATTTATTTTAGACAAAACCCTTAATACACAAAATTTCGACTTAAGCATTTATTATTTATTGCCACATATTTTATACAGATCTTATACAGATCTGTCAGAATCGATTATCTCAATTTTATAACTTTTGAAACGAACGAGTCTTGCAACTTACCTATTAAAATGTAAATAAGACTGGTACTTATTTTCTGATTTTAAATTTTTTAAAGCCTTTTTTAAATTTTTTTTTTCGATATACTATATTAAAAAAAATTGTATGCCTAAAAATTTTGGAGTCGGAGTCGCGTTTTTTTGTGGGTACTTCGACTCCGGTACAAAAATCTCAACTCCGAATCCACAGCCTTAGCAAATAAAACAATTACCCTTTAGTTTATTTATTTTGTTTATTAATAAAACACTTACATACATACACATGTACTTATAATTCGTTCGTTAACTTTTTTAATTTAAATTTGACATTTAAGAAATCAAGGAAATACTAAATTTAACATTGATTAGCATAAACATGCATATAAGGGTATACATTTGGTTAACCGTTAATCGGTACTCGATTAACTGATCGGTTAATTTAAATTTGGTTTTTTTTCGATTAACGATTAAACCGGTTAATTTCAATCGATTAACCAAATTACCGATGTAACAAAATTTTGAATTTTTTGTTGTATTAAATCATATTTTTTTGTGTTTATAATTATTGGTGAGTTCCAAAACTTCAGTTGCAAGGAAACCCACTTTTTAAATGCGTTGCGAATGAATACCCTAATGTACGCATATTAGTGTTATGACTTTTTAACGAAAAAATTACAGGGAACAACGTTATGAACCATATCGAGCCCTAACCGCAAAATAAAGTTTTTTTATTTGACTTTATTGGCAACACTTGCATCATCGCCTTAAATATCATGGTCACATAACTCCACGTCTACAACTGACATGATTTGCAGTTATAACATGATGTCATAAAAGCGTTGTTAAAACATTTGTATTAACAACCGTTTTATAACGTGAGAAAACCTCTAACATGAAGAGTCTATACCAAACACTAAAATCATATTAGTTTTAATGTTAAACATTTCATGCCAGTTGTAGACTGCATGTAAGGTACCGGTAACATTTTATTTTTGGCGCTTACGCTTCCCATACATTTTTTTTATATTTTTTCAAATCGTCAAATCGTTATTATGAGAAGTCGTAGTTTTTTTAAATTTTTGTCGATATAAATTAAAATTTACTACCTAAAAAATTTATCGTATTTGTGTCGTCAACGATAATCATTAGCCAATTTTTAAAAACTACTGTAGTATAATACCAACATTACCAAGATAACTAAACTATTTCCTGTACCTCAATTCTGTAAATTTTTGGATTTAACTACCGATATCGTTAAGTAACGAGAAATCTCGGTTACTTTAACGAATTTGTTATTCTCTATTTTAAATAAACAATTTTTTTTTGTTTTAGAAATATTGACGACAAATATCGGTAAAATATAAGAACGTCAAAGTTGAAATTTTTTAAAATTAATTAAAATATATAAAATAAATTTGCTTGTAAGAAACATGAACGAAAAAGTTTAAATATTGCTTATATTAAATTTTATTTTATTTAACCTTTATTTATTTTATTCCAATATTATTTATTAAGCTTGTGGTTTTTCTTTTTTATATAAAAAAATTTTTAAATAACATTTATTTTATATTTCTAAACAAATATGTTAGTTTCTTATCTTTTCATACATAGGGAAACATTTCGAGGTGCCTAAGCCACTCTAGCACAACAAAAATAGGTTCGGGACCCACCTTTTAGTATACCGACTGACACAGAATCAATTTTAGAATCCATCTAACGAGGTTCGTCCTTTTATCAGGCTGGCTGGTTGTCTGTATAAGATAACCTTGTGCGCAAATTACAGGTCGCAATTTTGGAAATAATTTGATCAAATTTGGCACATATGCGTTTATTGTCACAAGCTCGAAGCCTTTTCAAAAGCGGAGAAGCAAACTTTTCTCCGGAGTAGGGTTTTGTGTCCATTACCCATCTTGTTTTATAGACATTTGGGTTTAATTAGGTCAAAAAATATTATGTTGTAACCTACAAAAATCAGCAGAACAAATTTAATTAGAATCGGTCCACATTTGACCACAGCTCTCACACGAATACAGTTCTAATAAGTTACCTTAGAAGCAATTACTATGTTATCTCATAGTTATAGTAGTAGATATTTAGTTAATATTTGGCACAAAAATCTCTTATGTGAATCTTAACCTCACAACATACTCTTTTTGGCGGAAATATAATCGCCCAAATACTGTAATGTAGGGTGCGGCTTGATCGACAATACTTTCTTACTTTTTTTTGTGTTAAAAATTGGCTTTTTGCTCTATATTTTTAATCTGTCAACCGTACATTTATTATCGTTATTATTTAACAAGAACTTTTTTTGTGTCGTTAGCTACCGACATTGTTTACCGAAAAAAATTGTTAAAATTTCATTACAGAATAGCTGTTAACGACAATTATCGTTAGCTTACGAATTTTGACTACTTAACGACAATTTTTTGCCGTCAAAAAGTTACAGAATTTCGGTACTGATAATGTCATTCTCTTTGAAATTGTGGGAAACATGTTGATGAGAGTTTTCATAAATAAATTACAAAAAACAATGCAATTTAAGGAAAATATTACATTTTTAGAAAATAAAAAAAAAACTTAAATTTCGTTTAATGCAGGACATTTTTTTTCTAAGTGCTGGTTTACACTCTTTAAGTTTTAGCCATCAAGTCTTTAGCTTTTAGGAAAAAAGGGAGATGATAATGCCATTTAATTTTCTCTCCTAAAAACTCAAGACTTGGTCGCTAAAACTTGAAGAGTGTGAACCAGCACTTAATATTTTTTTAAGGCCTACACACACTTCTGTTCCATGTAATTTTGTAATATTTGCAAAAAAGTAAAAAGTCATGACCATAATGTTCAATTTTTATAATGGGTATATTTATTTAAAGATAAACTTATAGCGTAATTATAATGTTTTAATACAGTTTTACACAATTTTTTTAACTTAATTATATGAACTTATACGTACATACATTTAGTTCGTTTTTTTTTAAATTTTAAACTAGTTTAATTAAAACTAAAAATATAAAATGTATTATTTACAAGAATAATAATGCAAAATATATATATATACGACGTGTGTATAGACACAATGACACTGGACGTTATGACATGCCACCACGGATCCACAAACTAACGGATGGACGGAAATCGTTCAATATAAACCATAATAAAACAATGTATATATTTAATAGGCTCTAAGATTAATATTGTAGAAATTATTTACGTAATGACAAACTTATATGAAAACGAACTTATAATATTTACCTGTTGTGATGAAGGATATAAAAAAAGCAATTAGATTAATAACACTGGTATCAATTCAGCCATTAAGTGGCTACCTTTTGCTATTTTCCACCCGTTAAGCCATGGAACAGTGAATTTAGTCGTTAACCCTATATATATATATATAGCGACATTTTCTTAAATTTCTAAAAGTTTTTTAAACAAAAACTTTCATTAATATTAATATAATAACGAATATTTTTAAATTTATTTTGTAAACGACTTTTTTGACGATACAAATTAATTCTATTGATTATTTAAATTTCTAGTTATTAAAAAATTCCATTTTTGTATATTTCATTGTTACAACAATTTTATTAAACTTAAGAAAATCATCTCTTTGTACAATTTTATTGTAAATTTTTGGCAGTTTTTTAATTAAAATTAACTGTTTTACTCATTAAGTTGGCAACACTGGTACTTTTTTTGAATATAATCAATCAATGATAAGTACAAAAATAGTGATAAATGTGAGCCTTTTTTGTGCACAGTGGGTGTAAAGTTGGAAGTATCTATGGTTTTTTAAACAAAATTTTAGAACTGCTTGTAATTAAAGTGTTATTGTTTGAATATGTTCTAATAAGTAAAAATGTTTTCACCATCTTTTTTTTTTTTGATTCACACAAATAGGCACCTAAACATTTTCTAATTAATTATGTGTATTCGATTTCATTCATAACCGCTTATATTTATACATTCCTTAATAAAAAAACTTTGAATATTATTTTCTTTATTCGGCCTTTAAATTTCCAATCCTATGTTAATAAACAAGCTCGAGGCCACAGTTGATTTTTAATGAATTTTATTCTTTATTATTTTTAGTTTTTTAATATTTCCCCATCCTTTGGATGGCATCTTCAGGAATAATAAAAGACGAGTTACAATATTAAAACACACAACGACTAAAAACTTTAGCATAATGAATACAATCTATTTTGAGTGCATCAAAAAATTAAAAATTGGCAAATTTACTTTTTTTAAAATAATTTTCGTACAGTTTTTTTGTGATTCATTCCAGCTTCAAACAATGCATTCATAAATGTTTTTAAGTAATTTACGATTATTTAAATTTAATTTAAAAAATACTTACATGCATACATATCGTTGGCTTCATGTGGAAAGGCTTTAACTTGAGTTTTTTGTGAAATTTAGTTTTTTTGTTAACAAAATGTTATGCAAAAGTATCAAAAATATCGGGCATACAAGCAATTTTACATTTTGATACAACAGTTTTTATTATGTTTATACCTGCTCCCTTAAAGTTTCAAGTAACTGAGTAAGAGCCTTTGTAAATGAGGCAAACGATATATTAAAATTTTTTTTGGGCTTTTAAAATTTAAATATTAAGCTATACATAATTACAGAAGTTGGAATGCATAAAAGCGTGAAATGCTTATAACCGGTGTGCAAATAAGCGATAAATTCTCTACATCTTTAAAAAATGAACCTGTTAAAGCATACATATTATGGATATAACACTGCAGTTTACATTTTGTATGTAGTAAAGGGAAACATTTTAATATATTAGTATAAACGGCACTATTTAAAATCATCAGTTTGTAATAAAATCATTCAGAAGAATATATGTACATAAAAATATGTTCTGGGGGCTAATTCTGGCAGCCGTGAATGAGTACTTTCTCGATTCGAAAGCAATTTAATATCTAATAATTTCAGTCAATACTGAACGAATCAGAATAAGTGTTGTAAACAGTGCTGCCACAACCAATACAATTTTTACAACCAACATTTTTAAAAAAATTACCAAATGTAAAAAAATATAACCAAATTTAAAATTCCTTTTATTAATGGAGAAAATCATTACAATTTATTTTAAGTTGCATTGTAATACAAAGGTTATTTCCACTTTATAGTCATATAATAATTATAAATCAAGAAAACGAAACAAGAAATGTAACTTTCTTACATATTAAAACAAATAACAAGAACTTAATTAAAAGCTTTTATTTATTAGAGAATTTTTTCGTAAAAAAATTATTTTTATTTTACAAGAGTTAAACCCGTAAAATTTTTATACAAAATTCAGTATATTGCAAGTTAATAAATTGAATTTTTTTAATATGCCAGTTATAAATAACTAACTAAAATGGAAAATTGTTTTCCGCTTTTTAGCTGTTATTGGCAGGACTGACAAATGTAGCGATTTCTTAATCCTTTTGTCGAAATTTACGTTTGGCGATATGCGAAATGCATTTATTTAAAATTTATAATTCCTATTATAAATAACTATTTCAAAATTGTTCGATTTGAAATATTTTCTGAATTATTCTAAAATATTATGGCGAATATAAGCAAATTCGCCTTTCGAAACATACATTCAATGGGGAAAAAGTATATGACTGACAGTCAAAAGTTTTTTTACCAAATACATTTAATAAATAGACATACCGACAAGTTACAAACAGTAATATTTCCAATTTCTTAAACTTACAGCCAAGGCCCATTGAAAAGGTCTGCGCAAGAAGCCTGATGATCATTGTTTATGTTCTTTTTAGTTGTCAAAAGTTGTTTACATTTTGCTTACATGTGCATGTATACTTTTGTTTCGGTTTATGGTATGCCACACATACACTTTTTTTCCTTTTGCTTTGTATATGTGGTAGTAAATTTTTGACAACTAAAAAGAATCGTTTTTTGTTTTTGTACAAGTAAGCAGACCTGATAGATGGGCCTTGCTTACAGCCATTTCTTAGAGAAAATTCCATAAATTTAAAAAAAAAATTGGTAACTCAATGTATTTTTGAAAAAACTTTAAAATTCCTATGTGTATTTTCAAATAAGTATTTCAATATACTTTTGAAATAACATACATAATTTTACAACATTTAACATATTTTCAAGATTTTAGAAATACTTAAACGACTTTTGTGTAATTTTTCAGTAATTTTCTGAAATCGATTCTGCATGATTTTATACACTTCCTACTTTAAGTACTACTTAACTTTACTACTCTTAAAATCAAGAAAACCTACATACGTTCATAAAAAAAAATTATTGAAAACCTCCATTGATTTAAACTTCATTTGTTTTCGATTACAGAACATCGCGTTTTAAATATAAAAATCACAAATGAAAATATTTTCTTAGCAACAATCTTAAAAAAAATTTGGTTGCTGATTTGAAAGGGATTTTTTGTTTCGATAAATTATAAAAAACTTCCGTTCATTGGTGAAAAATTATGGAAAAATCGTAGTACACAGTACAAGTTATTCGAGCTCGTAAATAATTGCATCAACAAAAAAATATTCGTACGTATTATTTATTATTTTAGAAAAAGTAACCAAAATTAAAAAAATATTCACATCTCCACATTGAAAAAAAATATAACCAATTTTGGTTAGAAATAACCATAAACGGCAGCTCTGGTTGCAAAGCATGTAAAACAATTATTTCGATTCGTTCAGTATGGCTGAAAGAATTAGAAATCAACTTGCTTTCAAATCGAGAAAGTACTCGATCACGACTGCCAGAATTAGGCCCCAGACCTAACAAACATTTGACAAAAAAAAACCCAAAAAAGCGTGACCAGTAGTTTGATCATACTTTAGCTTTATTTTTTTTTTAACAATTTTTGAAAACTTAATAAACTTTATTTGATAATTGTATAATTTAGAAACGGTTAAATGATTTTCAAACATCTCGTTTTGCAAAAGAAAATATTTTTTTTAATAAAACTAGCGAACAGAGCTTAAACATTTTGATAATTATGAAATAGGGAAAAAATGAATAGGTTTGTTCTGACACTAGCACGATCGACAAGTCGCATGTGCGTTGCAAAGTGCCAAGCAATGTCTCAAAATTCACTAATTTTTCTTGTGATACCTCTTTGAAATTATTCTTAGCTCTGTATGTTGGCATTTTTCAAATATTCTTTTAAGACAAGTCATAATTGAAAATGTTATACGGCATGCGAGTATCAGAACATGGCTATATATTCTAAAATGAAGTTTGATTTGCTGAATTTTTAAAGGAAATTTTAAAGTTTTAATGCGTTTATAACATATAAAATATATTTATTTGTTTAATAAATTTTAAACAACTATACGAACCCTACATTTTTATTTTTAAATATCCACAAATTATGTATTTGTAAGATACATAAGTCCTATATGCAGTGTTTCAATAAAAAAACGCATTTATTTAAAACCTAATGCGTTTCGTGCGTGTCCTTTTTTTATAATCGCGAAAACTAAAAACCCTGTTCTTTATATTTTTACATGCCTGTTTTGGTTCTTTCTATCTTGAGAGATTTGATGTATGCCAAAAATGCAGAATGCTATTTCCCTAATAAACATACATAACTTGTTCGGTATTTGCCTTAAAATTTGATGAAGAATCTAAATAGATGCCTTAGAGCGTAAACCTGCTAACTAACTTCTAGCAAATCTTACTGGGCTGTCAAAATACCTCTAATGTTTTCTATTCCTAGCTTAAGAAGCAAATCTATCAGCCCAATTATGAATACAAATTCCCCGGGAGTTTTTTCCCTTTTCCCATTTTTACAATTGAATTAACATGGAAAAATGGGAGAAGGGAGAAAACTCCCGGGGAATTTTTATTCATAATTGGGCTGTATATATATTTGATTTATTTTCTAATATTATGGTAACAAATTGTAGTATACATTTTTCTAAGTCGATGTCATACATATAATGCAAAAAATGGATATAGCAGGTTTACAATCCAACCGGAGGAAATGTGTTTTAAGCCAGAAGACCACATCACGCTTTCCATGCGTTTATGCATCTGTCAAAGAAGGAGAATTAGTGCAAATGTGCATTAAGAAACAGCACTCGCGTAGAATGCATATACGCACTGAACTTTAGAATAACTTTATACTTACGAATACGTCACATGCGTCTTCAAAAAATGCAAGAAAGCATCAAACGCATTGAACGCGTTGTGTGGACCTCGAGCTTTACGCTTTGGCTTGAATAAAATTTATAAGACATTTTTGCTCAATTAAATTTACTTCCGAAATTAGGAGGGACTAAAGCCAATACAGGTAACCCTCCTACAACACGGTAGATAGGTTCCTAGAAAACCCCGTGTTGTAGGAAAACGTGTAATATGAGGCTAGGAGACAGTGTAAAATATAAATTTTTTTAATTAAATATTTAAATTCATTGTTTTTATTAGAAATATGTACATACATAAAAAAAAAAATACTTACTATACTATCTAGTACTTTTGTACTATTTAGGTACAATTTTAACAACCCAATCATGATAAAGTTGCAATTCCATTTTATCGTCATCTACAACACGTTTGTAGATGAGGAGATTTCCGCAAATTTTTTTTCGTGTAAGATCGAAATCGTTTTGTAGAAAGCCGTCTTGTAGGAGGGTTACCTGTATATGTATTTATGTATAAGGTTTGCTTGACCGCTTCTTCGCTTCATCTGTACATACTTATGCACAAATGTTTAATTTAAATAGTTTGCAATAAATTTTTAATAATTTGCTTTAATTACTGAAAAATTAACTTTATAATAATTTAAAGAAAATAACTTAAGCGCTCTTTAAATGAATTCGGCATATAAATGTACCCAATCGTGAATAAAATTTCCACCGAAATTTGTTCCCCTTTCTCCAAAAAAAGTGTTTGGGAAAAGGCAAATATCGAGGAAAAAAACTGTTCACTTTTATTTATGATCGGCGTGATAATTTTTGCCTATTGAGGTCAAAAGGGATACAACTTTTCGCTCGAAATATTTTCTCATACAAAATGTATGGTCACAGGCAGGTCTTTAATAATCTTTTTAAATTCTATTGCATAACTAAATAAAATTAACTTCATTATTAACAGGGGTTAAACTTAACTACCTACTCATTTCAATAAATTTTGTTGCAATCATTTAAATACATAATCTACTTGTATTTTGTATTATGGTATATTTTTAAATTTTAGATATGTTTTTGATGAGATCAATATAATTGTTAAACATAATTTTTTCCCCACTGTGCAAAAAAAATTATAGTGCTTATTCTCATAATGCCTTTACGTCACAAGGAAGCTTGTAATTATGTAAGGACAAGAAACTAAAAATTAGCAGCAGCAACATACAATGGAGATGAAACAAAAAAATACTTGTGATTGATACATATTTAATTGAGACCACAATCTAAAGTATGTTGATCAATGGTTGTGCGTAAACGACTTTGATCGCTTTGTGAACGTTTCAAACCGGTACGCCAGCGTTTAAGACAGCCCAAGATGTATGAATGTTTCGTACGACTCAAGACATAAACATAAGGGTCCGATGTAAAATGCAATGCCATCAACATATCGGCTACCAAAAAGAAAGGATGAGCTTTGGGCACACGATTTGGTACAATAGCCATGGGTATGGCAATCTAATTGAAAATAAATGAAGAAAATGAAAACAAATCCAAAAATAATTTAAATTCGCATTTGAAATAACGTTCTTAATTAAAAATCAATTTATAATTTGTGTCCTATGACTTTCTGTCTGTGTGTCTATAAACTGTCTATGCCATACACACTCACTCACCATTTGTGGCATCCAACAGATAACAAAGGAAATACTCAAGAACAACATTAATTTGGCAAATTTAATTTCATCTGGCGATGCGGCTGCTGTCAAAGTCACGCTGTTAGTGTGATGAAATTGTGGCGTGTTTGTCGTACTACTTTGATGATGCTGATACAGTGTTGTGCCGCTGGAGCTTTCCCCATCAATTTGTGCGGTCGAACCCTTTTCACAGCGATTAACCATGTCGTAAGTCATATGGCGTTGAGTGGTACGTGTACGACCAATGAAGCATAGAACGCGTGTAACAAACAAGTTACAGGCGACTATAACCACACATAATAGAGTGCCTGGAAAAAATAAAAGAAAAAAATAAATAATTTTATAATACTGTCAGCATTGAAGAGAAATTAGAACAAAATCAATGAGCAAATTTACTTTACCAAACATTAAAGAGCAGTAAAGTGAAACAACTCAAAAGGAATATCAAACCAAGAGTATTTAATAACGTTTCAATAATATCTGGTACATACATATGTACATACAAATTTTGGAGTGAGTTTTATTTTGTTTTCTTCAAAAGAAATAAGACCTTGGAAATTTAATACAAGAGTCTGTGTGATTGTGTAATAAAGGCTTTGAAATTTGTGGAATTACAGTGAAATGTTAAATATTGCAAAAAAAAGAGTTTAAAACTAATTTAAAAACCAATTTTGTCAAAAAAAAATATTTAAATTTGATTGAATATTTAGTTATGATTAGGGATCGGATTTTTATGCAGTTAATGCGCATAAAACATACACTTAAAATAGAAAATTATGTGCTATAAATTGAAAAACTATGCACTTAAAATTTTTCTTAACACATTTTTTAATCGTAAACAAAACATTAAAATAACATAAAACCCCTAAAAATTCAGTCTCGTTAACGAAAATAAGGTAACCAAAAAAGCAGAAGTAAAAATATAGTAAAACACAAAATATAAAGTAAAACATTTTTTTATAAAGCTTTTTGTAATAGTCCTATTCCTTTAATTTTTAAGAATGACATTATACACTACCAGACTATTATATTGTATCTTCTTGTTACATTTTACCTTAGCTATCCTTTGGATAACAATGAAGTATATTGTATGTACAGAATAAATTAGAAAAAATAAAAAATGTTGAATACAATAAAGTAACATATGAAAGGAAATAATTCCCAGTTTCTATTTTATAATGTAAAACAATAATGTAAATTAAGTCACTTGTTAGATAGATTTTTGAACCTTCATATAAAATTAATTAAGAGCAATACTCATTTTCATATACATACATTCATTTTCCAAAAATTTAAATAAAATATGCCAGCTGTTTGTGTTACTGTTTTGTGTCCTACATATTTCTAAAAACTACTTGATAAAGTTTTTAGAAATACGAATTTGTTTACTTAAGTTACTCTTAACTGCATACATTCTATTTATGACATTATCAATTAATATAATTTGCATTCTCAATGGATTTGATTTATCTAATTTTACAATAGTCCCAGAGATAAATCCGTAATTTGAAGACTTAAAAATTATCCGAAATTTTATATTTGGTAAATTTGTTATTTTTTTTGGTACTGCATTACCATCGTTCCATCACATCCTTGAATTATTCAAAATTTTCAGCACAATACACAACTGATTTCAACCACTTTCCCCGCATTGTTGTTATAGGATACTTCTCCTTATATGCGCCAAAACGCGATGTGCTTTGTAAAATATTTTTTTCCCATTGATTCCCAAAAATGCACCAAAAATATGCAACGTCAGCAATATGTGCAAATATAAAGCAAAATATGCAAAAATATGCACTAACAAATCGATGCCATTTTATTTAAAATTTCTTAATTCGAAAAGATATTAAGTTTATGTTGATCTCAGACTGACGACAACAAATATGCATTTGCATAAAAATCCGGGCCTTCGTGTTGATAATCAAATTATTTTTGATTCTTCTTCAACCAACTTCTCTCAGAACGCATGGAAGAAGTTGAAAATGTGAAATACGCGTTCACACTTGAAACATCTACTTTCAATAAAAAATGTCGCCATTTCTGAAAAAAAACTTTTATATTTTTTAAAGACTTTTCTACAAAAGTGCCAAAATTTTCAAAAGATAACACCAAAATGTATTTAGAACTCATTTTGTTAAATAATATAAAAAAAATCAGGTAACATAAGGCTTGCAAAAAAGAAAAAACTTGAGAAATGGTAACGCTGCTTTCAAACCAAATGTTATTTTGTCAGTGATGACAGTAGGTGCGTTTGAGAACTTTTGCGGTAAAATGCAGTAAATGAGTAAACTGAAAAATTTGCTCTCACAAAAAGCTGTTGTGCAAAAAAGTACGCGAACGCAAAATTTGTAAAAATTCGTAAAATAAAGGCAACAGCTGATGGCAAATAATTGAAGTGCTGAAAAATGTTAACACTTTTGACTACTTAACTCAGTTTCTTATCGGTACTCGATTAAAAACTTTTTATAACGAGAAAATTTTTGGAAAATGCAAACAAACTATATTATTTAATCTTTAATATTTGTTTGTTTTTAATTTTATTTGATTTTACTAATTTGCAGCGGGGTAAATTATTTAAAAGAACATCAATAATTTTTTTGCTATTGATTACTTAAGTCCCCAAGTACTTCACACTTTTACAACTCTAAAAAATTAACTTAAAAAAAAAATTTCAAAAGTTTGTATTTAGCCAAATAAATGATTCACAAACAAGATTAATTTATTAATAGTTATTCACTTTTTGTTTTGGTTTAATTTTTATTTCAACTTTTCTTTTATTTAACAATTTTTTCACAATTTATATGCATTTTATTTGTTACTTTTGTTTGTTTACCTTTTGGAACATATGTTTTCTTGTTTTAATAAATTTTACTGCAAAAATTTCTGCAGTAAAAATTTGTAAATACTCAGAAAAGAACTGTCACTTTACGCTCTCAATTTGTGTTCTCATTTACTGTATTTTGTGTACTCGAACGCAATTTCGTAAAATGCAATAAAGTTCAGTTAAAAATAGTAAAAACTTTTGTGTTCTCGAACGCAGCTAGTAATAATAGAAGTTATTGGCACTTTTCTAGTGATTACACTAAAATAATCGGAAGATGTAGAATGAAATACAATGGGATAGGAACATTTTGTAAAGATGTTGACAAATTTTGATTTTATGCCCAATGTATTTCTTATGGGAAAATTCCAACATCTTCGCAAACTGATGTTAAATGTTGACAAGTGTGAAAAGGCTATATCGGTAAATTTCCGGCACATGATTTCTTTACCAGATTCAGTGTATAAGTGAAGAGAAAAATGGAACACCAAGGTATTAATATATTAACAACGAGAGCAAACATAATATGCTGATAGTGAAGGCGCTAACCTGATGACACGTCGTGTATGTTCATATCAAATCCATCGAGAAGGATATAGAAGATTCAGCATAGCCAAATATATCACTCGTACTTGTTGTTTTTAGGTTAACTCGAAAATAATTGAATGTATTCTCAAAAATAACTAAGTGGATTTTTATGGATTCATTTAATAAAGTCGAATGTGACTTTCCAATTGGGCTTTTAATTAAAAAATCTATTTGGCAAATGAAATCATGTTTTATTTAGTATGTGAAATACGGCAGGTGTTTTTATTTTTGCAAAATACCCAAAATAATAAAATCTGTGGGTTTCATTGCATGCATTAACTGTCAAGATAAAATAATTTATTTAATAGATATTAACATATGTATGTAGATCTAGAAAAGAACCACTAAAAAATCAAAAGAAAACATTTAAATGTGAAGTAATTGATTACTTTCAATTTTGCCCGCCGGATAAAAACATTAACTCTTCCTTTTTGTAAGATATTTTTATTATCACTCTTAACCGTTTTCATTTTTTGAATGTATTCAATGGCGACTCAAATTTCAATTACTTGTAAATCAATATTTTAGCATTCAAATCATTATAAATCATCGATAAATTCGATGTCATTGTTATTAATCTCATAGGAATCACTCGTGCCTATTAGTTTTAAATATCTTGAAGGTAAGTCATAATCATGACAACGTTTAACCAACCTTTTGTGTGTGCCGAATCTTTGATACCCTCCACCGACAGCTAGGATCTTCACGAAATTTGACAGTGTGATTTCTATTCATATAAAACTGTTACAGATCAAAATTTATTACAATATAATTATTCGTTACAGTTTTAGTCGGACTAAAGTGTTTTTGAGAGTGAGCTTTATATGCGGCCTATGGTAAATTATGGACCGATCTTCACGAAATTTCGTGGTATTCACCCTTATCGTGTTTGGCGTATTTAAAATACGCCTACGACTGTTTAGTAATAGATTAAAGAAAATAAGTTCACGTTCTCTTTAATCTATTACCAAACAGTCGTAGGCGTATTTTAAATACGCCAAACACGATAAGGGTGATTACTTCTATTCATATGAATTTGTGGCAATCTCATATCAACATGTGTATTCCGCCACTTTTTATGCTGGTTTTTGTAACAAAATTGTATAATTTTTAGGCTCCACATTTTTATTCATAACTACTGAACCGATGTTGCTGGGTTTCAATTTAAAACTGCTTAGGAGAACTATAAATGATTTGACACCAATATCGTTCTTTTCTTTTATGTCCTTCGAAAGTGAGCGTGATTTAAACAGAAGGACATGGGAAAGTCGACTTAGTAATACTCAGAATATACAATGTATATTATACATGTGTATTTTGTATTAATATTAAAAAAGTTTCGCAAGGAATGACAAACTTAGTATACTCTCTTTACAACTAGTTGTGATGGAGGGTATAAAAACAAGTACAAAAATGAAGTCGGTCGAACCCGTTATATAATACCATATACCACATTAGAGCATATGCATAAAATTTGGTCATATAATCTCCAAAATTGCGACTTGTACTTTGCACGTAAGGTTTACATGGACACCCAGACATAATGCCAGCCAGCCGGACGGACATCGTTAATTCGACTCAGAAAATGATTTTGAGTCGATCGGTATACTTAAAGTGGGTCAATATTTTAATGTGTTACAAACATCAGCACAAATGCATAGTTTACTATTGTAGTGTGGGTATAAATATTTTATTGTTTAGGCGAACATATTATCCTAATTGATAAAATCGAATTAACGGTTGTTAAATGTAACTAATTTCTCAAATTACTTTAAACGATATTTACTCGCCTAAATACCCTCTCTACTTCATCATTTTACTGTGGAAGTGAGAGTAACTTTATAGTAAATTCAAATTTAAATTACAGCCATACCTAAACAAGAGCGGATGGCTCAACGTTTTCTTCCGTTTAGATTTTACGCTGCTATGCCATACCTAAACAAGAGCGTAAACGTTGTGTCACAAACAGTATGGTTAACTTTTTTGTTTAATAAAACCCACATAATAGAAACAAAAAAAAGAAAAAAAACCACTAGATTGACAAAAAATAGCTAAATTGCCATTATTTATTAACAATAGCGGCCATCTTCACTATTAAACGCGCTGTTAAAATCGAATTTTCCAATTGTAAAGCGATATAAAAAAATAGGTACCATGTTATAAAAACTTGTACGATATTATATATCTTGTTATATGGGTGAGGAAACAATAATGAATATCAAAATTCTGTGTTGATCCATTTTTTAATTTAATATTGGAATACTGTTCTTTTATTTTGAAAGATGTTTGTGTCATCATCATCGCTTATAGCGATTTTCAACATTTGTTAAAGATGTGATTTAAATTAAATGCGTTTTTTTGTGAAAAAGGTTTATTTCAGTTTTAGAAGTGTTTATAAGAAATAAAAAAAATTATTTTAAAAGAAAACCGGCAAAAAAAATTTTATGGCTAAACAAGTTGAAAAATGGCTAATTGCTCAACTCATTTTTTAATGGATAAACAAGGTGAAAAATGGCTAAATCTAGCCACTAAATGGGTAAATTGGCAACACTGAATTTTAGTGTGGATAGTCTGGGATCACACTTTGAAAGTTTTCTTTCAGAAAGTCTGAGTTTATGGGTGAGAGATGAGAGAAAAAAGCATATTCTCTTCCCCTCTCACCAATAAACTCAGACTTTCTGAAAGAAAACTTTCATAATGTGAACCCAGACATACATAGTCAAAACATGATCTGCCTTCGCGAAATGCCACCTGTTCTTGTCTTAAAGTCTGGTTTAGTGCTGACAGTCGTTCTTATATTATCATCGCCAATATCTTTTGGATATTGTTCGGTAGCCATATTCCATGCCAATTCCTACAATCATGTAGATCTCTTTTGTTCAGTGCAGCGATCATTAAACCTTTATTCCAGCAGCAGGGAGTTGATTGGCTAGTCTAGTTAATAAGTTCACAAGTAAGTGAGAAGATCATGAGTGAACCATTTTAAATATTTCCGCAGGAAATTTCTAAATTTCACCATTTTTTTAATGTATTGACAACTCGCCTGTTACTTAATGTCGACATAAATTTATTAGACCGATAAATTGTTCGTTAACGATTTGGATTTTCTCAATACACCGACAAAAAACATTGTTTTCATTATAAACTGCTGGTTATTTTTTTGATGACGAGCGCAAAACTCATTCTTTTATTCTTTGTTTTAAATGTTAATTAAACGAGTAAGTTTTGCGCAAAGAACAAACATTCATTCAACCACTTACCAAACAACATAAATAACACTGAATAGGTTTTATTCCAAAAGCCCTCAGCATCTCGATAGCGTAAACATTTTACTCTGCTTGGATCACTGTCGTCTATAAAAGCACCAAAGCCAAAGAAAGGCAAAAACGTAATAACCACAGCTATTAATATTAAGGATTTAATAGTTTTTCGCACCAATTCATAAGTTATGTGCTAAATGACAAAAATAGACATTTAATGGTTAATAAAAGTCAAAATAAAAGAAAGAAAATTAAAAACAATTTAAACAATATAAAATATCAATCAGCTCATATTATTTTTTATTGGGATTGCCTTAATTACTTACTTTGTGGTATATAAATGGTCTTGCTAATGCCATCCAACGTTCTATGGCCATAACTGCTGCTATGCAACCGGAACTTAAGCCAAAAAATCTCCAAATGACTTTACCCACACAATCCCATTTGGTATATTGTTCAAAAATTTCGCGTGGAACATAGATTTTCAATAGGAGAGTGGTTAACATGCCCAATAAGCCGATAAAATTATTGGTAGATAAACATCTACATAAAAAAAATAATTAATTATATTAAATTTAAGTGAAATGTTTTATAGTACAGTATAAAATGGTAATAAACAACATCAGATATAACAAAATATGTTTCTTAAACACTTAAAACTCATTTTCATGTACCCAAAAACAACGTTTTATTAACACATTTAAACAAACATTTTGAAACAAAATAATAACCCAATAAATAATAGAACTTCCAACGATGCAGGTTTGTAAGGAAGAAACGTGGAAGTTTCGCTTACGGAAGACATGAATTTAATATGGGGAATTCCCATTTTTAAGCAATGAATTTTTTACACAGAAAGCGTTGTTGTTCCCAATATTTTTTAATATGCGCCCTATCAAACCTGCTTCGTAGGAAGGGAATGTCTTGGCTTTTCAAATCTTATATATCTGTGGAATTTTGACAAAACATCTTAAGTTTAAAAAATTTAAAATAATATTGTTAATCGTACGAATTTTCATTCAAAAAACATTTTTCTTTACGTTTTTAAAATTTTGATTATAAACGAAATTTTTCTTTAATTTTGGCTTATTTTATTATTTAATAAAAATGATTTTTACACCAAGTGCCTTTTAAAAACTTTTTTGTTATCTTTTCTTTTTTTTTATTTCCTTAGCTAATCCCGCGAAGCGCCTCGCTTGTCTGCAGAAAAGAAACCAGGGCGGGAATCGAACCCGCAACCACGGCGGCTACCGAGGCACGACTTAAGATGTTTTGTCAAAATGCCACAGATATATATTTTTTAAATTAGTTAAGAAATTGCCATGCATTGTGCTGGAGTCCCACAAGGTAGCTTCTTGGGCTCTATTTTACACATTATTTATACTTCAGACATACCAACAAACAACTACATCCAAAATTCAACATTTGCGATACATCTTGTCTAAGCGTGTACGAAAACCGTCATGAAGCATCTTTTTACTTACAGGATTATATATTTCAACTAGAAATATGATTAAAACAATGGAGGATAAAGGTCAATGAGCAAAAATGCGTACATATAACATTCTTCTTGCGTCGGGAATCATGCCCCCCTATTAAAATCAATAATCAAATAATACCATATACATTGCCGTTTAACGTGGAAAATCCATATATAGGCAAGCTTGTACTACACCCAAATCCAATCTTGTGCTATGGTATTCAGTTATGGGGCACAGCTTCGGCCTTTAATATCGAAAAAATTCAAATCACAGCCGCTCCCTGGCATGTTAAAAACTCAAACATCCATAAGGTTCTCAATGTATAGTAAGAACTATTATTACAAAACATGCAGTAAAATATTTAAAAGGCTTGTACTACGCCCAAATCCAATCTTGTGCTATGGTATTCAGTTATGGGGCACAGCCTCGGCCTTTAATATCGAAAAAATTCAAAGGCGCCAAAATCAACTTCTTCGAATAATCACAGCCGCTCCCTGGCATGTTAAAAACTCAAACATCCATAAGGATCTTAATGTGTAGTAAGAACTATTTTTATGAAATATGCAGTAAAATATTTAAAAGGCTTGAACTACACCCAAATCCACTAGCTCAAAATATTTTAAGTCATAGCGGCCACACTCGCTTAAGCATAAGAGACACTGCAGCATTCACCCAATCAGAAGTGCGATAAACACTTATATACATGTGTGAACAGAAACCGTGATGATAAAATTTTATACAGTAAAACACGGTTAAAACAGACTTGGGAGGGCCGAATAAAAAGAAATTGAAAATTTTTATCGTTTGTCAAAAAAAATTTTTATTAAGTAAATTATACTGCGGAATAAGAGATAATAAGCTGTAAACTCGGATACACCTTCAGTTTTGGTAAAAGTTGTCTCAAAAATCTCGTGCCTGCGCCGTAAGTTGTTCAAGTTTTATGGTCATAAAAATCACATTACATTTTTTATACAAATTTTAGAGTATAAAATTTACGAAACATTTTGTTTTAAAAAATATAGGGTCCGCCAAATAACTTTATTTTTTTTGAAAATGCTATAAAAAAAACTACTGATAATTTTCTCAAATTTTTTTTTTATTTGAAAGTACAATCCTTCCGGTTAATAATGGAAAATATCTTCATTCAAATGGCTTTTGGCAACTTTTTCACAATACTTGTAAATAACCCAAGCTTAATATGTAATGGAGGAAGCATTATCTTCTCCTGAGGAGTGAGTGGGTGCGTACGTCCACTTCGCAAAAGACAGTCATAAAAGGTATTTTCCTTCCCTGTTCTAACAACTTTATATGAACCAGGGATGATAAATGACATTTCCAAAATTGTACTTAATTCAATAAAATATTGTACTTTTTCAAATTTTATTGTAATAAAACCCAAAATAATTTTTTACTACATAGTAAGAATAACTAAAAAATGTTAGGGCATTTTTTAAGCTGCATTAGAAATATCGATATCCGTAACTATGCTTTGAGAGCTGAGAATGTTAAACTGTATAGACATTTCTGTTCAGTAGGATTTGCTAAGTCATTATGAATTGTTTGATGCTACAGCAACGCAAAAGTGAAAGAAACTGGCATCCTCATCGATAAACCAAAGCGTTAAAAGCCAAAAACAGTGCGTTCACCCGAGAATATTGCTGCAGTGGCAGAAAGTGTGCGTGAAGCGCCATCAACATCAATTCACCGTCGTTCTCAACAATTGATTATTTCGGAGACGTCATTGAGACGAATTTTGCATAAAGACCTTGGTATGACGCCATACAAAGTCCGATTGGTTCAGGACTTGAAGCCAACTGACCATCCAATGCGTTTTCGCTTCGCTAAGTGGGCCTGCGATCGACTTACAGAAGATGCCGATTTTGCCAAAAAAAAATCATATTTTCAGATGAAGCTCATTTTGATCTTGGCAGGTATGTAAACAAGCAAAATTGTAGAATTTGGGGCACAGAAAACCCGCACGCATACATTGAAAAGCCGTTGCATCCAAAACAAGTCACTGTTTGGTGCGGATTTTGGTCCAGATGCATAATTGGGCCATTCTTCGAAAATGAGCAAGGAGTGACCGTTACAGTCAATGGCGTCGTTATCGGGCCATGTTGAACGAATTTTTGTTAACAAAAATTGAAGAGGAGGATATTGGCAACATTTGGTTTCAACAGGACGGCGCTACGTGCAACACAGCCGAAGCTACACTCGATGTTTTGCGCCCTGTTTTTGAAGATCGCACTATCAGCCGCAGAGCTGATGTCGTTTGGCCACCTCCTAGCTGCGATTTGACACCGTTGGACTATTATTTGTGGGGTGCCGTCCAAGACAGTGTTACGCCGACAAGCCAGAGACAATTGACGCTTTAAGGGACAATATTCGTGAAGCCATTGGTGAAATACAGCTGCACACAATCGATAATGTGCTTAAAAATTGGACCGATCGTGTAGGTTACTGCATGGCCAGCCGAGGCAGCAATTTGAATGAAATTATTTTCCATTATTAGCCGGAAGGAGTGTACTTTCAAATAAAAAAAGCAATTTGAGAGAATATTTTTTATAACATTTTCAAAAAAAAAGTTATTTGGCAATGAACAAAAAAAAAATATGTAAAAAGGAGTTTAGACGAAGATTTTTAAGCTTGTTTTTTTTAGACTTGATAGGGGAACAGAGTAAAAATACGTAAATTTACATAAAGGCGATTTCTTCGATTTTTGTTTTCTTATATTTTGGTATGACAAATTTGTTACAAATTCGCAGACTAATTTGGTACAGCAATTCTCTGCTATTTGGAAACATTAGTTCATTAATTTAATTTTTCAATTATTCAACCTTTGACCAAAATGTTTCTATTTTAAAACACTTGAAATTTTTAAATTGCACTAAAAATGCCATTGGAGTACTTCAGTACTTATGCAATGCTTATAGTACTGAAAAAAGTACAATTGTACCGACTTTATCATCCCTGATATAATCCATTTTTCAACGCAAGGTAAAAATTACCCCGTTAACTTAAAAATATAATCTATGTTTATAAATAAAAACGTTTGTCCCGTGTATGTGCTCCTTAAACTCAAGAACTGCCGGATCTATTGACACCAAACTTGGATGATAAATTATTTGTGTTAGTTCACACACGTCAAGTTTGAATCTTCAAGTCTTGATAATGCCATTTCTTTTCCCCTCTCTCCTAAAAACTGAAGACTTGATGAGTCAAACTTGACGTGTGTGAACCTGCACTAAGATTGCTCTGTTCATTTTTGCAATTTTACAAAAAGATGTCAAATTTCGGAGCTGCCACTTGCACAAAAAAATTACACTAAATTTAAAAAGTGCACTCTTACTGAGACACCCTTTCTTTAAAAACAAAAAAACCTTAATATTGTTAATAAACAATAATTTTTTACAGCTCCAATTAATACATACAGCACAGTTTTGTCTAATATTAAACAGTTCGATTTTTAGAAGTGCTGCAATAGTGATGGATATTTTAGATTCGGCAGAAAAAAGCACTAAGTTTTGGAAAAATTTTATGCCTGTACAAATTTATTCAAGACAGCTTATTTGTACATATGTATATGTTTTAAGTTAATTCTTCTGTCCTCTTCTTCTTTTAACAATCCAAATAAATTTTCCATTTATATTTCAATATGTCACAGACATAACGCTTAAATAAATAAATTTCCCTCCATCCGTTAGCAAAGGAAATGTAAACCAATTCCTTATAATAATTTGACTATTTGTGTAATGATGTCTATGTGTGTAATTCTTAGTAATAAATTGGCTACAGATTAAATTTCCAATTAAATTATTTTGTCAACATCCACCTTAATATGTATATAAAAAAGACCTCCCTCCCTCTACCGGATTTAACCAATTTACTCAAGTGTCACAATTTTTGTTTTAGTTCTACTATTGGTTATTTTATGATAATAAAAAAATACGCAATTGCTGTGTAACTGTATCTATTTGCTGTAGATTTATTTTTATTTCGTTTGATAAAATATTTCAAAAGAAATGTTCAATTTGTTGCTCATACAAAAGAAAAATATTACGTGAAAATTCTTGATAACAAGACATACTCGCTGTTGTATATTAAATACTTGTGTTTTCCTTCGAATTTGATTAAAATGAATCAAGAAAATTCGTACGATAAACAAATATTTAAAAAGTGATTAACCGTTTCATTCAGAAAGTTATTGGCAGGCCGGGGGACTTTACCAGAATGGCCTTCGGTTGGAACCTCCAGAAGGCAGCTCTATTATGAAATCAGAACCTCAGAACGCAGTTGCAGTGAATAAGATGTATTGCAAATACAGGGTGGCTCATCAATAAAGTTATGAATAAAAAGTGAAGTAATTTTTTGTAACGTTTATTGTCCTGCATTAACTTTAAAAAACTTGGAAAATTTATGATGGAAAGACTCAGCACAGAACAAAAAACTCAAGTTGTTAAATTTTATTTTGAAAGTCAGCATTCTATTATTCAGCCACAGAAATCATATCGAACAATCAGCGAATGGGCTTATTTTCACCTAAATGGTCACCTGAATAAACAAAATTGCGGAATATAGGGCACCCAAAATTCCAGAAATCACATGCACCTTCTTAGATTCACATAATTTTTTTACCATATTTTTTGGAAAACGACGAAAAAGTTGCGATTAATTTGAATGGCATTCGATACCCAGCAATAATTGAAAGAGGAAGCCAGAGCTCACACAGCTCGTCCAAATACATATAGCTGTTCTTTGCGAAATTTTTGGTGATTTTAACAAGTCACCACGATCGCCCGATTGCTATGAAACATCCAACAGCTCAAGGCGAATATTTGGGAAGAAATGAGGGCGCTGGCACCTGAAATTCTAAGAAAAATTATGCGAAATGTTCTGGAAAGAGCACGTCAGTTCCAAGCAAACAATGAAACAATTTGAAAGATATGATTTTTAAAACATAGTGTTAACATGTTTCCAAACTATAATGTAAGTTTTAACTATAAACAAAAAGGTTATACACGCAGAGAAAAACATGTTTAAATATGGTCCCCTCCAACAAAACTATTTTAAAAGAACATTTTAAACATATCTGTGGCATTTTGACAAAACATCTTAAGTCGAGATAAAAAAGCAAAACTCGGTGAAAAAATCATTTTTATTAAATAAAAAAATCAAGCAAAATAATACAAAATTTTAAAAACGTAAACAAAAATGTATAAATTAAATTCTCGAGCTTAAGGTCTTATTTTTTATATAAAAAAACTTTTCACAAATTTTGTGCTACATTTTCAGTATCTGACTTAAAATTAATTCTAGAAACTGTCGGTACTCTTATAATTTGTAACATTTCCAACAGAAATCTACGCTTGTAATTATTTTCCATGTTTAAAACTTTTGTATTATCAAAATCTGGATAATGGTTTAGATTAGCACAATGAGTTGATAAAGCTGTTTTTTGTGAAATATTTCTATACTTCTGATCTGACTTATGACCTGCTATCCTAGTAAACAAAAATGTTTTTTGAATGAAAATTCGTATGATTAACAAAATTTTTTTCCACTTCTTAAATTTGACTTAAGATGTTTTGTCAAAATGCCACAGATATTATTTTTAATTTAAGCATATTATTATCACCGACAACCATATTATGGTTAAACTAGTCCTCCATCAATAAGCAACAACCTCTAAACATGTTATGGTTAAAGAAGACAAACATTTGTTTTTAAATTAGCAGTAGTATTTTACTCTTTTTGAGAACAACATGCTTTGGTTGAAAATCAACCATGCTATTATAAGTGTTAAACATATTTAAGCTATTATTAACCATAACATGTTCGAAGGCAACCATAATATGATTGTGTCTTCTTGATGGATGACTAATTTAACCATTGTATGGTGTCGGTGTATACAATTTTCTTTAAAAATTGTTTTGTTAGAGGAGTACATATTTAAACATGTTTTTTCTCTGGGCGAATAAAATTAAAAAGGAAAAAAGGTATTCATGAAATAAATCATAACGTTACTTATGATCCACTGTGTTCTTTATAGAAAATCTAAATTAATTTAAATTTAAAATAGCTTTGATATGAATACATAAAAGTATACAGGAAAATTATATGAACAGTAATATTCCTTTCATTCAAGCAACGATTTAATAATGAAATTAATTATGAACGAAGACTACGTAATACTTAATTATGAAAAATTTATTAATTTATTTTATTTTAAGGACTTCCATCCAAAATCTCTCATTTGGAATTGTGTTGTTTTTTTTCTAAAATCACTGAAATGTAGTTGAATCAAAAACAAATTTGTTTTTAATATTTTTTTAAATGATTAATTTGTTTAAAATCTAAAAATTAACGTCGTGTTATGGGTGTGATTATTGTGCAGTAACATTTTTATTGCTTTTACTATTTATCCTAATCATCAAATGCAGCTAAAATTTGTAATTGTATTTCAATATATTCTTATGGGCCGTTCTGCATATAAATGAATTTTGTTTTGTTAAATTGCAAGTCAATTTTTTTCTACGAAATTTAATTGCGGAAGCTTTTATAGCATTTTCATAGAGATGACTGCATTTACAGTACAGTGAAAAGCGCCCATAAAATTTTAACGATATAGACTTAAAATAAGACTTAAAAAATAAATATGCGTATTTAATTAAATTTTCCTGTAATGAATATTTTAGTACTATTTAAGTAAAACATTTCCACTTCTCCAGTTAGAATATTTTCGGAGTGGGCTTTATACGGAACCTATGGTAAACTATGGACCGATCTTCACGAAAGTTGACAGTGTGATTTGTAGTCATATACAACTGCCACAGACCAAAATATATTACAATAGCATTTTTCGTTACGGTTTTAGGCATACTAAAGTGTTTTCCGGGAGTGGGCTTAATATAGGACCTATGGTAAATTATGGACCGATCTTCACGAAAGTTTGAAAGTGTGATTTCTAGTCATATAAAACTGCCACAGACCAAAATATATTACAATAGCATTTTTCGTTACGGTTTTAGGCATACTAAAGTGTTTTCCGGGAGTGGGCTTAATATAGGACCTATGGTAAATTATGGACCGATCTTCGTGAAATTTTGTGCAAGACCTTATATCATTATGTGGATTCCACTACTATTTATGCTAGTTTTTGTAACAAAAGTATCAATTGTTAACACAGAAAAAAATACCAATGTAAAATGTAAAGGGTGTTTTTTTAAGTCCGGTAAATCTTACGAAAGGAAAATTGACAAACGAACTGTCATACTGTGCTCTCTTTTTGACATATATTATCTGGTAAATGATTGTGAATAGATTCGCGCATAAACAGCAAAGTGCTCTTGATTTTTGTGGCGCACAAAATCTTCCATCTGGTCGAGTTTGTTAATAAACAATATTTGTTAATAAACAAATATAAAGTCGCAGAAAAAAGTCGTTTGAGAAAATAACAGTGGCACATCTTTTTTAACGTTTTTTGTTAATAAAAAGAAAGAAAACATTCATTTGCATTTTTTCATTTTCAGAAGCCTTTTTTTATATTAATAATGTGTTTTTCCATGTCGCTAGAGAAGATTGTTAGGTCACTAAAAGCTATTTACAAACACTGCAAAAGACGATTTTAATTCTATGTCTTGGTTAAGCCATTTATACTTCAGTGCCCAGTCTTTCGAATGATATCGAAAAATATTACGATTTTGGAAGGACCTGCATAAATTGACTCGGCGGCTAAATATAATTTTGTAGAATGATCACTTTTTTTATGCTTAAACTTTCTTTGAAACTTTGCATCATCATATACATGACAAGGTAGCAAAAAAAGTAATAAAATTGTTGCCAAAGGAACTTAAAAAAAGTCGCAAAAGTCGGTGATACAAAAAAGTCTCACAATAAGTCGCAGGTTTCTAAAAAATATTCAAATTGCGACTTTATTCGGGCGAACGGTAGCCCTGACTGTGCCCAATTTACAAAACAGACCCTACAAACTCCATATCATCCACAAAGATTCACCTTTTAGTGAGGTTTTCACACTAGTGGCATTATTAGACCTTATTCCTTCAAAAATGCCCCAAAACTGGACGTCCAGAATTTCATGTATTATCTTGTGTTATTTTTTGCAATTTCAAGTTCTATCGGGCTTAAAAACACGCTTTATTTATGAAAAATAAAAAAAAGTAGATGAAAGATTGTTAAGTACCCCCATGCTGTTAATATTTATTGCACTTAAAATTAAACATATCTTCAGTTTGTAAGTTTTTGCGACATGTAATTCACTAACGTAACTGACCAACAAACAATTTAATATTTTTTGGGGGTTTTAATAAATGCAAAGCAAAATAAGTTGGTAATTCCCCTCGAATGACTAGTATAATTACATAAATCATAAATGTTTCTAGGTATATTTTTTTAATTGTTGAAAGTTGCAAAATTTATAAACTTCATTAGTTTTTTAAGGTTTTATTACGGAATAGTTTTTGTTTACATTCTCACTATAAAAAATACGCAGCAAAAATAAAAATTTTCTAATTATTCACAATGATATTTCAAAAATTACTTTTTAAATGTTATTTCAAATATTTGCCTAATTTTTGTGTATTTAAGAAAAATAAAACAAAACTTAATAAATTTATCTTTTTAAAATACAAGACTAATTAAATCATCATCACCAAAGTGTGAAAACACTTTTCTTTAAATATTCAAACTGTGCTAAAAGTGTTAAGATCAGCGATTAGAATTTGACATTTAACGAGTTAGGGTGCTCTATTTGGCTATGCCGAATCATATATACACTTCAACATGGCGCGATAACAACAGAAAGTAATATAAAAAGCTTTCCTAAGATATAAATAAACCTATTTTGTGCCACGCCCACTTCTATTTGTGTATTGATAAACAAAATGCTTGTACCTAATTTGAAAACTTTGTCTCTTGCCGCTCTCCAGATATACAGAAATTTATAATGTCTTTGTACGGAAGATGCCACGCCCATTTCTAGAATCCGCACATATTTTTAGAGAGGTTGTGTATTAATAACCCAGCTATGCGAGGACCATTTTTCTCCTACCGTTCTTTATATATAATAACTCGAATCCCTCCCACATTTTGTCGCATGTTGTTTTTCCATAACCTAGATGCTAGTACCTAATTTGAACCGAATTCTCCAGATATACAGAAAAAAATAACAAAAACAACAAGGGACTTATGGGTGAAATAGGAAGCAGTCGTGGTTTTTTGTGCATATCTCCCCCATTTGTGGACCGATCTGAATGAATAGCAAACTTAAGTAGAGTATATGTGACATAAATGTAAGTCAACCTTGTCCCCATCGTTTCTGGGGTCTTCAGGAAACCCATTTCAACATATACACTGACAAATGGACATCGTTAAATCATCTTCGCTACTCATAAGGACCTAGTATATATATTTATAGGGTCTAATACCGTGTTCAGATTTGCAGCTTAATTGAGTTTTACGCAGTAAATTATCCATACAAAATTGCAATTTAGTTATTGCTCAATTAATATGAAATTGTTATAAATATTGAGTAAAATTAATATGCAACACTGGCACAAGTGTGTTTAGTCAGGTAAACACAACTCACTCACTTGAGGGTTACACGATCAAGTCTTGCCTATCAAGTTTTAATACACTCACACTTTTTTACCAATACACTCATACTTTTAAAAATTGATACGAACTTGCCTTAAAAATTCTCTTTCCAGTGAGTGTTTCAATTTACGTTCAAGAAAACAGCTGATTTCAAGGTTAGTGAGCAACGTTTTTGTTTGCCTTTATAAATTGTTTTCTTGATAACATCTTGAAAGTAAACTGCTCAAAAATTGAATGCAGCCTACGTCACAACTGTAAATTTTTGGAAATTTTGACAAACAGTATATGTATGTTAAAGACTATCAAGAAAAACTTGATCGTGTGTCTGCACTGTAAATCAAATGTTTGACATTTTTGACAACAACAAAAACAAAGGTCCATCCATTAGGTCTGTGCAAAAGCCAGATGTTTATTTGGGTTTTTCTTTAAAGATATCAAAAGTTGTTTACATTTTGCTTAAGTTAATTGCTTATTGCTAATTGAGTTAGCTAAATTGTGTATGTGTGAACAGAAAGATAATTATGTCAATAAACCGAATATTGACTCAATAAAACAGGTATATCTGAACACGGTATAAGATCGATATTATAGAAGTAACAAACGGCATGAAAAACTTATGTATACCCTTCAGGCGCGGATTCAGGGGGGGGGGAAATAAGGAAATTTCCCCCCCCTAAATTCTAAAAATATTTTTGGTTTCTCTCGATAATACAAGAATTCCCAATAATAATATTTTTTTATATGCACAAAATTTAAGGAAATCCCAGCAAAGTTTTTTTTTTTGTTTTTTTTTATTGAATCTAACGAAATTTTCAATAAGTATCCAAAACTTAATTCTAATAGTTATTTATTAGATATTTCCAATGAAACATCTAGTTTACTGTATTTAAATACTTATTATTCTACATTCAGTCCCGGCAGGTGGCATCTATTTATATCCAAAGAATAAACGTTTGACTTGAAAATGCGTGCGGTCGAATTATTAATAAGCCTTAGCATGTATATGCTATATTTATGTATATATGTGTTATATGAATCAAAATTCTATTCGATAATTTTTGACGAAAACACAGATTTTTCGGGGAAAACCCAGATTTCCTTATCTTTAAGATATTTCAACATACGACAAAAAGTTGTTAGGAAAGCATTTATTGGTTTGGTTATAAACCAGAAAATGGCGCTGTTATAAAATTCTGGACAAATGCAAAACAAAAGCCTTGCTATTCCCATAAATCAAACAACTCAATTTTAAAAAGCAACAAAATGCCATTAATACAATAAGTTGTATCATTTGTTAAAGAAACGACAAATTTTTTTTTAATATAATCATCCCAACCGAAAAGCAGTTTTAGCAAAGTATTTGGGAGCCAAACTTTCTACATTATGCGAGACAAGATGGTTGGACCGTCACGACTCAATTTTATACTTTGCAACAAGTGTACATCATATAGTAGAAGCTTTGGAAAAAATATCTGAGTGGAAAATTAGAGATACTTCATCAAAAGCCTTATATTAAGGAACACGCTTAGGACTTTTGAATTCATTTACGGAATAAACATATTAAGTGTGATACTTATTGTATCACATTTTACAAAAGCACGATATAGATCTTAAAAAAGGATCAAGCCTTATCAAAATTTAAATCATTTGCCTTGAAGAGAAAATAAATAAAGCCGAACAACTATTTAAGGCGATTTTTGAAAAAGTTAAAGTTATGTGCGTTCAAATCAAGGTACCAATAACATTCAAAATGTTGAAGATTACTACCGAGTTGTAGGTTACATTCCTATTATTGAATTTATTTTAGACGATCTCAAAACACGTTTCCTAATCGATATCCTTAATGTATTGAACATACCTAAACTTCTACCTCAAAGTGTTATACAGATACGAAACTTTTAAAATCACAACTAGCTGATGAGCAGATTATGTTTGATAAAAGAGATGGATAAACACCCACTAACATCTAAACTTGAGTCTGAACTGTTGCATTGGCAACAAACATGGAAAACATCTGAAAATATAATAAACTGTGATGAAGATATCTACCGAAATCTAAGAAAATATTTCAAATTTTCGTTTCAATGCTCGTCAGCAGGGCAAGTTTAAAATGGCACGAAAAATGGTTAAAAATGGCTGGCAAAATGGCACGAAAAAGTATAAAAAATGGCACGAAAATGGCAAAAATAAAGATGTTATTTAAGAAACATTTATTTTATTAAGTTTTTATTGTAAGTACAATAGTATGTTTCTTCAAATTGTCAAAAACAAGAAAAAAAAATACTGGAGGGCAAAACGTAAGAATTTGGAAGTTGTTTTTAATACACTTTTCATATAATTTTTGTTATAAAATTCTGTTTAATAAAGAAATATTTTTATAATTTTTATCATAAAATTTTTTTGTCAGGGAAATCTTATTACAAAACGACGTTTAAAATTCTTGCGTTTTGCGTCTTCGATTTCTAGAACACCCCTAATAATCTTCTGTTATTACATAAAACAGTTCTATAAATGAAAAACACTCTTTCAACATCGCAAGATGTACATAACTGGAGCATATTTGAACACTAAAAGTTCAGATGGAGAAAGGTTGTCAATATATTCATCCGTCTCATTTTCATTAAAACAAAATTGTGAGAAAATCGATTCAACCACTTTTTTAAAATTGAAATTCCAAGCCATATAGATTTTTCAGGAGTATTGAATAATTTACCACACGTATTACGATCTAAATCGTTTTTTAAACTTTTCAACAAAATCTTTTTTACTGCATCTTGTATTATTTTCCTTAGCACTGTCAATTAAGCCAAAGCTTTCATTCATAGAAATCCCTTTCGTTTGTAACTTAAAGAGGCTTGAGCAGATGCAAAGTACTTTCAAACTTTTTACGTCCGATTTTTGCATTATTCAGCTAGTATTTCGAATAGATTCTGCCTCATATTCGCTAAGCTTATTTAAAAATTTTTTTCAAGGTTGCAAAAAGGTAATCTTTAGCAAGCTGGACCAAAAATTGCTTTTTAAAAAAATAATTGAAGAAATGGCAAAAATGGCATATGCCATTAAAAACTTGCCCTACTCGTCAGTAATACTACGAGAGAGAGGTCATTTCCTACCCGACGTCTAATAAAAACATGGCTCAGATCAACAATGACAGAAGAAAGACTGTACTATCTAAATTTGCCTCACGAGGAAATCATAAATTGCTTATTTAAAAAAATTAATTTATATTGAACTACTCATATATTTCATTTAACCTTATTGTTGAGTTTTTTTTTAATAAATAAACACATATTTATTTTAATAAACTTTTAAAAAAAATTTTTTACTTGTTTGTATCAAAAAAAAATTTCCCCCCCCTAAGGCTCGAGCTGGATCCGCGCCTGATACCCTTTTAACAAGCGAATGTTATAAACGTAGTGAAGGGTATACAAATGGAATTTATTAGACTTTAAAACATTTTAATTTTTCGCTATAAACTGAAGTAAATGACACTATTAGGAGCCATGCTAAATACTTAAACCATAAAAAATTAAATAATCTACAAACGACATCATTAGTATATAATATTACTTATTATTAGCATCAAAATGATGTTGTTTGATCATAATGTTACGTTGCACAGTGGGGTAGAATAAAAAAATTTTGAAAGAAGTGTTTAAGTATTGGCGATTAACTCCACATACCCCCACGATCCTCATTTGGTGGCTCAAGTATCAAAAACTTCTTCACGTTTGGAAATCTCTGATTTGGAATTTAAGAATTAATGGGACATATGTACATGCAATTATTGAAGGGTCCTAAGACCCATTGTCTATATACACATATAGGTACTCATACCACAATAGTGGAGGGGGTATTATGAGCTTGTGCTGATGTTTGTAACACCTTAAATTATTGACCCTTTCCCACCTTTAAGTATACCGATCGACATCTGAGTCGATCTTACGATGTTTACACTTCCGTCCATGCAAACCTTGGGCGCACGATACAGGTGGCAATTTTGAAGATAATTCAATGAAATTTGGTACATAGGATCTAGTTGTCACTAGATATTTCATTACAAACTAAATCAGCTTACCAAATTTTATTGGAACTATTCCATTTTTCATCTAGCCCCATACAAATCCTACTCCCGGCAGTAACTTTTACGATAGTTACTTTGTCATGAAAAAATGTTTTGCCCCATTCTAAGATCACTTAAAAGCAAACATACATTCGGTAAGAAGAACTTTAACATGAATCTTAGCCTCATGACATAATTTTGTTCTGGCGGGTCCATTCTTGCGTATGGTTCCCAAATAGGTACACTTGCAAAAATTTGTTTTTAAATATTGTGGTGTAGGGTATGATATGATCGGGCTGGACCGACTAGACCTTCTTACTTGTTTTAGAACTGTAGAAGAATTTTGTTTAAGATTATTGTAAAAACGTGATACAAATTTTAAAAACAATCGTAAATGGTAAAAGTCGCTATACTACAAAAAATTTATTCTGCTCATCTTTTAAATTCCAATATTTCTGGGCTTGTATAAGAAATTGCCTTTAAATTAATTATTAAAATGATAGTTGAAATTATATGTTTATTCGATCCAAAATTGTACAGCTAGATTCACCATGAGAGCGACCTTTTTGCTGGTAGTTTACAATGAAGGCAACAATTTTTTTCCCTAAACACACACATTTTCAGACAAAAACATTTGCAAATTCTCCCCAATCAATTTTACGTATAAATTATTATTTTGAAATTATATTGTTAAAATTTGTTTTAGTAAAATGTGTGTTTATTAACAATTAAGAAAGAAATCCGTTCTACAGAAAATTTCCAAATATAAACCAAGAATCAAAAACTTAAAATTTTTGCCAGATTCCACATTTGGAACGAGGTTGTCAAAAAACTTTGACAATTATTGCACATCAAGGTTTTTTTAAATTATCTTTAATTTAAAACCCTGCCTTGGAACTCGAAACAAAATATGATGAAATTATAATTTCAATATAAAATAGGTAAAAGCTATTAGGGTCTAGAGAAGAATTATTGTATTGCTATTCGACAAAAAGAATATACTCATATAAAAGAATTTATTTTCGAATACAAAACAGTTACCGGTTTGTAATTTTCTCAATAATTTCAACATTTTATTGATTATTTATGGAACAATTTTCTTCGAAAATTGGTTTAAACTTACAATCGATATTTAAAAGACACCTAGATCAAAAAAACTGCAAACTTATTAGAAGTCAAACTTGTAAAATTTTAAAGCTTAGTATCACCTAAAAGCCTGCATAAATGTATTTGAAATCAAACACACAACAAAAATCAAATGTGTGCAGAAATCATGTTTGTTCAACCATAATGACAACTGCTTTGAGTTACTGTTTGTTGCACAATTTAAATAGTGTTGTGATGGTACAATAAACTCCAGACAGTACTTGTTTGTGTCAAACTTTTTTAATACAGTTAACAATTTTTGCATGAATGAACATACAAAATATTTTGTTCACGCCTATACCAAATTCACATCAAGAAAAGAATCTGATTAGTTTTTTCCTCTCTTATTTAAAATTTTTGAGAGTATTTTTTATACCTACTCTTTCACTACAGTGAAGCATTTGGTTTTTACTTCTACACGTTTACACACTTATGTTAATTGGTCGTCTACACTTCTCTTCAGTATTTGTTGGTGACAGCGACACTACAGTATAGAGGTTGAAAATTTATTGATTCAATGATTTGAATGTGTGTTCAAAAGGAATTGTACAGGCCTCTAGCACCACCCGCAAGCATATTTTGCTGATATAAGTTAGCTTATATATATTCCATTAAAATCGGCCGAACTACCAAAATATGGAAGGCATTTAAAATCTTTAGTGCCCGAGTTATTTTAATTTTAGAGTCCATAATGCAGTGGGGTCCATCGTTAAAACTTAAGCTTATATGATCCTCTGCATTTGCAGGCCAATGTGTATTGCTAAAAACGTTTAGAAAAATGGGAGATTTATTTTACAAAAAATTTAAATTTTGCCCCACTGTGCGTTGTCGATATGTCGATAGTGTTAAACAATTTAATTTAATTAAATCTTGATTTAATAACTAAAAAATTATTTTTATGTAAATTTTCAATTAAATGCAGCCATAAAAAACTCGATTAATTGGTTTAAAAACAAATAACACAAAATAAAACTTTTAAAGCAAATTTTACAATAATTTAGATGGCTTGTTAAAGACAAAATTTAAACCAAACTTTGTTCACATAAATAATAAGTTCAATAAACTTATTCCTTGAACTCTATTTAATTGTAAATAAATTGTAATTCACTCTTTGTACACCAAGAAAAATGTGTTGGTTGGAAAAAATTTTTTCAAAAAATACAAATTAATTTTTAATCAATAGACTAAAATCATTTTAGTAAAATGTATTTTATTTATACTTAAAAATCGAGTGACAATGTTTTTGCTGGTTTTTGTTTTAAAGTTGTTGGTAAAAAATTTATAATGAAACAAATGTGCGGTTATCATATGGAAACCGCACATAAAAACAAAATTTCGAAATTTGTTTTTGTTTTAAATGTCAGTTGAAGGACTTGGTACGGTTTGTCTCAAGGGATTGAACAGCTCCTATAGCATCATGGGAGGTAAAGAACACAAAGTCTCCAATTTAATAAGTAAAGGTATGTTACCTTATATGACGTAATATTATTAAGGATATCATCGACATAAAAAAACATATTAGAGTCACATAAAATATTCGAACAAACGAAAATTTTTAATGCAGTAATAGAAGTATTTGTGATTTTCAACATGTTTTTGCGGTCTGCTTTAAAGTTTTCAATGTGTGGCTTGGTGTAGTTTAAAAAATTAAAAAAAATATGAATTAATTTTGATATTTTTAGTTAGGCTTGAGTTCATCAAATTTAATTTTCATTAAATTATTTTTACTGAAGGAAGAAATTTCTACAACTTGGAATTTTATTAAAATTTATTGATAATTTTCTTGGCTGAGCTGGGGTTCGAACCTGGGTTGAATTAACATGTTTCAAGAATCACCACATTCTTTTGTTTTACTGATCTCGTTTGTTTACAGAAGAACTCACCCAATCAAAAGATACTAGCAGCATAGCCGATATGGTTTCGCAATTATTTTACTTTAAAAATTTGATATATTTAACTAAATAATTATAACAAATAGAAAATTGAAATTTGTTGCATAAGACAAGCACATTTAAAGATAAGTAAAAACAAATTTTTGGTAGTTAAATAACATAAAATAACTGAATATTCCTTTGTTTTTACGGAATTTGTAGTTAATTTTTTGGCAGTTAATTTATATAAAATACCGGCTTATTCCTTTGTTTTCTACTGATTTTTCAGTTAATTTTATGATAGTTAATTTTTATAAAATAACTGTAAAAAAAAGATATAATAAGTTGTTGTTTTTGCTTAAGCTTTGATATTGTTACAAGTAAAACTGAGGTTTATAATTCTTATTCGCTTAAAAGTTTTATTTGTATAATATCGTTAGCTTTTCTAAAATCTTTGGATGAAGTTTCCTGACGATCTAAGCAACCAGTGAAATGGGCATAGGAATAGCTTATCCCTTCAACAATAAAGTTCTGTTTCTCAATATTATGAAATGGGAATTTAGCACATTTGAAAGAAACCTTGTTAATTAATTTTTGAATCCCAAGAAAAAAATTGATAAAATTCATTTGTTTTTACGAAATTCGCGGTTGAATTTTTGACAGTAAAAATTAAATGAACTGTTCGTTACTTTGAATTACATTTTCATTTAGTTTTACATAAAGAAGAATTTAACTTAATCAACGGACAATATTAACTGCAACTGAAAATCCGTATTAATATGCACTTAGTTTTTTTGAATAACTGTTAGAATCATTTAATAATAAATTTGCTTGGAATTTTAAATGTAAATTTATTTTAAAATGACTGAACGGAATACTTCTTAAATAAACTATAGTCCGTTACTGTAATAATATTGTAAGTGTAGTATTGACAGCTCAATCCCAAAACATGTTAAGTCGAAAAAATGAGTTTTACAGGAGAAGCTCTCAAAATTCCGATCAACACCATTTGACAGAATTTAAATTGAACAATACTTAATTCGAAATTATAAAAAAAATTAACATATGCTAAGTCGACTTAGAGCGGGTTTTTTACTTAGAGTTTAAACCAGGATCAATAGTAAGATTTGTTAATCTTATAATAAAATTAATCTAGCCTTAATCTTCTGTGGCGTTTTTGAGTGAAAGATTAAAGCTTTTAGCATTGCCATATGAATTGACAATACTTTTATGTATAAGTATGGCAGTTTAAAACAAATACCAAAAATTGTCATCAAATTACTGTTCTTAACGTGAAAAAGAAGAAGAAAAGGCGAGAATTTTGTATTGTGTTATATAATATTATATATTTATAAATAGATATTTATTCTTATTTGACCTTTATTTTATAATTACTTTTAATTATTTAAGCTTGAGGGTGGAATATTTAATAAATCTTAAATAAATAAAAGAAATATAAAAAATATTTCCTTTCATAAGCTGGTCGTACTTTTGAAATTTCTGTCGCAAGTTTAAACCGCCAACTTTGGGCGTTTAAACTTGGAAACAAAATGAAATAATCGAATACCCAAAAACGTATTTCAAAGATTAGTTCTAATTTAATCGCTGATCTTTATGTCAAAAACTGGCTCTTAGCATGTTAATTTTACCAACATTTTATTGTGAGTGTAAGTAATTGTATTTTTCTATTTGTTGTTTTTTTGTAGTATTTATATGTTGTACATAATTTTGTCTACAAATAAACAAGACAACTACTTACCGCAACATAAACGTATATTTACTATGTTTGGTGGCCTTTTTGCGCGCCAAAATCACTAACGCCAAAAAATTACCAACGACTCCAAGAACTATAACGATGGCGCTCAATAATAAACGACGTTTGTTTTGATACAACTGTTTTGGTAGCGGCGTTGTGGAGGATTCCGTACTGGTCAAATTTATATACTCATTTTCTCTAGCCGTTTTAGTTGATTCAGTATAAAAAGCATGGCTTAGACTTACAAATGATAGTGTAATATAAATAAAATTAAAAAACAATTTTAGCAACATTTTTGTAGACGTATTAAAGAGTTTATTTTTTATTTTTTGAACGATTAGTGTTCTTTAAGTAAAGAAAAACCAACTTTCAAATTGTTTAGGACGGATATAATAAAATTCTTTGATTTATTTTCTTGTTTAAAAATTTTAATTTGTTCTTTTTTTTTGTATGTTTTTTTCACAAAAATTTTTCTTTCAAAACAATTTTTTCAAAAATGATAAATTTGCAGAAACAAAAAACTAGTTCTTCATAAACAAGTGCAGTTGAATTATTTTTACGTAGTTTTTTATTTATTACTTTTATTAAGGCTTTAAAAATAAAATCCCAGTAAAATAAATAACGATACTCTCACTTGTTGTTGGAAAAACGTGTCCGTTCGTGTGCGCGGCTCTTGAGCAACTGTGCGATTTCGATGCGTTGTTAACGATAGACTTTAATTACAACACTTTTTTAGATATGCCGGCAACAACAGCAGCAACAGTTGACAGTTGTTGCTGCTGTTGTTTCTCCAAAAAACGAAAAGCGTTCGTTTTTCAAACAATTGCACTGGAACTGTGAGTACGTATGTATATGTGGTTTTTTATTTAAATTGTAATGTGCGCGCTTATCACAATATACCCTGCAAATAATAGGACCAGTCCAAACACGCGTGTAAAGAGTAGTCCACAAAGGACCAGGACTAGTCCAAAAGTAACCCAAACGTATGGAAAAAACCTGGTCTATTTAACATTACGATGTCCTAGGAGAGGATCATATAACCCACCTTTGGACCACTAAGGAGTAGTTTTAAAACTACTCCATGGTATATAATCCACCTTTGGACCACTAAGGAGTAGTTTTAAAACTACTCCATGGTATACTCAAGAGGATTAGTTTTGAAGTCGTTTAAAAACGAAAGCACGTCGTTAAAAAACGAAGACATGTCGTCTCACTACAAACACTTTTTAACAATGACATGGTCCATGCTTGCATTACATCGGACCAGTCCATGGAGTAGTCCATTTTATCAAAATGGGTCAGGTGGTCCAATTTTATTTGCTGGGTATTTGCTTAAGTTTTTTCGTATGTATGTATGTATAAATATGTGTGTCCCTGTGTGTTGCGAGTATAAATAAATATATATTAGGGAGTTATTAGATCCTCCACCACTAAAGGCTCAAGGCTCAGTTAGCCGGGAGTAACAGTAACGTTGCAAATCAGCTGATTCATTTTGTTGTATGTAAAGCAATTAGAACGATTATAGTTAGCAGTAAGATGTTACGTCTCAATCTGTAAGAAATAGATTGGTCTAACGTTTTTACTGAGCCTTCAGTTAGCCGGGAATAACAGTAACCTTACCGTAAAAGAGTAAGACCAATCTATTTCTTACAGATTGAGACGTAACATCTTGCTGCTATCTATAATCGTTCTAATTGCTTTACATACAACAAAATGAATCAGCTGATTTGCAACGTTACTGTTACTCCCGGCTAACTGAGCCTCGAGCCTTTAGTATACTCTCATTCACCTTTAGTGGTGGAGGATCTAATAACTCCCTAATTTATAAGTGTGTCATTCCGTGCAAAACGATTTTAATATTTATCTAAGAACCTTTAAAGTATTTGCTGCAACGTCGTCATAACTCAACAAATTAAATTTTGGAGCTAATGATGTAAAATTGTTCGCTATGTTTTTCTGCAAAATCTCTTATCAAAACGTGCATTCCGCAACCACTTTTGTTAGTTTTTGTAAGGATGGTGGTTCCTTAATTTGATTAATAACTCTTCTCTTTCTAAGCCGGATTTCAATACCAAACTACTTAATGTGTGTGAAGATAAATTCGAATTTAACTAGCAGAGACGCAAACCACTTGTTTTAGCATTGCTCATTTTGCAGTTAACAGAGCAATGTTAACGACTTAACAGTCATAGTAATATACTACGGAGACACAAATCAATGATTTGAATGACCATTATGGAAAAATAGGGAGTTGCACATATATCAGACTATATAGAAATGGTAGTCCAGAGGGTCCTATATACGATTCCAAAAGTCACGTTTCTGAAATAATTTTGGAATTTGAGAAAATTAATTTTGAAAAAAGTCATATTTATTTGAAATATCTGGAGAAGATCAATGACCATTATGGAAAAATAGGGAGTTGCACATATATCCCACTATATAGAAATGGTAGTCCAGAGGGTCCTAAATACGATTCCAAAAGTCACGTTTCTGAAATAATTTTGGAATTTGAGAAAATTAATTTTGAAAAAAGTCATATTTATTTGAAATTTCTGGAGAAGATCAATGACCATTATGGAAAAATAGGGAGTTGCACATATATCCCACTATATAGAAATGGTAGTCCAGAGGGTCCTAAATACGATTCCAAAAGTCACGTTTCTGAAATAATTTTGGAATTTGAGAAAATTAATTTTGAAAAAAGTCATATTTATTTGAAATTTCTGGAGAAGATCAATGACCATTATGGAAAAATAGGGAGTTGCACATATATCCCACTATATAGAAATGGTAGTCCAGAGGGTCCTAAATACGATTCCAAAAGTCACGTTTCTGAAATAATTTTGGTATTTGAGAAAATTAATTTTGAAAAAAGTCATATTTATTTGAAATTTCTGGAGAAGATCAATGACCATTATGGAAAAATAGGGAGTTGCACATATATCCCACTATATAGAAATGGTAGTCCAGAGGGTCCTAAATACGATTCCAAAAGTCACGTTTCTGAAATAATTTTGGAATTTGAGAAAATTAATTTTGAAAAAAGTCATATTTATTTGAAATTTCTGGAGAAGATCAATGACTGTTATGGAAAAATAGGGAGTTGCACATATATCCCACTATATAGAAATGGTAGTCCAGAGGGTCCTAAATACGATTCCAAAAGTCACGTTTCTGAAATTATTTTGGAATTTGAGAAAATTAATTTTGAAAAAAGTCATATTTATTTGAAATTTCTGGAGAAGATCAATGACCATTATGGAAAAATAGGGAGTTGCACATATATCCCACTATATAGAAATGGTAGTCCAGAGGGTCCTAAATACGATTCCAAAAGTCACGTTTCTGAAATAATTTTGGAATTTGATCATTGATCTTCTCCAGAAATTTCAAATAAAAATGACTTTTTTCAAAATTAATTTTCTCAAATTCCAAAATTATTTCAGAAACGTGACTTTTGGAATCGTATTTAGGACCCTCTGGACTACCATTTTTATATAGTGGGATATATGTGCAACTCCCTATTTTTCCATAACAGTCATTGATCTTCTCCAGAAATTTCAAATAAATATGACTTTTTTCAAAATTAATTTTCTCAAATTCCAAAATTATTTCAGAAACGTGACTGTTGGAATCGTATTTAGGACCCTCTGGACTACCATTTCTATATAGTGGGATATATGTGCAACTCCCTATTTTTCCATAATGGTCATTGATCTTCTCCAGAAATTTCAAATAAATATGACTTTTTTCAAAATTAATTTTCTTAAATTCCAAAATTATTTCAGAAACGTGACTTTTGGAATCGTATTTAGGACCCTCTGGACTACCATTTCTATATAGTGGGATATATGGGCAACTCCCTATTTTTCCATAACAGTCATTGATCTTCTCCAGAAATTTCAAATAAAAATGACTTTTTTCAAAATTAATTTTCTCAAATTCCAAAATTATTTCAGAAACGTGACTTTTGGAATCGTATTTAGGACCCTCTGGACTACCATTTCTATATAGTGGGATATATGTGCAACTCCCTATTTTTCCATAATGGTCATTCAAATCATTGATTTGTGTCTCCGTAGTATATTACTATGACTGTTAAGTCGTTAACATTGCTCTGTTAACTGCAAAATGAGCAATGCTAAAACAAGTGGTTTGCGTCTCTGCTAGTTAAATTCGAATTTATCTTCACACACATAACTACTTAGGATAACCTGAAACAATTTGCCACCAAAATTGTTCCTTTCTTTTTAGTTGTTCGAAAAAATGTGTGTTTTCATCAGACGGAATTAGCTAACTCAACTTAGAATAACTCAAGGACCCAGAATATATACAGTTTATGGGGTCTGAGATGAATAATAAAAAAGTTTCACACGGAATGACAAACTTAGTATACCATAATTCAACACTTGCGGTGGTGGATGGTATAAAACTAATGGTATTTAATATACCACTAAATGTCGTGAAGATCCGTATATAACTAACCATAGGCCCCATATACAGTCCACTCTCGGGAAACACTTACGTTTGCCTAAAACCGTAACAAATAATAATTTGGTCTGTCATAGTTAAAAAAGATTGGATAACACACAACGAAATTTCGTAAAGACCAGTAAATAATTTCCCATAGGCCTCATGTATAGTCCATTCTCGAAAATATGCTTTTGGAATATGCCTAAAACCGTAACGTATGTGAGGTCAGTTGTTATGAAGACTGGTTCATTACCTTTAGACTCCATATAAATTCCATTTCTGAAATATTCGTACTTCCGTTAAAGGGTATCACAGCTTTATCTCTGCCGGATAAACCACTTTTACTTGTTTTTCTATTCCAAAGAAATACACAAAGAAACAATACAAAACTTTAAATAAAAAATATATTATTAAATTGTCCTGTTGATTGTGCGTAAATAGACTGCGTGTTGTTTGTGTTGTTACAACAACAGACATTCATGAATACACTACAATATATCCTTGTACCGATAGTGGAAACTTTATGACACTATTAATCTCCTTTTGTCCTTGAGTAACTTTAGCCAATGTATAGGCTTAAAAAATACGAATTCAATAGCACTACTCATGAATTAAAAAGGGATATATTTTCCCTTAAAAACTTTTTTCTAACATACATACATACATTTTTTTATACGCTTCAATAAAGGTGGTATAAGTTTGTCGTTCCGTTTGTTATTTCTTATGAGAGTGGGGGAGTTAATATAACGATGTCCGCCTGTCCGTGGCTATAAGTTGGATGTGCTAAGCGTGAGTATGGTGGCCTAACCCTACGGTGCTTTCCAAACTGGAGAATCTGCCCCCTATGTGTAGGCCCAAGCAACACACGCAGGTAGCAGAGTTGATAATTTGGCAGAATTAAACACAAGGGTGTAGAGCCTTGGTGTATTATGGAAAAAAAATTATCCCATTGATTTCGAATATCTGTAGAATGTTACAACTACCCAAATTATACACAAAATGTTTTTTTAATCTCTATCAGAGCTGGAAAATGGAAAATTTTATAAATTATTTCATTTAAGCCTTCATGTAAAACCAGGGAGCCCATTAACCAAGTAAGAAAGTAAAATCGGTCAAACCCGACCATGTGATACCCTACACCGAAGTATATAAGAACAAATATTTGCGAGTGTACCTTATTTGGGACTCATTGGCAATCAGTGTTTGAAAACAAACCGAATATTATTTAGCGTTAGACGAACACAACCCTTCATACCGTTTGAAACTATTTTCAAGAAAAAGCTGAACATTATGTAGCGTTCTGTTCTTCGTTAAAAACAGAAGATCTGTAGTGATAGTGTAGACAAAAAATATATTTTAATGTTCTATAAAGTTTCTATTTTTACATTGATAAAGAAATGAACAAACAAAACATTTTAGCAACGACCGCAGCACGAACAACTTATGTATGTATTGTGTATACATATGTTTTGTTTGTGTAAACTATTTTGCTGGCTTTTTGTTTTTTCGTATGTGTATTTTTTTTTGGTTTTTTTTACCAGCCAAAAGGACGCTAAGCACAACAGAAACGAAGGAACATTAATTGAAGGCCAGCCGCGAATAACGTTTTAAGTTACAAAATAATTATTTTTCAGGAGAGCAAAAAAACGTTTTTATCAGGCAAGGTTAATAATTTTTTATTTTTTTTCTTTAGATTATTAAAAATATTGGTAATAAGAACATTTATTTAAAATATCAAAAAATTTAAAATTTAAATTACATGCGAATTTACAGTTTATAACCTTTTTTTAGTGGAAAAACGTGGAAAAACGTTTCATATCCACAATCGCGATGTCATTTAAAACGTTATTCCACGTTTCAAAACCATTTACTTTGTATCATTTTTAAGTAACTTACAACGTTCTTCCACTAGTTGATTCTTTGAATGTCACTTTGAAGGCGTTAGGGTGCATAGTTTTGGGTGATTTAAGGTTTAAACAGTCTTAAAGGGTAATGTTAACGGTTATCTGCAAAAAAACAGTTTTTGCAAAAAGTGGCTTTTACAACGTTATTCGCGGCTGTGCTTCAATTAACAAAATAAAATAATTTTTTTTACCAATAATTTTTCTTTGGGGATTTCTGTGGATTTCTTATTAAAATTGTTCTTACTATTTTTAAAAATATTTAAAATTTGGTCAGAAAAAAAACAGAAAAAATATATTAACTTTTTAAGGATTTGTTTTTTAATTTGGGGATTTTTTTATTATTTTGGAGACAAATTTTAGCAACGGCCGCAGCACGAACAGCCGATGGCAATAACATCGATTGCACCTAATCGTTGACCAAACTATGAAATACGCAAAGAGTGTTTAGGGCTACTGGAACTGTTTGAGAACGAAGTACTAAAAACTGTCCTCTGGTTCTGAAAAAGGCGATGCAAAAAGAAGAGCGTGGAAAATTTGACTATAGGTAAGTATCTATGAATATCTTTTATCATATTTATATGAAATTTTGGCCGAAAGTCAGGTATGCTGAGTCGGGGGTTCTTTTTGTAAAATGGAACGATAATAGCGTGGTTACTGTCGGCACAAATTTTGACGCAATAGAAACAATGCATTTAGTGAAACGATGGTCAAGAGCTAGTAAAAGCAAAATTAGCTTATTGCAGAATACAATGCTGGAATGGGAAGAGTGGATCTTCATGATCAATCAATAAATGCTTACAACATAAAGTTCAGAAGCAAGAAATGGTGGTGGCCTATCTTTACGGCAATGATAAATTCATGTGTAGTGAATTCTTGGAAGCTTTACAAGAGCGCAAACCACAGCCAAATCGATCTTTTAAATTTTCAACGCGAAATAGTTCGATTCTACCTTAGAAATTATTCCATTCGTGCCATAGAGCCGAGGCGTTTAACTACATTAGCAATTGCAACATCAGCAGATAACCACTTCCCTAAACGTATATCAAATCAGATAAGATGCAAGGTTTGTCATAGTCGAATTCGATGGATTTGTGAGCTTTGTAACGTTGCACTTTGCGTAGAAAAAGAGTGTTTCAAAAAATTTTACACCAAATCCAATGCAAGTGGTACTTATAATAATTAATAAATTTTTTTTTTGTCGTGTTCAATTTAAAAATACCCTAAACGTGAATAAAAAATATTTTGAAACTAAGTCTATTTTCTTTAATATCTAATTTACTCGTACGAGTACAGGTCAAAAAACACTCTTCAAAAAAAATTTTTTAAATTTGTTTAATATATTTTTCTTAACTAAACTCTAATAAGTTAGATTTAATAGAAAAACGTGTGAATTTTTTATTTAAAAGAAGCTTGGGATATAATGGGTTAATGTTACAATTAAAAAGTATAGTTTTTGACAAAATGTCTAAAAATAAATATTATTAAACTTTTAAGGCCTGTTAGGCTGAGACCACGCAATGGGCGGCAAAGCTGCGAGTGGCAGAGTGGTAAGCGACAAAAAATTAAAACACATGAAATACTACTGAAGCGGCCAGGGCTGCCAGACTTGGGGATTTATCCCTAAAGTTGGGGATTTCATGCGAACAAAAAGGACAAAGAAAGTCGTTTAAGGATTGGGATTTATTATGGAGATTTAAAAAAAATCGGGGATTTTTGGAAATATTACACATTTTTAATATATTTTCTATTCTTTTATTATTTACGCTGTTTTTTCTTTGTTTCGTAAAAAGTAGCAAAACTGTTATCTTAATCTTTTCAACAACTTATACGATGTAAAGTGTTCTAATTAAGATTAACAGTTTTGTTAAGTGTGTAAAAGATACTTACTGCCTGTTTTTAGAAAACGTCAACATGTGAGTAAGTGAGAAATTATATTGAAAACAAAAACAAATTTTCGTTTTTTATTTTGTTTTGTAGTTGTATGTCCATTAGGCATTTAAAATATTTGTTCCTTGTTGACGTTTTCTAAAAACAGGCATTTAATTAACTTATATTATTTTTCTTGAGTGAGTGTTTTAAAAAGAAGAATTTAAAAAACGAATCTGAAACCGTCTACAACACGTACTATTTATGAATTTTATAGAAAAAATTTCAAGCAAATATGTCGTCCCCAAAAGTAAGTAAATATGAAAGACAATATAATAAATTTGGGAAAAGTAATGCTGGCCTATTGGTTAGTACATATGATGCGACGAAGTAGTAAATAAATGATGGATACGTGTATTTTTATTGTCGATTTTAAGGATGGCTTAAACCAATTGAACAAGCTCCAAATTCTTATAAACTGCCTCATTCGTCTTTAAAAACATGCTGAAACCAGTCGCCACAAACAAAATTTTTTTGGGGATTTCTTATTCAAATTTTTCTTTTATTAAAAAAATTTAAATTTGGTCAGAAAAAATATTAACATTTTAAGGTTTGGTTTTTTAATTTAGGGATTTTTGGGGATTTTTATTTTATTTTTTAGGGACAAGGAAAAAGTGCCTGGCAGCCCTGTTTTTACTAGCCCTGCAAATTATAGGATAGGATGGATATCGAATAGATCGGAAATGCTACTTCATGCATTAAAATAACAATAATTTTTAATTTTAATTAAGTGATTTATTGTGCCCAATTTTCAAAAATATATGTTATACCCGCACCACAATAGTGAAGAGGGTATTATGCGTTTGTGCTGACATGTGTAACACTCAATAATATTGGTCCTAGACACTTTTGGTATACCGATCGACTAAATATCACTATCTGAGTCGATTCAACGAGGTCCCTCATTTCGGGTGACTGGCTGGTTGTATGCCCATTAGCATTTAAAATATTTGTTCGCAATTGCATAAAAGTTTCCGCAACAAACGCAATTACTTTATTTTTCAATCATATAGCCATTTGCTTTATCATTAAATTTAGAAATTTGAATGAATATTATATGTATGTGTTAAAATGGTTAAAATAAATTTATTTACATAAGTATGGCATGCAATACTTTTATAAATAAACTGGTCCAAGCTTTTAAATACTTTTAAAAAATAAATATTTTCTCTATAATAAATTTAGAGCAATGCCGGCACTTAGACATTCAATAAAAATAATTTCGCCACACCAGAAAAATCATTGTCCGGCTATACCAAAGTATATTAATGTTTTCTCAGACATTGGGTCGAAAAACCATCAGCTATTCAGAAAGTTCAGCGAAGCAACCTCTGCTCAGAACGTGCAATTTAAATTGTGTAATACATTTTCCTATTGTGTAAATCATCACATATGTACTTTAATTTAAAACCTATTACATTAAACAATTTGTGTTGCTAAATCAAAATATTGAAATCACGTTTGCCACCATGTAGTGGTATGCCAAATTTTTCGTAAATTTTTGTTATATGCCTAATGACCTTGTGTGCTAAAATTTTGAAGGTAATTGATGAAATGTTTACATTGGTTTAAATTCTAGCATTTAACCCGCTTCTTTAGTAGAACCAAACAGCTAAAAAAAATATCAAATTTGCCGTATTTCAATTTTTGGGTACTATATTTTTCCCCCATTAAAGTATCAAAAATTTCAGTATTGTAGTGACAGCCCATAATTTAGTACGAATATGTCAATGAATGGAGGAAAATGTTTTGTAAAAAAAGTATCAAAAATAGTTACGATTTTCACCCCTTAAATGTTCGAATTTCGAAATAGGACCAAATTCGTATACGTATTTTTTTGATAAGTTTCGAATGTGGTATTTACTTTGTTTCTATGTTTATTGGTTCAAAAGATAGATGGGGTGCCAAAAAAGTACTAAAATTCAGGTTTTACCCGTTTATTCCCTAATAGGGCCGAATTTTAAAAAAAGTACCAGACACCTGTCCGCTTATTTTTATAAAGAACAGCAATAAGTTTTACATTTATTTTCATCTCTTTTAGTTTTGGAGATATGAGGTTACCGAATTTTCCCGTTTTCACATTTTTTACCCCCTAAACATTCGAATTTCGAAAAATCCCGTCTTAGTGGATCGATTTTGGGAGTGACTAATCGCTAGTCCAAATTTCAAGTTTCTAGGGTCAGCGGTTAGGGCTGGGCGATGATGAATGAGTCAGTCACTCACGCAACTCATTTATATATATATATGGGGGATTCACAAGGTGTGCTATCCAGTCATATCGTCATAATGTCCTAAATAATATTTTACAATTGTTTAAAATAAATGTTGTTGTATGTTTGACAAAATAAAAATGTTAATGCAGTGTTTTTTGATTCGTCATAACTGTACAGTAGAAATCTTAATTATAAGCGGGAGCCCACAGCAGTCCTATATATTTTTTGTAATTATTTTAGGACATATGACTTTACAACTTTATGACTACCTTGTGAATCCCCCAATAGATTAGCGGAAAATCATAAAGCTTATAATGTTGTTTGTAGAAATATTTTAACATTAAATAAGTATAGACTTAGAAAACTAAGCTTTATGTAAATTCTTTATTGGATAAACCCTTTTCTCTTAATCTTGCTCTTATTTTTACATGAACGACGTCGCGGATAAAAGCTAGTAAAGTAAATAGATATTTTTATAACCATTATTATAATTATAAACAGAAATCAGGAAAGTGTTTTTTTGAAAATAGTTCCATAACGATATACAGTCCATACATAAGCAACGTACTAGACGTTGCATGCTATTTTGCAAAAAAAATGGTGCAAACAATGCTGCCGGACAACTTAAGACTTATTTTTTTTATTCAAACAAAAACATAATTACTTCATACCCAGCTAGCATTTTCAATCGTGTAAGAACTACTGGGAGCAGGGTTTCCAGATAAATTTGTAAGGAAATCGTCAATTTCCTGAGAAAAAATAAAAAATCATCTTTCACGTTTTGAAAAATCGTCAAAAAAAAACGGACTACTTTTTTTTTTAACAGTTTTTGTTTAATTTTTATAAAAAAAGAACATTTAAACAAAAACATAATTACTTCATACCCAGCTAGCATTTTCAATCGTATAAGAGATACTGCAAGTTTCATACAGAGTGTCTTTGATATCCGATGCCGCATTTTTTTAATCGTAGAAGATTCCTTACGTGGGAAAACCTGTAACACGACTGAGATTCCTCTATAGCACACTGAAAGACGCTTATTCAATCGTTGTGGGAATCGTTTAAGACGTGGATGGGTAAAGATAATCAAACCAGACTTTCATGCCAAGAATCGTATGAGACTCTTGCAGATAATCTCTTACAACTCAGTATATTTTCGCCGTATAATTGTTGAAAATTTGATTTATACAGAGATTCTTAAAGATTCTTTCGATGATGGACTTTGGAGACTAAAAAAAATCGTCACTTTTTAAAAAAAAATCAGCGAATCGTCAATTTGTTAATTTCGGAACAAAAAAATCGTCAAAATGACGAAAAATCGTCAAACCTGGCAGCCCTGGCTGCAAAGGAAAAATATGCACTAACAAATCGATGCACATTTTTTAAACGGATAAATATATTGGTTTCACCTCCAATCGTCCCACAAGGAAAAACATGCAATGGCATATTTACTGGTTCCCTAACGACAAAAAGTCAAAACGGTCAACCAAGAAACCTTTTTTGTGCAAAATATTTAGAGTAATTAAATTACAGGAGATAAAGAAATTTCATTAGGAAATTTTAAAAAAACTCTTATTTTACTAATATGTAAAATAGCACTATCAATATGCCACTGTATTTTGCTCGCTTTAACCTTTTTTTTTTTTGGTAAATTGAATTTGAATTAATTCAAAATGAGAATTTAAATACATTTTCAAATAGCAACTTCTTCCTCTTAATGAAACACTCACACTACATTTAAACAGGAATGAAGTGTAATTGTAAATTTTTATATAAATACCAGAAATCCAAAAATATTTATTATGTACATAAATACTTTTTTATTGAAAATGCATACAAATTGTACCGACGAACGTTTAAATCTGCATTGTAAGCATTTTTGGTATTTTATATTGAATGCAATGCATTCTTAATGCTCAATTATGCAAAATAGCAAAAACAAATACAGATTTAATTTTTTTCTCCAAAGTGTCGATAACTTTTAAGCTATTTATGGATTGTTTTTTTTTTTTTTTTTTTGACGTCCCAATTTTATGGATGTTGTTATGTTGGAGCCAGTAAGAAACAAACAAAAGAACATAAACTGAATAGAAATCAGCAACAGAAAAAAAAACATAAAGCACGTGCGTTGACTGTTTATTGAATTCGGAAATAAATTGTACATTAATAATAATTGTGTATGTAAATATTGGCCAAAAAAGAGCGTCACTGTTTTTTTTTTTATTTTTCTTTAGACAGTGATATTGAGGGAATTTGTTGTCAGATTATTAAATTTTGTTAGTTCTTGCAATCTTACGAGTTTATCAAAATAGTATATGACTTAATGAAAAGTATAGCCGAAATTTAGTTTTCTCATAAAGTGGATATAAGAACCATTTAAATAATTGCCAATATTCCATTTTGGATTCGTCATAAAAGATCGTTTGAATTGCCATTTATAACTAAATAAATAAAAGGCGTGTTACAAACTATACCCATGTTCTGTATCTTTAGGGAGAACTTCTCGCATAGAAAATATGTGAAACAAAATATTCCATCGTTACTCGAAAAGTGAGAAAAAATGTGGCTGTAACTCATCTCGAAAACGATCAAAATAGATTACGTCGTTACATTATAAATTTAAGGCTTTACCATAATATGCTAGCCTTGCTTAACCTACTGTCAAAAATTAACAAAAAGTCTCTCAAATGTATTTAAAAAAACTAAAACAAAATAAAAAAACATTTAATTCCGTACGGAATGTGCTTTAAAAACATTCGTATGATTTTTTAAAAATGTTGAAAGCAAAATAATTAAACAATGAACAAATGTGCCAAGAACAAAATATTATTATTATAATTCTTTGCATTTTGCATTTTTAATTGTTTTTTAGCTTAAACATTTTTTCTCGCCCCATTTTTATTTGTGAGTTTATTTGACAGAATAAAGCGGGAATTTTTCACAGAAATTTTACAGACACTTTTTTGGCGAGTAATTTCCTTACAGACACAGTTTAGTGATAAAATCAGCTGTTTGTTTCAATATAACTATGTTTAATTTCCCACATTTTTTTTTTTATTAATTCATTTATTTTTCAAAAAATTCATTACAATGTAAGTGCCTCAGCGCCTTGAAGGCATTTTAGAAACGAGTTGGCAATTATATATGTATTGCATAACTTATGAAATAATTTCTAGTTAACATAAACTTTATAATAACAAACAGAAGCAAAAAATAATATTTTAACAATTAATATTAATTAGAATTACATTAAAAGTTCCTCTATATTTTGAAGCAAAAAATTTTGTAATCAAGTTTTGAATAAAGAAATGCTATTTATATTTTTAAAATTTGACTGTAAACCATTGCATTCACGACTACCCATTGGGGAATACATTTAGTCGGGCTTTTGCTTTAATCGGCTAATCGCTCGATTAATTAATCGAGGTTTTGGTTTAATCGGTTAACAATCGGTTAATTTTTTTATTGATCGGTTAACCGATTAATAAAGTTTTTTTTAGAAACTAAGTAATTTCAATAAATAAAAATTAAAAATGATTCATTAAGAGTAATCACGATGGTCATTGTGCAAATTTGCAATGTGTAAATTTGCATTGCATATTCTGATTGATCGTGAGCATACCAATTTTATTTTTGTGCAAATGGGTTTTTTTCTAAAAACTTATTCTGGCAACACAAAAAACTTCTGGCAGCACTGTAAAAAATTTGTTTAGAATTATATACAAGCAAATTAAAATAAGTTTTTTCTTGTTAAATTATTTAAATTTAATTCTCTTTTTTACTTTGAGAAAAACAATTAGTTAATTTGGCACTTTTCTTTAGTTTTGATAAAACTTGACATGGAACAAATTCTTTCAATTATCGTAGATGTTGGGGAAATTGAAAGCAACCCATAATACAACATTTCTGATTTCTCAGTCCTTTAACTGGATTTTTCTAAACATATAAAATCGTCCATTATGCCATTAGAGTCCTGTTTAAATTTTTTTAAATTTTTAACACTTCTAATTGTTTCTTCTGTTGGCAGGTCATCATCTAACTCATCCTGGCAAATCTCAGCACCGAGCATTCTGCAAAAAAATTAATTTCCCAATTCCTTTATTTCTGTTTTTGTACTATATTTAAAGAATGAATTTCCTGAAGGATATATTTTGTATGAAAACATATTTCTAAACACAATTTATTTGGTGCATTTTAGCAAATTTTTTGGTGAACTTTGGTACAGATAACATTGTAAAATTTTACATAATTGCATTGTAGAATGCATTTGAAAAAGCGAGTTGGTTCGCAACTGCCCTTTTGGAACTCACCCATAATTAAAAACACAAAAAATATGCTTTAATACTACAAAAAATCAAAAATTTTGTTACATCGGTTAATCAGTTAATCGGTTAATCTAGCTAAATTAATAGGTTTAATCGTTAATCGAAAAAAGCCAATTTTAAATTAACCGATCAGTTAATCGGGTAGTAATTAATCGGTTAACCGACCTACACCATGCTACTACCAAGTTCATATTATTCCTTATATTTAGTGAGTGCTGATAACTCCAGTTTTAAAAACGTCGGTGTATAATGACAATGTTGAATGTGTGATGGGAAGATTAGGTACCACTTTAAAGCTTTATTTTGCATACGTTGCAACATTTTTGATTCCGAACTTTTCTGATGTCCAATAAAAATTATCTTCTTCAAACACGTTTTTAAATAAATGGTTTATGAATACTGCTCTTATGTGCTGTTTCCAAGTGACAGGCGATGGACTGAGTGCTTTTCATATACATTTTACTACATAATCATTAATGTTTGCGTACGGTGATTTCTTCTCAATAACTCTAATTTGTAGAAGGCCGTACGGTAATGAACAAATAAAAGTTAACATCACCGAGTCTCATATACATTTAGCATCAAGATTATAGTAGGACTCGGAGTCGGAGTCGCACTTAAAAAATATCAGCGTTTGGAGTCGGAGTCGGAGTTAGTACTTTTTTCGGACGACTCCACAGCCCTGCTTGTAAGGGTAAAATAAACCAATGTCGTCTGCTTATATTAAAATGTTGACAGTAATTTTAAGATTTTTGAAGTCAATCTGGACAAACTGCGTACGATTTCTCATATAACTTCTCAAAAGAGATAGTTCTTTTCCATATATACCATAACACTGAAGTTTTTGTAACAAGATGTTATGATCAATTAAGTCAAATATCCATCATCTAGACCTTTACAAATAAAATTGACAACATCAAATTTCTTGATTTATTTCGGCCTCTGCTATTGCTTCTGCTTCTATTACGACTGCGATTTCGTTCATGCGATCTATCAATACGTTGAATAAGTGCACCTATTTGCTTTTCTAATTATTGTAATGACAAATCGAGAAAGAATCTAGCCGATCGTTTATCACCTAACTGACTATTCTCTAACAATTGCTGCAGCCTTTTTTCTTCCGAATCTTGAAATTCATTAAGTAAGGCGGACTTGAGAGCATCATACATGTTTTGTGTTGGTGGATTTTCGATTATGTGGCTTACTGCGTTAAGGATATCACTTTTAACGGATCCAACCAGTGCATGATATTTCGTGGCATCTTGGGAAATACCGGAATTAAAAAACTGACTTTCTATTTGACTAAACCACAATTTTGGATTAGTCTTCCAAAACGGAGGAATTTTGACTGAAACACGTGACATCTCAAGTGATGGAGTCGTTGGTGCTGATCTAAATTCTTCCTCCGATAACGAATAACGTCGGGTTCACCAATGAAGAACACAAATAATATTTTTAACAATCATTTCTGTACATTAATAAAAAGTAAAAGATATTGTGATTATTCAAAATTGAAAAAGTAGAATTTACAACAGGTAGATCCCCACAGCCCTTATACAAGCATAGAGTCTGTGCGACCATAAACTATCTTGTTATGTTGGTATTTATATTGAATTTGGTTCAAACTAATTTTATTGCAACCTAAACAAGTTTTTATAGAATCGATCCATAATTGTCTATATGGCTTCCATACAAATATTACTCCTGAGAATGCCATAACTTCCTTATAAATGTTGGTGTTGACCACAATACCTTTGACGATAGCTACTATTTTATGTTTGTAGGCCCAGAATTGACCAAATTTTCCATTTAAATCCACTAAAATCACTTAAAGACAAAAACAATCTCACATACAGATAGTCGGCACAAAGACCTTTTACATAAATCCTAACCTCATTACATAATTTTGTTCTGGTGGGTCCATGATTGCCCATGGGCCACAAATAGGGCGCATTCTCGAAAATGTGTCTTTATCTACTGTGGTGTAGAATATCATATCGTCAGGCTTGACCGACTATACTTTCTTATTTGTGGGTCTTTAGATTTTTGTATTTTATTAAATCTAAAATAACATTAGATAAGGATATTTTTGGAATAGCACATCGGGCAAATGCCCTTCACGTTTATGTTGCTAAAGGAACGCACCGTTTTGCACAAATGTTACTGAATTTCGTAGTTGCAGCGTTTAATTCGCTCCTGCAACTATTGGGTTGTTGCAAGCTTGTTGGCATAGACCTTTGACCCCATAAAAAATATAACTACTAATGTTAAACTTAAGGATCTAAAGGGCCAATACACAACCATTAAATATCTCATGTAATTGATTTCTTTAATAGGCGTATGGCATGCTGAACCACATTCTTCCCATTTTATTATCATCCAATTTTTAAAGAAAGAACTTGTTATCATGACATGATATCGAGCACCAGACTTAATTTTAAAATCATACTTCTAGACCAAAATCCGCATTAAACAGTGGTCCGTGCCTGTAGTTTTCAACACTCAGAATTTTCAAGTCTTCTTAAACACAGTCTTTCCATCTCTTTTTTGGTATTCCTATTTTTTTTTTAAATACGTTTGTTGTTCAAAAATGTTCCTCACTATCATGGAATCGTCCATACGTCTGATGTGACCATCGTATTCGTTGTGGAGAAGCAAAATACGAAATCACTTCCACTTTCGATCGGAATTAATTTCTGTGACAGTTCTGAAAATTCTGGGTTTCGTTAAGTTTTTCTAGTTCGTTATTGTACCTGGATCTGTAAGCTCGGCGTTCTAGTTTAATTGGTCTTATGATTGCCCTATATAGGGTTAGTTTTGTCTTCTTAGACAATTAGCGGAATCCAAAGAGTTTAAGATGATGCAACCATTTTATATTTGCTGGTTGAATGTAGTCTTGCATGTCCTCTGTCATATCTCTATGTGCACTAAGGTTTATACACAGAAAAAAAAATATCTTAAACAACACAGTGTGTTAAAAATAAAATTTTAGGTCAACAAACTTTTTATTTGATTTAATGAAAAAATTTATCAAAATTACACTTTGGAAAATAGCACTCAATAAAACATATTTAATAACGAAATAATTAAATATTTTTTCAAATTCTATAAAAAAAAATATATTAACCAATGTAAAGACAGTATTTTTACAGCTTTTGTCCATTTTTTAATAGTTTTGATACCGTTGCAAATAAGATTTGAGTGTTTGTAATTCTCATTTGCTTTACAGTTTTATTTGTATAATATCTTTTGTTTTTCCAAAGTCTTTGAAACTAACTTATCCTCCCACAATAAATTTGCGAATTTAGCACATCATTATTAAAAAATAAATAAAGATTTAATAAACATTTTGTTTGATTTATTCAACATTTCCAACAATTTATTTTAACAAATCACGTAAACATTTTGTTGAAAAAAATTATTTTGGTCAACAACTCAATAAACTTGGTTGTTGACTACAAATTCAATAACTATACCTAAAAAACGTTTTTTTTATCAATACAGCAAAAATCGTCATCGCAGAAAATTCAAAAATTTTTTATTAATCAAATATGCGATTTTCGTATTCAAATATGAAAATTATTTTTTTCTCAATTATTATTATTGTTGTTATTTTGTTGAACTGTTTATGGTTTTTAATCCAAATTTTGATATTTTATTTAGGTAAAAGTTCATCAAATTTAATTTTCATTAAATTATTTTTATGAAGAAAGGAATTTTACAACATGAAATTAATTAAAATTTATTGATATTGAACCAGGCTTTAATGTAAAGGTTACCCTTACATTTTTCGGTTGCAACCACTCAATCTCTTCAGAGGGGTTTGCCGCTTAACACTCACTGCCATTGACGACTGTTGGCAGCCAATAGTCAAACAGCAATCTTTAAACCAAATTGTATCTTTAACCCTTTGGTAGATCGATCGAAATTTGCTTAGAATGATAATCTATTGATTTGCGTGTATAAGAATTATTCTTAAAGTCTAAAGTACATTTTTTCATGTTGACCTTTTTCAGCACAACTTGAAGGATAAATGTAAACATAGAGCTGTGTACAAAGATATTTAAAATTTTTAACGGATTCAAACACAATATCATCGATGACAAGAGGTAGAACTTCCTGTTGAGTTCGCGATCCAAGCATATATTTCGTTTTGCTTCTGTTAATCATTAAGCCTGTAGTATGTGCTGCTTCCTAGTCATAGTTGCATCACTTAAGGCTGGTGTACACTATTATACTTTGTATAAATACATGTCAAAAACTCAAGTAAGTTGCAAAAGTCTGATAGCATGTGTGATGAAAATGACAACTATTATGAAAAAATGTTTGACATTCGATACGACTTCATCGTTTTTTGAAAAAATTTCTAAACAATAATAACTACTTATCATTGGATCAGGGTTGCATTTTATTTCATGTGTGAGTGTTTATACTTTATGTGATGGTGTGAACACAAACTGTTATGTTAAATTAGATTTTTTGGCTGTCGCAACAAAACTCATTAGATTTCTATCTCACAAAAATAGTTAAGATAGTGTGAGATAGTGTAAACTAGCTTAAGTATTACTAGATTTTGAGTTGATTTCATCAATATCTACTCACAGGCAAAGAAAAAACATGGTTGTGGTAAACATATTCTAAGAGCAACATATTATGATAAGATTCATGATTGTAGTCACCATATTACGATTGTTATTAAATCATATTATGACCAAATATGTTCGTAATATTACATCATAATATTTTTCTCTTAATCATATTGTTATCCTGTTAATCATAAAACGTTAAGAAGTTATAATATTACTGTCATGGTAATCATAATAAGATAAGAAGTAATCATATTGTTGTCATGGTAACCATAATAAGTTAAGAAGTAATCATATTACTGTCATGGCAATCGTAATAAGTTTAGAAGTAATCATATTATTGTCATGGCAATCATAATTAGTTTAGAAGTAATCATATTATTGTCATGGCAATCATAATAAGTTTAGAAGTAATCATATTATTGTCATGACAATCATAATAAGTTTAGAAGTAATCATATTATTGTCATGTCAATCATAATAAGATTAGAAGTAATCATATTATGATGCAAAGTGATATGAACTGTTACACATAAATTTTTTACATCATAATATCATACAACTTTAAAAATAATATTTTTATTGGAAAAAAATACTTATGATAAAATAAAAAACATAATATAGTTACTGTAATCTTTTGGTCGTAGGTCGCAATTATTTATAAATTATTTTATGGAGTTTTCAATTTTTTTCTCTTAAAATAACACAAAACTTACCAGTAATGGTTAATATTTTGCACCAATATTTCACAAATTTTTCCACCACTTTAAGATTATTAAAATTTTTAAGCAAAGATATTTTATTTTGTGACACTACAACCGATTTTTAATGTTTTTTTTATTTTTTTTTAATTTCTTGTTTATTTTAATGGTTATTTTGTTATTTCTTTTTTAATATTTTTCTTTATTTTTTTTTAATTTCTTGTTTATTTTAATGGTTATTTTTTTATTATTTAGCCACTCACTAACAAATAATTCGATATGTTTATGTAAAACACGACACAACTGATACAAAATTATTTTACAAATGGCGATACCAAAATATTATTAGAGTAACGATATTTTGATTGCATCTTTAACTTATTATGATAAATGTATATAAAGTTATCATGTTATGGCTATTAAACATCATGTTATGGCTGTGAGTAATATAATATGTTTTGAAAGTTATCATAATTTAGTTGTTAGAAAATAATTATTTTTCGGTCAACAATACTCAAATTTATAATTGCGATAAACATTAATATGTTTACAGTAACTATAATATTGCTGATATTTAATAAAAATAACAATTATTTGTTTACAACAACAATATATTGTTACAATAAACACAGTGTGGTTGCCGTAACCATGCCCAACCATATTTTTTCTCTGCGTGCACGAAGTATATTTTGTATTGCATGGAAAATCTATTAAAAAAACTAGATATTGCTTCTGATCTCGTAAGTACTAAATTTCGTTGCAGTGTAAATGGGCTATAAAGAACAACCAGCTGGTTTTTCTGGAAATAAGAGAGCAGTTGTTAAAAAGCTTGAGACATGATTGAACCAAAATTGGATTTAACTTTTTGATAAAAAAGAATCGACATACTACATCTGCCTAATATTACTTATAATTGCCAAACCCTACTGTTTCTAAAAAATAAAACCTTCAATAATATTTTATTATCTTAACTTGCGTGAAAAATATAGTTCTTGTTGAAAAGCCAGTATCGGACATTGTATTTAAAGTACTGTAGTGGCAAACATTAATTAAAAGAGCTTAAATTTGTTGGCCTAAAACGTCCTTTTTCAACTACATATATTTGTTTTAATCTTCTTATTTCGAATTCACTGTAAATATCTTAACACCATAAATTTAATATAATATCTTTTTCACTTACATAAAAGCTTTACAAATAGGCATAATAAACAAAATATAAAAACAACAACGGACAAATTTAGTCAATTATAGAAATATATCATGAAAAAAAATAATAATTAAGTAATTTCAATTATAAGGCCCCTAAGGCGTATAAGTAATACAAGCAAATACCCTTAAAAATACAACAATAATACTCATTTGTATACCATCAAATGATCCACTCGTGTTTTACATCCAAATAAGAATTTAAGTAACTTCTACGTCGTCGTTATTAAAAGCAATATTAACAAAAGGAACGTTTCGTTCGAGAAGATATTATAAACTATTATTGTTTGTTTATTGTATTAAAGAGCATTAAACAATACAATAAAACAACAAGTTAGAGTGCTATATTCGGCTGTGCCGAATCTTTGATACCCTCCACCGACAGTTCGAATATTTCTATATCATATCTATTTATTATTAGTTATTCTTTATAAAACAGACGTCAGCATTCAAATTGGTTGCGATTTAGACATACATATATTAAATTATTGACCGATAATCAGAAAGTTTTATGCTTTTTTTTAGCAAAAAAAAAAATAGGTTGAACCGAACTCAAATGATTTTCAGGAGGGTAATTTATATTGGAGCCATGGTATGTTATGAACCCAAATTCTGCAGAGTGATATCTGGTATTAAAAAACATAAATTTCAATACAGCGGTGAAATAAGTTTTAGCGTTTACAGTGAATTTCAGAAGGCTGCTAAATATGGAATCAAAGGTAATTTATTGACCGTATATCACAAAACTGCATGAATTTTTTTTCGGTCATAACTATGAAACTAAGTTTGAAGAAATGTTACCACAATAAATATATCTGCTACGGTTTAAGGCGTATTTAATTAATTTACCAGAGTGGTCTTTATATGGGGCCTATACTAAATTATGGACCGATCATCACAAGATTTATTAGTGTGATTTCTAGTCCTATAAACCTGTGAAGTATTAAATTTTATTCTGATAGCATTACTTATTACGGCTTTAGGTGTACTAAATTGTTTTCCGGGAGTAGGATTTCTATGGGGCCTAGGGTAAATTATAAACCAATCTTCATGAAATTTCACAGTATCATTTCTAGTCCTTTTAAACAGTGACGTGCCAAAATTGGTTATGATAGCATTATTAATTATGGTTTAAGGCGTTCTATACAGTTTTTCGGTAGTAGGGCTTATATGGGGCCAAGGGTTAACTATGGGCTGATCTTCACGAAATTTTACAGCGTGATTTCCAGTCAAATAAAACGAATTTTTGCAAAATCTTATATCGTTCCGTGCATTGTTCCACCATTTATGTTTTTTTTATGTAACAGAATTATCAATTTTTCAAGGTGGTGGTTCCACATTTTGATTCATAGTTCTGATCCTACTGAACTGGAACATAGTTCTGATCCTACTTGCTGGATTTCAATCCCAAACTGGTTAGGATATTAACAAGAAATTTGACACCAAGTTTGTTTAGTTATTTTAAGTTTTTCGAAAGTGAGCGTGTCTTCAACAGACGGACAGACAGACGGACATGGCTTAATCGACTTAGAACTTCTCAATGAGCCAGAATATAAACACTTTGTGGGGTCTGAGATGAATAACAAAAAAGTTTCACACGGAATGACAAACTTAGTATACCCTCTTCACAACTAATTGTGGTGGAGGGTATAAAAAAGAAATAGCAAAAAACATTTTGACCTAAATTCCATAATTTATTATTAATAATATGTAAACATTCAATCGCAATTAGGATCGTATTACATTTTAAAAATATTTTTTGTTTTTTTTCAACATTTTGTTGCTTTTTATTGATACCTTTCACTTCTTTTTTTCTTAGAATTTTTTTAGCGTCTCAATATTCATGGGAAATTTATTTGAAATAAAATTATTTCCAAATTTATTATTTATCATTTAAAATAACGTGTTTTTTGCGGCAAAAGGGAATACATTTGAGCGTTTTATTTTTAAAGCTTAATAAATGTTCAATTTTATTGCGTATTTTTGGCATAAATACTGTAGTTTGGTATATTTTTTTATTAACTGACTTAGCCCGGTGCGCTTTGACACAAATTGAAACAAAATTAGTAAAACGTATTTAAAACAACACTCAGTGTTGCCAATTTAGCCATTAAGTGGCTAGATTTAGCAATTTTTCACCCTGTTTAGCCATTAAAAAATGCGTTTAGCCATTAGCCATTTTTTTTGGCCATTTTTCAACTTGTTTAGCCATAAAATTTATCTTGCCGTTTTTCTTTTAAAAGAATAATTTTTATTTTATTATAAAAATTTATAAAAGCAAAATAAACATTTTTCACAATTAAAACGCCTTTAATTTAAATCACAACTTTTACAAATGTTGAAAATCGCTATAAACGATGATGATGATGGTTGCAAGTATTTCAATAAAGAGATGCAGGCTGCTACAAATTTATTTTTAATAAAGTTGCTCTCACTTCGATCGTCTAATGCTGAAGTAGAGAGTTTATTTCGCCAAGTAAACATCCTTAAAAGTAATTTGAGAAAAAGGTTACATTAAGCAGCCGTTAATTCGATTTTATCAATGAATAAAATATTTATACCAACACCACAATAGTGGAGAGGGTACTATGCGTTTGTGCTGATGTTTGTAACACCTTAAAATATTGGTCCTAAGCAAACCTTTTCGTATACCGATTTACTCAGAACCACTTTCTGAGTCGAATTAACGATGTTTGTCCGGCTGGCTGGCTGTCCATGTAAACCTTGGGCGTAAAGTACAGATCGCAAATTTGCACACGCAGAGAAAAAACATGATAAATGAGTGGTCACTACAACCATTTTTATTCATATTTGCCAACTATGTTTGCCATAATACAGTTTTTATAGTCCTCATGTAACTTGAAAACATATTTTTTGTCGTAAACATTTTTATATTCACTATTATAATATTATATGGTGTTTTACTTCTAAAAAGTTACTCTGATCTAGCTAAACATGTTAAATTATGTTAAATGTGTAAAATTCTCTAAATGAGCAAACATTTATTTTCAAAACAAACAGTGTGTGTTTATAAAGACAATCAAATTTTCTCCCACGTTATTTCTGTCCGCGAGCGTCAGTTACATGAATGATAACAAGAGCATTAAAACGTTTTTCGGGGAGAAAAAGGTAATGCTGCCTTGCAAATAAACGAAATAAATTCTTACAAGTTTATTGAAATAGGTAAGTTATTTATGTATGTATAGATAGCTATAAAAATTAATATATAATAACGTTGTTTTTTTTCGCAGCCAAAAAAACCTACAGGCATATAGTACATTTTGTCACAAAATTTTGTCGTTAGCCCAAATAAAATAAAAAGTGGCTGATGCGTTGTGGTAATTCTTAGAGATTCACCACAAGATATTGTGGACTTGCCAGAAATTCCAAGTATTTGAGATTGTTGCAGGAGACGTTTTGTATGCAGACATTTTATATTAAACAGAAAAACTACCTTCAACACAAGTAAGTTATTACATTTGTACTTATGTACGTATGTATATATATAACACATGCATTTGTTTAATTTAATTTTTCAATATATGACATTCTGTGTCGGTATATATAATACAAAGTGTATGTACATGTAATTTAAATAAAAAAATAGATGTTTGAAATTAAATTGTTATTGGTTTTATTTGTGAGAATCATTTAACATGTTTAAATAGACATTTTACATGGTGTTAGGAATCTGAAAATAATTATATGTTTGAGACAATAATTAGCTATTAACATTATGTCTGAACATATATTGTTACTTAAGACGTGTTTGACACAACCATTACTACAAACATTAATGATAGTTTGCGATTGTGATTGTATCAACCATGTTTTTTCTTTGCGTGCAGATAATTTAATACAATATGGTACACAGGTTCTAATGAGGTGTAGGGTATCTTACCCGACTATATTTTCTTACTTGTTTTTTTATTGTAGATCTGGACTCAAAAGATTGGGTAAATGTTGTCGTGATTATGATTAACCTTCAAATTAGTAAAAACTAATAGGCTCTAGTGATTCCTATGAGATGAACAGTAACGGCATCGAATTTATCGATGATTCAATTTTTTAAATATCTATCAATATATTAATTTACAACTTTAAATGATTTATTTATGTTTTGCCATTGAATTTTAATGTGTTTTTATTTAAAAAAGCTTTTAGCCATTTTTTTTAGCATATTTTTAGCCATTAATTACCCATTTTTCCTGTAAATTAAGCCATTTTTTTCTCCAAGTTTTGGCAACACTGACAACACAAAATTTGTATTCTTCTCCTGACATCTACATCATAAAACAAGCTTAGTCACCAAGTTAATTCATAACGAACTTTTCTCCATCTGCCAACTTTTAATAAAACAACTCCGATTTTTTATGATGCCACTTTTTTTTGCATAAAAATGCAATACGTTTTGCATTAATCATCGCTGAGTTTGTAATTTTTTCTTTTTTTTGTTTGTCCCTTGACATATAAAAATTTTTCAAAGTTCTTAAAATTAAAAAAAAACCTGTCAATTAAAAATAAAACATCAAAATTGTTTGACATTAAACGGCTGTTTTTCACAAGTTGGCAAACGTTTGGCAGCTCGTTAAAAAGAGTTTAGCTAATCGTTAGCCAGAATTTGAATAGTGTATTATTAATAAACTTTTTACCAACTTCATGCCAAATTTTCATTATCAATACGGCTGCTAGACATTTATATTGTTCTTATATTGGATGGGGCACGCTAACTTTTCAAGTTCATTTCGCATTCTATCAAGTTCTCTGAATTGATAACCAAACAATTTGCCCTAAAACGCTTGAGGACTTTTTTTATTCAGATATGCGGTTTTAAATGTTTTCGTTCTTTTGGTACTGCTTCCCCTTCGTCTTTCCCGCCTATTTTTATTTTGGCTCTAACCACGTTTGAAGACTATCGCTATAAGTGTTCTTCAATTTCACCACATTTAATATATGCAATTTATGGGGGTATTGTTCCCCCTGCGCCTACCCCCTTAAATTTTATTTTCAAAGGTGTAGTTTACCATAAGAGTGACTCCTACCAAGCTTGATCATTCTTACTATAAAAGGTCTTAAGTAATGCGTTACATTGGCGTCCTAAGGAGGAAACCACTTCCCATGCTGCTATCTTTCAATTTCAGGGATCAGAATATCCAATGCGTGCACCGGCTCTTAAGATATGCGAAACTATATATTGGCATCCAATGGAGAATAACACTTCCTTTATCGAAAAAATAAGTAGCCTATATTATTTTCAGGGCTCACGTGATGTAACTGTAAAAATTTCATGAAAATCTGTTTGGTAGGACCGATTTAAGTTGTTTCTTATTGTGGGCCTAAAGAGTGTTCAAAAGTTTTATTCCGGGTTTACACAGCCAATAAAATCCTACCTGGTCCAGCAAGTTGTGAAAACTAGGCTTAGTGTAATGTTTTACATTAAAGGGTCAAATAAACAACACAACCGATTAAACAAACATATAAAAAATTTTTAAAAAAAAAAGTTTCGCTAAAAATACCTAACGAAACCCTTTAAGTGCCTTTTTAGAAAAAAAAATTTCGTACTGATGTCTGAAACGCCTTAAAATATGGGATCTGGACCCACCTTAAGGTATACCGATCGACTCAGAATCACTTTCTGAGTCGATCTAACAATGTCCGTCCTTTGGCTGGAAGGCTAGCTGGCTGTCCATCTAACATTGTGCGCAATCTACAGGTCGTAAGATTGAAAATAATTAGAGGGAATGTAGTACATAGGTTCCCTTGCGGAGTTTTGCTATTTCTCTCCCATAGGGCGCCTCCCCGGGTGGTGGATAGGGGCACGTTCGACATTTATGTCGGATTCCGCAAAAATAAAATATGCGTGGCGAACCTAGAAAATATGCAAACGTAGCGTCTGGAACCGCAGCGGGCGGCTACAAAAGGCGTCTGATTCTGATTTATGGTGTGTCTAACCACGTGATGGCTGAATTCGTTAGACCCAGCTTTATGCTTGTAACATATCGCCGGAATACAGTCTTAACCAATACTACTTTCTAAAATATCATGAGTTTAAACCAGCAAAATATTGAGTCGCCAAGTGGTCGCCGCATCCCAGCGGTTAATCCACCTACCTCTGATTTATCACAGGTAGCATGCACATCTGATTTGGAGGTGCAGAACCCATGCTTAGAAATTAATATACCTACAACTGAAACCTCATTGAGGCCCTATGCTCCACAGGGAGCTAAAGGAAATAAGAAGAGAAGAAGTACATAGGTTATAATTGGCACAAGGACCAAGCCAAGGACCACGAGAGGAGACAGAGGGCAATTTCTGCCTCTCAGAAACTATCAAGTCGATTTGAATGAAATTTAAAACATTGATAGATCCATATTAATATAGACACATAAGCATGATTCTTCAGGGGTCCCGAAATGGTTTTCTAAATACTGTGGTGTAGGGTATCATATGCTCGGGCTTGACCGACTATACTTCCATACTTGTATTTATTAAGAAAATGGTACTACAAAAAATTAAAAATTTTGTTATATCGGTAAATCGGTTAAACGACTGAAATTAACCGGTTTAATCGTTATTCGAATAAAGCCAATTTTAAATTACCCGATCAGATATTTGGGTAGTAATTAATCGGTTAACCGGTTCACGGTTTAACGAATGAATACCCTAGTATGTGCATTTAATAAAATCAATTAAATCTTTCAACATTGAATAATAACCCAGTGCTATAAGAAAGAACCAGTGCCATTAGTGACTAGCGAAATGGTTGGCATTTTCACATATACACGGCTAATGATAGTGATAGCTGTAACAGTGGATATGTTAGGGTCTTCGCTAACCCTAAGTAATGCAGGAATCATATTTGTCACAACTAATGCATTGATGCCTATTTCAGCAAACAATTGCTTAGAAGCCACACCACTTTGTTTTTTAAGATATCTTAGAAAAACATAGGCCAAGCGTACACGATGTCTTTTCAGACATGTCTAACAAATTTGTAGGCGATCGGGCTAGAGAAGAAAGAGGGGTTGCCAAACAGACACGATTCGAGTTTTTATGTTTGTTTATATGAATTTTTATGTTTTTAATTTGAATGTATATTAGATATGAAAACAGAATTGTTTGGAAAGACATCGTGAAAAGACTCAATAGTTTTGGTAGCATATTTAAAAGAAAATGTTTAAGACAGACATGTCTGGAAAGAGCTCGTGTGTCGCAAACTTTTCAAGCCACAAACAACTCTGGACACATATTTTTAAGCGATTTTAGGGAAAATAAAGTTTTTCAACCGTTTTGGACAAGAAAATATTACTAAAAATGCGTTTTTTCTGCGATATTAGGAAAAATCAATACTTTTTGGAGATTATAAGAAATATGTCCGATTTTCCCTACGCTTCTATTTTTGTATCAGATATACCTACATGCAGGGATTTTCCCCAACTTCTGGCAACACTGCTTGGTATAAAAATTCATATTTTTTAGTTTATTTGAACTTTGCGGCTTTTTTGTTGTAGGCAGCTTTTTCTTTTTATTTAATTTTAGCGTCGCGCATAATAAAAAGGTTTTTTTTTATTTAGCAAGTGAAGTTCATAAATTCATCTATTTCATTCTTCATCCTTTTTTCTCTACTTACTTTAATTGTATGGCTTCTTCTGTGCCTTCCCCACACATTAAAAAAAATAACCTTTAATTTTGCGACGCTCGATAATTTGGTGACGTACATAAAAGTGAACATTTTGAGTTGTGCAAACGAAAATAATTTTAGGGTTTGATGCAAAAGGCGGTAGAAAACGTCAAAGATATGAATATGTTTATGTGTGTATATGCTGCTGCGAAGGCTAAGAATTCGAAGAAAAAAAAGCATAATAAAAACTACAATCATAAACATCATTCTTCAAAGTGAGAAGAACTTTAATTTGCTAGAAAACTAAAAGAAAACTTGTGTTCTTTATAAAGATATGATTGTTGGATATTAAATGAATAAGTTTTTATCACTATGACTGTATTTACACAAGGCCATTTATTTAAATGAGATGATATAGTTAGGCTTAAGAGGGTATATCCAAGACGATGACTTGTTGGAGACTCCTTTTAGTTGTGGAAGTAAATCTTTTACAAGTGAATTTGTTGCTAAAAGTTATAGTTATCTCAGTTTTTAACAGTGTCTTAAATAAATAGACTTTAAGTAGCAGTGACAATAAAATTGAATTATATAGTTTACGAAAAAAAAACTATTTTGAAGTTGCAGTGAAATTAGCTCTTCGAACGATTTTTCAAAGCCCTATTGTAATTTCGATTACTTACAGCAGAAAATTTCTTTTAGCTGGCACTTCAAGTAAAAAAAATTTTGCTTACAACAGATTATTTCTGAAAGCAGTAGTTATAGAAATAGTAAAAAACTCCTCGAATTTGTAGCAATTTAAACAGGCCTTTGTAAAAACTTACTTTTTAACAAGAACTTAAAAGAAAAAGTTTTTATCAAGAATGAAAATTGGGAATTAAGCACGACAAACAAAATCATGTTAATTCAAAAATTTTGTATTCCCAAAAATTACGTTGATAATAAGCTGGAAAATGCACGGCTTAAAAAACTGAACCGGCAACTTGCTTAATGTTTTTGATTTTCTTGCGAAAACTATAAAGCAAGTATTTTTTTTTGTGTTGATTTGGTTTTTTCTTAACCTACTTACAACTACAATTAATGTTGGGAGAATTCCCACCAATTGTAGTGGGGCATGTAAGAAAAGATAATCTCACTGTTTGTTGTTTTTGTTTAAGCTTTGATATTGTTACAAGTACAACTGGTGCTTTTAATTCTTATTCGCTTAACAGTTTTATTTGTATAATATCTTTAGTTCTTCTAAAATCTTTGGATAAAGTTTCCTGATGACCTGGCCTAAGCAACCAGTAAAATGCGCTAAGGAATAGCTTATCCCATCCACAATAAGTTTCCGCGTTTTTATCAAGAATAAAAATTGCGAATTTAGCACGACAAACAAAATCTTGTTAATGAAAAAGCCAAATTTTAAATTATGTGCTGATTAAACATATTCAGTCTAAACTATTTTTTATTTACAATTCATTTAAAACATTCATCAGCAAATAACTTTTAAGTTTCATTCTTCCTGTTTAATAAAGGCTGGTCCAACCAAAACGCACGCTGTTAATTGTTAATAAAACAACAAGTTTTCAGAGAATTATCTTAATATTCTATATTATTGTAGAAGGACTTATTACAATTATGTATAAAGCAAAATATCGGTCAAATGCTCGCCACGGCTTCGGTAGCATACTTCTATCCGATGGTCCATATTTTCAATGACTCTGAGACATAATTAATGCTCAGTGTTGTTAAGGTGCAAAATCAACTCTTACTTTAGCTCTTTTTTCCCTAAGCTTATCCCGCGAAGCTCTATGCTTGTCTGCAGGAGGCAGAACAGAGTTTCTGGCGGGAATCGAACCCGCAGCCCCGACACTAATAGACACGCTCACTAAATACCGTTTTTTTTATTTTCCCCCCTTAAGATTATTCCGCGAAGCTCTTCTCTTGTCTGCAGGAGACCATAGTCTCTAGCAGGAATCAAACCCCCGCACTGATAGTCAAGCTCACTACCAGCTAACCTACGGGGCACGCTAAGTTGGTAACTTAAAGTTAAGGTGTGCCTCATTGCTGGCGTTCATTTACTGATAAATGATGTGAATGAATTTATTTAGGAATGAAACGATTCATGTGAATGATTAAAATTTTCTAAAATTAATTTTTATTACATACGACGGAATGGGGATTTGGTACCAATAAAAGACACTCTAAGTCTTATGGACTAATTCCTAATGAAAATTTTGATTTAGCAGCACGATAATGCTCCATGTCACAAAGCATGGCTACCATCAACGTTTTTAAATAGAGTTGGGCAAACAGTTATTCTATGCTTTTAAAGAGAATGTGTGGGCACTTATAAAATGACTACTCCTGATGAGGCCTGAAAGAGCAAAAGTACATCGAAAAACAAAAATATACCGTTATGTCGCAAATGTGACACCATACAAACGAAAACACGATGCAAATGAAAGAGTTGCTAAGAACGAGTTTGGCTCGACAATTTCGAGTCGTCTGTTACTCTCATGTATTAGAGTAGCGATGACATCCTTTATACGTACAGTAGGAGCTCGCTTTGGATGAATAATATACAAAAGAGCTAATGTGGTCATGACTCCCTTTATAGCATTGCATATTAGAAAAAGTGCTCTTTAAGTTTGGCGAACAAAGCGCAAAGTTTTGAAAAAAATGTCCACTATTTGTAAACGTTAGTCTGGTGTAGGTTTTAACATGATGAATATGGAAGACAAACGTTATTAGTATGACAGCTAGTCTTACAGTTATCCCAGTCGGAAGTTTTATACGTCGTCTTAAAAAAAGCACCCTTTATGAATTTAGATTATTTAAAGGAAGTTAACATTTCATAGAAATTAAATCATCTGGGAATTAATTCTTCTGCAAATGAAAGCTATTAAAATTAAGCAAATCTATATTTATGCATTTTCTATTTGCAATATTTTATTAAATTTCTTAAACAAGAACAATTGGGATTTTTAGTTGAACTGTTTATTTTAATTTTGATATTTTTAGTAAGACTTGAGTTCGTCAAATTAAATTTGCATTAAATTATTTTTACTGAAGGAAGGAATTTTACAACTTGGAATTTTATTAAAAAAATTATTTAAGGAATTTCTTCTTTCGAACCTGTGCATCTTTTCCCAAATTCGAAATAACTAACATTTTCTTCAAAACATTTAGATCTTAATTTTAGGCATTATGTAAATGTCCATCTCTATTTCATTATTTGACTGTAGACCATTTACCGTGAGTGTCTCTTGCGAAACTGTCCATACAGGTTTTTCTTACCTGTAATAAAATTCTTAAACAAACACACTCGTGTCAAGTGTCTTTAAACATTATAAGTTTATAAAAAAAAAGTAAACATACTTATAAAACAAACTGTATTTGTACAGTAAAGTAAGCTTATTGACCCCGTAAAATTATATTAAACGAGAGCTGAAAGAAAACTTAATTAAAAACAAGTGTCAGGGATTTTGTCAAAGAAATAAATTAATCGTAAAACGAAAACTAAGCATGAGGTGGATAAACAGTATTTAATTATAAATATATAAAATGGAAAACTATTTAATGAAAGTGTAAACGAAAGTTTACAGTCAGGTCAAAGACATGACATACGATCTCCAACACGAGCGTATGAGTGATGCTGTAGTGCAATACCTAAATAAATCATACGCCGCTTTGTACAAAGTTTCATTTATTTACATTTGGAATAGTGTGTGTTTCAAATGTACATAAAACTTCCCTGTAGGAAATGTCACTAGTGAATCTGTACTGATTCACTACTGGCACAGTCACCAGTACAAGTCACGTACCCCAGACAGTGTTATTTACTATAGACATTTAACATTTGCGTGTCATTGGAAATGAACTACTGACATTGGTACTATTGAATAACTATTGAATATGTAGTTCTTTTGTGACCATATAGAGACATTGCAACCAGAGAATCACAAGTACATTTAAGAAAATCAAGTCTGCACTTTTAATATTTTTTTTAAAGTAGATTTCGAAATGAAAATTGTTTTTTAACATTAAAAAAATAAAAGACAAAATCAAAAAACAAAAATAAATGTACTTTGGACTTCAAGAAGAATTCTTCACATAAGTACGGAAAAAACAGAAGTAAGGAAAAACATGAAAAATCAATTAAAATGGATAATCATTCAAAAAAGCAAAAAAGGTTGACATACAATTTGGTTTAAGGATTGATGTTTGACTATTGACGTCAGCAGTCGTCGATGGCTGCGAGTGTAAGACGGCAAATCCATCTGAGGAGATCGAGTGGTTGCGATCGAAACATGTTAATTATTTTATTAAAAAAAAATTAAGTTAAGTGCCCATTCACATTATACGATTTTTGTCGTTGCGATTCTTACTTAATAGGAAAGAGGGGTGAGAGGAATTAAAAGGGGTACACAAGCGAGTGTACTCTTCGATTCGTTTTGTTCGCTCATTCGTTCTCTCATTGTTCTCTCATTTGACGAAAAATGTATTGAAGTTCGGTTGCACAGAAAAAGTCGTAACGACAAAAATCGTACAATGTAAACATCAGACCGACTTCAAAGAGGAAACGACAATAATCGCAACGACAAAAATCGTATAATGTGAATTGGGACTAAGATATGAATTCATAACAAATTTTTCCTCTTATTAAAGACCAATATTAAAGTTTAGACAATGTCGCCAAAAAGTCACCAAAATAGTCGACAAAACTGGTGACTTGGAGACACTTGCACCCAGGTTTCCTTCAGGGTTATAAAATATACACCATAAAAATAATATACACAAGTTTAGTTTTAGTAGGGAATTTTTGTTATGTACTCAGTGTAATAACATTATTTTGATCACTTTGTGTTTGAGCACTAACCTCAAAATTGTTCCATCATTCAGCCTGCCTACAGTTGCATCTTTATTCGAACAAGCTATAAACGAAACGATCAACGTGGCAAAAAGGCAAAGAAGAATTTCACTGGCTCTATAACGAAAGTTATCATTAAGTTTCCTAAAGCGATTTAGGAGTTACATACATGACAGACGAGTCTCTCCTTGGCTTTGGCCAGTTTTATTTCATACCAAAATATCGCGAATTAAACATTTAGAAAACCCAATAAGTGCCATTATGCAAATAATAAAATCAGCCGTAACAAAACCTACTGCTTTCTCGGCCTTATCATCGGGAAAACTAGAAGTAAGTCAGCTTTTATGGAGTTGACAAATCCACCCTTTTTGGGAGAAAACACTTTTAAAGAGTTCTGCTGTACTCTTTCGTGTACAGCGGAGATGAACAAGGTGGTTTTCTTTTAGCGTATCATTTTCTGCCGGCTGTAAGACTCAAATTAGAAGTGACACCTTTAAAACGCATACTACGTATTCAATAAGTATTACAGGGCTATCTTAATAAGAGCGCCAAGCGTCTGGTTTATGCCAAACCTTTTCATTTCCACACAGTTTATATGAAACAAACCTTTAGAACGCAAATTCGACGCCACCCGGCTGGAAAATCTTATTTGATAGATCGGTTGGTCGTTTCATTTTATTAAAAAAGAATTGGCAATATAATTTTCATATTTAAACAACTCTTGCCGCTCTAGTTTATGTAGCTCAGTTAGACACCTGCACACTTCCATATAAAAAGACATTTAAATCATTGAAATTTTTTCAAACTTTTCAAACGCTGTAGTAGTGTCGCTGTCAAAAACAAATACTGTGTGAACTTGTAGAAGCAAAACACAAATGCTTCACTTAAGTGAAAGTTAAATGAGAAGCTGGTAAAAAAAATATTCTCCAAAATAAATAATTAAAAAACAATGAGAATGGGAATTAAAAATATACACGTTCTCTGTTTTTAAATATGATTTTGGCATACATACAAATATGTGTGTGTGTAAGAAAAATTGTTTATGTTTATTTCGATACACAAGAAATCATCGCAAGTTCTCGCAGATTGCACGAGGTAATTTTCAACAACTAGAAGTATAGGTAAAAATTTGTTACTGTATTCAACGGCTTTGAAAGAATCAAGTACTATATGGAGTGTATTTCTTTGAATTAATGTACCCCCACAACAATATTCAAATTGTGCATTTGTCATTTGTGGTTGTACACAAATGTTTTGTACAAGCAATTGACTTTTGGTGTGTGTTTGATTTCCAAACGCATTTTTTCTTTTACGGGACATCTTTGATGAACGAATTATTTCGCGTACAAGCGATTTTAATTGTCCTCCGCGTTCACCGGATTTAACCGCCCCAGACTATTTTCTTTGCGGTTATTTGAAAGGAAAAGTCTACATTAATAAGCCTAGAAATTAAAAAGCAATATACACGACGAAATAAACAACATAACACCTGCAGTTTTGCAAAAGGTTATGGGAAATGTGTTGGAAAGAGCACGAATTTGCGAAGTAGAAAATGGCCACCACTTGCGAGATATTATTTTTCATAACTAAACTAAAAATAATCCCCATGTATTAAAAAAAAAATAATAATTATTACCTAAATAAAAAGTTATAATGAATTCAAACCCCTTCGTTAATTACATTAAAAAAAATATTAAGATAACCATTTTTCTAAAGTGTGCAAAAGGTGCTTAAAAGCTTAAAAAATTTTAAGTGAGAGTTTTAAAAAGGAAGAATTAAAAAAAGAATCTAAAACCGCTGACAACACATAGAATTTTTGATTTTTTAAAGACAATTTTCAAGCAATTACGTCCCCAAAAATAAGTAAATCGGTACCTGAAACGCAGAAGGCCCTAACTAACTAAAAATTAAAAATTAAAGTTTTCATTGAGTCTGATATTTAAGTATAAACAGTTAAAGAGATTTATTAATTTATCATTGTGAATAGTTTTTACTTCTGCTGTGAAAGTTTCAAAATGTTAGATAGGGCCTTTTGCGTATTAGGTGACGAAATATAAAATACAATATAATAACGTTTGGGCAAAAGAATGCAGGGCAATTGGTTAGTACTTATTATGCTTCGAAGTATTAAATAATCGACGGATTTATGTATTTTTTTTTTAGATGGCTAAAACCGACTGAACAAGCTGCAAATTCTTATAAATTGGCTTATATGTCTTCAAAAACAGCATATTGCTCGGCTTGTAATTCCTCACTGGAATTACATAAAAAGGATTTAAAAAAACATGCCGAAACCAGTTGCTACAAACAAAATAAATAATTTTTTTACAAAAAATTTTTATTTGGGGATTTTTGGGGATTTCCTATTAAATTGTTTCTAACTATTTTTAAAAAAAAATTAAAATTTTTAATTAACAAGATTTAAAATTTGTTCATAAGAAAATATTAACTTTTTAATGTTTTGATTTTTAGTTTGGGGATTTTTGGGGATTTTTTTTAATTTTTTTGGGGACAAGGCAAAAAAGTACCTGGCAGCCCTGAAGTCAAGCTGATTGAGAAAAATAGAGATTAGATTTTAAATCAGCAACCTCAAATAAGTAAAAATTGGCATCAAAGTTGATCGTGAGTTATTTATACATATTTCAGTATGAATTGATATTTAAATGTAACACTATGCCACAAAAAAATTAACCTCAAAAATTTGATATTTTCCTTATTAATTATTCTCAAGGAGCGTTTTCGAGATATACGCGAAAATTGCGTTTTTCTGCAGTTGTTTTTGGTATTTCGAAAAATCTCGAGAACTGTTCAACCAAATTGTACAAGATTTAAATTTAGTGAAAACATCCGCATTTTAATTTTCATAAACAATTTTTTTTGACCAAACTTAAATTATATTTATGAACGTTATTGCGGTTTGAGGTAGTATGCTTTAACTTATCGCTAAGATACTGGATGACTTTATAAATGCAATGTTGCAAAGCATCACTGTAAACGAATGTGTTGACAAAGCACCGCAAATAAAAACAATGCACAAATTTTGCAACCATTGTGCAGTGAAGACGGCTACCATTCAATTATAAACTCAAGGCAATGCTTTTAGAGAAAAGTTGTCTATGAATTCTATGCCTTTCAGTGCTGCATTGCAACACCGAGTTTATGAAGTAAGCCACGGTCCCGCTCTTGATGTTTTAATAAGTTTTGAAATTGCTAAATAACATATGGGGGTGTCATATCATCATAATGTCCTAAATAATCACCACTATTATGTTAGTCGTTGTAGACGTCGACATTATTTTAAAATTGTTGTCGCATCAAGTAGACGACTACATCATCTCGACTTTAATTTGGTATTTTATAAGAATGTTGTGTCGACGTCGAATAGTTATAAAAAATTAGACAAAAAAAATCCCATCTCAAATTATTTTTTATTATTATTTTTGTTCGTCATCGTTATAGCTCACTTTTAACGCTTTTTATGCTTTTTTCCGACATTTTTTCGCTAATTTTTGCCACGTTTTAGATAAGAGATATTTTGACTGTATGTTTTCAGATTCTTTATAGTTTAAAGTTTATTCATAAATATAAGACTTTTCTATCATGCCGCTGTTAGCAAAATTTTGCGAAATTCCGTTAATTAAGCAATCTTGACCGAATTTTTGCCATTCCTTATAGTTTATGGGACTTTAATCAATTTTATGGGTTGTTTGAAATATTAAAAATTTTCTAGAATTTTCGCTATTTTTGCATACATTTTTTTTTGTTACTTTCTGACATATTGTTTTTTGTATGTTCCCGATAGTAGCGATTTTTTCCTACAAGTTTTCTGATTCTTTGCAGCTTTAACGATTTTTAATAAAAATTAGACTTTGACAGAGTATTTACAGAAGAATTTTCGGGATTTTATCCTATTTGGAAGCGATGGGCTCACAAAAACAAAGTTATGTTAAGAGGTTAAAGTTCATATAAGGGTTATTTGCGCCGAATATTATCTAGATATTTACATCCATATGAGAATTTTTGTCTTAAAGGGATTATAGGGACGGTTACTAAATTGTTTATTAATGTTAACATTTAAAAGGAAGTTAAAGCTTTTTATAGATGAGAGCTTTGGGCAAATGTGAACTGATTCGAAAAGAATTTAATTTGCAGTAAAATATTTTTTTTGGGCGAATTTAATCTAATTACCATCGTAATTAGATGGTTAATGGTCACAAAAATTCTAATATGAAAATAAGTTTTTATGGGGAATATGTAAAATTGTAGAACGATTCTCACCATTTACATAGAATTCGTCGTTAGTACAATTAAAATGTTTTTAACAAATTTCATCAAATTATTTACAAGATTGCAACTCGTAATTTTCGCACAAAATTAACATGGTCAGGCAACCAGCCAGACGGACGAATGGTTATCGTTAGATCACTTTAAAAAGAGATTCTAAATCGATCGGAATACCAAAAGATCGGTCCAGTCGATCCGTATACCAAAAGATCGGTCCAGATTTCTATGGCGAAATTGAAGCAACACAATGGGTATACAGATAGATATTTAAAACAGAAAAACCATCTGTTAATAAAAATTTCGATTACTTGCGGCGACAGCATCTATTAAACATGCCGCAAAAAAGCAAAATATGCGCTAATAACTTAAAAAGTGCCTCAAAACGGCTCTTTTAAAGCCCTTACTACACTACATTTTTAATGCATTGTTCAAGTTTTGGTGAACAGTGCAAATATAAAGTAATAGAAAAATTTACCAAGTGCGAAGGGTTCAGCTGTATTAAGATAAATGGCAAACTATCAAACATTTTACTAAGGTTATCAATAAAAAATTAAGTTATGTCAAAAAAATGTAAAATTGGTCAACTTAAAATTGACATTTCAAGCTTGAAATATTAAAAGTGTTGCTGAATCAGCGGCTTAGGGGCAAATTCAGCGATTCAGCGATTTACCACTTTTTGTTTTAAGGTTTCTCATAAACAAAAAGTTGGCAAAATTTAATAAAATTGACAGAACAGGGATGGCTAAGTTGTTTCAATTGTACTTTTTGCTGATACTTTTTATACTAAAATTTATAATATCTTTTTGTGGTGTTTTTTAAGAACATAAATAAAATTAATTTCAACTAAAAAAATCTTTTAGTACATTTAGGGTAAAAAAGTACAATTTTTAAAGGTTGTTGGTACAACTTTAAAAATTCTCAACTCCATTCCTTAAACAAAACCATAACAAGAGAAAAAAAACTAAAAAACTTTTTTTACATTTTTTATAGTTTGCTCTTATTAGCGCAACCAAAATAGTGGGTGATATCATGAATCAAAAAAACAAGATTGCGCACTCAGCCGTACAAAAAAAATTTATGCTGCGCATCTACGTCATCATAGACTAAATATAAGTGTTTGTTGTAAAAAATGTAAGACACACACAAAGTCTATTGTTTCGTCACACACAAAAATAACGGACCTGCGCAATGCGCAATCTTGTTTATTTGATTCATGGGGTGATATCGCTAATTCTTTGAATAAACGTTCTCACCCAGAAACAGTTCAAACCCCATAACGGGAAAGCGGATAAAACATTATAATTATATTGCAACTTTCTTATTTTTTGTCCGATGATAACCATTTTGTTACAAATATATTTGGAACAAAATTGTCTTTAAGATATGGGTTTAAAAATTAAACAAAAAATTTTTTTTTGCCATTGATTTTGCCATATGTTACTCATTTGTTTAATACCATCATAATGTCAGGTATTTACCCGTTAAACTGGAAGCATGCAAAAATTGTGACATTACCTAAGTCGAGTGGAACAGACCTATAGCCATCTTGTGTTTTCTATCGAAAGTCTTGGAAAAACTTTTGTATAAACAAATGATTACGTATATTAATACTCATAGTTTGCTATCCAACACACAATCTGGTTTTCGTCAGAGTCATAGCTGTGTAACGGCTCTTGTGGAAGTAAGTGAGAATATACGGCAAGGATTGGAAGATGGAAATATAAATTTTTTGGTGCTTCTTGACCATTCTAAGGCTTTCGATACGGTAGATCATGACATACTCATCCAAAAACTTGGACACTTTTTTAGATTTACGAATACGTCAACCAAACTTATATTATCCTATCTTTCAGAACGCACACAATCGGTGTTTGTGAACAATGTATGGTCGGATAGCTTATCCTTGACTAGGGGAGTGCCTCAGGGTTCTATTCTAGGTCCACTTTTATTTTCATTATATGTAAATGATTTGCCAAAACAACTCACTAAATGTAATATCCATTTATATGCCGATGACGTGCAGCTCACTTTAAGTAACCCAGTTCAAAATATTGCCTCGGGGATTTCCTACCTAAATGACGACTTAAACCGAATTTACCTTTGGGCTAGTGCAAACGGTCTCTGTTTAAATCCTCACAAATCTAAATGCATTGTAATATGGTAAAAAAAGCTTAATTCCCTCCATATCTGAGGATATTGTTTTAAATGGCGAGAAAATTGAAATTGTTAACAGAGCGAAAAATCTTGGTATCATTTTCAATGCCAATTTGACCTGGAATGATCATGTTAATTTACTGGTTGGTCAAACTTATGTAAAGTTACGAGCTCTCTGGTCCACACAATATTTCACACCCTTAAGAATAAGAGCCTTACTTGCTAAATCATACTTGATTCCTTGCTTGATCTATGGGTGTGAATTATTTGGAAGCTGTGACTCAGTTAGTAGGAGAAAATTGAATGTCTTGTTTAATAACATAATAAGATATGTGTATGGATTAAGACGGTTTGAACATGTTTCCTCTGTTGCCAATAATCTTTATGGAGTATTTTTTGAAAGTCTGCTAAAAATTCGCACTCTTACTTTTTTACATAAAATAATCAACACTCAAACACCTAAATATATATTCGATAAAATACGTTTTTTTCAATCGCCACGAAATCGAAATATTGTAATACCTCGACATCATTTACTTGTATCTGAATGGCAGTTTTATATACATGCCGCTCGTCTTTGGAACAATCTTCCACAAAGTCAACAACTAAACAGCAATGCTAATAGTTTCAAAAAATTTGTATTCAATTTTTTTAAATAACTTTTACTCTTTTAATTTTAATTTATAATTTTTAAACTTTGTTTTTTTTTTATATATTAATATTTTTATATTTACTTGTATCAAGTTTGTTTTGTAACGTAATACGTTCCTGTACTATAAATATAAGACTCAGTCTTGTTGTACAGGAAATGGAATCAATAAATAAATAAATAAACGGAAGGACTGAAAATGTTAAATTTTGAAAAATGTAAAAAAAAATTTTTTTCCAAACTTAAGGAATGTAACTCAGTGGATTTTTTTCCGATAAACAAAGTATAGGTACCGGCTGAAAGAGGCAAAAGATAGCTTTGTAACAATGTAAACTTTGCGTCATTAAAAAAAATCTATTCTCAAGATTTTTGGAAACAGCCTTTTATGAACTGCATAAAACCTCGAGAAAAATAAATGAATACCATATTCGTGTTCAGCAGCCCCGATTTATATTAGAAAACATCTAATTTTTGAAAAAGTTGAAAATTTGTGAACCAGTGTAATTGGTGAAATAAGCCATTAGTGATGCAGAATTGTTCGCTATGTTCTTCTTGATATTGTGTATAAAATTCATCGGTTATACGTTCCCCTTTTGAAAAAAATGTGTATCTCGATATGGATATTTTTGAGTTATGACGTTGTTGAAGTAAATGAGCGATATGTATTTCTCCCTTGAGTCATAAAAAGAAAATCAATTGATAAGATTTCATCATTTGAATAAACAAAATATATGAAATTGTTTATAAAATTAAATTAAAGTCAATGTAAATTCTTTTTTAGAATCTAAATGTGAGTTTTTGCGCCAAATTTTTATTTTTATTTTTTACACACGTAATAATTTTTTTTTGCATTTTTATAAACAACAAAATATTTAAATAAATTGTCGTTTAAGAATAATTTGATTATTGTTGAGTATCAGAACAATAAAACATTTTTTTGTATAAAAACAATATAAGGTATTTTTGTTGTTGTTTTAAGCAAATAATAACAATAAACAGAAGTATAATAAAAACGTGATTAAACTATAAACAATTAAGTTGAAACTGAGTGCGGAGAATGATTTATTACAGTCGCACCGCCATAGTGGAGGGGACAATATGCGTTTGTGCTGATGTGTGTAACACATAAAAATATTGGTTTGAGTTTGAACCGATTTGATGATATCCATCCATCCGGCTGGGCAGTCAGCTGACTGGTAGTCTGTCCATGCAAAGCTTCTGCGCAAAGTATAGGTCGCAATTTTGAAGATAATTTGGCATTTACATATGTATGTACATATATTTCAAGTGCCATAGGGACGAAGACTATTAAAAATCGTGAGAATCTGTTCATAATTTCATATGGCTGCTACACAAACATCTTTCTGGAATAGTCTTTCTGCCTATTTATCATTTTATTATCTTGGTTTTTAGATTGCATTTGGTGCAAACATATTCAATCTAATTCCGGTTGTCGATGACGATGACGATAACGACAACCAGATTAAGGCTGATTATTTTGCAATATAAATCAGCTTATTTAATTTTTTTTTTAAATCGGTCTATATTTGACCATAGCTTATGGCATGTAACGCCTTAATTTTCTAATAAATGCTGATGTTAATATAATTTTTATAATTGCCACTAAATCATAGCAATATTTTGTACTGGTAGGTCTAGAACTGATCATAGATCCCATTTAAACCTCCACTTTAAAATCGCTTTTAAGACGAACAAATCTCATAAATATTTGGGTATCTAGAAAATATTCGGCACAAACAACTTTCATATGAATTTCAACCTCACAACATTATTATATTAATGCGGGCCCATGATTGCCCGTGGGTCCCAGATATGGTACAGTGTATCATTGGTACATTGGTGGTGTAGGGTATCAAATAGTCGGGCTTGTCTCTTACTTGTTTTTGTCATGAAAATTTATTTGAAAACAAAAAATATTAATTCAAAGCGAACTTAAAACAAAGTTGCTTGCGTTTTGTTTGGTTGATATTTACATAGTCCAGGTTTACAATGTAAAAGATTTCTTTCCGAAAAAGACTGACAAATAAGGTGAGAGGGGTAGAATATTGGCATGGGATAAATACATTCATGTACTTGAAAATATTCTTGTGTTTTTTTTTTTTAATTCGTAAAGGGTAATGACCTTTGTTTTGAGTTGGCCTTATGCTAGTAATCAGTGGATCAGAACTAAGCAAAAGTCTATTAAAAATATTTTTGTTACACTGAAGCCTTGAAAACTTTCTAGCAAAATGCTGCCTGTAAAGCTGTATGACAAGGCAAATCTTGTAAATTTATTTGGGCACATGTTTTCGTACTTCATATGATTCTTCTATAGAATAACATTCAATTTAATCTCTCTGCAGAATACTGTAGCTTGGGTTAACCTTCTTATCGGTACTTCTGTTTCTTACTTATTATTTTCGGGAAAGATCAGCTTTCAGAAATATAGAAAGAGCCTTTAGAGGTGTTAGCTGTCTTACTTCATCCTCCTGTACATGGAAATAAGCATGCGATTATTTTCCACTCTTGTCGTAGAAGACACAATTTTTTAAGCAGACTTGAAGCATCTTTTTTCCACACATCAATTTATCAGCATCGAACTGAGTTCGCTAGATTTCCGTTTTTATTCTCATACTTCTTTCGGTCAATTTAACGAACGGCTTTTGAAGTCGTTTAGAACGTTTAGACGACCTGCCAAATAAAGGTATTGTCACTGCTCCTTCCAGACATGTAGTGTGCATGTACATATGTACATGTCGTGTGTTACCTTTTTAACTTTGCTTCTGTAAAAGTCAGACGCAAAGTCATCTGACAAAAATTTAATTAGAGCGTGCCCTATTTTCTTCTGACAAACCATCTGACATCACTGTTGTTTTGAAAAAAAAAATGTTTGTTAGGAATCTATGCCGCAAGGAAGCCGGCATCGGCGGTGCACTATTGACGAAATCATTAGCCGGCTGGGGTTGTTATTTAACAATACCGATAAATGTATGTTCTTTTAACCTTTTAGTAAAAATAATAAAAAACGTTTCATTATTATATCCAAAATTGGCAACTTCGAATTTAAAGAAAAAATGTTTAAGATGGCTGAACTCTTTTACGGCGCAAATAAACACTTTTGTGGCGGCTGCACGCTATTTTGAAACCGAGAATTACTTTGGTTTCTGCAAAACCTATGCGAAAAAACAGAGACAATGTCAGAAGCAAATTACATTTACGTTCGTGACCGAATATTATAAACCTTATGTAAAACAGCAATTTTGACAGACATGCACAATTACATCTCACTTGCAAAGTTGACATGTCAGATGTAAAAAACATGTCGTCTATATACTCCTTATGCCACTATCTCTTACCCTGCCTTTACACATGCAAGTAATTACTTGCAAGTAGGCTATACGTATTAACATCGAAAATGGCGACGAAATAGTCGAATGTCATACAAGTTGCACGAATGTTTACACAGTCAAGTGAAAGTTCCTTATAAATCAGAGTTACCAATTGGGAAACAGAGCTTCATTTCTAAATAATCATTTGGCATTATTAATTATTATTACTTTTTTTTAAATTAGATTGATGTTTAAACAATCACCCCTATCGTGAATAACATGTGGAATTTTTGTTCCCATGAAATTTTCATTCCCCCCGAAGGGAAAAAAGCAATCGTGAATCTTATGTGAAAAATTTTTCACGCTATCAGTTCCAGTGAATGTAAAAAAGAAGAAAGATCAAAAAATTTTTGTTCAAAAAATGCACGCACATATACATACATATATGTATGTATGTATTTTAAAGAAAAGTTAAAATAATAAAGCAAAATATTTAGTACTGAATGGATTAGTTTTTTTGACAACGTGAGTTTTTTTTCACTTTTTAAATTTTATGTAGTAAAATATTTTCCGAAATTTGGCCACCAAGTCTTTCGAAAGCTTCACAAATCCGCAGGCAATCGAATTGTTGTTTTGCATTTTGTTAACCAATATATCGGTTTGTGCCTTAATAACGAAAATAGCCCTTAATATTCGATTTATAGGAGGAAATACTTATATACATTCTCTGTTCCCTAGCAAAAATAAAGTGCGAAAATCTAAGGGAAATGTGAACAAATTACGAGGGAAAAAATTTTTCACTATAAGGGGAATTTTTTCATGTGAACATTTTTTCACGTTATTATTCTCATTTGAATTACATTTTTTCATGGGAGTTTTTCATGATCGCAAATATGTGAAAAGGGGAATAATTACGAGGGAAAAATTATTCACGATAGGGGTGAATAAAGTAATTGTCTTCTTTAAAAATACTTTAAAAAAGTTAAATCTATATTTCCGCAATCAAGTAAATTTGGTAACACTGTTTATGTTTTTGACATTAACTTGCTGCAAGTGTCAAAATATCACTGTCTTCAGAAATTTCTTGCAAGTTGAGCTGCAAGTTGTGTGCAAGTACGAAAAATGTGATGGTTTTAGTAAAAAAGTGTGAGTGTATTGAGTTTTTCGAACTTGTACTTGCATGTGTAAAGGCCAGTTTAAGCATTTTGAAATTTTGCACAATTTTCGAACTAAAAATTGCAATTTCCCCCAACGGGTTAATTTTTTAAATTTAAATTTTGTTTTCTTAAATTTTAAGTTTGAATTTTGTTTAAATTTTGATTTTATTTAATTTTTCTTTTTCTTTTTTTTTGCATTTGTATTTCTTTTTTCCTAAGTGTAAAGTAATCTCCAAGTTTTATTTTACTTATTTTTGCTATAATTGTCTCTTGAGGATTTTGCACCGGAGTCCAGTGTTCGAAAATAAACATTAAATGTCGCTCCTTGGTGTTCGATTCGGTAGATTTGTGGAAAACAAAAACTCTAAAAGTGTTTGTGTAGTAAATCATTAAAAAAAAATAATGTTTCCCTATTTATCATCTTCGAGCTCAAAAATGATACTGTTCTTATCCAACTCAACAAAAAGATGAGAACATTTAATTCCGTTCGCTTTTTTTAAAGAACCACAAACTTCATTGTGTTCGGTTCAGCTGATTAGAGTTCGTTAGTTTCAGTTGTGCTTAGCGCCCTTTTGGCTGCTGAAAAAAACAAAATACATGTACGAAAAAAAACAAAAAGCCAGCAAATTCTACACAAACCCAACACATACATAATACATAGCTATACGTACTGTGGTCGTTGCTAAAACTTTTTTTTGTTCATTTTATCAATATAAAAAAGTAACATTTAAGAACATTAAATTATAATGTTTGTCTACAGTACAACTACAATTGTTCTATTCTTTTACGAAGAACAGAACACTATAATAATGTTCGGCTCTTTCTTGAAAAAATTTACAAACGGTATTAAGGGTTGTGTTCGTCAACACAAAAATTAAAAAGTAGTTATCGTTCCTGAGTGTGTGAGCCGAACGCTAAATAATGTTCTGTTTATTTTCGAACACTGCCGGAGTCGAAGTACTCACAAAAACTCGCGACTCTGATTCCAAAATTTTTCGGAATAAAAAATTAAAAAAAATTTCTAATATTTTCCAAAATAAAAAAAACATATTTAAGAGGGTCTGCTTTAAAAATGTTCAAGTCAGAAAATAAGGACCAGTCTACTTTACATTTGTAAATAACTAAATTAAATTTGAATGCGGCACGTGTTAGAATTAAAATATCGATTTGAAATGCTTAGAAAATCTTTTTCTTGCTACATATCATTACCTAAAACACAAAACGCCCTATCTTCCATTTTAAAAAGTTTACAAGAGAAGCAAAACATTATTAAAAATGTTTATTGATAAATTGCCTTAAACTGTTTATAATTAATTTTTCTTGTAAAACATACCAGTTGTTTTGACAATTGACAATGTTAATTAGGTCTTTCGGCGCGTATCATATAATCCGTTTGTTTTTTGTAAATAAAATCGCTCGTTTTGGTAAAAAGATTCCTAAATTTATTGTGGACATTTGTGTCGATGCAATACATCAGAATCAATGAAAAAGTCAATTTTTAATTTTTGGTTAGTTAGGGCCTTTTGCGTTTTAGGTAACGATATACAGTGTTGCCAGAAGCAGGGGAAAATCCCAACATGTAGGTATTTTCAATACTAAAATAGAAGCGTAGGGAAATCGGACAGATTATTTATAATCTCTAAAAGGTAGGAATTTTCCGTCATTACACATTATTTATGAAATAAATGAACAATCATTTGTTATTGATATTTTCGGTTGAAAATTTTTCATTTACTTCAAAAAGCTAAAAAAAATATATTTTTAGAGTTGTTTGTGGCTTAAAAAGTTGGCGACACTAATATGTGTGTATATGTTTTTTCTAAGATATCTAAGATATTTTCTAATGCACAAATTTGAACTATTGTCTAAAATGTTTAATATAAGCATCAATGATCCCATGCATACAATTTTTCTACAAGTGAAATCAATACGTTTTTTAAAAATGGATATGGAACAGTTTTGGATAAAAATAATACAAATTAAAAACTTCAATGACGAGACAGTTTTTCCAAATTTATCGAAACTATTCGGGATTTTGTTTGCTTTACCCATGCTGATGCCGATAAAGAAAGGATTTTTTTTAATAATAACAGATGTTCGTACCAAAAAGCGAAACAAATTGAGCCACAGTAGTGAAAGTTCTACTTGTGTACTAAAATAATTTCTGCAAAAAAGTGGAAAAGATTACGTTCATTTCGAATGTACTACCAGTCATTGTAGAAAATTAAATTCAAAAGAACTTTATTAATTTAAAAATATAATATTGTTGTGTACCTTTATTGAAGTTATTACTTAAAGATTTAGATGAAAAGAGCGACACGGAAAGAATTATTTACTAAATCACCAGAAAATATGGCTCTCGTCAAAAAAAAAAAAATTCGTATTGTAAACACATTACAAATATGGTTGGTTTAAGCAAAAAGTTATGACTTAAGGCGAAGTAAAATTTACATACATAAATACAGATCAAAAAAATTCATTTTAATTCTATAGTTAAATCAAGTTTCCGTTGGTTATGCCCAATTTCGCTAATTTTATTTAAATATCAATTCATATTTAAATATAGTTTTCAAATAATATTATTTTTATTTGTCATGAAAAAGAAATTTAAAACATAAATTGATGTTTATGTAAGTTTATGAAACCGGCCACATATTAATTTTTAAAAAACTTTATTTTATTTTATATACAGTGAACTCGCGATAACGTGAACTAATTTTTACCATGGCGTTTCACGTTTTCGAGATTGTTCACGTTATCGAATGCCAAAATTTTAAAAAATTAACACCAAATAGATAAACAAGTATTTTAAAACAAATATTTTATTAATTTATAGTAACAAAAAATATATGTCTATGCAATAATTCAGTTGATATTAATAATAATTCGGTGTCATCCTGATTTTCTTCAGGATTGTTGTTCTAGTCTTTCACCGTAGAAAGGGTCACTTCAATCTATGATCAAATTAATAAGTTAAATAAAACTCTCTAAAAATACTAAAACCTACTATAATAAAAAAAACCTGAGGATTAAGCGCCTGAAGAAGTTTCTTCTAGATGTCTTATGTCTTATTTTGGTCAAAAAATATATTTAAAATGTTCCAGCATTTGTGTAAAATTTCTTGTGAAATTTGACTCCATGCTGAGTCTAATAGATAAATTCCATCTTTCGGTTTTTAAATGACATTTTTCACTTTCACGAATAACGTACATAGCTAACTAACACGTCAGCGTATACATACATGGATACAATTAAGAAAAAAGAACGCTGTAACATAAGCCAATAAGTGAACTCAATTCGGGGATTCCCCAATTAAACAAAACATTTTAAAAAGTAAACAAAAATGTGTTCACGTTTTAGAACTTCCAGATTTTGTTCACGTTTTAGAATAGTCTGTGTTAAAATAAATTTGTTCACGTTTCTGAGACGTTCACCCTTTTGAGTGTTCATGTTTTCGCGAGTTCACTGTATTTAATTAAAAGTAAATACATATGTCGCACTTAACTCACAAAAGGGAGGGATTAACTCAAATTTTTAAAATTTTCAGTAGAAGCAAAACAATTTTTAATTTTACATTAAAGACATATGAAAAACAGTTTTTAAATAATTTTTTTAATATTTTTTATATTTACAAAAAGTGAACAACTAAAAAATTTTGATCAAGTGCGATGTATTATTATTTTTTTAGTTTTGTACTGATTTTTTGTCAAAGCTTTATACATATTCGAATGAAATTTATGTTTTTAATGCGTAGGGATTTTTGTAGGGAAAATTTTTTTAACGTGTAGGGAAAAATCGGATTTTCTTAGCATGTGTAGGTATTTTTTCGAAAAATCTAGTGGCAACACTGTACATATATTAAACCATTAAAAAGATACTGCACTAAAAAAAAAGTTTAAATTCAAATAAGGATCAGTATTTTATGCGTTTAGCATCAAGGTTAGAGTAGGAGTCGGAGTTAGAGCTATTTTTTTGAAGACTCTACAATCCTAGTTTTAAGGAAGGATAGTTTTTAAAAGTCAGATTTAAAAAAAATATTATATTTATATTAAACCATAGTATGGTATGTTCATTATGGAGAGTTTTTATTATTTACCCATGTAATGTCAAAATAATTTATTTAATTTTTGACGCTTGTTTTAATTTTTTCCGATATTTTCTAAAATTTCTAATGACTATACATACCTTGAACTTATTTTACCATGTACTAAACTATTTTGGAAAAAGTGTGTGTTTTAATGAAGAAGCGAAATATTAATGAGCACAGTGACTTTTGAGTAAAAAAATTTACAAAGTGTAAACGTTCGTTTTAGTGAAAATCTGACTTTTAGTGAATAACAGATTTCGTTGCGATAACGTCAAGTAAATACATAGTCAGTTTTTGGTGAAAATAAACATTTTCATGAAAAATTCAGTTTTTAGTGCAAGTGTCAGCTTTAAGTAAAAATGTCAGCTTTTTAAAAAAATTTAATTTTTTAACAAACGATTAAACATTAAAAACATGAATTCTTTTAAACATCTGCCTTAAAATATCTTCATATCATTGTGCGAGTTTGCACTGAATTTTAAATTGAACGCATTAATCGAGTGCAAATAAAAGTCATCTGAGCCAAAAATAAAATATTAAGCAAGAAAGTGCAAAAAAAAATTACAAATCCAATATGCAAATGACATTGTTTTACTTGGATTTAACAGTATTCATTTCAAGAATATTGGACTGTATTTAAGTCTTATTTACAGACATAATAGACTTGCACACTCATAGACACAAAGACACAAGCCAAATTTATTGTATAGACAAAAAGAGTGGCCCATTTTGAATGCTACCTTATCTATAAAATTTAACTTATTGATCATTAAAAATAATGCAAACTTTAAAAGAAGCATTTAATGGAATTATAAAGCAGTGTTCGAAAATAAACAGAACATCATTATAAGAACGAAGTCTATTTATTAATACCGACTATTTTGAAGAAAGAGCCGAACATTATATAGTGTTCTGTTCTTCGTCGAAAAACAGAACAATTGCAGTGATACTGTAGGCAAACATTATATATTAATGTTCTATAATGTTACTTTTTTTTATATTGATGAAGAAATTAACAAACAAAAAGTTTTAGCAACGACCGCAGCACGAACAGCTTGTGTGTGTATTGTGTGTATGTTTTGTTTGTGTAAGATTATTTTGCTGGCTTTTTGTTTTTTTCGTATGTGTATTTTGTTTTTGTAAAAAATCCCGGTGGCGTTTTTTGAGCGACTTTATCATATTGACATTTTCATCTATGATTCCTCCTGACAAACTGGGTCTCAAGGCGCAATTTCTATGAAAATATCGAAATGTCGATGAAAGTACGCGAAAACGACACTTCTAAATACAGTTTTGTAGACATTTTTATCAAAAAATTCACTGTATAAAAGAATGTTGAAAGTAATCGAAAGTAATGTTATTACTCGATATGAAACTGAACTCTGCTGAAATGTGTCTGCTATTCTTCAATCGTTGAACAACGGATTATTAAATATATGTATGTATGTTATTTTCTTTTTTATCACCGCATTGAAGTGTATTGAAACTTGTCTGAATGATATTGTCTGTTAGGAATCAATAATACGCGGAAGCCTAACGAACAAAATCAGTTCTGGTCATCTACAATATTTTGGACAGTTGCTTAAAAAATTCATGTATGACGCCAAAGATAATTCAGCATATGTCATTGATGACATATAACATTGTCAGCAGGGCTGCCAGAAATTTTCAGCAAAAAAACTTAATTTCACCAAAAAAAAATCTTATTTTTGAAGAAAAGATCTTATTTTTGGAAAAAAGTAGTTTTTTTTATAATAAATAATAAAAACAATTCATATTTTATTTAATACATAAAATAAACAAAAAAAACATTACAAAAAATTTAATTTCTTATAGAGCAATTCCATATGAAAGCGATCACCTGTTGGACGACCCATCTCCGATTTTAAAATAAATAGTCTCAATCGATTGCCCAGCAAAAAATAATGTACCTACATATTTTTTTTTTTTTTATAGTGACTGGTTTAGTGGTGGTGTACACCACTGTCATGTGAAAAATTGAAGAATTCTTCATAAGGGACCTCATTGAAAGTTGTTTTAAAAAAAAACTACTAAAGCGATCGCAACGAGTGACAGCTCGTTGGAAAGGTATTGAATCAGGCTTTAATTGAAAAATAAAATTTTCCTAATTTTTCTTAGAAATTTACCTTTAAATTTTCCACAGAAGCTCCTAAATTTTCCGGCTAATTTTTTTTTTTGGATTCCTCATAATTTGCTTTAAGAATCAGCAATTAAAAAATGGGCCCGACTCCTTGTTTGGACAGGAGAAGAGCATTTAAGAGACCACCTTGTTAAAAATACATTTTAAAAATTATTTTACAGTTAACAACAACAAGGCTTACGGTCTGTAGTTCGTTATTTTCGTTTTTGAAATAAATGCAAAAAGGATGCACCGTGCACTGGTCGTTTGCCCAGTGATAAGCCTGAATTTCATCCTGAACGAGAAAAGTGTAATTCTCGGCAAAGTCGCTTATCACAATGAATTCATTTTGGGCTAATTTCTCCTAACTTTCCTTTAGAAATTTCGATTGCATCTCGGATATGAAATGGTGCGCCTTCAGTTCATTCAACTTGAATCCGAATTCCTCGATGAATTCCGGAATCTGCTTTACCACGGTCTCAAGGGAACATCTGCCGCTGCTAATTATCCACTGTTTGAAATGCACCTCCTGAATTAACAGCTGTTCAAACTAAACCAGTCACTATAAAAAAAAAATATGTAGGTACATTATTTTAGCTGGGCAATCGATTGAGACTATTTATTTTAAAATCGGAGAGGGGTCGTCCAAAAGGTGATCGCTTTCATATGGGAGCACTATACTAAATTGTTTTATTTAGTTTAAAAATTTTTAAATGGGAACAAAGAAGGCTTTTTTTAATTGAACTTAACCTTCGTCTAGACAAAACAAAAATTCTTGTTTTTGGGAAAAAAATCTTAAAATCTTTTTTCTGTTAAAAAATCTTAAAAAATAAGGTAAACTCTTTCTTCTGGCAGCGCTGATTGTCAGTATGTTTCATGATGAATCATCAACACGTTCGCCACCGGGACGTTTGGTTTTTTTTACCAGCCCAAAGGGCGCTAAGCACAACAGAAACGAACGAACATTAATGAGCTGAACCGAAAACAATAAAGTTTGTGGTTAAAAAAAACCGAACGGAATTAAATTTTCTCATCTTTTTGTTGAGTTGGTTAAGAACAGGATTATTTTTGTTTTCGACGGATGACAAACAGGAAAACGTTATTTTTTTAATGATTTACTACACAAACACTATTAGCGTTTGTGTTTTCCACAAATCTACCGAACCGAACACTATAGAGCAATATTTTATGTTTATTAGGAAGATCGATTATTCGATTTTTTTTCAAAAACCGGTTTTGCATAGAGCTGCTATTTTAATTCGAATACATAAAAAAAATATCAAATTAGTTTTTATATTAGGGGAAATCACGATTAGTAGTGCAAAGTTTGCAAACGATGCAAATTCGTGCAAAAATGCAGACATTTGCACACCACATAAACAAAATTTACGTTTTTTGTGTTGTCAGAATATATTTTTAGAAAAATAACACATTTGTACAACAAATAAAAGTTGTACCTGGCGCTCACCTGATTACGAAATTAATTTTTTTATAAATATTGATTTCCTTCTATAAAATCTATAACGGTTTTTGTAGTTTATAATTGTTGTATTTCATAATTAATATTATATTTGTTCGTTTTGAATCAAAAGAAGATTTTTAAAACATACCATTATAGAGTTAAGCAACTTTTTTCATTTTGTTTTAAAACTGTTGCAATTTTTTTTGGCCCATCTAAATACGACACTTTTTGAATTCCTTATGTTTTTTAACAAAGTAGGCAGTAAAGAGTTAGTTTTGAATGATTTTAACCAAATTTCCACTTTTGTCATCAAATTTGTTCAAAATGGGAAAAAATAAAGCTTTATCAAATCAGGAAATCGGAAAAAAGCATATAGGGAATGTGGTCTTAATATTAGCCAAATAGCGAATAAAATCGGTCAAACTCCCTGTGTGATCAACAATTATTATATTATTAAAGGCGGTACTTATACCGTTGTTTCGGCAGCAGATAAAAGACTAATCATCAGAAGTGCCTCAAACTCCCAGGATTCTGCAGCAAAAATCAAGGAAAAAACCGGTGTTAAGGCTAGCTTAGCAACTAGTAATCTAAGACGATTGAAAATTAAAAAGAAACCACCTCTTAACCCATCTAGAAAAGAAACTAGATTACTTTTTGGTCGGAATCATATGACATGGGCAAACCGGTGGCACCGAGTAGTCTTTTCCGAAGACAAAAAATTTAATTTAGAGGGACCTGATGGCTACAGATTTTGCCAGAAAAATACATACTTAAATTACGGTTACATTTATAATAAAAGTAAGGAAAACGTATATAAATTACACTTTACTAAAATAACCGGTTTATTCGATATTCGAAAAATGGAAATTTTTAAATATTCGACTCGGGCAAAGCTAATATAACCGGTTAAAACCGGTAGAATACTATTCGTTCGATCTCCCTTGTGTTTATTTTCGAACACTGTTATAAAGACTTTTCTAAAAGAATATTTCTTCAATACAAAACAAATGGAATGCATTTAAGTATATATAAGTATGTATGCATGTGATTGATTGAGTAGATTGTATAGTGTACCATATATTAAGGCACAGTGGGTTAAGAGATTATAATATTAACGAATTAAAAGTTGTATTTTTAACAAAAAACCCAAAATTTTTACTAATAAGTCACTGTTTTACTCAAAAGAGACTTTTTTGTTCTTGTCGACATTGTGGTCCAGGCGGTAAAATTTCTTATTGAAGTTTTTTTTATACATATTTAACTTTTTTGACCTTGTTATAACATTTTTTTTTTTCAAAATAATATTTATTTCACTAAATGAAGAGTTTCCTTCCGAATCATCTGGCTATGCTGGTTTTCGGTGTTATTGGGTTCCCGCGGGCGTCTAACGTTGAGTACGGGACCACAACTAATGCCATGGCCGTAATGATGAACAAAGACCTCATTTGATATTTTCCACATTAATTAATGAACTACTTTAAGAACAATTTTCAAAAAAAACAATGTCTGCTAATCAGATCAGAAGGTCGCAAAAAACTAACTTCAGACGTATTCCACTGTAGATTGGATTATGGAAATTTCAATGTAGGTAATGGGTGATTTTTTAAGCGTAGCTTTTTCAAAAAAATGTAATTAAACACTAAAATTTGCATCATATATTCAAAATGTTTATTGGAATCGATAAATTGGTCTTTGCCATTTACTTTTTAAAAATAACTTCATGTAAATGTTGCCCGCCGCTCCGGTTCAAATGGTCCATTCGTAAGGTCCAATTTTGCACCACTTTTTCGAGCATTTCGGCCTGTATTCCATGAATTACACGTGTTATGTTATACTCTAACAGTCATATTCATAAAAAGTTCTTATTTTAGCATGTAATAACTATCAAACACTTTTTGTCTAATAAACCTCCTATAAAAATTTGTATTCATAAACGTACATTAACAGTTTTATTACTATTAACTGTTTGTGGCGATTTTGTGTTTAAGTATGGCAACTTTCATCATATTTTGCTGCCATTTTATTGCTAGTGATGCATGCAACTTATATTCGGTTCACATGATATTCTATATTTAATTGTTTTTTATAGTTTTTTTTTAATTGTAGAACTGAAAAATTATTCTTATCAAATAAAACTACATTTTATTTTAGTTTCTGAACAAAATCTTGCCGAAAGGTATCATACACACTTTTGTTTGAACCTTTTTTAAATATACGATAAGAAAGTATTCGAATAAAAAGTTTGTTTACTTTTTATTAACATTACTATTATTATGATTTGTTTATTTTTATTTTTTTTTTTAATATTTTTGAACAATTATTTGTTGTTTTAAACAAAAAACAACTAGTTGCAATAATTTAATAAGTTATTAAAGATAATATCTGCATTTGCCACTGAAAATATTCTTTAAAATCATATAAAAATGTTTTAAATAATTAACAATATACATAACTTTAAATTGGTTGTCTAAAATAAAAAAAAATTTAGTTAAATGTGTTTAACATATCGATATTAATAAATAATACATTTTGTTCATTATTTTTCAACATATTTCACAAAAATAATATCATAAAATGCAGACACTTATCAAAATGTCATTTTATTTTTGGTTTAAAGAAGGGTAAATCGAACAATAAATTTTCTTACTTTATGAATGGTTTATTAAAGGTTTAATAGACTATTTTTCGTTTTTGAATACAACTTTAGCAATTTTGCCTTATACAAGGTTTTTTTTTCCACGATGGAATGGGGAGGTTTCCCCACAGTGACAGGTACCGCGACCAGGTTAGGTCTATTGTACCCACTCCCCTTAGTTGGCCAAAATACCCTCTGCTTCCCATAGGAACCCAACCAGGGCCTTTGCCGGTATATCACCGATTTGGGACACACAGTATACCATGCCCAAGTGCCTCCTCCTGGCCCATGCCAGCGCCGGGCAGTCACACAGTACATGCTCCGTCCTCTCGTCCCCGTCTAGACATAGTCTGCATTCCTGATCCTCAGCCAGGCCGATCCGATAAAGGTGGTATTTGATCGTATGGTGACCAGTCAAGTAGGCCACCAGCAGTCGCAGATCCCGTCTGCCGAGACCATTCGTCCTCATTACTTTCCCGGGAGAGATAAATCTCCTTGCCTGACGCATTCCCGGAAGCGATACCCAGTATCCCCTATGTTCGCCCAGAGCCCAGTCCTCCATGACGGACTGGACCCCTGCCCAAACTAGTCCACAGAAGGGCTCGGAACCCACCATCTGCGCGTTAGAACCAGCCCTGGCCAGTTCATCAGCCATTTTTTTACCCGGGATCCCTGAGTGCCCCGGCACCCAGCAGAGCGTCAATCTGCTCCTTGTCCCCAGCTCCTGTAGCTTTCCATGGCACTCCGCCACCAGCTTCGAGGACATTCTCCAAGAAGAGAGTGCTTTAATGGCCCCTTGGCTATCAGTGCAAATCACATTACTGCCACCAACCATTCCGCTATCAAGAATGTTGCTGCAACACACATCAATGGCGCAAATCTCGGCCTGAAAAACACTCGGTGATTCGCCCATTGCCATCGAGAGTCGTGTATTAGGTCCAAAGACCCCTGCACCCACTCCGTGCTCCAATTTTGACCCGTCAGTATACCAGTGCAATTCATGGTTTCCCTGACATGGATTCCCAACACTCCAGGACCTTTCGTCCGGAAAGATTGCCCTGAATCTTCTGTTGAAGACCAGTTCCGTGGTCATTATGTCTGCCCTTGTACAGACAGATAGACCCGGAGCCATGTCCATCAAGCAAGCATGCCCCTGGACCTCAGCAAGTCCCGATGTTAGCTTGATCCTAAGGAGACCGGACATAGCAGTCTTCCTTATATGGATGTGTAGTGGCAATATGCCCACTTTAACCTTAAGTGCTGCCGTGGGACATGTGCGCATTACCCCCCTTAGGGCCAGACACACCATCCGCTGCAGCCTGTTACACTTCCTCACTGCAGTCTCCTGCCGAATCTTAGGCCACCATACCAATGATCCGTAAGTAATTATCGGTCTGACCATCATAAAGTATAGCCATTTTACCATACTTGGACTAAAACCCCAAAGTCTCCCAAAGAAGCTCTTGCATGCCCAGAAGGCCCTTACTGCCCTCCCGAGGGTTTGATCCAAGTGCGAGTTCCAATTGAGCCGTCTGTCCAGAACAATTCCCAGATATTTGACCTCATTGGAATACTCAACCTCAATTCCGTCCACTACAAGCTTATCAAGCCTGTAATTGTACCTCCTCGTGAACGGTATCACGACCGCCTTGTTAGGGTTGATGCTCAACAAGGTTAATTAACCATTAATAAATTTTTATGAATACCGCTGTAAGGCTTCAATCGTGTTTGGCTTGTCCACATAGACCAACGACTTCACATAACACCACAAGAAATAGTCAAGAGGCGTCAAATCATATGATCTTGGCGGCCAACTCACAGGGCCATTTCGAGAGATAAGCTGCACACCATGTGCATTTGGCACCGTCTTGTTGAAACCACATATCAACTAAGTCCAACTCAGCCAATTGGGGCAAAAAAAAGTCACGTAGCATGGCTCGATATCGTTCGCCGTTGACGGTAACGTTTCTTCCACGGTCGTCTTTGAAGAAAAAAGGACCGATGATGCCACCAGCCCATAAACCACACCAAACTGTCGTTTTTTCGGGATGCATCGGTAACTCTTGTACGGCATGTGGATGTTCTTCACCCCAGATGCGGCAGTTTTGCTTGTTTACGTATCCATTTAGCCAGAAATGAGCCTCATCGATGAACACAAGGCGAATTCATTTTTTAGGTGGCGTTGAAAGCACAGCTGTGCTACTTTTTTTTCTTAATTAGAGAGAAATGTATGGGAATTTCGATCGATATCGAATGCCGTAATTTTGCCCCTGAACACTTTTCACTTTCACAGATGTAGTTTGGACACAATTACCAAGCAGTGCTGCCAGCCCGAAAAACATAATTCATAAAAAAATCACCCTTTATTTACCCTAATTGAATCTTTTTTTATCAACCCACTTACAATCATTCATTCATTCAAAAATAACAAGGTCATTGAAAAATCACGTATGTGTAGTTTTTAAGCATCTTTGTGACCATATATTTATTTTATATTAATACATTACATATAAATTTGATTTTTTTTTGATACTTATATTTTTCTTAAGTTTAAGCATAATTTGGTATACAATTTTTTTTTTTGAAATTTATAATTTTTTTTTTTAAAAATAGGATTTCTTTGTTAAAGTAATTTAGTTGTTTATACTCTTAATTAATACAAATATTCCCTAATTTGTTTTGAAAGCCACAGCATTATGTTGATATAGATTACTTTTGGTATTGTTGCTTTTGTGACAATTTTGTAACACAATTTCTTTTTTTCTTTTTATTATAACAATTAAAGAAAAGTAATAAACATTACGATTTAATTGCACTTTTTAAAATATACATTTGAAAGACTATTTACTCTACTTGAGCTAAAAAGTTTTGTCTACACCATAGTATAATAAGTACCAGGTATGTTCATTAGGTAGAATTTTTACCCATGTAATGTCAAAATAATTTATTTAATTTTTGACGCTTGTTTTAATTTTTTTCAATATTTTCTTTTGTTTGACATTGTACGGGTTTTGAAATTGAGAACAAAATTTCTAATGCCTATACCTTGTTCTTATTCTACCATGGTCTACACTATACATATACTAAAGTGTTTTTTTTTAAGATATTTTTTTTAAATATAAGAATTATAAAAATAAAGAAATTTGTAACTTAGAGTTTGTTTAATTTGAGATAGAACTTAAAAACTATTAAAATAAAAAAAAAATTTGTTTAAAATACATTAAAATTAAATGAACTAACAAAATCACAGCTGATTGAAAACAAACAAACAAACATTAAAAAAAATTCTTATAAAATTGCAGAATGCATTTTATGTTGTCCCAATTTTATGTTGCATTTTTAAAATCGACTGCAAAAGTTGTACAGCAGTTGTTTATCTTCGAAATGGTAAACATTATTGATATGACGCAGTACACGACCGTTAACTAAATGTTTTGCATAGTGAACGGCTTCTAAACGATCCTTTGATAGGCCCACTTCTATTAGCCAATCAACAAACTCACAGCCGTAAAAAACTTTGCGATAAGTTCGAATGCGCCACCTGCAAATAGAAAAATAGCAATTTTTTATTTTTTACTTAATTCCTTTTATTCAAGAAATTGACAACATTTCCTGTTTATTTTAGATTTTTTTATTTCAAAATTATTTGATTTAATTAAAAGAAGTTTTCACATCAGAATTCCTTTTTAGTAAAAATAACTTTTTAATAAAAGAGTAATTTTCTGGGGACATTTTTTTTTTATTGTAAAAGTTACTGTTTAGTGAAAAAAGCAAGTTTCAGTTAAAAGGCTTCTTTAAAGTGAAAGCTACTTTAAAGTAAAAGTAAGTAACTTTCAAGTGAAAGCCGCTTTTCAAGGAAGCTTCTTTTAAGTGAAATAGTCACATCGTCGTTTGACGTACTGGTCATTTAAAAAAACTTGAGTTAAGTATGGGGTAGTAATATTTTAAATACACAAGTTGGCATAAGTGTTTTGGCGAAGTAAAAATCGTGCATTTTTACGATTTTTATTTTTTTGAACAAAAATAACAGTTATTTTTTTATTTTAAATTTTTGGAACAAAAATAACAGTTATTTTTTGATTTTTATTTTTCGAGCAAAAATTAAATTTATTCTCTAGAGACATGTATGTGTAATAATAATTTAATAGACTTTAAATGTTTTTTTTAATGTGTAATCATCAATGGGATTTCGTATGCGCATTAAAATCTCTTTATAGAATAACTTTTATTTTTGCGCGAAAAAAATAAAAATCAAAAAATAACTGTTATTTTTGTTCAAAAATAATAAAAAAACAAAAAAAAAATGTTATTTTCGTTCAAAAAATAAAAATCAAAAAATAACTGTTATTTTTGTTCAAAAATAATAAAAAAACAAAAAAAAAAATGTTACTTTCGTTAAAAAAATAAAAATCAAAAAATAACTGTTATTTTTGTTCAAAAATAATAAAAAACAAAAAAAATGTTATTTTTGTTCAAAAAGTAACTGTTTTCATCTGACTTTTATGAAAAAAGGAATAACTGTTACAGTCCCTGGGTTTGACCAACCGAACATTTTTAATAAAAAAAAAGTTAGGAGGAATACATTTTTTAATACCCCCTTTCTAAATCCAAAACCTTTTTCGCAAATTTTTTGTGGTTTCTGAGATATCAAGCATCCATTTTGCTCCATATAAACTATTTTTAAGTTATTTAAGTATTGTATTGCTCTACACGCCACTATTTGGCGACTGCACAAAATTCTTCATATAAAAGCGTACAAAATAAATTTCACTCTTGGTTTGCTCCATTGCCGCAAGACGACTGCTGATTTTTTTGTAGAGCTGTATTTTAGTCATGCAATTGTTTTTGTAGCAAAAACTATACACAAACAAAGTGCGTGTTGTTTTTTAGTTGACTTTTTATAAGATTGTAAATATAGAAACTTTCATTTAAGCAAGTTAATCAATGCATAGCTATAAGTATAGAAAAGTAGCGTATGCGGCACAAAACAATCACCCTTATCGTGGTTGGCGAATTTAAAATACGCTTGCGACTGTTTGGTAAAAGATTAAAGAGAATGTGAACTTATATCCTTTAATCTTTTAACAAACAGTCGCAGTCGTATTTTAAATTCGCCAACCACGATAAGGGTGATTGTTTTGTGCCGCATACGCTACTTTTCTATACTTATAGCTATGCATTGATTAACTTGCTTAAATGAAAGTTTCTATATTTACAATCTTATAAAAAGTCAACTAAAAAACAACACGCACTTTGTTTGTGTATAGTTTTTTTTCAAATTTCAAACTTCATTAATGAAAGTTGACAAAAATTTACATTTTTTTTTAAACATATGCCGAAAGCAGCGGGAAAATAAAAAAATTCTATCGTATGCATTTTGAGAAATCTTCATTTAAACCTTCATTGCCGTTTTCTCCATTACGACTTTTGGCGTATGCGCCAAACCAATAACGAGCTGACGACATGTCATTAAAATTGCAATTTTAAGTGAAAACCCATTTTTTCAGTTAAAGCCATTTATTTTGAAAAAAGTATTTTTAGTAAAAAAAAACTCACTTTGTAGTAAAAAAGTTTTGTATTTTTTAAAAGAAATATTTCATGTAGAAGATTGCAGACGAAGAGCATAAAGACGAAACGAAACATCAAGCAGCAATAGATATTAATCTTTAATATGTTTTGTAAACATTTTTGATATTAAATTTTGATCTTAGAACTTTAGATTTAAAAGTCACCGAAGCAGCTCGGCGTTCAACAAACACCAAGCTTGGATTGTCAACTCATCAACACCTGTTGTTCCGGTCTGCTGCTACAACAACCACAACGAATATTGTTGCTGCTGGGCTGTTACAATGACAACAACAACTAGTTATTCTTAATAAAAACAGACGTCAGCATTAAAATTGGTTGCGGTTTAGACCGTCAGAGAGTTTTATGCTATTTATAGCAATTTTAACTAGCTTGAGCCGAACTTAAATGATTTTCAGGAGGGGAATTTAAATTGGAGCCATGGTAAGTTATGAAGCCAGAGTGATATCTGGTATTAAAAAACATAAATTTCAATACAGCGGTGAAATAAGTTTTAGCGTTTACAGGGTATTTCAGAAGGCCGCTAAATATGGAATCAAATCTAAATTATGGACCGTACATCACAAAATTGCATGACACTTTTCCGGTCATATGAATCTAAGTTGGAGGAAATATATCTGCTATGGTTTAAGGCGTATTTGATTAATTTACCAGAGTGGTACATATTTATATGGGGCCTATACTAAATTATGGTCCGATGACCACTAAATTTATTAGTGTGATTTCTAGTCCTATAAAACTGTGAAGTATTAAATTTTATTCTGATAGCATTACTAATTACGGCTTTAGGCATACTAAATTGTTTTCCGGGAGTAGGGTTTATATGGGGCCTAGGGTAAATTATAGACCGATCTTCACAAAATTGCATAGTTTTATTTCTAGTCCTATAAAACTGTGACGTTTTGTAATGATTGCATTATTTATTACGGTTTTAGGCCTTCTAAACTGTTTTTCGGGAGTGGGGTTTATATGGGGCTTAGGTTAAATTGGGAATTTTACAGCGTGATTTCCAGTCGAATAAAACGAATTTTTTCAAAATCTTATATCATTTCATGCATTGTTCCACCATTTATGTCAGTGGTTGTTCCACATTTTGATTCATACCTCTGATCCTACAGAACCGATTTTGCTGGGTTTCAATCCCAAACTGCTTAGGATAACTACAAGCGTCGACTTAGAATTACTCAAGGAGCCAGAATATACATACTTTATTGGGCTGAGATGAATAATAATAAAGTTTCGCACGGAATGACAAACTTAGTATATCCTCTTCACAACTAATTGTGGTGGAGGGTATGAAAAGTAGTTTTTATATTTTCTGTTTCCCGTAAAATGTGACTACTTGTTAGTCTTGTTAGAGTAAAGGAAAAAGGAAGACTTTTAAATAATGATAACCAATATATATTTAAAGGATATTTTATTTTATTCCCTTTAAATTACAAAATCTTATTACCTTCTGTCCTTAGCAATATCCTTTTTGCAATTTTCCAAATGATGATTGCGAAATTGTTCGCATATATGTTTAGTTTCTTGACTAACATGAGACCAGTGTGGCAAAGTGACAACATTTGCACCATACCTAGAATTAAAAAAATAAAAATAGAATCAATTTGTTTCAATTAAATTTCGAATTAATTGAAATTTTTTTTACCATATTTTACGCCAGACTTTTATCAAAGGCATTAATAATTCACCCGTATCACCAATGAAGACAGCCATTACAATTAAACTTTGTCCGAAATTTAAGAAAGCATCTAAGAAACTTAATTCCAAATAAATACCAGACATGCCCTCCATCACCAATGTCCAAATAGAAACAGACAAACCCTGCAATTTTTTTATTATTTTATATATAATTTAAAGAAGTAAAGCTTCGTTCACAATGACAGAAACATTTTCACTTGGTGTTCATAATAGAGCAACAATTTTTTTCGCAACCACACACATATTGCATTAAGAAGCCGTTTGCGAATTCTAGCCACAACAATATTATGCATTTATTATTATTATTTTTTACAACATTATGGTAAAGTTTTCGTTCAAAACTAAATAAACAGAGGTGTCATGGAAATTGAAAACGTAAAACGAAAGAATTTTAAGAGTGGTTTTTTATTAAGATTTCTGTAATAAAAAAAATTTTATGACAATTATTATACAAATAATGCTCTATTTAACCGAATTTTTTAACAAAAATTGTAAAAATAATATTAAAAGTTTAATAAAATGAACTATCAAATTCTTTCGTTTTACGTTTTCGATTTCCATGACACCCTTGAAAATTATTTTAAACGTCAGAAACAATTTCATACAAATTGTTGCTGAAGTTCTAGTTGACTCAACTTTAAAAAAAAACTTTAGTTACATTTTTGTTTAAAAAATGAAAGGAAAATATATGAAATACTTCGGGAAGAAATAAGATAGAAGAAAAAACGAAATTGTTTCTCTGATTGTGAACAAAGCTTCAAAGTAAGTGCGTTCAATATCTAGTAAAAATGTAAAAACTTACCACAAACATTGAACAAAGTAAAATGATTAACAATACAATATGTTTTAAGGTTTGATGATCATCTTCATCGTTAGTTTTCTCTAAAGGCTCTAAGTCGCGTCTTGTATGTTCCTCATAACGTTCAATTATAGATTGACAATTCTGCGATGTACTAGCCCCACAATTGAAAGCAGGACCACAAATATGAGGTCGTCCAATTATGTTTCTGTAAGTATAAGATATATTATTACCTTGATTTTAGCAATTACTTTCACAACACACGTTTCATTTTCCGATGGTGGAGTTACATCCGATTCTATTAAATCCTTCTTATTCTGTTCCAAATTGCGTTTATTCAAAAGATCTTCAATATCCACTACTACTGTTGTAGTTGTAGAACTTGTTGTTGCACCAGAAGAACAACAGGTGCCATTTCCATTACCACAGCCTTCATCGCTACCCACAGCACCATTACCGGAAGGATTGACAGAATTAGGTAACATATCGTCATCATCGGAGGATGAATAGGAAGTATAACGTCTACGCTGATGAACATTACTATTAGCCGAAGAGGTAATAAGATTAGCCGTAGAAATTGTGGACTGCAAATCAGAGGTTTCTAAAAACAGAAGATAAATAATTATTTGGCTCCTAGGAAAGTTTAGAAGAAAAATACCTGATTCTGGATTTGAAAGTTCACGTGAAAAGGTTAAATATTTTTCATAGCGCTTCTTATAACGCTGATGCATAACCAAACAGCCTACCGTTACTGAAAAGATGTTATTTTTTTTTTTTTTATTAATTTTGTTCTAAAATGCATTAACATAAAAATACAAAAAAGATTGTTAATATTATTAACGTAATTTAATCAGATTGAAAACTTTTATTTGTCATCACTATAGAATCGTAATTTAAATAAATACTTTGCTTCGAAACTTTAGTTTCCAAAAGTTTTAAATTGTCATAACTTGTTTTTGAAACTTTTGCAAATTACTTATAAAGTTTTAAACCATATTATTTAATTAATTTAAGATTAATAACTGATCAATTATAAAAGATTTTTCATCACTAAAACTAAAAAAAAAAAAAAATAAACAAACGTCTGTATTTATTTTTAACATATTCACTTACCTATAAAACACATCACTAACATAAACACTGAGATAGCAGCCTGTGCATTACCATATTGAAAACTGGGATTATGTTTTTCCCCCGACATAACATTACTATCGAATGCTACCAATAAGCCAGAAATAATTGCTGGGACACCCCAGGCGAAAGCAACCTAAATGAAACATTTATCATTACAAAATTATTTTTGATATTAATTAGAAATCATTAACAATTTACCATATAGGGCCACAATTTTAAAACAAAACAAAGGCTACGACATTGTAGGAATAGCAATGAAATGGCCAATATGCCAGTCCATAGCCGGCTGCTGAAAGTGCCGATATTAAATAAGAAAAACTGTATGAGCAATTGCCATTTTTGTACATGTTCTAATTTTGACCATAAAATAACACCAACACAGCACATTAACTGAAAAAGGAAAAGAGAATTTTAAGATTCGGAAACGATAAAAGTTTGTTAAAAAAAAAGCTTAATTTTGCTTAAAAAAAGTGCCTTTTTCCAAAAATATACATACAGCAGCGAAATCATGCAACGCCGTTCATGTTAAGATATAAAATGATTTTTTTTTTGTATATTGTAAATGAGCGGCATTGCCTGATTTAAACTTCAGTTGTGTTGCCATCCATAATCAATCCATAAGACTGACTGTTCTAGAAATCGAAATTACATGAAACTGAAATCGATGGAGTTTTTAAATTTGATTTTTTTTTTTTTTTTTAATGAACGTGTCTTTTTCTGACTACAAAAGTAGTCATGGTATAGATAAGTGGTCCTCAGAGTATGAGGTATGTAAAGGGGAATATTTTTATAAACCTTAAACACAGTATAGTTTTCAAAATTTGTTCGATTTTAATTTTACTCGAATTCGATTTCCAGAACATGGCTGTATAACTTTTTTTTGAGTTTTTAATTTTATTTTCTTTGCAAATTTTAAAATGTCATCGACTAAATTTGATAATGTTTCTGGACGATCCAGTTTGACAACACGACAAAAAAAACCGTCAAAATTAATTTGAATACTGCAACAAATCAGTGTTCGAAAATAAACATTAAATATCGCTCCTTAGTAGAGTTTTTTCCCCGGAGTTTTTCGATTCCCGTGAAAGAGGGATTTTTTTTAATTTCCTAGAATCCCGGGATCCCGCTCCATACAAATGATACAAAATAAATTTGGGTTTAATTAATAAAAAAAAACTTTTGTAAACAAACGTAAGGGAACTTGTTTACAAAGTAAGTAAACTTAATGCTTAAATACGACAAAAATTAATTGTATTCTATATTATTATGCTCTAGATACAAGATAAAAAAGTTACATAAAAATAACAATTTAATTCATTTAACAATAATAAAAACAAACAAATATTGAGGTCCTCAAGATATGGGATCAAAAAGTTAATTCATAAAATATATAAAATATTTTAATAAATATATTTACATTTTTTAACGGCTTAGGAAAAAACTTTCTGACACACTCAAAGCGTTAGTGAGTCGTCACCATGTTTCCGACAATTTTAACCGAGGTTGGACAAAAAGTAAAAAGTGCACTGTTGTTGCATGCTTTTGATGTCAAGGTTGATGCCAAAAATAGCATCATCCGGACTACTTCTTACAAACCTTTTGTTTTCATTAGGTCCATCTGCAATCTTTAGGACAATGTGTTTTTCAAATTGTATGATGTAGTATCTTACACGAGTTTCCTTATTTTTATGACTTTGTTGCAACAAAGGAGAGATATGTCCATGGACAATGAGAATTTACTGCCTGCATTTTATTTTGAATTTATGTTCTTTATCAACTCTTCACTTCACTAAATTTATTAATTATCAACTCTTGCACTGCCCATTCTGCTTTTATTGGATTTATTGCAGCAGGAGACATTGATTTATGTATGTACTCACTTCTTATAATTGATCTAATCGACAGCCTATCCACAGATGCTAATTTTAAGAGAAAATAAAACTAAATTTCAGAGTAAAAATAGCTGTTTTCAGAAATTATAAGCAATTTTTTAATTCCCCGGATTCCGCAAAGAAAACGCGGGAAAGCGGGAAGTAAAATAATTGAAAAAAATTCTAAACCTTAGTGTTCGGTTCGGTAGATTTATGGAAAACTAAAACTCTAATAATATTTGTGTAGTAAATCATTAAAAAATATACCATTTCCCTGTTTGTCATCTTCAAGCACAAAAATAATACTGTTTTTATCCAACTCAATAAAAAGATGAGAACATTTAATTCCGTTCGGGTTTTTTAAAAAAACCACAAACTTCATTATCAGTTCAGCTCATTTGTTCGTTCTTTTCTGTTGTTCTTAGCGCCCTTTTGGCTGGTATAAAAACCAAAAAAATTTTTACAAAAACAAAATACATATACGAAAAAAAACAAAAAGCCAGCAAAAAGTTTTTGCACACACAAAACAAATACACAATACACACACAAGCTATTCGTGCTGTGGTCGTTGCTAATTTTTTTTGTTTATTTCTTCATCATTGTAAAAAAGTAACATTATAGAACATTAAAGTATAATGTTTGTCTACATTACCACTACAATTGTTTTGTTTTTTAACGAAGAACATAACACTATATTGTGTTCGGCTCTTTCTTGAAAATAGTTACGATTGGCATTAAAGGTTGTGTTCGTCTACACAAACACTTAAAATATAGATAACGTTCCTGGGCGTGTGAGCCGAACGCTAAATAATGTTCTGTTTATTTTCAAACGATATCAATTAAAGGTTTTTAAAATAACCGGTTGAGCAAGAGTAAAAACAAGTAAGAGTGCATATTCGGCTATGCCCTTCACTATTGTACGATAATAACAGAAAGTTATATAAATACCGTTCTTTAGACATAAATAAATCAACTTTGTTCCACGTCCAATCCCGCCAACATTTTCGGATGTTCTGTGTATTGATAACAAAGCTCTTGCCCTTGCAGTTTTTTAAATTTACAAAAATCTATAATGTATTTGCAGGGGAATTGTCACGCCCACTTACGTTTACTCTATTACCTTTGATGAAGGATATAAAGCGGTTAAAGCCGGTCGAATAATAACCGTTAAGTTTTCCAATGACGTAATAAGCCACGAAGAGCTGTTGATCGTCCAGTTCGCACTAGAGAATCTGTGGTTGCTGCTGAGAAAGTGTCCACCAGGGTTGTCAGATTTTTTTGAGCTCCATCGCCAAACCGGATGTCAGAAATCGCCAAACATCATTTTTGTTCAGTTTTCGTAACATTTTTTTCTGTTTTTTTTTAATTAAATTTTGCATACAAAAAAAGCTAGTATGTAAGGGATCACACTTTGAAAATTTTCTTTCAGAAAGTCTGAGTTTATAGGTGAGAGAGGAGAGAAACAATCATGTGCTCTTCCCCTCTCTCAAAGTCTATATTATAACAGTAAAAAATCGCCAAGCACTTAGAAAAAATACAAAAAAGTCGCCGAAAGTAAATTTTGTTTAGTTTCTGTTATTTTTTTTAATAACATAAAATGGAGATCATATATTCAGTTAGAAAACTAAAACTAAGTTCCTCTCTATGAGATCGTACACTTCAGCTCCATCGACAAATTGTTAAAAAAAATCGCTGAAATAATATAAAATATAAAAATAGCCTAGTAAATCGGAAGTTGTATCAAATATCGCATATAAAAAAAAAGTCGCCAGTCGCCAAATGGAAAATCCCACCACCAAACACGATTCAAAATCGCCACGTTTAGCGAGAAATTGCCATATCTGACAGCCTTGGTGTCCCCACGGATCCATCTGAGTCAACTCGTCGTCGTACCTCTTAATTGGGACAAACCCTGTACAAACTCCTTTTTCAGAGAAACGTAATTTTTCAGATTTTCCAAAAAGGTTTTTTTGTTAAAGAAATTTTAATAAAAATGTTCTGTTTTTAAAATAATACATTTTCTTGCTCTCAAATATACATAGTAATATATTTTGGGTGTTTTTTTTTTTTTAATTGTAAATAAAAAAAAAAAAAGAATTTTTAAAGAATCCTTTTGTTTCAATATTTCTCACCTGTGATAAAACCAAACAGAATGTGATACGATGGGGCATACGCCTAAAACGTTTAGTGCTTATGAGCAGTAACAGCATCCAAATACAAGCAGCTACTCCAGCTACACTAATGTCAAAGGAGAAGGCATCTAACTCATGAATATAATCAACAGGATTGAGATTCGTTACAGAAATCATTTTTGCCGAAATAAACATTAAAGGAGCCGAGATAAAGGTGCACAAAACCATGCTTTTAGCAATCTAATAATTAATGAATACAAAAATTTTTAAATTCTGCTTTTAAATCAAATTAAAAAAAAAACTGACCAATTCCACTTCAACGTTGTACTGCGTGGCTATTACAAAAGCCCCAGGTGCAGCTGGAAAAGTTCCATAAAGAAAACCAAATGTACTTAGTTCTGTTGTATCATTAAAGTCGGCACCAGCTTGCATGATGTTAACAGTTTGGCGACAAACCAAAGGCAGAACCAATCTGTAATTTAATTTACATTAAAAACCAAACACCTAAAAGTATGCTTTTAAATAATTTACTTACATTTTAACCAAAATCAATATGCCGGGTAATAAAAACTCTGAACCTTTTAATGAACTACCTTGGCCTACAATTTTCAAACCCAGCAAGAATAAAGAGGTGGCAGAAAATGATTCGCCAAACACCCTTAAGACACTGGCGATTACTTCGGGCAAACCATGAGGGAATATAAAAGAACCGGCGACACCTAAAAGGGTCATCAACAGCAACGGATTGAAAAAAAGCGATTTAATGGTGTTCAAGATAATTAAGGATCTATCATTTAAGCAGCGATTACGTTTAGCCATTTGCTCTGCCGGACAAGTTTCCGGACATAAAGGAGGATTTTGAGCCTTAAAAAGAAGAAGAAAAACAATTTGTTTAAAAGTTTTCTTAGACAATTTCAAGTTTATAGAACAGAGAAAGAAGAGGTTTAATTTTACTTCCTATCTCGTCTATAAACTCAATACTAAGGCAAGAAAAGTTTCAGTGTATAATTTGGTTATAAGTAACAAAATGATATGTACCCGCTCATTTTTATTTTGTGAAATTTTTGATATTTCCATTAAAACTAAACCTATAGGATTTAAAATGGCCAATGATATGGGTCCCATTAAATATAAATAAGCGGCATATTCCGGATGTATGTCCTTGTACAAAGCCATAACTATAAAACAAAAACAAAAGTAATAGTTTTTAAAAATGATTATTAAATGTACTAACTTTAAACTCACCTATTGGATATCCAATTGCAAAATCATTTGATTGTGTACAAAATATACCCAGTAGACCTGCTCTGGCTACATTAAGAGGTCTCGCTATGAAAATTGATATTATTACCACTGCAAAAAATACTACGGACTTTGATATTAGCATGGCCAACAGAAATGTCCAATTGACTTTGCTCCAATTTAATTCCACAAGGGAGAGAAATATTAATGAGGGCAAAGCAAACGTACCCACAAATGTACCCAGACCTTTGGTTTCGGCATTTGAAATTATTTTAAATCGTCCAGCAAGATAACTGTAAAAAAATTTTAATGCAACTTTGTTATTTCAAAATTTATTATTTTATAAAATTGATATTTATTCTTATTTGACCTTTATTTTATAATATTGGAGCAAATAAATATAATTTTTTATAAATAAAAAGACCTCAAGCTTTAAGTAATTATTTTATAAAATTTATTTTGTTTATGTAAATATTTATTTAAAACTTAGTTAATACATTGATGTATGTACACATGTATGCAAAAGCTACAAGGCCTTTAAGCTACAACATTTTTCATTTTTATTACATTTTTGTTTCCAAAAAAAGTGTTTTTAAAGTGACTAATTTTGGCAATTATTATGGGAAATCAAGTGAAAAACAACAAGAAGTTGAGTGAATCATTAATAAAATTTTAATAATTTAAAAAAAACAAAGAATTAAAAACTGTCATCAAATTTTAAATATTTTTGGCGACTATTCGAAATGACCAAGGTATATTTACACAAGGTAGACTCATTTGGGAGTGTAGACATGCTGCTCTATAAAAATAACCGAGTGGAACGGAATTGTCAAAATTGTCTTCATATAAATTTAACGCACACATGTACAAATTTTGGCTCATATACACGGAATTTGACATTGGTATTCCAACTTAGGTAAACAGCTGACAAACATATGGGCCAACGAGTTTACCTTGTGTAAATATACCTTGGAAATGACAGATATTTTTGTTTTTTAATAATTTGTGTTCCCTTTAAAATAAAAACTTTTAAATTTCAAAACGCACCAACATCGAGTTTTATTGAAAATTTATAAAAATCATTTTAAAATATTCTTTTCATAAAAAAACTAGCTGTTTGCTCCCGGCGCTGCTCGGGTTTTTATAAATAAAAATAAAAAATTAAATACTGGAGAATTTTTTAATAACTTGACAAGGGTAGCCAGATACCAGAAGTCAAATAACTGGACAACAGTAAAAAATTCACCTGGATTTTGAAAAAATAACTGTACAATTTGAAAATGCACTTAACTATAAGAAAAGTAAAATTTTAATTCAAATTTTATTTCCCAATAAAAAAAATTTTAGAGCAAGGAAACGTAACAACACTTAAAATTAAGTCTTATATACAAAATATACAAAATTATTGTAGTGGCAGCAAAAAGCCTGCTGACTTTGACAGTTCGAAGTTCGAACCATTTTGTTTTGGTTTCTTAATTATTTATTTATAAAAAGTTGACATTTCGAGCCATAAACACCAAAAATGCAATGCAAAAAAACATATGTTGTTTCTGAGATTTTTGTATTGTTGTAGTATCGCTGCCACCAATCTAAATCAAATAAAAAAAGTACATAAACAAACATGTTACGGATCGAGTGAAATTGAAATCAATGGAGGAGATTTCAGTTACATTTTTGTTTAAATTACCGTCGTTTGTTCGATTTTGATTTCATTCGAATTCGATTTCCCGAACATGGTTGACAACTTTTTGAACTTATTTGAAGAACTAAAATAACTCTATCATTTTAGTTGTAAGCAAAATTGTTTTGAAAAATTTTGCAACTTTAATCCAAATTTAGTCTTATTAAAATTGTATGCTTTATTCGGTAATAGGAATGGATTCTTGTGAATAAAGATTTTTAGAAATACCTTAAGTTATTGCACAAAGAGTATTGCTAGTTGGCATGACTAACAAACGAGATCAATTTATATAAATTTTGTACGTTATTTTTATCGCATTTTTGAAAAACTGGACCGTATTTTATTAATTGGAATGTCTGTCGGCAAATTAGAATTGTTTTCCTAGTATAGGATTTTGTTCTATACAATAATAAATATAATTAATAAAAAAGTAATTTTTCAAATTTAAATAGTTTCTTAACTGAATAAATTGCATTTTAGCTGGAATTAGGGCAACACCTAAACAACTGGACAATCCAGTCAATTGCAGGCCGTCTGGCAACCCTTTACTTGACCCAAGCGCTATCTACCGGGTCAAAATTTTATAAGGAAACTTATTTTTGTTTAATAAATATATTTTGTGTGTTTTAGCTAAATAGTACCATAATAAAAAATATGTTAATATCACGACAACAGTTCCACCTATGGGGATTAAACTTAAAAGAAACCTGGCTCCCGATTTAAATAATTTGTTGTCCAAGTTTGGTGTTAATCAGCCCAGCGGTTCTTGAGTTTTAGGAGCACATACACGGCACACACGTTTTCATATATAGATTACATTTCAACATTTAAAACAGGGGCAAAACGGCAAAGATTTCTGAAGAGTTAGTGGGGTTAAATTTTTTTTTATTATTTATTTATTGAATATTAAATATATTATTACTTTTATTATTATTAATACTTTATTTGATGTTCTGCCAGTGCCACGGGTCTGTTCAAATATATACTTATCGCTCATCTAAATGGGTAAGTACTGCAGGATCCCTTCTCCTTAAGCGAGTGTGGCCACTAGGTTAGGTTAGGTTCAGAGTGTGGCCACTATCATTTAATATATTTCGAGCTAGTAAGTAGTTTACTAAATATTTCGTAATCATAGTTTTAACTAATGGCACATTGAGATCCTTGTGAATTTTCGAGTTTTTAACATACCAAGGGGCAGCTGTGATTGATCAAAGAAGTTTATTTTGGAGCCTTCGATTTTTTCGATATAAGAGGCTGAGGCAGTGCCCTATAACTGAAAACCATAGCACCAGATTGGCTATAAGATGGAATTGTAAAGTAGAAGTTTACAATCGATACTAAAGACAGAGATTCTTCATCTGGTTACTATAGAAACATTTAAAATCGACCTCTCTGTGAGTTCAATCCCCCGGTCAGTCAAGAAAGAAAAGTTAAGTTTATTTGAGACTTTAGAACAATTACATAAGAAAAAAAAATAATGAGTCAACGTTTGCTTGGAAAATTATATTTTAAACAATATCCAAAAATATTTCCCTCAACAATAAATTTCATTGTATTTATCAAATATGAAAAACTGAGAATTTAGCACGTCATACAAAAATCGTATTAATAATAAATTTTGTATTCCCGAAAATTACTTTGATAATATACATACTTGCATGTGCCCGTGCAAAAGAACTGAATTGGCAAATTGGTTTTTTTTTTGTTGTTTTCTAACGAAGACTGTAGAATGAAGCAGTTTGTTTTTTAATTTTGTTTTTTCTTTTTACCCACTTACAACTACAATTCGAGTCGGAAAGAACCCAACCAATTGTAGGGGAATGTAAGAAAAGATAAACTCACTGTTTATTGTTGGTGTTTTGTTTTGGCTTTGATATTGTTACAAGTAAGACTTTTAGTGTTTATAATTCTTATTCGCTTTAGGGTTTTATTTGTATAATATTTTTGGCATTTCTAAAATCTTTGGAAAAGGTTTCCTGATGAGCTGGCCTAAGCAACCAGTGAAATGCGCATAGAAGCTAGCTTTCCCTCAACAATAAATTTTAGTGTATTTATCAAATATGAAAAACTGGGAATTTAGCACGTCATACAAAAATCGTATTAATAATAAATATGTTTTTGTTTTCAATGTAATTTACAATGCGAACGTTAACGTTCGAAATCGATTTAATATAAAAATTTGGATTAAAAAAAATAGCAAAACATAACAAGTCTTTACAGTTCTAGTTTTTAAGACAAATAGAAACAAGTATGAAAGTAAGGTCGGTCAAACCCGACCAAACGATACCTTACACCACAGAGTTTAGAGACAAATTTTCAAGAGTGTATCTACCCTCTTTGAGACCCATTGGCAATCAAGAACTCACCAGAACAAAATTATGCTATGAGGTTAAGATTCATGTAAAAGTTCTCAGTGCCGAATATTATTTTACACTCCAAAGTTAAGGTCGCCAAATTTTATGACAATACCAACATTTATAAGGAAGTGGTATTTGTATGGGAGCTCTGGTCAAATATGGATCGATTCCAATAAAATTTGGTGAGATTATTTAGAAAGCAATAAAATAAGTTTGGACTAAAATTAATTTTATAACAACATGCCCGCCCTATATTTTATTATTTTCCTTTTTTTTGTACGATTACCTTTAATTTGAGTACCAACACATTCCACTAAGTGGGCGTGGCGGTTTTTTGGCTCCAGGGCCCCACGGGCCTCAGCCCCCTTAAATTGTAATTTTGTTTTTTTTTTTTGTTTTTAATTTCAGAGGGGGTTCAAATTTTTTTTCGTACGCCCCGCCCCGTAAACTGCACTTTTGCCTTATTTTAATTAAAAATTATCAAAAACTTTAATAAAATACAATAATTACAGCACAAAGCGTGGACTTTTTGTAAACATAAACAAAACTTTAGCATAAGACTAGACAAACTGGCGTAGTGCTGCATGCCAACTTTATTATTTCACCAGGGTTGCGTCATTTTATTTTTTATTTTAATGTGACAACATCTCCTTACAATACAAAGCAGGGAGCGCATTTTAATTGTTTGTTGTAACGAAACCGGGGAAAAAATCAAATCTAAAATCATGGGTAAAAAATCATCGTTTGAATCTGTTGTTTTTCGAATCTGCTTTAAACGGAATTAAAAAGAACGCATGATTTTTAAATCACGGTCTGAATCTGGTGTTAGTTAAATTCATATTAATTGTATTAATAAAGGTTGATGTTTTTAATTTATATTAATGTACGAATCCCCTGAAATTAAATAAAACATTTACATTTTACTTTACATATTTTAGGCGGAGTTAGGCCTATTTTTTTGACTCGTAAACTTGTATAAGCGGAGTAAGGCCTATTTTTTGACTTGTAAACTTGCGCTGTTCAATTATGCTTTTATGCAAACAATTTTTTTAATGCTTACCGTCGTTTTCAATGAAAAATTCAAGAGCTAATAAATCACATAAATCACAAACAATAAATTCTAGCAATAAATAGTTTGTTTATCACAAACTTCAACTCAAGGTATATTTACACAAGGTAGACTCATTTGGGAGTGTAGACATGCTGCTCTATAAAAATAACCGAGTGGAACGGAATTGTCAAAATTGTCTTCATATAAATTTAACGCACACATGTACAAATTTTGGCTCATATACACGGAATTTGACATTGGTGTTCCAACTTAGGTAAACAGCTGACACACATATGGGCCAACGAGTTTACCTTGTGTAAATATACCTTGCTTCAACTTTTATTTTTATATTTTTTTTAAATTTATTTTTATATTGACGTTTCTCACAAGCTGTCATTAACAAAAGTTTGCAAATTTGCACAAATGGCAATTTCAAGCGATATCATGAAAACCCTTTTTATTTACATATGTACATATGTATTTTTTTTTTTAAGCCCACATCACCCTTAGGCGATATTCATTACTTGTACAATATGTTCCACCACGTTGTGCTATAACAAACTTTTCGTAAATATCTTCCCCAGGGATGTACTGCTTTCCCCGATTCTGATTTGTAATCACATAAAAGGTGTTCTGTAAATCGCAATAGCAAGAACTCTGGAGGCAAAAATATGCTCAAGGGAACTAGAATATTTGAAAAAAAAGCAATGGTAGTTTGCATGCTAATCGCACGAGTTTTAAAAGACCATCACATAAATCTGTCGTTTTTCGATTTCAAATCGTGCGATTGGCAGCACATGGCCGTTTGACTCACCTGGAAACCCCCCCCCCCCCCTGGCAACAGGTGCCTACATAGCCATACAAGCCGTTGAGAGATATCAAAAGAGTTTTCTTTTCAGTTTTATAGTTGCACTGCAATGGAGATCTTCTTAGAGTAATTAAGTACATGGACATTAAAGTTTCTGTTGTGTCGATATATTTCATTCGGACACTAATAATCTATTGCATAACTCAGTTGTGCCTCGTATTCGACAAAGATTCAAAATGACAGGCCCCTGAAGTCTTCGTGCTTTCTTGAGACCGAAGACTCACCAGAGAACCGTTCTATCTAGTGCCATGGGAGTCAGATGCCCCTGGTGTGCATGACTCCGGTCTGACTATTGATTAAGGCGTCCGTTAGTATGCGATTGTCTTTGCGGAAGTTTTTCTTTTGTAATAGAAGGTGGCTTTTTATCAAGTTGTTCGCCGTCCGTGGGGGAGTGCCTTTTTTAATGCACTCAAAAAAGGTTTCAACGAAAAGCACCTTTTTTAACGAAAATATACTTTCGAGGATAACGTGCTGGCTGTGGTTGCAACCGAGGGCAGGGGTGTCATGCATCGTCAGGAGAGATATCCACTTGTGGAGGACACTAGCTGCGAGGACAAGTCATAGGTGTTGTTGCTATTCGCGAAGATTCTGATGGCTATTGCTTTAGCAGCGGTTGTGAAATAGCTCCAGCTCCTTAACAAGGGGCGAGTGTAAAATTTGTGTCAGATTATCCCTAGCGCGTGTTAGCCAAGCACACACGGGGCGGTTGGTAAACATATTGTTTGTCAGCCAGCCAGATAAGGCCATAGGGCAGGTTCTTATGTAAATTTATTTCCATATTTTCGTAAATAGTATTATGTATATGCCTAATGTATACATTTTCCACATGAGGGAGTCAAAAATTTGGGATACTGCAAATTTAATATTAAACGTGGGTTTAAAATTTTCTGAAAGGCACCTTAATAAACATTTGAAATAATTGTCGACGTAATTACAAATCAATCTAAAATGTTTGCTTTGAATAATGTCAGATTTATTTTCAATTAAAATAACACACTATTTTTTTTTGCTCTATTTTTGTATTAAACAATTCTTTCATAATCGCTTTTATTCATTTCTAATAGATTGCCGATTGTATTGCATTCTCATATTTCAAATTAATTAATGATGAATTGAAACAAATAAAAATAAAGCTAAAAAAAACTGTAAAAAGAAACATCACCTCAAAGGTTAATGAACAGCTGTCTGTATTTTATGACGACTCTAACAACAACAAAAAATTTGTCTACAACAGACATCGACTAAATCAACGTGACTTATCTGTAATTTAGATTTTTTGTCTAAAACACTTTAAAAACATTTATTATTTGCAACAAAATAAATATTTAACATAACGATACATACAAATGTTAAACGACAAAATAATAACAAACAACAAAGATATTTTTTATTGCTGACAAATTGAAATGTTCACTATTAAGCACGTCTGATATGCAAACATGAAATAAATCTGTGTGAGTTGGTATTAAAAATTTTGAAAAAAGTGCCTCGGATATTCCGCAGCATTTGCATAATCAATAAATTTATGTTTCCAATATTATTTTGTTTAAATATAATAAAAACAACTAAGAAAGTACAGTCGGTCAAGCCCGACTATATGATACCCTACACCACAGTATTTTAAAACACATTTGCGAGAGTGCACCCTATTCGGGACCCATGGAGAATCATGCTTATGGTGTTTTCTTTTCTACAATAAAATGTGACATTTTATTTAAAAAAAATGCAATTTGGTGTCTTTTTCTTAAAAATTTTGCTTGTTTTATTCTAAAAAACGCATGCTTTTCGGGAGCAAAATTTTTAAGAAACAGACACCAAATTGCATTTTTTTAAATAAAATGTCACATTATTTTGTAGAAAAGAAAATACCATTAGTTATCCATATAAATATGGATTTATCTATGTTTTAAATTTTATTAAAATCGGTTTGAAAGTTTGTGGAAGGCAGAAATTGCCCCCTACCTCGCCTTGTGGTCCAATTTTTTAAAAGCTGCATAACCTATCTAGCCGTTTAAATATGGATCTGTCTATATTTTAAATTTTTTTAAAATCTGTTAGAAAGTTTGCGAGAGGCAAAAATTGCCTCCTAACTCCCCTTGTGGTCCTATTTTTGAAAAACTGCATAGCTCATGTATGCATATAAATGTGGATCTATCTATGTTTATAATTCCAATAAAATCGGTTTGATATTGTCTGAGATGCAGAAATTGCCCCTATCTCCTCTCGTGGTCCTACGATTCGGCCCATTTTCAATAGGCTTGGTCCTTGTGCCTATAAGAGCCAATAAGCAGAAGGTTACATGGACAGCCAGCCAGCCGGACGGACATCGTTAGAATCGAATCCTTTTCTGAGTCGATCGGTATACTTTAAGGTGAGTCCAAGACCCATATTTTAAGGTGTTATGTTAGTATAGTATACAAACCCTATGTCTGTCAGGGGTATAAAAGGAAGTGTATACTTTGATGTCACCACCAACTGCGAAAACTGGTTCAACGATTTAAACGATTTAAATTTAAGGGTACTTTGGGGATAGCCTGTAGATGGTTTACGTGAAGGTTGCACGAAATCGGCCCAGTGTTTCCGGAGATATGGCATTTCGATTTTCCTATATATTTCCCCCATACAAATATCAACAAAATGCCTTTCATTTTCCATATTATAATTTTTTGTTGTCGCTTGAAAAGATAACGAACCATGTATCGTAATGTCTTATATGTACAATGGAATTCGGAATGGATCTAAATGTATATTTCATATCGCTAGTAAAAGTTCCCCCTTCTATTATCTTCTTAGCTAAACAAGAGGGCAAGAGGGGTAAACGCTCCCCCTACCTATATCTTCTTAACTAATCAACCGGTTTTCTTAAAACTTGGCATGCAGACACTGCAATATCTTAAGGAACTTTAAGATATAAATTTTTTGAAAATTTCAACAATTAGAAAGTAAAATAGGGCAAAAGGGGTAAAACCTCCCTCTACCCATGACTTATTTATAAATCATCCGATGATAGTTTAAATTCTTGAAGGATATAAAGGTTATAATATTTTAAAAAGGGTAAAAGCACCCCCTCCTATACCTTCATAATTAATTATTTAACCGATTCTTTTAAAAGGTTTATGTATTTTTTTGACAAATTTTTTTCTCCGGTTATTCTTTTTTGGCTACAATTTTGAATGGTTAATTCCGAGACGAAAATGCTTTGCTGCCACGAACTCCACTGATTGCCACAGACGTCCCGGGTTAAATTTCCTATTAGATTGGCATTTGCAATGACAATCAATAAGTCGCAAGGCCAAACGATGTATGTTTGCGGCTCTTAAATATTTCCTCCTGAACCGATTATGCTGGATTTTAATACCAAACTGCTTAGGGAATTAGAAACAATTTGACACCAAAATTTTTTTTTAGTGCTAAGTCTTTCGGAATTAAGCGTCATTATTTTTTAACAGACAGACGATCATGGCTTTATCTAGGCTTAGAATCAATCAAGGACCCAGAATACATACATAGACTTTATGAGATCTTAGATGAATATAAAAAAGCTTTACACGGAATTACAAACTTAATATACCTCATTTACAACTAGAGATACACTCCACCACTAGTGGTGTATGAGGGTACAGTGTACACAATACTTAGTTTGTCATTCCGTGAAAAAAAGAATTAATTTTTGTTAAAAGCCTAACTGACAGCAAATCATTTTATTAAGATTTGCTTATTTTTTTTTACTTAAAAAATAAAATTTACTTTCATTCTTAATTACATTGAAAAGCTGCTTCGTGATTTTTTGTTGTGTATTTAAGGTCAGAAAATTCCTAAGTGAATGGATTTAGGGATGGATTTAACTGTTATTTTTATAAGAATATTGAATTACAAATTAATGTATGTATGTATGCACATATATTTAATACTCGAAACTACCCAGTTGGCAAAATCGTCATAGACGCAAATGTCGTGAACGAAGTCTTCAAGACATTTTTGAATTTGTCGCCTTTATAACATTGATATCGATAACTTAAGTAACATAACGTGTATTTTGTCGTGTTTAAAATCGTATAAACGTCTTTTTTGGAGACATTTTTCTTGAATAATACTTTATTGAGGACAACGTAAGTGACCATTGCATGTATTTTGTCGTGATTCTATCCAGTTTGACGACAAAATGCATGCGATGGTCGCTTACGTTGTACTTTACTAAAAAAAAATTAAAAACAAATAAAAAATAATAAAAAACACTGTCTCCACACAGCCAGTATCCCCTAAATGCGAGCCCAATCTCCCAAACTCATCAGCCATTTAATTAGCGGTGATGTTGCAGTGACCAGGTACCTTGCATACACTCACTACATATTTTCCTAATACATATTTCCCTTAGAGCTCTCCTACAATCATTAACTAGTTTGGAATTCACAGCCCATCAAGGCCCTAGGAGCTGTCCACATATATGGTGATTGTCGAACCCCAGCAATGTTACATCTTACCAATTCTACGGCCTTCAAAATCCCGAGAGACTCCGACAAAAATATACTGCAGTCGTTAGGAAGCCTATTTGATCTTTTAGTATCAATATCCTCAAGGTAGACCCCGTTAAGCGTTCCCCTTATCCAGGATATATCGGCAAATCTGAAGTATCGCCGATATAGCGGTATCTGTATTCGTTACATTCCTAATTGTCACTCACCTATCGGCGACTAAATTGTAGATAGTGTCCACAACACTGTCATCAGCGGCGCTATTAAGGTAATGTCGCTAATCGGGTTTTAACGACTTTATGAGAAAAAGGTCGTGTATTTAGTCGCCAATGACAACTTTAACAATGTTGTTACCCATATGATGATTAACGACAATGTGCATGATAATGTCGCTCACATTGTCGTGTACGACTTAAGTCCCCTTCGTTCAAAAAAGTCGTCGACGACTTGCATGGGATGTCGCCAACATGTCGTCAGCGATTAACTATGGGTCTTGTACGCGTCGTCGACGTTGTCTTGAAGACACAGCCAACTGGGTACTTTAGCGTTCTTTATACAAACACACAAGATGTACGTATTCCATAATACTTTGTAAGATCGAAATCTAATGAGTTTTTGTGTGCGACTATCAAAAAATCAAATTTACTGTAATTACATTACAGTTTGTATTCACACCATCACACTTGAACATGCTTTTGTTAAAATGCTATCTTGATCAAAATAAACGTGTTACTGTTTAAGGCCATTTTACACGGTTGTACAATGTATTACGACTTTGTAGAATCAAAATAATATGAACTTCTCTCCGTGTTTAAAAGAAAAAAATAAAAGTCTGTATAAGTAAAATTAAAAATAAAAGCAAAAAAGCAGATGGTTTAAGGCAACGAAATTTGAAGCGTGTGACCCCTGACTTAAAAGCGAAGTAGAAGTAGAATTTTATTGCATCTCAATAAATCAATGTGTCTAAGTGCGTTAGTTGATAACTGACTGCCATTTCTACCTTGCCTTACACACACACATATAAGTATATATGTATGTTTATATGAACCCAGCAATAAGTTACAATTTGAATTGTCAGAAAGAAAAGTTGAAATTTCGAATTCAAACATCTGGCAACACCACGCATAACAAAGTTATGACCTCCAGCATCACATCACGCGTTTTATGTGTTGTAAGCGTTTGAGGGTATTCACAAGGTGTGTTATATTGTCATAATGTTCTAACATTTTACAATGGTTTAAAAATATTGTTGTTGCTTTGTTAACATAAAGTGTCTAAAATAATAGAACTTTGCTTGCTATGTTTATTGTGCTGTCGTAATTAATCAGAAGAGACCTGCGCAGAGCGGCTGAGCCGATCCCCATTAGTTTTAGTAGCCTTCGCCTTTGATGGTATAGTTTTATCCGGCTAATATCCGAATTTAACCCGCGACTAGCAATTTTATCAACAAAACATTTGCGGCTTCAAATTATATCGGCTTAGGACTCTGATGTGTGGTAAACAAACAAAATAAAATTTATTTGTGATTTGCGTCAAAAAAATTGAAAATAGTCAGGTAAGATCTAATTTAATTTATTAATTCATGGATTAGAATTAAAAATATTTTGATGTTAGGTAAATACATACGTACATAATTTTTATATTTGTTTTAAATCAGCTGATTTAAATTCAAAATAGCACACTAAATTTTGAGGGGTTGTTCACAACAGTCGTATTTTTCATGATTTTATTTATGACTCCTTGTGAATCTCCCATATGTATCTGTTAATATTATAAGTTTCTAAGGGCCATTATTACAACTTGCCAATAGTTAAAAGTCGGATTTTGTTGGACCGATAAATAGCTCTGCATTATTACAACTTCCATTTTTTATTGCTGTTATTTTCAATAATAATAATATTTAATAGATAAAAACATAATAAATAAATAAATGTTTTATGTTACTTGAAAATTTATAAAAAAAAGGTTCGTCTTAAATCTAAGGCAAACAAGCTAGGACTAATAGGAATTGATAATAAATGTTGAAGGATTTTAACCTACAAGTTAATTTTTTTGTCACCACAAATAACTTGATTTCAAAGAAATGCTACACAGTGCGTTACAAATGTTTAGAAGTTATAAGCTCGAATTTATCATTTCACATATTACGATTTTCACCCTGTTTCTTTTGCGGATAAAATCTTTAAAAATACTTACATACATACTTTGTTATTATTCTATACAGAAAATGCCCCAATGTTTCATAAAGGAGCATTTTTATGGGTTCGCAGGCGTAAAAAATTCTCATTTGGTCATGTGATTTTTGTTTTTACTTATTTAATGTGACTATTTTGACAGATGAAATTACATCTTCTAACAACAATATTGCCTGTTGTTGTTTATTTTTGTGTAATTGTAGTTTTTTTTAGAACTAAAATCACTTTATAAGTATATTTGGGGTAAATTAGAAAAACAAATTTTACTTTCATTACAGTAGGGAATAAAGAAAATTCTGTGAGACAATAATGAAATACAAACTTATTTTTTGAATATCTTAAAAGAATTGATATTGGTTTTTTCCAATATCTTTCATTTGAAATAACTTTGCCCCGCATTTTTCCCAACTAGGGTGTTCAAATAATCGGGTTTATTTGTGTTCGATTAAACGATTAATCGATATTTGGCATTTTTAACTCATTCGATTAAACGAATAAAATTTAAATTTAATCGAATAATTCTAAATCCAGAAATTTTATAAATTACGAGATTTTTTTTTGATATTTTAGAAAAAATTAGTAATTTAGTAAATAAGCATTCATTTTTAAATAAAACTTGTCAACGTACATAACTTCATATTGTTGCTTCACATTCGGGCACTAATGTTTTCATTTCTACAAAAAAATGTGCCTTTTTTTTTAAAAAAAAAAAAAGGAATTTGGTGTCTGTTTCTTAAAAATTTTGCTCCCGAAAAGCATGAGTTTTTTACTCATTCTAGAATTCGAAATGAAGTGGATTTTTTCACGTACGTTTTACGAACATTTGGTGTTAGAAGACCCTTAATAAAATTTGATGCAGAAAACATTCGTGGAACATTTGAACCTAAAGTGCCGTTTTTGTATACTTTTGTGGGGAAGTTAAAAAAAGGACAAAAATTACCCCTTAAAATGAGTGTTAGAGAGTTAATATATTCTACGAAAAGAATCCCCATACGATTCTACTGAAGACATTTGAAATTTTTTTTTAGCTCAGAAGTACATTTAGTATATTTTTTTTGACTTATACCAAACGACTTTTCAAAAAATTCAAAAACTTTAGGGGCCCATATTTCGGGAGCCCGAGATAACTTTTTAAAACCCTTTGGCAGATTTGCTCTACTAGTAGTCTACTTTCATTTCGTGTTGCAAATGTTGAGGCTAGCGGCGATGACACGAATTTTGTTCCACTGTGTAATGAAAGTTCATATGCATTTAAAAGATCTTGTTTGTCGTGCTTCATTCCCAATTTTCATTCTCGATAAAAGCACTGAAAAATTATGTTGTATTCCCGAAAAATTACTTTGATGATTAACTGGCGGGCGCACGGCTTAAAAAACTAAACTGACAATTTGCTTTATTTTTTTGCGAAAACAATAAAGCAAGTTGTTTTTGTTTTCATTTTGTTTTTTCTTAACCCACTTTCAACTACAATTAATGTTGGAAGAACTCCAAGCAATTTCAGTGGGGAATGTAAGGAAAGATAGTTAGTTTATCTTAGTTATCACTGCTTATTGTTGTTGTTTTTGTTTATAATTCTTATTCGCTTGACAGTTTTATTTATTTAATATCTTTAGTATTTCTAAAATCTTTGGAAGAAGTTTCCTGACGATCTGGCCTAAGCAACCAGTGAAATGCTAATGGGAATGGCTTCCACATTCAACAATAAATTTCAGTGTTTTTATCGAGAAAATAAATTGGTAATCAAGCACGACAAACAAGATCTTTAAAATTAAAAATTTTTGTATTCCCGAAAAATTACTTTGTATCTTAAAAATTAAAAATTTTTGTTTTCCCGAAAAATTACTTTGTTATACATATTAAATTTTATCTACTTCATTCTTTAAGTATTTATTATTTTTGCAAGATTGAATTTAAATTATTGAATTTAAATTATCGTTCGATTTCAATTTCACTTCAATACGATTTCTAGAACCTGTCCGATTAATTAATATAAACCTTTGTTGTTTTTTCTTTTGAGAAATGAATTATTAAATTGTGTGGATAAAATGTAACAAAAAAAAAAACTAAATCACTAACTAAACATGATTGTTTTTTTTTTAATTCCAATGGACACATGTATTTGGTTTGTTATTCGAATTAGGGCCATTATTACAACTTGCCAATAGTTAAAAGTCGGATTTTCATCATCATTACAACTTCCATTTTTTATTGCTGTTATTTTCAATAACAATATTTAATAGATGAAAACATAATAAATGAAGGTTTTATTATGCAAAGCTATTTATCGGTCCGACGAATTCCGACTTTTAACTATTGACAAGTTGTAATAAATTTAAAGCTTTAAAAAATTTAACATTTAACAGAAAATCTATATATTATTATTATTCGATTAATCGTTATAAGTTCTTCGATTAATCTTTTTAAATTTTAAATTATTCGAACAATTAATCGTATAAAATTGTTCGATTGTTCGCACAAGAATTACTCGACTAACCACCCTAATCCCAACTTTAAGAAATAAAATAGAAATTTATTTATTTTATTATTATTTTTCGAATTATAAGAATAATACAATACATTAGTTTATCAAAAACATGTTTTAAAAGTGCGCCATTTATAAGAACGTTGTTATGTGATTTTAATTGACATTAGCGTGCTGAATCCAAATCTGTTCACAGATTGATTCAATCACGTTGTCTAGTGTTTTTTATTATGGCTTATTTTATTTGTAAGTTATACGATAAGTTATAAAAATGTTAAAGTTGTTCACTTAAAATATTTTTTTTTTAATTTTAAAAAAAGGAATTCATTTTGCAACAAAAATTTTACTGCAACTTATTTCTCAATATCTTCGCAACTGTTGAAAATATAAAAAACTATTGTTAAATGACTTTAAGCGAAATATTAGGCCTGCCCATAATCTATCTTTTTATATATATAAAATACAAAAAATGTGTCTGTCCTTCATAGACCCTGAAACCACCCAACCGATGTGCCGGTGTCATTGGAAAGGTAATTTTGGAAGGATGGAATTTGGTTATTTTTTAAAATTGGCCTACGAAGGGACTTTGGGGGCAATTTCTGCCTCACCGAAATAACCTCTCAGATATTAATGAAATATTAAAGGTAGAAAGATTTCTACTTATATGGGGACACATAAGCAATATATTTAAAAAAAATAGGACTACGAGGGGAGGAAGAGGGAATTTCTCATCAAAACTATCAAACAGATTCTAAGGAAATGTAAAAGATAGATCGATTCCATATTATATGGATACATTAGCTATTAATTTTCAAAATAGGAGCACGAGGGAAATGAGGGGCCAATATCTGCCTCTTCGAAACTAACTGAAGGATTTTAATGAAATTTAATACATAGATATATCCCCACTTAAATGGACCCATTATCTATACATTTTTTCTAAAAATAGAACCACGTTGGTAGTTATGGCCCAATTATTGTCTCTCTTAAACTATCAAACATATTCCAAGGAAGTTTGGAACATAGCTAGATTCCTAATTATAAGAATACATTAGATATGAATTTTTTTTAATAGGACAACAAGGGGAAGGTATAGGTTACATCTGCCTCTCCAAAACTAACAAACAGATTCTAATGGAATTTAAAACATAGATAGATTCCTATTTATATGGACATTTAAGCTATGTATGTATTTTTAAAAAAGAGCGGAGCGTAGTATTAATATGTATTAACAGTTATAATCTAAATACACTTTTAGGCGATAATACAGTTGTGTTGAAAATTATACATGACAATTTTAAGTAACTAATATGACAAAAATCTATCTAAACTTACAAGATAACTATAACTTTAAATAATTCTTAGATAAGTCAAAGAGCTCATTAACAAGGTGTCGTTTAAATGTGCTAAATTCCCATTCCACACTATTTTTCTATTATTAAATTTAAGAATAGATTTTCTCTTTATCCGACAACTATTTTACGATTAGATTTAGATTAGGATTTTAGATTTTATTGAATTCATTACCTTTGAACCTGAATAGGAAGTTTCTTATGAGATAATGTTTAACGCCCCCATTAATCGTTCGCAACATACAGCTGTTTATTATTAGTTTAAACTGGTAGCATTATTTCCTTAATTTGTTTTTTTTTTTTGAGATTTATAGATTATGTCTATAAATGCATCAACACAATTGAAGTATTATGTATTTATAAGCATGTGTTAAATGATTTGATAGATAAATGCGTTTTAAATGGTTAACTGGATTTTAAATCATGTTTTTACATCTTACGCGTGTTTCGTATATAAATTGTGTAAATTATGTTAAAAGTGTTGTGACCAGCCGAATAATTCGGCGAGGCAAACCGATTTTATGATAAATACATATTAATTTAAGTGGTGAAATATGCGTTGATTATTACCAGGGCAAGTTTTTTTAAGAGTTTTGATTGAAAAACAAGTTTTTGCTATATCGCAAGATTTTTGAAAAATTCTTAAGTTTTGTCGGAGCATGTTTATAAGGCATTTTGAATTACGCTGTTCGCTCTTTAAATTACGCTGTTTATACAGCATATTCCTTATTCGGCAACTCTTCTTCGTACATTTTTGAAAAAAAACATTTTTTTGCTTTGAAAATGAATACAAAAAGTAAGCAAACATTTTTAAACGTTACATTATTTTAATACTTTAAGCTTTGTTCACAATGATAGCAACAATTTCGGTTTTTCTTCTATCCTATTTCTTCCCAAAGTATTTCATATATTTTCCTGTCATATTTTAAACAAAAATTGAACCAATGTCTTTTAAAAAGTTGAGTCAACTTCTGCATCAGCAACAATTTGTATGCAATTGTTTATGACGTTTATAATAATTTTATTTAGTTTTGAATGAAAATTTTAACAAAATGTTCCAACAAATAATAATAAATATTTAATATTGTTCTGGGCAAAATTTGCAAACGGTTTCTTTATTTAAAATGTGTGTGGTCGCGAAAAAAAAATTGTTGCTCTATTATGAACATGAAAATGTTGCTGCCTATTGTGAACGAAGCTTTGTTTGTTTGTTTATTTGTTTGTCTGGACTACCATTTCTATATAGTGGTATGTATGTGCAACTCCATATTTGTCCAAAATGGTCTTTGATCTTCTCCAGAAATTTCAAATAAATATGACTTTTTTCAAAATTAATTTTCTCAAATTCCAAAATTATTTCAGAAATGTAATTTTTGGAATCGTATTTAGGACCCTTTGGACTAACATTTCTATATAGTGGTATATATGTGCAACTCCATATTTGTCCAAAATGGTCATCAAAACATGATTTTGTGTCTCCGTGGTATATTACTATGACTGTTAAGTCGTTAACATTGCTCTGTTAACTGCAAAATGAGCAATGCTAAAAAAAGATTTGCGTCTTTGCTAGTTAAATTCGAATTTATCTTCACACACATGATAAAAGTTTTAATTGTTAAGTAAAATTAATACGTTTTTAGTTTAATTTTAAATATTTTACATATTTCTTATTTTGGTAAACAAATTGTATAAACTTACCACGGGACAAAAATTTGAGTTACTAGTCAAAGCATTTGAAATTTTAACAGTGGAGATATTGTTGTTTGTTTACAGGTACAGACGGTGAATTTACCGTATTAGAATTGCCTCTCAAGTATCCCCCAACAGTTGCCACAAACACTCCTTCTTGTTAGTTAACGGAAAAATTAATTAACGGAACCAATCATATTTCTATTTTTTTTATTAAATTTTATTATTTTCATTTGTTTGCCTTAATTGTTTTAATTTTTTTTGCCTTATCTCATATAACTTTTTATTTTAGTTGCGTTGCCATTTGAAGCACACACATACAAGAACTCTACTATGTATGTCCCTGCGGGAAATTTGTGTCAATTGCTCTAAAAGCAATTATCCCGTGACCAGTGAACACAAAATTATAATAAGGAACGAATTGTGATAGTTAAAAATAATACATATCACTTTACTGGTGATAATGGCCCATAATCATAGTCAAACGCTAAAGTCGGTTCTTTTTAAAAACAACCCTAAAATAAAATAAATAATGATTTAAAACTGATTTATGGCTTGAACGATTGAAAAAGCATTCATATACGATCCATTCTTGTGCTCATAAACGAATCAGCAAATTGTATCACAAATGATTCATTGGAAGCGTACGATTTTCTCACAACGAATATTTCATTTATGGTGTTATGCGGTTATTTTACTTGTGAAGCTGATTCCTAAAAGAATTGATTTTGATACAAAATGCTAGCTAGGCAAATTAAAATATTTTTTATTTTATTGTGTTTGCTGCGTGTTTAAATAACACCCAGAGGTAAATAACGAAAGACCCGCAAGTGGCAGGCCTTTTTGAAGGCCTATTATGTATTATGTAGCATAAATTCTTATTTTTATTAATATATTTTCTTAATCATAAAGTCTATTTAAATGTATATTAATTTATTTAAGCTTGAGGTCTTTTTTTATATAATAATATTAAATTTATTAAACTTATTTTTTTTAACAAATAGAATCTGGGAATTTATTTCTCATGTTGAGTAACATTTATTATACAAATTTACATATTATTCGTATGTGTATTCTAAGTCAAATTACAATCCTCAAAAGCTGATAGTGAATACAAAATATTCCTGGAAGATTATCAAAAAGTAATTTCAATTTTTGGGAATACAAAATTTAAATTTTTAAAGGAATAAGACTATTACATATGAAAGCAATAAGACTATTAAAGTATAAAAGCTTTTGAGGATTGTAATTTGACTTAGAATACACACTCGAAAAATATGAAAATTTATTTTTTTTTGTTAAAATAAAATGGACATATATAAAAAACGTTTGTGCCGTGCATGTGCTCCTAAAACTCAAGAACCGCTGGACCGGTGGCTTTGTGGCGCTGTTGTCCTGCTATTTAAATTTGTTTTATTTATGGTTCGATTTGACGAAAATTCACAAAATATATTTATTAAACAAAAATACATTTTCTGATAAAATTTTGACCCGGTAGATAGCGCTGGGGTGAAGTTATTAACAAAGTTGTCAGTATTTATTTTCTGTTTAAAAAATCCCGAGCAGGACCAAACAGCTAGTTTTTATATATAAAAGAACTCAAGCTAAACAAATTACAGGCTTTAAATTGAAATAAGAAAGATCGAATAAAAATTATACGTATTAACAAAAATAATTTTTGCAATTTAATTTTTGTGTTTATTTAAAAAAAAAAAATATTTCAGTGTTTATTTTTAATTATTTAATTTTTTTGCTTCAATTATAATTTGCTGCCATTTCAAAAACTTAATTTCTTTCCCACACAATTTGCTTCTATTTTTTTCTTTTTGCTTCTTTTTTTTCAATTGACAACCAACAATTGTCAACGATAATTGACTAACATTTATTGCAACATAAATTGCCGGCAATAAATTTGTCCAACAAAGTGCTGTCTACATTAAAGATAACATCATTTTGACATTAACTGTAATATATGTCGCAATATTTATCTCTGGTATAGATAGGCATTTACAACTTTCTTTGGGAAGTAAAAAAGTTGTTAAATTTTTATATTTTTTACGTGAACGTGACGTTGTGTTGTGGATAAACCTGATAAAATCAGTATTGTGGTTATTTTGTTGAACTGTTCTATGGTTTTTAATCCAAATTTTGATATTTTAATTAGGCTTAAGTTCATCAAATTTAATTTGCATTAAATTATTTTTATGAAGAAAGGAATCTTACAACATGAAATTAATTAAAATTTATTGATAATTTTTCATTCTTGACTGACCTGAGATTCCAAATAACCACAATACCTACTAATAATTGTTAAAGCTAAGGCACGAGCTCTATGTTTACATTTGTCCTTCAAGTTGTGCTGAAAAAGGTCAACAAAAAAAAATAAGCACAAAAAAATGGAAAAAAACAAAAAATGTACTTTGGACTTCAAGAAAAATTCTTGACAAAAGGTATGAAAAAAAGAAGTAAGACAGAACATTCAAAGCAAATTTCGATCTACCAAAGGTTAAATACAATTTGGTTTAAAGATTGATGATTGACTATTGACTGCCAGCAGTCGTCGTAACCTGCCCGTAAAACGCCTGGGTTCGAATCTCAGGTCAGTCAAGAATGAAAAATTATCCATAAATTTTAATTAATTTCATGTTGTCAAATTCCTTTCTTCATAAAAATAATTTAATGAAGAGTAAATTTGATGAACTTAAGCCTAATTAAAATATTAATATTTTTCTTAATTTTTACATATCAGCTGTTAAAAAATGGTATGCTTGTTTATATTTATTGATGAAGCGAACATTCTATCGGGTTTTTTTTATATGTTTTTATACAAAATGCACAAATAACAAAAACTTAAAGACATTCATCAAATTCTTAAATTTTTTAAAGAGGAATGCCTGTAAAAAGGAGGGAGTGTAGAAGAGCTTGCTTCCAATGACAACCTGTGTAATAAATAAATAAGAATGGAATGCTGCGAGGAGTGCTGATGTCTGCTAAATTAGGCCTTCTATGAGGCCTCTTTACTCATTCTTTTTACCGCTGGGCATGTCTATCTATGTACATTACATACATAAGTAATTTTAATATTTTGTTGTTTTAAAATTTTGTTTATCTGATGAAAATGGTTTTAGCTTTTCTGATAAATAAAGTAAACGGTTTTGTTTTTTTTTGTTAATTGTTTTTAACAAGAATAAAAAAATATTTGTTTTCCAAAACAGTATAAAAACACTTTCTAAAAATGATTGTTTGTTTTTTGATAACAAAATACGATAAGTAAATAAGTTGATTTTAAATGTTAAAATCCGCCGCGCCTTTAAAAAAAATTTAGGTTAGAATAAGTATTATTAAGCCAAAAATATACAATTTTCTTAAAATATGAAGTGCTTTTTTATAAAGTTTTAATTTTATATACATAAGTAGAAGAAATAAGAGAAAATAATAGTTATTAAATCAATTAAAAATATTAACTGCCGAATTTAAATTAATTTAAAAATCAATTTTTTGTATCGAAATAAAATTTTAAAATAAGTTGGATATCTAAATAATTTTTTATGAATAAGGCAGTTAATCTTTAACATCCTAAAATCTGGAAGTTACAAATAAGTATTTAATACTGAACTCTAACACCCCTCTGGATGTGCCATTGTTATCTGTATAAAAGAACAAAACGTTGGCAGTATAATTAATACATATTCTTTAATTTGGGTATGGCACGACAACCCAAAAATTAAGCAACACTAACAGAGATGGTATTTATTTATATGGCAATACTACTGCAGTGTTGGAGACATCGTTGCGGTCAAATGTTAAAATAACGCTGGTCGAACAGCGTTATGCGATGGCATGTTAAGGTGGTTTGTAAAGTAAAGGAGCATATAGACGACATGTTTTTTACATCTGACTTGTCAACTTTGCAAGTCACATGTAATTGTTCATGTCTGTCAAAGTTGCTGTTTTACATATGGTTTATAATATTCGGTAACAAACGTACATGTAATTTGCTTCTGACGTCGCACAGTGAGACAGCCCTTTAGTAACCGCGGCAAAAAATGGTTTTTGTCGTGTCGTCCAATTTGGATGAAATTTTCACAGTATATTAACAGATATATGAGTAACAATTCCATGAAATTTCAGCCTCATAACTTCATTATTTTTTGGTCTAGAGCAAGTCAAAATTGAGGGATGCCAACGCGCTTGAAATATGTTACTTCAATATGTAATATTCAAAAGAATAAAAAAATACATAATTTTTTTTTTTAATTTTTTTAATTAATTTAGTTGTTGTGAATGAGTAGATGAAAAAATAAATTTAAAAAAAAAAAATACAAAAAAAAATTTCTTAACAACAGAATTGTGGTGTAAAAATTAAACATTTTGCATTTTCAATGGACTAGGAAATATAGAGCAGCCCCTCGCCCTAGGTGCAGACTTATATCAAATGAGATATTGAAGTCTCAGCTTTCATTTGAAGTTAAGAACATATAGCAAAAGCTTGCAAAAGAACTTTAAAAATACAAAAAACTACAAAAATACGCAACGCGCACATTCAGTCGCTATACGTAATAACTGTAAAATAATATTAAATTGTTGTTGTTTTTAATATTATTGAGGACAAATAAAGACACAAAAGAACAGAAAGAAGCGGTTAAAACAGAAATAAAAAAAAATTTCAAATTAGTTCTGGGTTTAAAAGTCGATGTGGTGAAACAAGGCATGGGAACAACCAATGATGGTAATGTCTCTAGAAGATTTTTTGAAAATTCAGAAATAACCGCTGACATAACTGGTGTAAATGTAGACTTAATTCACCGATTACAAATTATATTAAATACTATAAATACTAGTAAAAATATAGATGTTGGTAAATTCCATACGTATTGCATGGACACTGCAAAATTGTATGTAGATCTTTATGGCTGGTATCACATGCCTATCACTGTCCATAAAGTTCTCATTCACGGCAGCAAAATGGTATCTGAGGCTGTATTGCCAATAGGTTTGTTTGCAATTTTTTTTGAAAGTGTTTTTTTAAATTTTATTTAAAATTAACTTTTTTTTTGCTACAGGAATGTTATCCGAAGAAGCGCAAGAAGCAATGAATAAGGAGTATAGAAACTGTAGGCTATTCCATTCTCGTAAAAATTCACGCATTTCTACGAATGAAGATGTAATGCGCTATTTGCAAATATCATCAGATCCTTATATTAATTCATTTAGAATGAGAATGAAATTGAAAAAATTAGAATACCATGATGATGTTAAAAAATTTTTGATAGAATGAAAAAAAAAATTGTTCTTTTTTATTGCATTTCAATGGGAGGTGAGCGTAATAGTGGGCGTGTTATTGTAATTTTTGCATGAAATATTTTAAATGTTATAAATTACAGTAATATCAAATTTGAAGGTTGTACCTAAAATATTTTAGAAAATATGGCTTTTTTTATGTTGAGGTTGTATGGGTGGTGGGGGTAAAAGTGGGCCAAAGTTCAAAATTTTTTCCGATAATATATGTAACAATATAACATTCAAGTATACCAAAATTTAAAGTTATACTTAAAGTATTACGGACAATACGGCATTTTACAAATTTCGATTGTATGGGAGGTGGGCGTAAAAGTGGGCGGTTTTTTTTAATTTTTTTTAAACTGGAATTGTCTCAAAATTAACCTGTGAAAAATTTCAGAGCTCTACAATGACTCCTTGTATTTAATGCCGACGTTGTCTCACTGTGCGTCGTCTCTGTTTTTTTCGCATAGTTATTGCAGAACCCAAAGTAGTTCTCGGTTTCAAAATAACTTGCTGCCGCCACAAACATTTTTATTTGCGCCGTGTTATAGTTTAGCCATCTTAACATTTTTTCTTTTAATTCAAAGATAACAATTAAGGATATTATTATGAAACGTTTTTTATATATGTTTTTACTAAAAGGTTAAAATAACATACATTAATCGGACATGTATGTGTTTTGCAGTGTGAAATTTGACATGTCAGATGACAAAAACATATCGTGTACGACCACCTTAACAAGCACAAAACATAATTAGCAAGTTGACTTGCTTTCGATTCTAAATCAATGTTGTTAATGTTATTTTAAAACAAATATGCTGCACTGCTTAAAAAAGGTGAGTTTTCAAAGTTTAAAGCTTCTGCAAGTTATATCGATGTCTTAATCGCTTTTTTTATTTGTATCTTTGCCTTGATTTTCCATTCTATTAAGTCTTCTGTTTAGATTTGGCAAATGATCAAAGTCCGATCTAGTAACAAAGTTAAATTCTGTCTCAAGTATCTCGCAAGATTGAGGGTTTTGGGCACATTATTAGTAAGTACTATTTTGGGATCATATTGTGGCTGCGGTTTAAATTCAGATTGCAATTATAAAGATTCATTTAACCTGAAATAAGCTTCGTAAAAAGGACGAAGTGCTCTATGAACTTCGCGAGCAGACATATTTTCTTTAAAGTAAATTTCCACAATTCGGAAGCGTTGTTCTAACACTAAACGATTTATGATAACTTGCCAAACATTACTGAACAAAATGTCAACACAGTTTGACATTCTCAGTAGTGGCCTCAAAATATTGACAGTCGACAGTTTCGATCGTATTCAATAGTTTTCTTAAAGCCATCGATAACAATCGGTAGTTTTCATAAGTCTTGAAAACTTAAAAAATTTACAAATCGATATATTTGCAATATTATTGTTCGATAATGGAAACTGTACAAGTGATTGGTATACAATCATATTTATAGGTGGAATAACATATTGGATAAAATAAAAAATATTTTTATTTATATTGCGAAAAAAAAATATTTTTTAATGTATTGACAACATCGTACAATACACACATGTGTGCGGTGGTTTTCTTTACGTTCACATAATTATATTCAATAACAAATTACGCCACATATGTATTTGGTTTTATATTTTAACTTATTGAATAATGTGGTTCAAATCGACAATAGCAACAGAAATAATTATAAAGTTATTAATAATAATACTAAAGTGCTCAAAAATATTGCAACTGTATGGGTGGCTTAAGAGACTTTAACTGTCTAATGCAAAAAAAAATTAAAGGTTACATAAATTAACCAAAACATTGAGCCCATACACTTTTGCTAGGCTAAGGCCCGTTTTCACAACTTACCGACAGCTAAAGGTTGGATTTTACTTTACTTTAACCCACCAGGTAGGATGAATCTAAATTTACTTTATCGCTCACTTTTTTTGACGACTCCACAGCCCTGCTTTATACCATAGAATATGTAGAGTCCCAAGTAAATCTTCAGAAACCTAAGATTTGTCGATAAAATTTTATGTTTTTTTTATTGGTTGTCATTATACCCACACCACAATAGTGGGCAGCGTTTTATGTGCTTGTACTGATGTTTGTAACATCTTAGAATAGGCAAAAAATTTATATATTTGATTGCAATGTTAATCAGCTTAGCAAATTTTATTGGAATCGGTAAATATTTGACCATAAAGCTCCCATGCCAATCTTACTCCCGAAAATAGCTTTTAATGCCATAACTTCCATATAAATGTTGGTTTTGACATACAAATTGGTCATGACAAAATGTTGTGCTGGTAGATCCATATTATCGATAAGTTTAAACCACTATCCTAAACTCAAATAAAGGCGAACAAATCTCATATTGATGAAAATACATTAATAATATTCAGGGTTATCGTTGAAAATTTTTGAAAAGAGTCAAAAAAGGGGATTTTCAAGATAAAGGGGAACAAAAAAGGGAATTTCAATTAAAAGAGGGTAAAAAAAAAAATATTAATTTGAGGACTGTTTTTAGCACCTGTCAAAAAAAGTTTGTTCTTCATTATTATAGCTCATTTTTTAATGCTTTTTTTTTGTTATATTACGACTTTTTTTTGCCGATTGAGCGAATTCAAATAAATTTTAGGGTTTTTTCTCGAATTTAAGGCATATTTGCGATAGGAGCAAGTTTTCCTGAAGGGTTTCTGATTCTTTAAAGTTTTTTACAATTGTTAATAAATATAAGGCTTTGCTATTATACTGCTGCTACCAAATGTTTGGGAATTTCCGATAAATTGGAAATTTTTTGTTACCGAATTTTCGCCATTTCGTTTAGATTTAGAGACTTTTAATCAATTTTATGGCTTGTTTCAAATAGTTATAAAAATTTTTCGCCTATTTTTGCAAACTTTTCCGAATTTTTGGAGTAGATTTGTTGCTCTTTGAGGCAATCGTCGCCCTATTCATTTGTAGTCTGAAGACTCCTTTTTGGAGGGCACTTTCTACACTGTCGATTTATACGGGAAACATGTTCAATGCATTATGCAATTAGTATGGGGGATTTTTATTAGAATAAAACGTTCTACCCTTTTTAGAGCAAAATGTTTAAAAAATCGAACACGAAATTGCATTTTTTAAATAAAATGTCACATTTTTTGTAGACAAGAAAACCCATAAGATATTCAATTAATGAAAAATAACAAACATGTATGTTTATGAGTTATGTTTGATATAAGAGAAACTGTAATTTGTTTTGTGTTTTTCTATCAAAAATCTAATTTAGAAGTCGTAAAAAATGTTTTAACACAAACTTTTAACGAATACTAACTCCTTTTTAGGAATGTGCGTTCTCTTCTTTGTTGTTATAAAATCTTCACTTGAAGTCCATTCCTCCATTTCCGCTCTAAACAAATTATGAGAAGAAAGCATTGAATTGTAAATTTCTACTTTGAATCTGTTTTAAAGATTATTTTTAAGCAACGCTTATTTCGAAAACATTTGTTAAGCAGATGCAGTACTGTTCAGCAGTGTTGAGAGAAACAAAATTTGAGTGATATTTCCAAAAAGTGGCCCAAAATAGTTGGAAATTATATAAAAGGGTATTAAAAAAAAGGGTCATAAATGGTACCAGGAACGTCGAAAAAGGGTCAAATTGAAACATTAGTATTACAACGGTAACGCTGCATGTGTCGCCATTTTGACGCTAAAGGGTATTTTTTTACTTTGATTTTTTGTAATTTAACGGCCATTTTCACCAAGTTCGGTTAAAACTAACTTTCAGTTAAAGTTCCGGTTACCAATATGTTTTGACAGCTAAAACCGATAGTTAATTAAAACCGAACTTGGTGAAAATGGCCGTAAGTGTTTTTTTTGCCACTATAACTATAAACATTTTAAGCTCTGTATCTTTGCTTTTTGGTGAAGTTGTCGAAAATGAGAGAACGTAAAATACAGGGTGGCGCATAAGTAATGTTATGATTTATTTAATGAATAACTTTTATTTAGTGAATAACTAGATTAAACTGCAAACCTTTTAATAATAGGTCTGTGTCTTTACCCAAATTTCGTATCCCCGGGGTAAATATTTATTTACAAACAAATTCATGTTTTGTATTAAGACACGTTTATTCCACTCGGAAAAAAGTATTAAACATAAAACATTTCTGTGACGTCATTTTGCCGCCATTATTGCTTATGTTAACAAATAAAAATTGCACGTATAGACGTAGGGTTAATGACAATAAAATAAAAATTTTATAAATACTCTAAAGCTTCAACTTTCCATATCAATTTATTTTTAAGATTTTCACAATACAGAATCAGTTTGAAATTAGAACAACCAACTTAATGGGTGCAATTTAATCTGCAATCAAAAATCCTTTGTATAGCACAGTAAACCAAACATTTGATTTTAGCAAATAACCTACCAATACACCAACAAAAAATTCTTTAATCAAATCAATTCGTTCACCTTCTTTCGAACTATGCATAATATTCGGCCTATTTGATATGGAAATTTATTCAATATTCGGTTCGTAAGCTATTCAAATTTACCTAAAACTGGTTTAAGTATGCTGCTTGCTAATGTTGGAATTGTGCGTAATTTATACTTTTAAATAAAATTGAATTATTTCCGCTTTAAACAGAACAGAATTTTTTTCTCGATTTATAAGAAATTTGAAAAAAGGAGGAAGCAGAAGTTGTTAATTGTAAACGAAAGTAAAGAAACTTGCAAAATTGTTTTAGAATGTTTTGATCGGTAATTAAGTTTGTTTAAACAGTAGGTACATATTTACTTAAGACATTGTATTAGTTTAAATATTAATAACTGTAATTAAGATTGTTATAAATATTCATCTGGGAACTGAATATTAATAACTTTTGCAACAATTCATTGCATTATCTTCCTTTTACTTTGTTTAATCTGCAATGAGGTTGGACAACAGTTGGGTAGTTTTAATTTTTATTCAAATATCTGTATTCAGAATCAAAAAGCTAAGATGCGAATAAAATTGAAATTGTATAATTGCAAAAATTCTGTTTTGATTGGGGCTTTCAAGCAGCATCAAGTGAAATAGTTTTTCGGATCGATCTAATGGTTTCCGTCCGTCCGGCCGGCTGGCTGTCCATGAAATCGCAATTTTAAAGATACATATAAAAGATATGTAATTTGATGAAATTTGTATGAGGATTTTTCTGCATTCGCCAAACAGTGGCGAGTAGAGCAAAATAATACTTAATAAACTTTAAAATAGTTGATATGGAGCAAAATTAATGCTTATTATTTCAGAAACCATTAAAAATTTGGTAAAACCGGTTTTGGATTCATAAAGGGGGCATTTAAAATATATAACACCCATACTTAACTCAATTTAAAAAAAAAGTGGTCGGTAGGTCTAACCAATAATGAGCTGTGATAGGTTTTGTCGCCGATTGGAATATTTAGAAAGGAGTTGTAAATATAAAACGAAAAAAAATATATATAAGTATTTACTTAACACTTCTGCCGCTTTTTTCCGAGCACTAAAATGCACGAATTTTCTTTGAGAAGAAAAACAAGTCAATAGTGAGTTGAATTAATTCTGATTTTATTAAAATAAATCAATGGCTTTTATACTAAGCTTTAACATATCATCAGCATTTACCTAAATTGATTTCCTTTAACTTTAAATGGTTCAAACCGTGGGAATGCTGATGCTGCTTTTTTTTTTTTTTGTTTATACAACTTTTGACTTGCAATAATGAAAATAAAATAAAATACTTAAAAATAAACAAAGTTCTTTAATTACAAACTTAAAAGTGGTGTGCATAAAAATAGCACACTCACTACAGAGCTGACGAATTGTTGTGTTTGCACTCTTTTTCACTTTGGTTTTGCTCATGTACAAAATTATATTTTTAAAGTATTGTACATTTTACAAACGTTGCCGCAATGATTCGTTCGCTTTCATGCATCGTTTAATTTAGTTCCTACAGAAATCAAATCAGAAATTTATAAATGATCTTTTAGTTATGAGGCATTTTTAATCAATCCCTTCTGATTTATTATTTTTTTCATATAAAATCGGTAATAAATCGGATGATTACTTTGTTTCACAAACAAAGTAAAACTTTTACTTTAGACTTGGCCTTTATGTTTAAACAGTTTCCTGGTCTGAACTGAAAAAACCGTTGTGAATCATTGATGATGATGTTGTTTTTATAAATTCCCTGAATTTAAGGTGTGATCTTGTCATTTTATTTAAAACTTCATTACATACATAATATTGCAAACATTTAATTTTATTTCTTTCTTTCTTTTTTTTTCTTTACACAATTGATAACAAGTTTTTTCGTTTTATTTATATTTATTTAAAATTGAGATGTTCTACGCTAAAAAAAAACATCTGTCCATCTAAACGTGAAAATTATACCCATCTTTTTAATCACGTTTTTTTACACAAAACTGAGCTTGCGGTCTTTATTCAAGGAAATTACAAATAAAAAAAAGTTTATTTAATCCCTTAAGAAACAAACAAATTATTTTGTTTTAAATACAACGTTCTCATTTAATTGTTACGCTTTATAATACCGATAACTTTTAAGTTAAATTTATCTTGTGAAATTTAATGCGATTATATAATAATTTAAAAAGAATTTATTGCGCCTAAAAATTATGAAAACAATTTTGTAGATGTAACATTTTCGTTTTTCAATATTTACGGTAGATAATACAGTTACAAATATTCGTTGACAGATTGAGTTACGATAGCAAAAGTGTAATTGACTATGAAGTGGCGTCACAACTTATGCTTATTCAGATGTAAGCAGCTACAAGTATTTTTACAATAGTCATTGTGGCGTGGATCCAAGGGGGGGGGGGGGGGAGGAAGGTTTCGTCTTTAGTATCTTTAAAAATTGATTTCTAATTAATTTTTCATTTATTTCCTGTTTTTATTCCTTAGACTTTTATGTTATTTTAGTTAACGAGGTCAATAACAAAACGCAACAATTCCACTATAACAGTTTTTCGGATAAAAAAATAATATTAACTAAAGTCAGTACATTCAAGAGAAAAATTAATCCATTCGTACTTAAATCTATCCGAAGCGGTATTAATTTTCTTGATTCCAGAAAGATTGATTGAAATACGAATTATTCAATTGCGAAATACTTAACTTACCCATATTAACTCCCGAATTCGTACTTAAAATAAAGAACAACACTCGGTATACATTAAGTTGTTTATACTTACTTTAAGTACGAGTCGTACTCAAAAATTCAAGTACGAATAACACTAAAACGTACTAAGAACAATTCCAATTGAAATTACTTTCGAAAATCAATCCCGGAATTTCTTTAAATAAGTACAAAATTCTTAAACCAAGTAAAAAAGATTAAACTTTTCGTTGGTAGTGCCACTCTTAGAGAAATATTACAAAGTGAGCATTTAAATTCCATTTAACTTATCTAAGTGTGTTGCAGACACTACAACAACACCACAAAAGTTGTTAAAATGATTAACTTGTTGTATGAAGAAACAACAAAAACAACAGAACAAGGCGAAAACACATTATTTTCATGTTTAAAAAGTAAAATAAGAAGCAATAATTCCCATATTTTTTTTTAATTATTTAGTTAAATTCATCATATTATTAAAGTAGAATGATAACGGAAACAATATTGGGCAAGCTGCTAGTGTCTTATAATTGAGAATTATTCCGTTAACAAAGGGCGGAGTACAACAAGAGCGAAATAAACTTTTGTAACGAGTAACAGTCGTACCTAAACAAGAGCGGAAGGCGGAACGTTTTCTTCCGCTTAGCTTTTACGCTGATATGCCATACCTAAACAAGAGCGTTAACGTTGTGCCACAAACAGTAGTGTTAACTTTCTTGTTTAATAAAACCCATATAATAGAAATAAAAATAAGACAAACCCCGGCTAGATTGACAAAAAATAGCTAAATTGTCATTATTTATTATTATAGCGGCCAACTTCACTATTAAACGCGCTGTCAAAATCGGATTTTTCAATTGTAAAGCGTTGACGCCGCGCTATTTAGGGATGCTTCATTCTAATTGAACGGGCATGAGAATTTTTGACAACTAGAAAACGCATTCCGCTCTTGTTTAGGTATGGCTGTAAGTAAAATAATAATATTATCTCTGGTTCTGTTGGGTAAGTGTTTAATTTATAATCAATCAAATCTAACTTTCGAATTATTTCAATTACAAATCGAGATTAAACCGTCTTAGCAGTTCTTGAATCAGTTTGAGATTAATTAAATTTCACTTTTAATTAAGTCAATCCTCTACCCATGTTCTGTAACTTTAGTGAGAACTTCTGGCATCGATAAGATGTGAAACAAAATATTCCATCTTTTCTCGAAAAGTGTGTCTGTAACTCATGTCAAAAACTATCAAAAACTATCAAATTTGCGCTCAAAGCCGATTTGGCATTGCAGACATATCGTTGACGGCGACCAAAGTTTACTAAAATTTAAAATTTTTTAATGACGGCGGCGAAACGTCTGCTATGCCAAATAATGTAAAGTGCGACTTTAATGTTTGTTGTTTGCAATCGAATTTTGAAAACATTCGTATATTGTATAAAAATGTTTAAAGCAAAATAATTTCACAATGAAAAAATATGCCAAGAATAAAATATTATTATTATTATTTGCATTCTGAATTTTAAATAATTTTATAAAAGGTTATGTTATAATTTTTTTTCGTCCGTTTTTATTCGTGGGTTTATTTGACAGTTCAAAGCGGGAACTTTCTCACAGACACACTTTTTCTATAAATTTGCCTAAAAAGTTACAAATTCGGGATTACATATGGTTAAGTTAAGTATTTCGCACTTGAGTAATCGGTGCTTGAATCAAGCGTTCTGTATTTGATTTAAGGAAATCCGTGCTTTTCGTACTATTACCACTGCTTCGGCTTGATTTAAGTACGGATGGATTGATTTGTTTTTTCAGTGTATTCAGAAAGAACCAAAAAAACTTAAAAAGTGGAATTATGGACTTCCTCCACCACAAGTCACGTTATTTTCAGAACATTATAACTTTTTAATATATCCTTAATTTATATTTTATACCACATTTGAATCGGTTATTTTGAAAAACAAATTAACCAACAAAAAATTCAAAATTAAGTTATTGGGCGATTAATGTTTTTTAAGGGTAAATACCACGTTTAATGCAAAAAAATCAAAAATAATTTCCCCAGGTGAAGTTTAGCAAAGCCGAGAAAATATTTGGGTTGTTCACGAAAAGCGGATTACCAGGGGCCTAATTCTGGCAGTCGTGATCGAGTAATTTCTCGATTCGAAAGCAATTTATTATTTAATTATTTCAGTCAATACTGAACGAATCGGAATAATTTTTTTAGTGTTATAAAGCATTAATTTTAGTTTCACAATACTAAAAAAATAATTTCGATTCGTTAAGTATCGACTGAAATAAAATTGCTTTCGAATCGAGGAAGTACTCGATCACGACTGCCAGAATTAGGCCCCAGGTTATATGGTATATTATATTACCATATATATATTAATAGCAACAAATATATCGAAAACAAAATTAAATAAATGTATTTTGTTGTTGTAAATATAATTAATTAACCATATAACCTGATAACCAGCTGATAACAATTGTTAAGTGCAGAAAGAAGTCAATTGACGGCACTTGACAGCTGCAATACGACGCCCAAATCTACCAATAAATAGGAAAAAAGTAAAAGCAGAATGCACTGTAGAACGAGTGTATGATGACGAACAATCATTCCAAAACAAAAATATATCTGTGACAATAAGTAAATTTTCGTTTTACTTTTAAAGTCCCCAATAAAATAAGAATATTTCGTACAAAATTTACAATAAAGACGGTTGTTTGTTCCAGAAACCAGTCAAGTGCAAAATTTTTTTATATTTTAATACATGTATGTCAAAATATCAAACAGTTGCAAAAATGGATAACTTTCATAGGAAAATATATCGGTTTTGTAATAGTAATTTTAAGATTGCCTGAAATCAAAAATTTTGCACTTGACTGTTTTTTTAAATAAACGGTTCATTTAAATAAGCTGCTAATGCTAAATAAAAATTTTTTTGTTTAAACAAATTTCTAAGAAGTTCCCTCCCAAACGTTAAGGCTGGATCCGCGCCTGCATGTAATAGTGTTTTTAATTTTAGTTTTTCGCATGTTGACAATTTTTGTTTACTGTTAAGTAGCAAGTAGTTACAATGTGTACTTAAATAGATAAGTTTTACTTAATTACTATTCGTATCAATTAAAATTGTTTTAGCGACTTGGGTCCTTAAAAAGTTTCATGTTTTAGCTATTTTTTTTTTGTCGTTTCTAACAAAAGTTATTAAAGCCTTCGCCACATTTGGAAAGGGATAATATATAAAAGTTTGTAATTTCTACAATATTGATTTTAGACTCTGGATATTTTATATAGAATCTTGGTCTCTATGACTAGCGAAGTTGATTTTACGATGTCCGTCTGTCCGTATGTACGATGAAATGAGTTTTCCGAAGAGCCCAAACATTATGAGCACTAGGTTGTTATATATTTCTGTCAAATAGGTATACTCCGTTTGAGTTTGGTATTGAAATTCTGCCTGATTGGCCCACAAATGACTGACATAAAATCAAAAATCGACGACTGCCTGTATTTTTACCCATAAATTCGTTGTTGTTGTTTTTTCTGTACATCATTTTTTTAATTCCCTAAGCTAATCCCGCGAAGCTGAACGCTTGTCTTCAGGAAAGAAACCAGTGTCTCTGGCGGTAATAGAACCCGCAACCCCGGCGCTGATAGACTAGTTCACTACCAGCTGGCCTACCAGGGCACTCTGGAGTTTCCAAATTAGTTATCAATACACAACCTTTCTCAAAAAAATGAACAGGTTTGCAGAAGTGGGAATGGTAGCTCATATGCAAAGTTATTATAGATTTCTGTAAATCCAGAGAACGGCAAGAGCCAAAGTTTCCAAATAAGGAACAAGCATCTTGGTTCTACCAAATGTGAACGGAATTAAAGAAACGTTCTGTTTCTCTAGGGAAACAATGCAGCCAATACCTGGAAACCAGCAGAATTCGAAATTGATAGATCTCTTGAGAACGCGGCTGATAAGAGATCCTTTCTGGTACTTAGGGAGTCACTAGTCCCTGGTGTTTTTGGCACTAGACTCCAGAAGTATACTTTTTGCAAAAAAATGCTTTTTGCATTTTGAAAATATGTTTTTTTTTTCAAAGAATATTACTTTTCTTACGAAAAGATACTTTCTGGGATCACGTGGTGTTTGTGTTTTGGACCCAACTACGTGGAAAGGAAGATCTTAAAAAGCCTACTTCGAGGGTTAATTTTAAACTATTCGTGGGAATTTTGGCCTGTGGGCGGATTTCCCTAGGTACTGTGGCTATTCAACAGATGCTGCTAGCATATTACCAAAAGCAGCGGAGATCTGATAGCTCCAGCTCCTAAAGAAGTGTCGAGTGTATAATTTGTTTGCACTCTCACACAGGAAACGCGGTTGGTAATCGCATTTTTTACCACCCAGGGATTATGATCAACTTAAGGTTAGACCAATCTAAATCTTATCAACATCTGCTTTTAAGGGATGGCAATATCCTCTTAGACTTTCCCAACGATTCAGAATGTATATACCCTTAAAGGTCTCTGATGATAATATTGATGTATTACAAACGGAATGACAAAATCAATATACTTCCCATCTTTTAAGTGTTGGGTATAAAAATAAATTTGTCAAACTTTGTTTCAAAAAGAAACATCATTTGTGTAAAACAATTTATCTAAATATAAATTAACAGATACAATTTCTATCACTTAAAATGAATTAAAACCTAATTTAATATAAATATTTAATGGACAATTAAAATATTTTCTAAAAGTTTTTCACATATGTAATTTTTTAATTTGTTTTCATCCAAATTAAATAGTAATTTATTTAACAGTTTGTTTTATTTTGTTGACTTATTAAAAACCATTTTAATATTGACAATTTTTGCTGTCAAATGTTGTTTCCCAATAAACCAAGCGACATTGTAACGATATCGAAACGACAGCATACAGGTGATAGAAAGTAAAACAAGTGATAATCGTTTTAGAATCGAAAACGATAGTTTTTATGGACTAAATTGTATCTTTCCTTATAATATCGTTATTCCACTGAATTATGACATCGTTTTCGATACCATAATTTTCAATAATAACGACAGTGAAATCTCGTTTTGAAAAAACTTGAGTTTTTTAGAGTTTTAAATTTTAAAGATGTATTTGATGTGCATCCTCTAAACAAATTATTCTTTCAAGAGATATTACAAATGATCTGCGACAATTTTTTAACAATTAACAAAATTAAAAGTTATCTTTAAATTTAAAAGATATAACTTTAAATTTTTTGTGTAATATTTATATAAAATTAGTTCGCAATTTATTCTTATAAGAACTTGTGGGGTAACTTTTTATTTTTTTTTTATTATTAAAATAATTTTCAATGCTTAAATAATTTTTGATGCTTTTTTTCAAATGTTTATTTTTAAATATAAAAAGGGTATTGTGCACATTTGCAATTGATACATTTGCAGTGCATATTATGATTGATCGTGAACATACAACTTTTATTTGTTGTTCAAATGTGTTATTTTTCTAAAAATATATTCTGACAACACAAAAAACGGCTGGTAGCACTGTTTACAATTATACACAAGCAAATTAAAATAAATGTTTTCTTTTTAATTAAATTAAATTTAATTCTTTTTTTATATTAAAACCCACGAAAATGTTTAATTTATAAATTTCCTTAAAACCAAAATGGCACTTAATATGTCAAATATTCACCCTTATCGTGGTTGGCGTATTTAAAATACGCCTGCGACTGTTTCGTAATAGATTAAAGAGAAGGTGAACTTATTTTCTTTAATCTATTACCAAACAATCGTAGGCATATTTTAAATACGCCAACCACGATAAGGGTGCTTATTGTTTGCAACTGAGCAAATATGCACTACTAATTTTGCTCATGGGTTTTTAAGTGCAAACAATTAATCTATTACCAAACAGTCGTAGGCGTATTTTAAATACGCCAACCACGATTAGGGTGATTATTGTTTGCAACTGAGCAAATATGCACTACTAATTTTACTCATGGGTTTTTAAGTGCAAACAATGTAAAAAATACCAAATTGCAAATACGAAAAATTTCTGTTGTTGTGTTGTGCAAATGTGTATATTTTTGCACGCATTTGCATCGTTTGCAGACTTTGCACTACTCATCGTGATTTTTCTTAAAGAAAATAGAAATAATAAGTATTGTAGTTAACTGTTTAATGGTTTTTAATTCAATTTTTTTACATTTTAATTAGGCTAAAATTCATCAATTTCATTTTTTATTAAATTATATTTATGAAGAAAGGAATTTTACAAAATGAAATTAATTAAAATTTATCGAACCCAGGCTTTTACGGTAAGTTTCCCTTACGTGTTTCGATTGCAACCACTCAATCTCTTCAGAGGGGTTTATCGTTTTACGCTTACTGCCATTAACGACGGCTGGCAGTCAATAGTCAATAGTCCAACATCAATCTTTAAACCAAATTGTATTTAACCCCTTTGGTAAATCGAAATTGTCCTTACTTCTGTTTTTTTATACAGGGTGGCCCAAAAAAGACTGAACGATTAAAAATAGTTATATCTTTTTTGTTTTTAATAATTTTTTTTTTTGTCTTTTGCAGGTTATTTACTGGTTTTTGGAGATAAATCATGGCTACATATGATGTGCAGAAACGCGTCAAAATCATTGAATTTTTTTATTTTTTTTTTATGAACGAATAATTTCCAGAAATTCTGATTTTGCTTGGCCTCCACGTTCACCAGATTTGACTGCTCCAGACTTTTTTTTGTGGGGTTATTTGAAAGGAGTTGTGTATATCAATAAACCCCAAACAATTCAAGAGCTTAAGCACAACATTCAAGCAGAAATAAGCAACTTGGAACCAGAAACTCTACGGGCAGTAATGGAAAGAGCCAATTTTTGTTTGCAAGAAAATGGACACCATTTGAGAGATGTTATATTTCACACTTAGATTTAAAAAATTTCCATGAATTAAATATTTAAAAACATAAAAAAAAAATTAATAAAAAATAAAAACAAAAAAGATATAACTATTTTTAATCGTTCAGTCTTTTTTGGGCCACCCTGTACTTTTTGTCAAGAATTCTTCTTGAAGTCCAAATTGCTTATATCGTTATAAATAACATAATATTATATTATAATCGCAGTAAAATATAAACTCGTTTTCGCTATCATTTCGTTCTATGGTTAATTGGGTTATTAAATTTATTTTAAATAAATTAATTGATACAAATAATTTTAATAATCATACCCTTTGTTAACATTTTTTTTAAGCTAAAATCTATAGTTGTTTTAAAAGCAACATATTAAAAAAATATTTCGTGATTAGGTCTACAATTTCAGCAAATACAATTTTCGTGTTCAAGTCATTATTTCGACTTTTTTTATAAATTTGTTTTAGAATTGCAATTTAAAAAAGCATGCCACGCCACTAAAACAAAAAGTTATCAATATTTAATAAATATTATTTATCATATACATATGTAGATATACATAAATATTGATTAGTAAAATTTAAGAGCAAAGAAATTAAAATTAAAAACAAAGCAGCGAAATACGTTGTAAGCGGCAAAATAATAATTTTTTAAGAAAGCAAAAAATTGTTTTTAAAATCCAAGATTACTTTTTTTTAGACTATCAAAAATAATGTTAATTAAAACCATGGCCCAATTAGTAGGTCTGCGCACAACTACAACAATGCAACAATAGAAAAAACAACACGCGTTTTGTTTGTGTATTCAAATGGTAAAAATGTCAGAAAGTTGTCAGCCGTCAAGAAATATGTATTTTGTATTTATCATGTATTTATTTTGTAAAATAAAAAATTTTTAATCGAAATTTTTGTAAAATAAGATTGTTCTAAAAAGAGTGCTTAGGACTAATTGGGCGATACAAAAAACGAAACCGAAAGGAATATGAGAAGATGTTTTCTATATTTTATGTATATAAACAATTTCATATACATATGTATATGTTAAATACATTTTTACATTTTGCAAAATACTACCAGTATTTTCTGTTCGTGTTTTAAAATTTTATAAAAGTACATATCTCCCCAGTGATGATGCAGCAGCGCAAATGTATTTATCATTTTAGGCCGAAAGTGCCATGTCCAGATCATGTTACAAACAAAAATTAGTTTGGAGATAATCATTTGAACAGCACACTAAAGACTGCTTACTTACCTCCTCCGCCATCATATGGGTGTTGAGAAAACAATGGAAATGCTTTACCCGATATACAAGAAGTGTCCCCTTGGTCAACATGTTGGTCTGTGGAAATTACTCTGTTGATGTGGTTTTCTTCACACCATATGCAGGCGGCGGAGGAAAATAAGCAGTTTTTAATGTGCTGTTCAAATGATTTTCCCCAGATTAATTTTTGTTGATTGAATCGTTCATACCAAATAGATTCTGTAACATGCTTTGGACATGGAACTTTCGGCATCAAATTATAAATACATTGACGCTGCTGTATCATCACTTTTAGTTTTTTTATTTATTACGTACATAAATATGTGAGGAGCCGCAGAACAAAACGTACTTTTTCACACATTTAAAATTTTTGGGAAATTGAGGATTATTTATTTCGACCCCTTAAAAAACTGCATGAACCTGGAAATGAAAAGAAGTTTTTTGCTTACCAAAAGATGCATCAAACTGCCGTAAGTCAACACATTAAATGTCAAGGATGTTTAATATCAAACCAATTTTATATCGAAAAAGTACGTTTTGTTAAAAAAAAATGAAAAAGTACGTTTTGTTAAAAAATATAGAAAAAGGAACGTATTCCCATGTTTAAATTTTCTACAGATTCTTGTAATTCTTCCATGTTTTAATTATACTATTGAATTAATTATTTTTTTCATAACACTCATTCACCAAACAAAAGTTAAATTATTGCAATTGTTGGTGGATATTCTTGAAAACGCGTCGAAGAAATACAAATTTACATTACAACAAAAGCAAATTTTATTTAACAGTTAATTTTAAATAAAATGAAATGATATAAATAAACGTCAAACAAATTAAGAATATTAAGAAGAATATACACGAAGAAATGGCAAAAACAATGAAAAAAGCACGTTTTGAAAAGAAAAAAAGTACGTTTTGTTATGCACCAATTTTTTTAGAACCCAATTTCTTGGTAAAAAAAAAAAAAATATGCTAACTAGATTTTTTCTTAAAGATTTCAACCCAAATATTATAAAAATATCAAAAAACCAATTTGTCAAAAAATGCGAAAAAGTACGTTTTGTTCTGCGGCTCCTCATGTATATTATTTTATTATTGAAATTATTTAAAATTTTTGTCATCACAATTATTAAATTTAATTTCTATTTTCACAATAAGAAAAATAATTTTTTGAAATAAAAAATCATTAAAAAAGTAAACAATTTTCAAATAAACACAATGGCGTTAAAAAATGTAAACAACTTTTGACATTTTGCCCATTTATGCCTGTGTATTAGTATTAAAAACACAACTCTGCAAAAAATCAGCAGGCGTTTCGAGCAGACCTACTAATTGGGCCATGATTAAAACTTTTATGCAAAAATCAAAAAACCTTAAATTTCAAACAGCATTCCAATTCACTGTTTAATTTTCTTTTTAGTGGAAAAACGTTTCAAGCCCAAAAACGTGATGTCTGTTTAGGCGTTTTTCCACTACGAAAAGCATCATGACTGGTGGCTTTAAAACGTTATTCCACATTTCACAACAGAAAGTGTCTACTTAAAACTTTCTTCCACATAACCTGCTCTGTACTGAAATTCTGTAACTTTTTAACGACAAAAAATTGTCGTTAAGTAGTCAAATTCGTTAGCTAACGATAATTGTCGTTAAGAGCTATTCTGTTATGAAATTTTAACAATTTTTATCGGCAAATTATGTCGGTAGCTAACGACACAAAAAAAGTTCTTGTTAAATAATATCGATAATAAATGTACGGTTAAAAGATTAAAAATATAGAGCAAGAAAGTCAATTTTTAACACAAAAAAAAGTAAAAAAGTATTGTCGATCAAGCCCGACCCTACATTACAGTATTTGCGCGATTATATTTCCGCGAAAAAGAGTATGTTGTGAGGTTAAGATTAACAAGGTTATATTATACAGACAACCAGCCAGCCTCATAGAAGGACGAACCTCGTTAGATGGATTTTAAAATTGATTCTGTGTCAATCGGTGTACTAAAAGGTGGGTTAACAACCTATATTTAAATGTGTTACACACATTTGCACAAACACATAACACCCTTTTCATACACAGTTGTGTGGGTATAAAAAGTAAGAGCAGAATGTTGTGATAGAGTGGGTTAGGCACCTCGTAATTTTTTCCTATGCATAAAAATATTATAAACTAACATATTTGTTTAGAAATATAAGCAATATTTAAACATTTTCATTCATGCCCTATGCTCCAGTGGGAGTTAAAGGAACATACATATATATATATTCATTCATGTTTTGTTAAAATAAATTTTTTACAAGCTAATTATATCCTTCACCGAAGGTAAGAGGGTATATATAACTTTGTCATTCCGTTTGTATGTTCCACAATATTGATCCTACACCCTATAAAGTATATATATTTTGGGTCCTTATGAAAAGCGAAGTTCAAATCCGGTTGTCCGTCTGTCCGTGTGTATGTTGAAATGGGTTTTCCGAAAACCCCAGAAATGATCTGGAATAGGTTGATGTATATTTATGTCACATATACTCCGTTCAAGTTTGCTATTGAAATTCAGCCAGATCGGTCCAAAAATGACGGAGATATGAGCAAAAAACCACGACTACCTCTAAATTTTTCCAAAAAACCCTTGTTGTTGTTGTATTTTTTTTATTTCTGTATATCTTGAGAACGGCAAGAGCCAAAGTTTCCAAATTAGGTACACACATTTAGGTTGCCAATACACACCATCTTACAAAATGTGGGCGGGATTGGAGAAGTGGGCGTGATACCTCCCATACAAAAAAAATTAAAAAATGTATAAAAACCTAAAATTTTGGGCTGCCATATGTCCTATGGATGACTTTTATATCAAAATATCGGAAATTTTTAGTAGGACATATTTTATAAAAAACTCGGGAAAATCGGTTCAGATACAAAAAAGTTATGACCAAAATTGATTTTTTTTTTTTTAAATACCCTCTTTCGGGAACCATAGATCTCCCCGAGTCCAAGTTTTATAACTAAAGTAAATGGTAAATTTCTTCTTCAACACGTCGGTATATAAATCTGCCAAATAGGTTATAAAATGGCTGAGTTACAACCGAAATACTGAATCCCCAAAAATTACTCTTTTTATAATTAACTTTGTTAAAATATATGTATACAAGTATATATAAATGTTTATATATAAATATAACTTAAGTAAATGGTAAAATTCTTCCTATTTAAAAATATCAAATCGGTTAGACAATGGGTAATTTATGAGCAAAATACTCCAAAAATGGGCTAAAAAACATCAACATTTTTATAAAAACCTAAATTTTAGGGCTGCCATATGCCCTATGTATATGACTTATATACCAAAATGTCGGAAATTTGTATAAGTTATAACCGAAATACTGGGGTCTAATCACCGCATACGATATCGAGCAAAATCCATCGAAATTATTTATTTTGGTATCTTGAAACTCGATATCGAATGAAATGTATTGAATTTGAAATAATACCATTCGACATCGAGTAACTTGACATTACATTTATCAAGTTTTCATTCGATACGCCAGTGTCTATCGTATGCAGGGGTGATTAGACCCCTAACTTCCCGAAAATTACTCTTTTTATACCCTTCACCGAAGGTAAAAATGGTATATATGTATAACTGTAATTTCTACAATATTGATCCTACACCCTATAAAGTATATATATTCTGGGCCCTTACGAAAAGCGAAGTTCAAAACCGGTTGTCTCTTATTTAAAAGAGTTTCTGTCTAATTGCTATGTATTCTGCTCGCACAATGGTGAAGGGTATATAAGATTCGGCACAGCCGAATATAGCACTCTTACTTGTTTATTTTATATTTTTTTTTAATTTCAACTTTGACGTTCTTATATTTTACCGATATTTGCCGTCAATATTTCTAAACCAAAAAAAATCGTTTATTTAAAATAGAGAATAACAAATTCGTTAAAGTAACCGAGATTTCTCGTTACTTAACGATAACGGTAGTTAAATTAAAAAAGTTACAGAATTGATGTACTGGAGCGGTTTGTGGAGGTATGCTATTATTTTTTCAGCATTTCCACTATTTTATAACCCGTTATTTTTTTGTCTTTCCAATTTTACACTTAAAAATTACTTTCGACAATTCCGTTCGAAAAATTTGGTTAGTATCTTACAACGCACTGTAGGTAATTTGACCCGAAATCTTGTCCAAAAATAATTTTTTGCACTAACAATAATAATATAATAACGGGATCTTATTTTTTGTAAAAAATATCGATTGATACGGATATTAAATTTAAATTCAATGAACAGTCTAAAAGAGTAATATTGTGTCGCTTTTACAATGTTATTCGCGAATAAACTGACAAAAGAAATTTAGATAATAATAAAGTAACACTTAATTTTAGATATGGGCATTTCCATTTTGACGTGTCATGATATTTGTACCACAAAATTTAAAAAAATTAAATGAAGAAGTCAAATTTGTGAAAGGGTTTTTATATATACAAAGTAATGAAGATTTGCAGATATAAGCAAAAATCTGCGCTGTCGTGCCGTTAAAATAACGGAAGTGGATTTTGACTTGCATTACAAAACTGAATAAGACTGCGAATTAAGCAAGATGTTTAGTATAAAACCTTTTTTAGTAAACTTTGGACTAATACAGATTTATTTTTCAAGCTATAAAATTTATAAATCTTTGCTCATTTAAGGTAAATATGGGCATTTTTAACGAAAAGTCGACTTTTTTTAATGTAACGCCAGATTGCAAATAAGGTTGTATTTTTGGACCATGTTGTTCAATCTTTATCCCTTTTGTTACTATTTGTAGAGCTTGTTGCGCTTTACACCAAAATATAAAAAAGTAAACTTTACATATAAAATTTTTTGAGAAACAATTTTAAATACTTCTGGCGTTACTTTACAAAAAGTAGACTTTTCGCTGGAAATGCCCATATGTATAAATTAAAAAAATAACAATTTCGCTAACGCAAAATTGATTCTTCGTATTTGAGAGATAAAAATGCAGCAATTTATTATTCTTAATTAAAGAAAGCATTTACCTTCAGCATAAATAATTAGGAAAAACTTGCCGATTTTCAAATTCTGGATTTAATTGTATGTTTTTGTTTTGTATCTTGATATTATATAACTTAATTTCAATTGTTATAAAGAATACACAACTTTTAATTTATGACATGTAACTAAACGTGTAAATGGCTACTTAAGTTTATTTTTCTCTAAAGTATACAAATTAAATACATACATATATTTTTAATTTGTTGTATGATGCCTTTTGTTTTTTTAATTGAACGGTTAGTGTAAAATATATATTTTATTTTTTGTTTTGATTTATACTGTCAAGAGCGCAATACTTTTACACATTGTATAATTTTAATTGTGTCAAATATTTTTTCTGAAAACAATTTGCAACTTGATTGGCTTCAAAAAGGTGTTATTTACTATATGACGGCGACATTTTATTTTTAATAACACGAATTAAAAGTATAAAAACCATTTAAATAGCATTTGAATACAACTTCATATTATTACTAAAGATTAATGTATTTAACTACTTGTTCACTTAGTATTTCTGACCAAATGACTAATATTGGGAAATTTTTTAATAACTCACACTACTTATTTTTTTTCTTTTTTTAACTTTAAACGTCATAATTGAGTAGAAGTAGTTGAAGTCCAATGAATCGGCTAAATTATTATGGAATAATATGAGATAAAATCATGCATTTTGATCGAGCCAGAAGTGGTTGTAATGTTTTTTTTTTTAATATTAAAGTTCTAGTCACTTTTTTAATTCAGTTTTACAAAGATTGAATTAACACAATTAAATTTATTCTTTTCTAAAAATTTCTATAAATTATATACAGGAATAACAAGAATTTTAGTGCTGAGTGTACAAATAAAACTAAGCATATATAACCGACATGTGAGTTTGTATTGAGAAAAGATGGAATGTTGTAAAACAACATGGGATTTTATGAAAAAATTAGACGCAGTCGAGGGTTTTTGTTCAAATCTCAGCTATTTTTGGACCGTTCTGGCTGAATTTCAATAGCAAATAATTCGTTTAATAAACTTCGGTACTCACCTACGGTGAAGGGCATAAATATGCCACAAGTTGAGGATGTTTAAGGCATGCACAGTTAGTTTTAGACTTAACAATTGGATCTTCGCTTCGGAACAACCCACGTCCCACTTGGCCAAAAATTTTCAACCCAGCAACAGCTGTATCAACTGGTATCTTTTCCTCAGAAAAGAAAAAAGCAATAGAAAATTGTACCTTACCCGTCTTATAGACCACATCTAGTCCCATCATACTTTGTCCTTCCAAACAACCATTTGTTAAAATTAATGTATTGTAATATTGTAAATTAAAGTTTCACATCAGTCAACTAGAGCAAAAACTAGGTTTGGTTAAGTTCCATGGGCAGCCATCGAGACAGCTCACTTGGGTCCTTCAATGGTCCCTGATACCCAGCCCCAATGCCCATCCTAGAGAGCAGTTACTTAGATAGCGTCACTGAAAAGTTCAATCAATTCGTATTTCTAATGAAGAGAATAAGCGATCTAAGTTCTTTCCTAGATAGATCCTCTAAGCAGGCAAACACCCGCTCTCCCAGGTATCCCATTCTCCTAGCATGACTGCCCACCGGCCATGATGAAAGTGAAACGTGTTCGTTACAAAAATTAGGGGTTTTTTAAAAACACAAAAGACAATGTTTTAGGGATGGTCAATTGTATCAGTAAAATGTTGGATTTTACGTGGAATCAAATTATCTATTTAGTATTTTTTTTAACTACGTCATTAAGTGTTTTTAGGTTCTTTGTCTCTATTTAATCTATAAAAAGTGGGTGAAAATACGTCAAAGGTCGGCGCAAATAGGAAAGAAATTTCAGTTAAAGAGCGCAAGTCTATCTACGGTTAATATTAATTTAAAATTTCTGCAATATTTTTTAAGCAAAACTTTATTATGCACCTTAAGTAAATTTTTAATATTAATTTACAACTAATTTATTATTTAAGCACTTTCATTTTTCAAAAAAAAAATTGTTTACTTTACAATGCCTATCCTAGAGAGCAGTTACTTAGATAGCGTCACTGAAAAGTTCAATCAATTCGTATTTCTAATGAAGAGAATAAGCGACCTAAGTTCTTTCCTAGATAGATCCTCTAAGCAGGCAAACACCCGCTCTCCCAGGTATCCCATTCTCCTAGCATGACTGCACCGGCCAGTGCCCAGTTACAATTGATACCACTGTTATAATTTGGTCCCTATTAAACCTAAGTAGAGAGTTAGTTCTCCGTTCATCATATCCAAAAACTATTTAAGTTCTTTTCAAAATAATAAATTGTGAATAATCTTTGTTTTTTAAACCAGAGCTTAATGAAATAACTATTTTTTTAAACTTTTACTTTAAGCCTCATGCAAATCTAAAATTTAAATAGAATTCAAAAACGTTTCCTTATACCTATTACACAAAATTTCCTTAATAAGAATATATTTGTTTATCTATATAACACCGATTAACAAAAATATTAATTATATTGCAACCGTTCAAATATACCTTGCAAAATATACTTTTGCACGTTCTTCAATTTTTGTTTAATATTTTTTTATTTGAAATTTCTAAAGTAATCATGATGTTCATTTACCATTAGTGAATGGTAAATCGGTTTTGTTTTCAAAATCGAAAATCGATTTGGTGTTAAAAAAACGATTTTTCGCAATCGAATTGGGCTTTTACAATCGATTTTTTATTATTATCAAAATTTTGGCAATTTTAAATTTTTATCGTTATTGAACAAACAGAATATGGATACATATTAACGATACTATTAAAAATATAGTATATGCAGCTTGACAAGTTTGAATTAAAATGCAGTTGTAGTCTTGCGTATTTAGCTATTAATACCTTGATAGACTTTAAACAAAACAGTCCTAAACGTATTCGTACAAAAAGTGGACTTTGGAAAATTCACGATAATATTATGAAACACACATATATAAATTTAACTATAATTTGATTAATAAGATTCCTGTTAAGTTATGCCAACATTAAAACAAGCCAGTACTCAATTGAATTTAAATCCAATAGAAAAGTCGGAAAAAAAGAAAGCAATTCATCCACAGACTGACGAAACTACTAGGGAATATTTGTGCATCCTTGCACAATATTTCCCTGGAAAATGTGGGCTTTTAAAACTAAATTTATAATAACTTAGCAGTCATTCTATTAAGACAAGAAAGATTTTTTTAAAAAATCCTCAAATCAAATTTATTTTAAAAGATTATAAAATTGATTTTTAGGTGCAAATTATCAATTTCGCAAAACAAAATAAAGAGGTGATTGAAAAACTGAAAATTTGTTAATGAGTCTGTTTACTATTCCCTACTTGTAATCAATTTCTACTAAAAATGTAATACCTCTTATTTAACTCTAATCATCTAATTCAACTCTTTTAAATTTGACTGGGTAAGTACACCAATAATGTTTTTTTTTTATCTAAAATGAAAAAAGTGTCATAATAAACAGGTATTTAAAAAGTTTACGATTAAAAAATGTAAACTACCAAAAATAAGCAGGACAACTAAATTTTTAATAAGTCAATTAAATTCATAGCTTTTTCCAAGCTTAAGAAAAATGATTTGAAACTGCACGTGATATCTGCGATAAGAGGGGAATAACTTGATAATTTAATGTAATTACTTTGCATTTTATGTTTTAAGTGTGGAGACAAAAGTTCAAATATGTACATAAATCTTTTAAATTTGAAAGTGATTTTTATTTTATTTTTGCTGTTTTCAAGGGCAAAATCGAACATTATACCATTTTAAATACATATGTATAAATACCTAGTTGGGGTGGCTGGTTTATGTGATACAAACAAAATAAAATCAAAACACGCAAAAATATAGCAAAACAAAAAATCATAAAATAAACAAATCAATGAACCATAGATGATTGTTTATGTCTAGCTAAAGTTAAAACCAATAAATAATATTTACAATGGCGTACGTATCTATAAATTGGCTACAATTAATTCATATACCTACGTAATGTACTTTAATCTGCATGTATTTAGATAAAAAATATTGTTATTGTTTTTTTTTTTTGAAATGACACGGTAAAATAGTATTAGGTATTTGAACAAATGCCACAAACTATAACCATACATATTGTTTTAAGAGATTTATTCGTTTTATTATAACCAACTTACCCACAAATTATAATACCAAAACATTGTACTAAAGCTGGATAAAAATTATTCATAGCTATTGTAGAATCATGATCAGGAGCTGGTGTCGTTGTAATGGCAGCTGTAGTAGAATTTAGAGCTGCCAATAAGCCATCTGCTAAAGAAGTTTCGGTGGAAGTATCAAAATCTTCAAAATTATCTGCATTAGCGATATGAGCATAAACAGCCGAATCACCATGCAAAGCTGCCAACATCATTGAACTATCCATATTGAAAAAATTTTTTTGATGAAAGTGAAACGTGTTCGTTAAAAAATTTAGGGGTTTTTTAAAAACACAAAAGACAATGTTTTAGGGATGGTCAATTGTATCAGTAAAATGTTGGATTTTACGTGAAATCAAATTATTTATTAAGTATTTTTTTTAACTACGTCATTGTGTGTTTTTAGGTTCTTTGTCTCTATTTAATCTATAAAAAGTGGGTGAAAATACGTCAAAGGTCGGCGCAAATAGTAAAGAAATTTCATTTAAAGGGCGCAAGTCTATCTACGGTTAATATTAATTTAAAATTTCTGCAATATTTTTTAAGCCGAACTTCATTATGCACATTAAGTAAATTTTTAATATTAATTTACAAATAATTTATTATTTAAGCACTTTCATTATTCAAAAAAAAATTGTTTACTTTATTTTTCTATTGTACACTTTGTATTTCCTGATTCTATTTAATTTTTATAAATAAGTTGTTACAATTAATAAAATATTTTTCAATCAAGTATATATAACCGTTTCTTTGTTTTATTCATCTATTATAGTAAGAATTTGTTTATTTAGTTATAATTTTATCTTTTTTCACGCTAAAAATTCAATACTGTTTCTTCAGAGGTACACACGCGTTGACATTTTGTTAGGAAATGTCAGACAAAAGAGAACAACTTGCTTATATCAGCTGTAATAAAATGCTGCCAGATTAATACAAGTTTTTTTAATAAAAAAGGTGTTAGGTAACGTAAAGATTATATAATAATTGAGGTTTTAAAACAAGAATAGTTAAGCCCTAATGACACCTAATTTTTTCAACTTTTTAAGATTTTGAAGAACAGAGCAAATATACTGTAATATAAAATGTTATCAATAGCAAAGAGATCAATTATATACATAAAAATCCAAAAATGTCAAAATGTGTATACATGTTATCGATAAAAAAGTGCAATCTGTCAAAAAAAAAAAAAAATAAAAAAATTTGTGTCTTAAAATTGACATTTCAAGCTTAAAATGACTCTGTGGGGCCAATATATTACTTTTATGCTCGAATATAGCTATTTTAGTTAATTTTTAAGCTTTACAAATAGGAAACATTGAAAAAACACTAATAGTAAACAAGCCTACAAAAATCATAAATAATTAACAACATACATATAAAAAAATCAATTTTGGCCGTGAAAATTAAATAAAATATTTGTTTATGTTTTTGTATTTGTATTTGTCTCTCTCTAACTATGCATTTCACTCTTTCAATCTCAGATTAAAAAAAGACGAAAAAAATTAGGTGTCATTAGGGCTTTACATAAGTATGTTCAGTTCTTTAAGTTATTTTGTTTTCAATAATTTTTGCCTAAATGTGTTTCTAATGAAAACTTTTTACACAAACAAAACATGCACACAATTCAAACAGGTTATTGTGGTCGTGCAAATAGCCGAGCAACAACAATACTAGGTGATAAGAGAATGCCATTTCCAAAGTTATTTTTGGGAATACAAAATTTATATTTAATACGATTTATGTATGACGTGCTTAATTCCAAATTTTTCATGTTTGATAAATACACTGATATTTATTGTTGAGGGAAAGCTAGCTTCTATGCGACATTTATTTTCCCCTCTCTTCTAAAAACTTAAATCTTGAAGAGTCAAACTAGACGCGTGTGAACCGGCACTAAGAAGCGTTGCTAAAATTTTTTGTTTGCTGATTTTGTTTGCCCTACAGTTTCACTGTTTTGCAACGAAAAACAGAATACTACATAACATGGGGTCTTCACCTGAGATAATATGTGAGAGAACGTCGGCAGAATGAGAGAACAAATTTCTTCATGTTAATCTTAATCTTAAACAGGGAGACACGTATGTTTTAAGATTTCATAATCGAATGATTCTCCTACAGTAAACTTGTGTCGTTTTTATTATTTTTTTTTAGTTTTTTCTATTTTTTTTAGTTAAAAGTGTTGTTTTTTTAAACATTTATTACAAAATTTTCACTATTTGCACTAAACAACTAAACATTTTAATGAATGCGTCTTCTTTTTATTTTATATGTATGTATGTGTATTTTTGACAGCTGATCTTATAAGATAGTTGTTATAATATTTCTCATAACAACTGTCTCATAATATATATTATAATATTAATATTAACACTATTTGAGAGTCTACACGTAAGATAATACTCTCTGCGATTGAACTTGACGTTTGCTGATATAAAAATCTTATATCTTTTCTCACGTGGAGACCCGGTTCACACACATCAAATTTGTCTCGTCAAGTCTTGAGTTTTTAGGAGAAAGGGGAAAAGAAATGGCCTTCTCTTGTCCCTTCTCTCCTAACTGCCCGTCTATACCAGTGATAATTATTGCGACATATATTGCAGTAATTGCCAAAATTATGTTATCTTTAATGTAGACAGCAATTTTTTGTACATAATTATTGCTAACAATTTATGTTGCAATAATTGTTAGTCCATTTTCGTTGACAATTATTGCTTACAAAAAACGTCAATTTGGTTGTCAGTTGAAAGAAAGAAGCAAAAAAGAAAAAAAAATAGAAGCAAATTGTGTGAGAAAGAAATTAAATTTTTGAAATTGCAGCAAATTATAATTGTAGTAAAATAATTAAATTAAAAAATTAAATAACACTAAAATAAAATTGCAAAAATTATAATTTTTTCCTTATTCGATCTTTATTGTTAAGATTAATATTAATTTTTAGAATTGTGGTTATTTTGTTGAACTATTTATGGTTTTTAATCCAAATTTTTAATTTTCCTTTCTTCATAATAATAATTTAATGAAAATTAAATTCGATGAACTTAAGCCTGATTAAAAATTAAAAATTTGGATTAAAAATGAATATTAATTTGTTTAAGTTCGAGTTCTTTTTTATAAAAAAATAATAATTTTACATTAACAAAAATAAAAAAATTAATAAAATTAATATTTTTGTATTAAAAATGACCTCAAGCTTAAACAAATTAATATAAATTTAAATAATAAAGTCGAATAATAAAGAATTTATATTATATATATATATATGTGTTCCTCTAACTCCCATTGGAGCATAGGGCGCCAATAACAGCTGATCGCCAGCGGACCCGATTTTGTGCCGTTGATCTTAACTCGTTCCAAGATAGGCCAAGACTGTTCATCTCAGTTTCGGTGGAACGTCGCCACGTTGTACGTGGTCTGCCAGGTTGCCGGCCAGATTGTTGAAATGGGTTCCATCGAAGTGCCTGCTTGGCGACGTTGTCGTTGTTTCGTCGTAGTGTATGACCAATCCATTGCCACTTCCGCTTCCGTATTTCAATTTCTATCGGAATCTGTCTTGACTGCACTAACAGGTCGGCATTAGAGACTGTCCGAGGCCAGAAAATGCGAAGAATTCTTCTGAGACATCGGTTGACAAATGTTTGTAGGCGGTGGGTAATAATATTCGTAACTTTCCAGGTTGTGCATCCGTAGAGAAGTACCGATTTGACATTTGCTTCGAAGATTCTAAGCTTAGTGCGAAGACTTATGTATTTTGTTGTTTTGCCATATTGGGGCTAATATGCCAAAGGATGATCTTGCCTTGTTTATTCTACTCTCTACATCTAAGTCGGCACCTCCATTTTCGTCAATCTCACAACCCAGGTAGCAAAAGTTGGACGTGTATTCGTAAATTTGGTCGCCTATATTCAGTGTTGATGGAGAGTCAACTCCTACACTCAGTGCCTTTGTTTTTCCGGTATTAATTTTAAGACCTGTACAGCGCAGTTTGTCTTGCAAATTTAGTGTTGTCTGTTTTAGATCACAAAATCTGTGCGAAAGTAAGCATATGTCATCTGCGTATGCCAAGTAGTTCAGGTATTTGTTGTTGATTTGCCACTGGATACCATGACTGCTATTTTCTATGGAACTTAGAACATCTTCTATCACGACAAGGAATAACAAAGGAGACAATATACATCCCTGGCGAACTCCACTTTGCACCATAAATGCGTCAGATAGCTTCCCCTTGTGAAGAACGAAACATCTGGCTTGGTTATAACTTTCCTTGATCAGCGATATAAGTTTTTCCGGTATACCTCTTCTTTGCAAAGCTAACCATATGAACTCCCGGTTAATACTATCGAAAGCTTTTTCAAAATCAATAAAAAGAAGATGGAGCTTGGAGTTGAATTCCACACACTGCTCTGAGATTATTCGTAAGGTGTTGATATGATCCGCACAGGAATATCCACTGCGAAAACCGGCTTGGCATGAGCTGATGGTATTTTCTAGGTGCTCTTTAACGCGATTAAGGATTATTTTTGCAATTATCTTTGCTATGGTTGGTAACACACATATGCCTCGCCAATTGCTGCAGTTCTTCAGGTCTCCTTTCTTTGCAATCTTGACTATTATACCATCCTTCCATTCGTCTGGAAAGGACTCAATTTCCCACGAATCACATATAAGGGGGTGTAGTAGTTCAGCCGTAAGGTTTGGATCGCATTTATATATTTCAGCTGGAATACCCATCGGTACCCGCAGCTTTGCCATTTGGAAGCTGTTTTATAGCTGCTATGGTTTCTGCAAGGCTTGGGGGCGAGATTCGAATCCTAGGGTTTGTTGCAGTGATAGAACTTGCGAAAATAGGTGGTTGAGCTGCAGGATCAATCATGTAAACGAATTTTGGCCACCACTAAGTAGTGGTCCCGAGATTGGCCAATGTCAGCACCCCTTTTACTCCTTACATCGAGAAGACATTTCTTAAAGCGATGGCTGATAGCACAATGGTCGATTTGGTTTGCGGTGCTATACCTATCGTGTGACATCCAAGTTACCTTATGACAGTCTTTGTGTTCAAAAAGAGTGCCTCCGATCACAAGTTTTCTAGCATTGCAAAAATCAATGAAGCGTTCGCCGTTGTCGTTTCGAGTACCAAGGTCATGCCTGCCCATTACGTGCTTCAGTGATTCGTTATCAGAACCAACCTTGGCATTTAAATCTCCCATAACGATAACAATATCACCCCGTGGAATGGCATCATAAGTTTTATTAAGCTGGCTGTAAAACGTGTTTTTAACCTCGTCTGTGGCACTTTCTGTGGGAGCATAGCATTGTATCAAAGATATATTTCATACTCTGGATGCAAAGCGAGCAAGAATAAGTCTGTCCGAGACAGGTTTCCAGGTAACTAAGCTTTTATGTGCATTTGTTGTCATCATTATTCCCACTCCGGATTCGTGGCTGTTGCCCGTTTCCCTCCCGGAATAAATCATAACAGTCTGGGATGTAGTTGACGAGTATTCTCCAGAGCCTGTCCAGCGGATCTCACTCAAGCCTAAGATGGCAAGGCCGTATCGCTGCATTTCATGTTCAACTTGCATGTACTTGGCATTCATACCTGAGTTGATGTTGTCAGTATCTCTTAGCGTTCTTACGTTCCAGTATCCAATCGTAGTCCTTGTTCGATATGCAAAGGTCGTCAACGAGGGTTTCGGTTTTCCATTTAGAGGCTGTTTAATTAGCGATTCGTTAGCAATTTGTGATTCGGGAAAGTGGGCTGCTAACCCTCGTCCCCTAGATTGGTGATAGGGCTGCTATCTACGTGTCCAATCCCACGATGCAAACATGTTTCAGCGGTTATCGCCTACTTTCCTGAGACGTCTTTTCGACCATTCAGGATACATGGTTGTGGCGCCTTCTAACTCTGGCTAGCCTTAAAGCGGACGCTACAAAGCCATTGCCCGGGGGGTACTTGGTCTAAGACCGGAAGTAGTTAGCTGCTTGGACAGTTCGACAAAGGAATCGTCATGGCCACTCCCAGTGTGTGGCAAATCAGAAACTTTCCACCTCTGCGAAAAGTCCCACCCTCCCAAAAAGAATTTATATTAATAATAATAATTCTTGTTAGATACCGCCATTTTTTACACTGCACCTTCTTTCTTGATTTTTTTCAAACTATGAGTTAACATAAATACGTTTTCCCATGCCTTTAACATAAGCTGAGCAATAAGAAATATTGCTCTGTTATTCTGCCGAAGTTATTGCCAACTTGCTGAGATAATTATCTTTAGTGTAGACCTAGGGTAAGTGCTCAAGACTTGACGATTCAAACTTGACGTGTGTGAACCAGCACTTATGAGCGGATTTAACACGGGGTCTTCACCTGACAATTTTTTGCCATACCAAACGTCAAAGTCAATATTAAAAACTCTAAAATTTCTGTCATCGTTTTTTTTTTATATTAAGTTTAAAGTTTATTAAGACAAAAAATTGGCAGGTGAAGACCCCATGTTAGGGTTGAATACCAATCGACAAATACTAAAAAAAATATCGTTTCTGGGTGAGTGCTGAATAATGTTCGGTTTTTTTCGAAAACTGGTTCAAATACAATATTTATAAAAAAAACTCGCTTAATTTTATCCGGAACGTGAATAAAAATTATTGTATTTGCATCGATATTTCATAAATACATTGAAATTTGCATTAAAGCTTAGAAAATTTGGTTTTGATGTATATTTTTGTATTTTCAATTTTTTTTTTTTTTTTTTTTTTGTATTCCCAAAAATTGAAATTACTTTTTGATAATTTTTGTATTTTCTTTAAAACAATTTTTTTTGTTGATGGAATTTTTAATAAAAAAAACACATATTTCCTAAAAAAAAAAGAGGAACATAACATAAACATTATCCTGAAAAACATATTTAATTTTTACTTGACCCTCTATGCGAATGATTTGTTCAGGTTATTTTTTAGAGGTAAGTTCAAAAAAATATTTGAAAGCCCGTACAATAAGTCGTTTACCTTCCAGGTGAGAAAACATCAATGAGTGCCTTGAAGCAGCAATGGGCATTTAGTAATAAAAACACATGTAATTTTTGGAGAATTCTGTTATTGAAAATAAAAAGTAACGAATTGTGTTTGAGATTGTTTGCAATGCGTTGCCTGCCGTTTACATTTGCCAGTACTGACAAGACAGTAGAGATACATGCAAACTTTTTCACATGAACACTTTTCCAACTATCTTGTCTACTGTCTGCAAATTTAGCAGACAGTAAAATTGGACATTGATTTGACATTTGCTAACAGTAATTTAAAGTTTTGTTCTGAAAAGAAAGAAAAAATCCAAAAGTAAAAAAAAAATAAATATATTCTGCTTTAATTTTTGTAGTTTTAGTTAAGTTTCATATTTGTCGACACAATATAGTTATTTTAAGCTATTTTTAAATTTGTTTAGTTCATGCAAAACACGTTTAGCTAAACTTGCACTGCAACATTCACGTTTGACTTATTTTAAAAAGTGAACTGTCCTAACTACTGTCTGAACGCCTACGTCACGAACACAGTTAGTAGTGTTTTTGACAACTAATATGCATTTTCTTAGAGGGAGTTCACACGGTGTCTTTTCCGACATGTCTAACAAACATGTTTGTTTTGTTTGTAGGCCATCGGGGTAGAGAAGAAAGAGGGGTCCTCATGTTTGTTAATATGAATTTTCATCTTTTTAATTTGTATATGTGTATGAGACTTTTATACATAAAAACAGACATATTTGGAAAGACATCGTAAAAAGACAAAAGGTTTTTGGTAGCATGTTCAAAAGAGAATGTCAAAAACAGACATGTCTGGAATGACACCATGTAAACTTCCTCCTACTACGCGCTGTAAAGGACTTTCAAAACTTCTAAAAATGTTTTACTACATCTTTAGCAACTATAACAAAAGGTGAATAAATATAAAAAAATTATATATGTACCTATTGGTCGTTTCTACAAGAACGTTAAATTGAATTGGTGATTATTGCTTTGTTCACAATCAAAGAAACAATTTCGTTTTTTCTTCTATCTTTTTTCTTTCCAAAGTATTTCATATATTTTCCTTTCTTTTTTAGAACAAAAATTTAACTAAAATTTTTTAAAAATGTAACTAAAGTTGAGTCAACTCGAACTTCAGCAACAATTTGTATGAAATTGTTTCTGACGTTTGAAATAATTTTATTTAGTTGTGAATAAAAATTTTAACATAATGTTTTAAAAAATAATAATAAATGCATAATATTTTTGTGGGTGGTGTGTGGGGACGAAAAAAATTGTTGCTCTATTATGAACACCAAGTGAAAATGTAACTGTGATTGTGAAAGAATTCTTATGTTGACGTTTTACGTATTTAGTTTCAGCGTGTAAATAAAAAACACTTATTAACAACAATGTTTTTTTAAGCAACTGTTCACTAGGTTGCCACATAGTTAGAATTTTGTATCAAAACAAATACATAAAATTAGTCATCATTTTGAAGATTCCAATAAAATCTCTTAAAACTTTCTTTAATTTATCATAATTTTCCCTGAATTTTAAACAATTTTCTTCATAAAACTAATTTTTTTAATAAAGTGAAACCATGAATCGTTTATTTGGAAAAGGAAAACCCAAAGAGCCAGCTCCAAATTTAAATGATTGCATTAAGGGAGTAAGTTGTTTGTTATTGTCGCAACAATTTTTATTTATGAGGAATTTAAGATATTACGAAAATCATATAAATTCAGGTGGATCAACGCGCAAGCAACATAGAAGAAAAAATTACGAAATTAGAAAATGAATTGCGTAAATATCGGGAACAAATGTCCAAAATGCGTGAGGGACCAGCTAAGAATTCGGTAAAGCAAAAGGCAATGAGAGTGTTGAAACAAAAAAAGGCGTAAGTTTATATTGTGAGTAATAAGTTTGGTACATTACTTTATTTAATTTTTAGTTATGAACAACAAGCAGACGCTTTAAGAAACCAATCATTTAATATGGAACAAGCCAATTACGCAGCACAATCATTAAAAGATACCCAGGCAACTGTCGCTGCGATGAAAGATGGCGTTAAACAAATGCAAAAAGAGTTTAAGAAAATCAATATCGACCACATTGAGGTAATATAAAAAATTGTTTTGGAAAAGTGTATATTTAATATTTTGTCTTTATTTAGGATATACAAGATGATATGGCTGATATGTTAGAGCAAGCAGATGATGTCCAGGAAGCTTTGGGTCGCACTTATGGTATGCCCGAATTTGATGATGATGAACTTGAAGCTGAGCTGGATGCTTTGGGTGATGAAATTGCGCTTGATGATGATGCTAGTTATTTGGACGATGTTGTAAAAGCTCCATCTGCCCCTGATAAGGAACCTGGTGCTGACAGTATTATTCCAGGCAATAAGGTAAGTTTTTTTTTACCAATATTCGTAAACAATTATGTATTAAATTTTGCAATCGCTTGGTAAGGATAATGTTCATGGAAAATTTGTTTTGTAAACATTTAATTTTATAATTTTTTATTTATCTTGTTTATACCATGGTAGAATAACTACAAGGTATAGTCATTAGAAATTTTGTTCTCAATTTCAAAACCCATATAACGTCACACAAAACAAAATATGGAAAAATTTAGACCAAGCGTCAAAAATCAAATAAATTAATTTGACATTACATGGGTAAATAATGAAAATTCTCCCTTATTATACTATGGTTTATACTTGTTTTTTGAAATTTCGTAAAGCACAGAATTTGTTTTCTATTTTTATAGTCGTACTTATTGTTAAAGTACAATAAAAACTGTAATTTTTATGTTTGTACTGACAGATTGCAATTAAAATAAAATTTAAAAAAGAAATACTTCCAAGTTAATGTATAAATTCTTTGCAATTTATTTAAATTATAGAATTCGATTGAAACTGATGAATTTGGTCTACCAAAGGTTCCCACATCTGTCAAGACGTCTTAAAAAACCTACTCAATTTAATTAAGAATTAAACTACTTTATGAAATTTTTATTTGTTATTACAAAAATCTTTATTTTTCATTTCTTTTTTTTTTTTTGCTTTAGAAATTAATTACTGATTAAAAATTAACAATTTTTAGAATATAAATTTGAATTTTGTTTTAAAATATATTTTATGTTAAAAAAGTTATATTTTTAAAATAAATCATAATAAAAAAGATAAAATATTAATTATCAGGGGTGTGCTGAAGAATTTTAAACGTCGTTTTTTTTATAAGATTTCTGTAATTAAAGAATTTTATGATAAATATTAAGCAAATATTTCCCTCTAAAGCTGGATTTTAAACCAAAAATTATAAGAATTAGGTTTAAAGTTTGTTAAAAACAGCTTCCAAATTCTTGCGTTTGCGATTTCCAGCACACCCCTGATTATTATTACATATAACTAAATATTTCATACATATTCACAATAATGCGATATATTTTTTCTTTATTGGACAATTATTTTGATTTTAACAATTAATATACAATTTTAACAGCAACTGTGTTTATGTTGAGAGAGTATGAAAGAGAGTTAGTTATTCGTACATACTATTTTTTTTTTTAATTTCGAAAGGAAGACTTTTGTTTACAACACTTTTCCCAAACGAATTTATTTTAGAAGATTATAACTTGTAAAAATATCTTAATAGTTATGTACATATATTGAACTAATTTTAACCAGCTTGGACAATTTTATTAAAATACAGAACATTCATTCATATGTATATTTTTGGTAGTAAATAAAAAAGAAAATATTGGTTGGAATTGTACGTAGTTTTTTATTTGTATTCTTGTTTTTACCTTAAAAATTTTTATTTGTTTTTTAATTTTATTATGATTATTTTTAATTACTAAATTTACAATAACTAGACTGGGATATTAGCTCTCTTATCTATTCTTTTCTAAAACCAATTCTGAATTAAATATATTTTTCAAATTTAAGAAATATTTTTTGCAAATTCTTCATTAAAATCAAAAATTTGATTGATCAAATTCTCGACTAGCAGACTAATTTTTATGCAATTAAGCAAAATCATGATTAATAAAGAAATTAGAAATTTGAATAATTCAAATGTTGAAGTGTCTTTGTATTCTGCACTTGAATAATTTACATGCTTATCACAGTGTGCAATATGGCAGGACCTTACATCAGATTCTAATGGATTTTCATGCATTTTATGTGGTAAAAAACAATAGCTTTATTTTTTCATATTTATTTTGTTCTTTGTTTAAGCATTTTTGAATAAAACTATTTGATAAGTTAAAAATGAAATTATTGATCATAACTCTGACTAATCAGAAATATTGATCAATCATTATTTTGATTATCCGATTATTCGCACATCCCTAATAATGATTTATTGCAAGCTTTTTAATAAATATTTGTTAGTTAAGGCAAACAAAAAAAAAATTTTAAGAAGAAAACAAATAAAAATAAATAAAACCTAACACAATTTTGTAAAAAATAACACTAAATTTGTTCACAAAGTAAACTATGTATGTATTTTAAAAAAGTTATTTAGTATTAGGGAAATTTTTTGATTAAATATTTTTTATGCTAGACACAGCTATAACGAGCCACGAATAATTCGAAACGAATTTATGCAACAAATTCTTGTCGAAAAAATCGTCGTGCTATGCAAAGTTCTTCGTTCGCCCCAGTTCTGTTTATACCATATTATTTTATTTTAATTTTTTGTTTTAATTCTGTTAAGAAAAAGAGCTCTTTTAAAAGGTTGTTTTTAAAAATATTTGCAGTTATTTTTAAACATTTAAAGATTTTTTTTAAAGTAAAAAGAGTTTTTGAATAATTGCTTAATTAAGTTTTAAGGAAACATTTTAACAAATTATCAAAAAGTAATTTCAAGCACGAATAACAAAATCTTTTGAAAATTTACATTTTAACAAATTTTTTATTGTTTATTGTAAATCTTTTGCAAATTTATTTATTCTTTAAAAAAAAAATGAAATTTTTTATATTCCACACTAAGAGGTATAATAATTGGCTTAGCCGAATATAACTTAGGTTTAATTAAAAATGTATAAAATACAAATACATTAATTTTAAAACATGTAAAATGAAATTTGACAAATATAAACAAGTGAGAAAAATTGTCAAAGGGTCCCGATTATTCGCCTATTTCATAACATTTTGTTGGCCAAATTCAAGCGAATACTTTGCGAATACGATATAAAAAAAATACAAAAGTGAAAAAAATACCTAAAATTAAATAAAAAATATTTATTTTTAATTTATTATTTAAAAAAAGAAACCTTTGACTCAAGGCGAATTCATATAAGGTGGTCTTATTTTGAAAACGTTTACAACACTGTAAAGTATTTTAACGTTGTGTCAAAAATAATACAACACTGTAGTGAACAATTTAAACAAATATTTCATTTTCTTTTTACTTTTAAATTGTTTGTTTTTAAATTTAATAATTTAAAAAATTTCTAATTTCATAATTTTAGGCGAAACTTATAAAATGTAGCAAATATTCGCCAGAACCACATGAACGGTATATCATTTTGACACAAGGTTAGTAATCAGCTGTTGCTTTTGTAGCAAGATAAGATCACCTGGTATAAATTCGCCATGCTTTGACTCTAACGAAAAATAATAAACCTTCTTTTAGTAAGTAAAAAACTAACAAAATATATGTTTTTCAACACTAGAACTAAAAGTTAATGCCATGTTAAATAAAGCATCAACCTAAAAGCAAATGGAAGATATCGCTATAATATTATAACACATTGTAGCTCATACTGTCTCACATAGAGTTTAATAGAGGACAACTTATAAGACAATGTCGCTCATACAGTCCAACATAGAGCTAAATATAAGACAACAACGCTTTTACTGTCGTGCACGACGATTTCCTGTAAATTGTCTTCTAAAAAACCTAAACGACAGGGGACATGTAGTGGAGACTCCGACTCCGACTCCTACTATAGTCTTGATGCTAAATGTATATGAGACTCAGCGATGTTAACTTTTATTTTTTTATTACCGTACGGCCTTCTATAAATTAGAGTTTTTGAGAAGAAATTACCGTACGCAAACATAAATGTGCTGTTTCCAAATGACAGGCGATTGATTATGTAGTAAAATTCCATCGCCTGTCATTTGGAAACAGGACATAAGAGCAGTATTCATAAACCATTTATTTAAATTTTAAATGTGTTTTAAGAAGATCATTTTTATTTTGGAATTTTTTTTTTAAATTTTGTATGCCGAAAAACTTTGGAGTCGGAGTCACGAGTTTTTGTGGGTACTACGACTCCGAAATTAAAATAAATAAATATTTTTCAAAATGCAATATCTTCTTTTTATCTGCCTTATGATATTTTGGCGATATATTTATATTGTTTTAAGTGTTTATTTGGCGATGCCATCTAGCAGAATCGCTTTCGTATTGCTTAGTAGTATGGACATCGAGACACGGTTCTTCCTTAAGGAAGTATCTTCAGCAATACGAAATTGACTACTGCCACAATAATATTGTTTCATTCAGGTAATTAATACATTTTGAAATACATTTTCTGTGTTTGCTGGAAAATCTCAGTAGAGCATATTGAACTCCAAAAATAAAAGTTTCGAAGTCTATTCTCCTTCAAACATTTTGCTTTTTGATAAATAAGTCTCGAACCACTAAACATTCGCTCGATCGGAATAATCGTTGGTGGTGTCACCAAAACTTGCCTGACTATAGGTAAAGAAAGCTCATATTTGTCTTATTTAATTTTCACAATGTCAGTAAGAATAAAACTTTAAAAATTTTTGAAGTAGCATTTAGGTGCGAAGTTGATAATTTCATTTAGTTCTGTCACGGTTTTTTCCAATTTATTGTTATCAACGCAAACGGGAGATTTTTTCAATTAAACGAGGTATCGAGCGAGTTATGAGATAAGCTAATATGAGACCAGCATAAATCATTATCATAAGTGCCGGTTCACACACGTCAAGTTTGACTCGTCAAGTCTTGAGTTTTTAGGAGAGACGGGAAAAGAAATGGCCTTCTCTTTTCCCTTCTCTTCTAAAAGCTCAAGACTTGACGATTCAAACTTGACGTGTGTGAACCGGCTCTAAGCAGTGTGACCATATTAGCTTTCTTCGAGCTAAATTTAGCTTTATTTTTTCCTGTTTAGCTTTAAGCTTTTTTCACCTTTTTTCAAGGAGGCATTTAGCTTTTCCTAGCTTTTTTTTAATTTCAATTTCGTGTTTATTTATATTTTAAGATAAATAAAACAGTTTATCCGAATAAACTTATGTGTGTTTTAGTTAAATGGGTAATAGGGTGGCAGCGCAGAAGAAATCGCTGTTGCAGATTTGATCTACATACATAACAGTGCTGTCAGGAGAAGAATACAAAAGTTACGCAATTTTCCAAAAAATTGAGAATTTTTGTCAAAAGTTACACTTTCTTGAACAAACAGTAAATTTATGTGATTTATAAGAACAAAAAACATACATATTTCTATTCCATATTTCAGTGATAATAGCAAGACCATAAGCCAATTATTGAACAAAAGCATAGCTTAGAGTAATTTTAAGCATATTCCTATTGCATGAGAATTAAAAAAAAAGGTTTAAGCATACAGTACTTATATTCCAATTTATCTGTTTTTTCTGCCGTTATAAGTAAATTTCATATAAAGGATTTACGTGATATTTCATTTAGCGATGTAAGCCCATTTGCCATATATTCCATCTATAAGCAGGCATCTAGGGCAAAAGTAAGTCGAATTATGGGCGTTATAGTTACATTAGCAAAACGTTCTAATTTTCGAAGCCTCAAACCATTTAAAGAACTTAGCATTAAATCGTTTTTTTTGTCATCAACACTCAAATTGAAAAAAACTAGTTTTTGGTTTAGGTATCAGGGAAAAAATATCTTGTTTGGCCTTCTTATGAGTGTTGTTGTCGTGGTCGAAATATATGTAGTCGTTTTTAAAAATCGTTATTATGATTGAAGCAAACGGCATACATATGTACGGCGCACTTTTTACTTATGTGTTTTACATTTTCGTTGTCGTGATTTCGAATTTGAAACGGCTACGACCTCGACTTCGATCTTGAGAACGACTTCCGTCAACTATTTTTTGAAAATTTCTGATAGTAAAAATTTTACTAGTTAAGCTATGTGCATACCTATTAAATATTTGACGTCCTTTGTTTTAATAAAAAAATTATTTGCTTTTGCAAAACGTTTGGCTAATTCAGATATCATTATACAGTTTCTTAATTACATTATACAATTATCTTCTTACAAATAAAGTTAAGCAAATCCATAGAAATTGTTAAAAATAAAGCTAAAGTTTGATCAATTTACTGGTAACGCTTTTTTAAATTTGTTTCGTTTAACTATATAATTATTCTCAGCTGTAAACACTATTTAATCTAAGAAAAATATCGAAATAATTAAAAGTTACTACAAAAGCTATAAAAAAATTTAGCTTTATTTTTTGGCTATTAATTTCCTTCTTTAGCTTTTTTTTAGCTCTTTTTCAAACATGATTTAGCTTAATATTTAAAAAAAAATCTGGTCACACTGATAATAAGCATAAAAATTTACAGCGCGGAAAAACAATTTTATCTTTAACAGAAAAGACTATAGTTTATCTCTTAAGTTTACAAAAACAAAATTTTATCAATAAAAATATTTTCCACACATTGTAAAAAGTAACAGATAAGTATTCGCATTCTAATCATAAGAATAGCAAAAGTATAAATAATCATGTAAATACTTTCAGGCAATTCACATGTAGGCTTTTACGACGTCGCTTTATCGACGTCTCTTTTGGTTTGATGGCGAGCGGTGTAGAGGGGTAAACAAAACGACTCGTTTTGTGTTTTTCATGTCGTTTTTTATATTTCTCTTTTAACTTTTTCTTTTTACGTTTTATTATTTTTCTTACTTTGAAGTGTGTGGTTGAAAATACAGTGAGTCCTCGATTATCGATAGCAGACGGGACCGGCAGCATTCTTGATTATTAATTTTTTTTGGTGTGTTTCATATTTTATATAAATATGTAATGTATTATTATGTAAACATGGGGAAAAAAGTAATTGGGAGAATATGCTTCCAGTACGTTGGGATATTCTCTTTCTTCGTTTATTTAAATTTGTTTTGATTTTATATTTCGGATAAATGAGGTGATTTAAATCAATGTAAAAAAAATTTATTTTCCTGTTAATTGATGATGCCGGTTAATCGAATGAGGGATAATCGAGGCCATACTGTAAATAAATAAAAGACATGCAACTAAGAATCATCGTATGAAGTCAGATTTTGGAAGTTGCTTTAAAGGGAATCAAGATAAAACGACGTCGTAAAAGCCCTCATGTGAATTAAGTGTTTCTTTCATGTTTAAAAAAGTGGACAGTGAAGTTAATAAATTTATAAAACAACGAAATAGTAGTTGACAGGGAATATTTAACAACAACAGAGAAACGGCCTAAATCAACAAATTGCAAATCTATAAATGTATTTACAAGCGGACCAACAAGAGAACCATGAGTTAAGGACTAGATTGGAACAGATACCAATATATCCTGCGGTAAATAACCCCCAAGTGGAAAACCTAGAGGCAAGAGTTGAAGTATATAACAATTTTTAAATCACTACCTACATTTGATGGAGTGAAGAATAATTACAGACTTTGGCGAGAAGATGCCACTCGTTTAATGAACAGCATAAGTCAACATTCAAAATCAAATAGGTATGTTGAAGCTCTTACTATTGTGAAATCCAAAATAATTGGCGCAGCAGCTAACATATTGTTAAACCATAATAAAATATTAAATTTTGAGGCAATCCTTAATCGACTGGATCACACTTATAATAACATATGCTATCCCCGAAAAAAATCCCAACCCTAAATTGAAACGTTGGGAACCCGGTACTGAAAATGTTGTAGCAGACGCGCTATCACAGCAAATTATTAAAACATCTTCTATGGACACGGAACACTCAGCCGAAAGTTCCGCAAGTTATATAATAAAAACTGTTACACAGGTATACAATTAGAACTCGTACCTACGCCAAATTTTACCGAACACGCACTATATTTCCTAGAAAAAGAAGAAACATTTATAGGTACTAATTTTGTACATACACCAAGAAAATTAAAAGATGTAATTGATAGAAATAATTAACTTCGGAATGTAGAAGACACATTTAAGAGCTCATTGAAGCTACGTTAATACAACAAAAGAAATTTTGGAAAAATATTATTGGCCAACCATAAAAAAAGATAGCAAGCAATATAACAATCACTTTCCTGCATGTTTATTTGGACGTTATGAGAGAAACCCAACTAATTAGCCTCTCCGAGAATCAGATATACCAACACAAGCAAGAGAATAAATACATACATATACAGCAACAGTTTCCTCAAAGATAAACTCTCCGTAACCTCAAAGTTTACGCAAATAGAAAAAAAGTAAAAAAAAAAATACATTTTTTTTTAATTTCTGTGTAGTCTTAATTGCTTATTGGGGAGGCTGCATTGTGTGCCTTGGAGCAAGGGCTTTAAAAAAAACGGTGGAGAAATTGCCAGTAAATCTTCCTTGGAAAATCAGTGTAAGTGTAGAATACATAAGGAAGCAAAAAAAAACCGGTTAGGAAGTAGCGAGACAACCCTAGCCGCCAAAACTTCCACTAGTTGCGCGCTAAAAGCCACCTGATTAACCTTGGCAACCAAAAACACCACGTGCTAAAGGCCACCTGCTTAACCTCTGTCAACAAAAACATCACGTGCTAAATAAAGGCCACCTGATTAACCTTGGCAACCAAAAAAATCACGTGCTAAAAGCCACCTGCTTAACCTCTGCCAACCAAAAAAATCACGTGCTAAAAGCCACCTGCTTAACCTCTGCCAACAAAAACATCACGTGCTAAAAGCCACCTGCTTAAACTCATTCAACAAAAAAATCACGCGTTACAAAAAAAACCAACTTCCTGTACGGTTACCTCACGTGCTTGAGAGCCACTTAAACTTAAATCAACTGTAATATGACGCCCTTAATAGCCTGGACTTCACCATAACCTCTACCACCGTACAACCTATTCACCAAGGCCCACCGACGACGCACCGGCACAATTTCTACACCCTTCAACAACTATCCCTAATCTCGTTGTAATATTCTACCACCCTAGGAAAGGTACCGTGAAACTAGTTTACCAAGCTCTGGATCAAAAGGTAATACGTATCATAACCATGACAATTCAGTCCTCTGGGGGGGCAAAGCCAGCACATTGTATTTTTCGTTTTTTTTTAATAAACAAATTTATGCAAGGAATTAAGTATTAATTATTTCCGTAGACTAATCTCTAATTATACAGATTTATATTGTACGTATATCTAAAATTATTTCTAAAATTACTAATACCTAAATTTTTATCCTACCTATAACTGCTATGATAATAACTAAATATATTACTACCCACTAAGATAGGCTTTAATCGCAATCCATGATATTACACTAATTTAATCGTAATCTTAACCTACTTATAACCTTATTGTACCTAAGTCCAAGTTTTTTTTTGAAGATTATTCTAAATTAAACGGTTAACAATAGTTAACATGAATTAGAATTCGTTATAAACTACAACCCCCGCTTTTGTAAAAGATTGTGGGATTTTATTAACGTTTAGTGGGGAAAACTTTCATGGGAAGAATTTTACATTGCAAACCTAATATAAATCTGAAGATAGTTTTAGGTATACAAGCACAGAAGTATAAAGGAAATCAAATGCAAACAAGCAAAAAAATATAAATTGGCTTAAACAAAATGGAAGTTAAAGAATTTATTCATTAAGTGATTAAGTTGGTAAATGTTTTAAAACTTTTTATTCTAAATTAAATAAATGATTAAGGGAATAGATTGTTTGGTTGATTAATGAATTATTAATAACTTGAATTAATAAGTCCTTAATCAATTAAATAAATTCTTTTATTGCCTTGACAAATATATTCGAAAAACCTTAATGAGAAAATTCTTATAGGTTTCCATAAATAATTTCCAATATACTTAAACTGAGGGAATTTAAACCCTGGAAGTCAATTTAAATTTTTTTATTTTTGATTTATACTAAATTCGACTTTGAAGTCGGTAATTAAAATTTAAATTTGCGTACTTAAATTTAATTTAAATGCCTAAACCGGATTTGCGTTTCGTAACATGCACTTTATTACCTTTATACACTCGGATTTATAGGGTTGGTCCTAATTCGATCTCAAAAATTAAATTAGCTCTGAATTACTCAAATCAAGTTCGAATTTAACTACTTCCGCTAATTGAGAATTTAGATTCGTAGACCTAAGTAGGGTTGGATATCTGAACTAAATTCTGAAAATGCTTGGTTTGAAAATCCAACTTGAAAAAAAAGGAAACAGAAAAAAAACTTAATTTAAATTTCAGTACTTGAGCTCATTTTTATATTTTAGCGTTTAAAACAAAAATTTGAATTTGAATTTAAGTCAATGGACTAGATAAGGAACTCAGAATTCATAGGTTAAACTTGGTTACATTTTTGAATATCTGGTTTGAATTTGGTTACTTGAGTTAAATTTGGACACTTAATACAGATTTGGGTATTAAGGCTGGATTTGAAATTTAGTTATGAAGTTAGCTATATAAACCAAATTTAGATTTATGGTGCTAAATCTTGTTTATGTTTTAAACTTAGTTTACATTTTAATACCAGTTTTTTACCATTATAATACTTACCTCAAATTTAAATTCCTAAATTAAATTAAGAAAAAAAGTGTTAATCCAAGATTGAATGTTGATACAGTAGCATAGACTAAATTAAAATTGTAAGTTTCTCAACAGTAATTGAATTCTGATACATTTACTGAATTTCTAATTGGGATTCTAGATCTGAATTTAGGACCTTGAGGGAATTTATTGCTGGGGAGTTGTAGCGATTGGTACTTGAGCAACCAATCAATCATTCGATACTTAAAGACCTGACAAAGGACAAATACTTGAATAAAGACTTGAATACGCGACTAATTAGTTACCTGGATTGACCTATGAATATAAGAACACATACAATACAACATATGCTTTAGTGAATAATTTGGTGGATCGATGAGTAATTCCATAAATACCTTAATAAATAACTAGAATAAATACTTAATAACTAAATTAATAAATAGGCAATTTGGTAAGCAGCTAAATAAATAATTAAATGAATACTTAGGTGAATAATTTGATAAATACTCGGGAATCTGAATTAACACTTGTGTGAATAGATAGGAATTTGGAAGAATGATTAGTAGAATTTGTAAATTGTAACAGGTCTTAAACAAAATGGAAAGGGAATTATAGAACCAAATACATACCGATTATAGACCAAATCCTCACATACCTTATTTCTTTGTTTTAAATAACTTAACTTAACAAATGACTTAACCATTGGGACAGAAGTTGGTTTAAGGTTTATGAATACTTTTCGTCGATTCCTAATCTCCATGATTTCCGGATCTTGTTCGCAATAAAATAAAAGTTTAACAGATTCATAATGCACTTAATTATATCTATATTGTCGTTAACATATTAAACCGAAAAAAAAGAAAACAAAAATAAATAGTATTGAAAAAAAAGAGAAACAAAATATAAATATGTCAAAACAAAAAAAATAGGGGGAACATACCCAGAAAACAATCTTAGCTGATGTAAAAAAATTAACCCATCAGGCATTTGAATTGAACAGGAAACAAAACGAAATATAAAGGTTATCTTTGCTTATTTAGTTAAGTTTGAGGTTTTTTTTTTTGATAGTAAACACAAAGGTTAGATAAATAATTGAAAACAATTCAAAAAGGGAACTCAGAATAAAAAAAAAAAACATAGAAATAATAGTTAAAAGTTATTTTATATTATTAGATATTAAAAAGATAAATAGACCCAACAAGCTATTGAAGTGAAAAGGGAAGATTATACAATAGATGAGAATAGTCACTGTATTACCATTATTATCTACAAATAAATTTATTACAAAACTATTTGTTTTTTATCGTACAAATAATTTTAGCATATCTTATTTTTTTTCTAAAACCTTAAACTAAGTACATAAACAATATTTTTGGGTAGATAATAACAGTTTTTTTTAACAAAGTAGTTATTTTTAGATTTTTATGAAATAATTGTATACTTATTGTTAAGACTTCTATAATCTAAATAACTATCAATAAACATTTTCTGTAATTTTTTTAATCGAATGAAAACATAAATAATGAATTGATTTATTTACAATTGGTTGAAAGGTAACAGGCTTATGGCGAAGTGGTAAGTGCCGATTTGGGGCATTACTCCCGATATTTTTCTTTCAGGCAAAGAGTAGTGCCACGGATGACAGTAACATGTCATATGGGGTGGGCAGCCTGTCCAGGACAGAGAACATCTGGTCCTGAAGACTCGATACAATCTTGTCGTAATCCGCGGTAAAGTTTTACTCAACATCAATCAACGGTCGTTTTGTTTACTGTTATGTGTTTTATATCGCTTCGGTTTTTTTTTACAACTTCATTTATTTTTGGCACGAGTTCAATTGTGTATGTGTGAGCAGATGGACACGAACCCCCCATTTCCTGCGAGCTTCAGCCCAAACACCAGCGTGCCACGGTCCATCGCGAAGCGAAGATGAGAATTTGATTTACGTCAAAAAAGAAAATTTCTCACCAACATTTTTTTTCACTCACAGCTCATCACACAAAAATGGCGCCCAACGTGGGGCACGAAAGTTAGTTAACCCTTCGGGTTAAAGTAATTTAGCCTGAAGGTGTTTTAATTCAGCTTTTTCGGCTTCCATACCTTTGAACATTTCAGGATAAAATGTTTAATCCAATAACTTTTTTTTCATATTTTTTGACGATTGTCCCGGAAGGTGTTAAGTACACACCATTCCTGCGTTGCGACGGCATCGTATGGAGAAGTTAGGTATTGGGATCTCGGTCATCTGACCTTATAGAGGACGACCTATGTCCTGGAAGGTGTCAAGTTAATACCAAGCCTGAGTTGCAATGGCTTCCGACATAAGAGACGAGGACGGAAGGAATCGAATGGACTGAGTCAGCTCGAATCCATAATGAAAAACTTGATACGGCGGCTATATAGCTAGGTGATCGTATGTTTTCATTATTGGATGAGAGGGGAGGAAAGTCCAGGAGATTCCCTCGATGTCGTATTGTCTTGTGTTTTCGTTTAAAGTTGATTGATGATAGGAAACTTGTTGGTAACAACAATAAACGCACTATACGTGAAATTTTTTTTGTGACATGATTGATTTTTTTTGTTTACTTGAATCACACTTAAACACAGTATAAATTTTAAAGTCCTCAATTTTAGGGACAGAATACAGGATTCAGTAACTTTATACTCGAGTAATATTATCGCACACATTTTGCTACTACACGCTATGTTACCAAATTTCAACCTGAACATACATATATTATACATATTACGAGTTAAAACAAATAAATTCTTTTTAAACAAATTACCTAACTAATCGTAGTTAATAATTTTGTAGATACGTATAATAAACTTATAACTAACATCACTAAATCTAGTTAAGAAAATAGAAGTTTTCGATTAATTCATTATATGATTATTTAAATGAATACATATTTACGTCTTTAATACTATTATTACAACTGTAAGTTTTTGCTATATTAATATACATATATCGAAAAAATTAAGTTCTTAGGATAATAATCAGCGATTATTATAATACTTTTTATATTGAATTTTTTTTTACATTGGCTTAATATTTTTTGAACCTAAATATTACCTCTCGTAGTCATAAACACTTATTGAATTTAACAAGTGGTTTTTGGGAAAAATTTAGGTACAAAAGAAAATTTTTTTTGTTCTGTAAACTTTTTTTGAATTTGAAATCTTTTTATGGATTCTGGCATTGTCTTGAAACTTATTCGAATTTTTCGTTGATTACAATTGATATTTCGTATAGAAATAAAGTTGCGAAGATATCCTGGCGAATACAGTTTGATATTGTCTATTATTTTTTTTAAATTACATGTTTCTGTGGCTTTGGGATAATAAATTTTAATTTAAGGGAATAACATTTTCTTAAACTTTAATTGTCTTGGGATATTGGGATTGAGAAACTACATGATAATTTTCCCACGGGCTTTACATGAATATTTTTTATTGAATTTTTATTAATTGGGGTCGAGTGGTTTCCTGTCTGGGGAGATTAGTTTACTCCAAGGGTAATCCGTTTTAGTAGTTTTCGCCTTCAGTGCTGGATCGTTATAGTTTAAATGTTCCTCTTTTCTTGAATCTGCAAGGGATGAATACCAGGCAACTCCGATCGTCCAGTAGGAACCAGGCCAGCAATAACGACGATGTTCCAACAACCACGACACCAACCACGGCCATCAATCAAAGTGCAGCACCTACAGTTTCAACAAACGCAGTAACCCCTTTAATGTCAGTTAGGTTTCCACCGGGATTTGGACCTCGAACCCATTCGTCTCCTGATAGTTTTAGTACTATACGGACACCGACCTACAGTAGCATCACTGCCAGGGAAATAAGTGGACAGACAGGTAATCAGGGTACGCGCGATTTTGATTTGGGAAACATGAATAGGAATAATTTACCACCTCTTGGCGAGGAAGCTGACCCTGATATAATGGACAACGAGGGTGAAGTAAGGTTAAGGGAATACGTGAGTGCATCGGTAGGAGCGGCACAGGCCTCCATTATGAGAGAGGTGCAGAATATGCAGCTAATGCTACCACAAATGATTAGGGAGTCGTTGCGTTCGGAACGCGGGGATTCTTTTGGCAACAATGGTAATCGGAACGATCGGCAGTTTAATCGAAATTTTACAGATCAGACACCATTCAATAACCACCCAAATAGACCACTTCAGCGGGATAACCCTCCGAGACCACCACAACAAAGGCCTTACCCAACGTATATGCCACAACCCTTATTTGGAAATACTCCCCAGAATTTGTTTGAGCAATACCCAGGATTTGAAAATTCTCCTCAATTCCCGGGGTATAGACCCATTGCTCCAAACCTAATTGAGAAGTGGGGGATTCGGTATGACGGAACCAACAAATCACTTACCGTGGAGGACTTCGTTTTTAGAGTGGAGGCACTGAGACAGGACTACAACTGTCCATGGGATGTAGTGATGAGGGGATTCCACCATTTGGTGACAGGACCTGCCAGCACATGGTTTTGGTCTTTCCGTATGGAACACCCGGTGTGCGATTGGCCGACCTTCAAACATCACCTCTTGAAGAAGTTTAGGAACTTTGAGAGCGAATTCGAAATACAGCGCCGGATCATGGAGCGTAGGCAGGCACCGAACGAGTCGGCGGACGTTTTTATAACTGAGGTAGTCAAGCTTAGGAACCAAATGAGAGTTCACGTGCTGGAGAGTGAGTTGGTTAGGATAGTTAAGGACAACTTGAAGGACGGATTAGCCCAATTAATATTTCCAATCAAAATAGACAACCTAGATCAGTTGTTGGAAGAATGCAAGAGAGCAGAACGGAACATCGCAAAGAGATCATTTGTTACAAATGTGGGTTCGATGACGTCACTACCCCAACATGTCCCAGGTGCTCGGGAAACACCAAGCCGAACATGCGGAACACTGGGCCAGCGTGTTCAAGCCGAAACACAACCCAGTAGAAGACAATTTTATTCAATATGTTTTAGCTCAAGAAAACCCCGTTAGGACCGATGACTCTCAGGAATCTTACAGCAACGTCGATAATAACCCAAGAAATAGCGAACAAAATTTTACTGAAATTCAGAGGAGAAAACTACTTTTAGCTACACTTCAACCAGAATTGAATAATAACACTCAGGGCCACCTTGGTCCATATCTCTCCTATGAGGAACGTTTAAAATTATACGAGCAAAGGAAAGCAGAGATTTTCGGCGATTACAGGCCCTTTGTTAGTAAGAAAATCTTGAAAGCTAGGGAAAGATATGAGAAAAGAAAGGCAGAAAGAAAAATTATAGCATCGACGACAATAGGCGGCGAGGGCGATATTCGGCCATACATGTCGGTGGAAATAGATGATCAAAAATATCAGGGTCTTTTAGACAGCGGTGCCTCGGTTTGTTGTCTGGGTAGAAATTGTCTTGAAAATGCTAGAAAAATGAATGGAACCATATCGGACTTTAAGTCATCGGTAAGAACAGCGGATGGGAGGCAACATCTAATAGTAGGCAGAATTCGGACAACGATTAAGTACGGCAATAAGTCTGTTGATTCGATTTTATATTTGGTACCAAACCTGAATCAGGAATTAATTTTAGGTTACGACTTTTGGAGGAAGATAGGGTTGAAAGTTTGTTTTGAGGAAAGGGCAATAGATGAAATATCAGTGGAGAATTCGGACGAAATGAACATGCATCAGTTGACATCTCATCAGCGCAGAGTATTAGAAAGCGTGAAACTCTCATTTAGATGCTACACAGAACACGGTCTGGGTAAGACAACCCTGGAGAAACACGTAATAGACACGGGAGATGCGCCAGCTTAGAAAATGAGACATTTTCCAGTAAGCCCTGCAGTGCAGAAATTAATTTATGATGAGCTAGACCGAATGCTTGAGTTAGATGTGATAGAGGTAGCCACGGCTGCAGAGTGGAATAATCGGACCACTTTGGTTGTAAAACCAGGGAAAAATAGGCTATGTCTCGATGCTAGGGAGCTGAACAAAGTTACCCGAAAGGACGCTTACCCCCTCCCTAATATCGATGACTTATTAGCCAGGCTAGGCGACACTCATTTTATTTCGTCAATTGACTTAAAGGATGCGTTTTGGCAAATCCCTCTGGATGAAGAGAGTAGGCCAAAAACAGCATTCACAGTCCCGGGTAGGCCTCAATGCCAATTTAAGGTATGCCATTCGGACTGTGTAATGCTGCGCAGAGGCTATGTCGATTGATGGATAAAGTGGTGCCGTCGGAGCTGAAAGATACGGTGTTCGTATATCTTGACGACTTGCTCGTAGTGTCTTCAAGTTTCCAGAATCACATGGATATGCTCCGTACTGTAGGCCAAAAACTAACAGACGCCGGATTGACAATTAATATGGAGAAGTCTAAATTTTGCTACAAGGAACTCAAGTATTTAGGTTATATTGTTGGAGGAGGGAAGCTTAGGCCTGATGGGGGAAAAGTTAAGGCGATTATCGACATCAAACCTCCAAGGAACCAGAAGGATGTAAGAAGATTCTTGGGAACAGTAGGTTGGTATCGCCGTTTCATCCACGATTTTTCGACACTAACAGCGCCTCTTACAGACACTCTAAAAAAATCGCCTAAATTTCAATTTACACCCGAAGCCCTTAAGTCCTTCGAAGAGTTGAAACAACGTTTGATCACTAGCCCTATACTGTCCAGCCCAGATTTCGAGAAACCTTTTTTTGTCCAATGCGACGCATCAAACGTGGGAGTGGGGGCAGTTTTATTTCAAAGAGATGAGGAAGATGGAGAACACCCCATTGAGTATTTTTCGAAAAAGCTTAATAAAGCTCAGAAGAATTACTCGACCACGGAGAAGGAATGCCTTGCTGTTGTATTGGCTATTGAAAAGTTCAGGCAATACATTGAGCTAATGGATTTTACGGTCATCACTGACCATTCAAGTCTGAAGTGGCTAATGCGACAGCAGGATTTAAACGGTAGATTGGCTAGATGGAGTTTAAAACTCCAGGGGTTTAAATTCGACATCGAGCATAGAAAGGGAAATAAAAACATCGTTCCTGACATGCTTTCGCGACTTGACTTGGAGGAGGTAGAGACTGGAAGCAACATTTTAATCGATTTTAACTCGGAAGCTTTTAAGAACAATGAATATTCATTATTAATTGATACCGTGGAACAGAACAGAGAAAGGTTACCTGATTTAAAAGTTGAGGATGGCATTGTATACAAAAGGGTTAAGTTTAATATAAATGGAATCGATGGAGAGGATGACTGTTGGAAGATATGGGTGCCGTCTGAGTTGACGGAGAGTTTAATTCGAAGATCACATGTGGACAATACTTCACATGGAGGCGTGGCGAAAACGCTTTTTAACATCCGCGAATATTTTTATTGGCCCTCAATGACAGGTCAAATACGAAACTTTGTTGGAAATTGTTCTACATGCAAGGAAATTAAACACCCAAAACAAATCTTACGTCCTCCAATGGTAAGTGAAGTAAAGACCCAAAGACCCTTTCAGAAAATCTATGTAGATTTTCTGGGGCCATATCCTAGAACTAAAACGGGCAACACTTTCATTTTCATAGTCTTAGATCACAAAACTAAATTTGTTCTGCTAAGAGCCTTATCGAAAGCAACCACCAAAGTAGTGATTAAATTCTTAAGAGATGAAGTTTTTTATAAATTTGGAGTGCCGGAGGCATTACATTCCGATAACGGGAAACAATTCGTCTCCGAAGCCTTTAGGGAATTCTTGAAACTGTTTGGAGTTCGGCACCTGCGTAGTCCTATCTATTCGCCACAGGCTAACGCCAGTGAAAGAGTGAATCAGACCATACTGAGTTCGGTTAGAGGGTTCTTGGACAACGACCAAAGTAAATGGGACGAAAACTTGTCAAAGATAGAATGTTCACTTCGCTCATCGGTTCATTCGTCTACAGGTATTTCACCCTACTTTGCATTAACGGGATATAACATGATTACTCATGCTGATGCGTACGAAATATTGCGTAAATTGAAATCATCTGAAGAGGGGGAGATGCTAATACTGCCTAGGTCCTCTCAGATGCAATTAGTTCACCAAAAAGTTAATGAGAAACTTCACGATGCTTACCTAAGAAACGTAAAGTCATACAACCTCAAGAGTAGAGACACGAAATTTAAACCCGGGCAGGAGGTCTATAGAAAAAATTTCGTCCAAAGTAAATTTTCTAAGGGAATAAATGCAAAGCTTTGTAGACCCTGGCTGAGGTGTCTAATCAGAAGGGCAATGGGCAATAGCCAGTACGAAGTTGAGAATCTTAAGGGACAGTTAATAGGAGTAATACACGCGCAGCATTTGAAACGATAGGAATTTTGTGGTTAGAAGGGTAGTGTTCGTCGTTGTGGGCAAGTAGTAGGAAAATAACCGGATATAGGAGTTTTTATAAGGCTGCATCGGGCCAAAGTAAGGGGCCGTAAGTACACATCCGTTATCAAGAACCATAAAAATTAGAGTTGCCAGACACCGGTTTTCCCAACCCTTTTCACTCCACGGGCTACGTGAAAAAGAGTTGGCTTTGTGATGAACGCGGTTTGTTTTGCGGTCATCTGGAGTTGTAGTTATTACACCCAGTCTACAACTGACATAAAATACTAAACAATAACACTTAACATGATTTTAGTGTTAAGCGTATATTCATCAGATTAGAGATTTTCTCATGCTATGACAAATGTTAATGCATGTGAAAGCAACGATTTTACATCAAGTTATAACAAGCAAATCATGTCTGTGGTAGACGGGGAGTGATATTTCAAAACACTTCCGAAATAATGATCGAATTGAATGTCACGTACAAACAACTCTGGATTAAAAAGGACGTTGACTAATGATACCAGGGTCGAGTATTCAAAAAGCGGCGTGGTATTCGAGCATTAGTCAAGTAGAAGCCAGCCTAGAAGGTGGCGAGGAATTAAAAGAAAAAGTTTAGAAATTTAAATAAAGAAAACGTGGATAGTTAATGGCGTCAGTGGTTAAGACACAATTAAACAAGAGCGCTTAACGTAAAAACAAAAATTTACCAATTTATATGAAATGTAAGTATTACTTTCGTAAAATTGAATGAAATACAGGAAATTGGTGTCCTAACTGGAAATCCATTTAAAACAGCAACAGTTTCCTCAAAGATAAACTCTCCGTAACCTCAAAGTTTACGCAAATAGAAAAAAAAGTAAAAAAAAAATAAATTTTTTTTTAATTTCTGTGTAGTCTTAATTGCTTATTGGGGCGGCTGCATTGTGTGCCTTGGAGCAAGGGCTTTAAAAAAAACGGTGGAGAAATTGCCAGTAAATCTTCCTTGGAAAATCAGTGTAAGTGTAGAATACATAAGGAAGCAAAAAAAAACCGGTTAGGAAGTAGCGAGACAACCCTAGCCGCCAAAACTTCCACTAGTTGCGCGCTAAAAGCCACCTGATTAACCTTGGCAACCAAAAACACCACGTGCTAAAAGCCACCTGCTTAACCTCTGTCAACAAAAACATCACGTGCTAAATAAAGGCCACCTGATTAACCTTGGCAACCAAAAAAATCACGTGCTAAAAGCCACCTGCTTAACCTCTGCCAACCAAAAAAATCACGTGCTAAAAGCCACCTGCTTAACCTCTGCCAACAAAAAAATCACGCGTTACAAAAAAAACCAACTTCCTGTACGGTTACCTCACGTGCTTGAGAGCCACTCAAACTTAAATCAACTGTAATATGACGCCCTTAATAGCCTGGACTTCACCATAACCTCTACCACCGTACAACCTATTCACCAAGGCCCACCGACGACGCACCGGCACAATTTCTACACCCTTCAACAACTATCCCTAATCTCGTTGTAATATTCTACCACCCTAGGAAAGGTACCGTGAAACTAGTTTACCAAGCTCTGGATCAAAAGGTAATACGTATCATAACCATGACAATTCAGTCCTCTGGGGGGGCAAAGCCAGCACATTGTATTTTTCGTTTTTTTTTAATAAACAAATTTATGCAAGGAATTAAGTATTAATTATTTCCGTAGACTAATCTCTAATTATACAGATTTATATTGTACGTATGTATATCTAAAATTATTTCTAAAATTACTAATACCTAAATTTTTATCCTACCTATAACTGCTATGATAATAACTAAATATATTACTACCCACTAAGATAGGCTTTAATCGCAATCCATGATATTACACTAATTTAATCGTAATCTTAACCTACTTATAACCTTATTGTACCTAAGTCTAAGTTTTTTTTTGAAGATTATTCTAAATTAAACGGTTAACAATAGTTAACATGAATTAGAATTCGTTATAAACTACAACCCCCGCTTTTGTAAAAGATTGTGGGATTTTATTAACGTTTAGTGGGGAAAACTTTCATGGGAAGAATTTTACATTGCAAACCTAATATAAATCTGAAGATAGTTTTAGGTATACAAGCACAGAAGTATAAAGGAAATCAAATGCAAACAAGCAAAAAAATATAAATTGGCTTAAACAAAATGGAAGTTAAAGAATTTATTCATTAAGTGATTTAGTTGGTAAATGTTTTAAAACTTTTTATTCTAAATTAAATAAATGATTAAGGGAATAGATTGTTTGGTTGATTAATGAATTATTAATAACTTGAATTAATAAGTCCTTAATCAATTAAATAAATTCTTTTATTGCCTTGACAAATATATTCGAAAAACCTTAATGAGAAAATTCTTATAGGTTTCCATAAATAATTTCCAATATACTTAAACTGAGGGAATTTAAACCCTGGAAGTCAATTTAAATTTTTTTATTTTTGATTTATACTAAATTCGACTTTGAAGTCGGTAATTAAAATTTAAATTTGCGTACTTAAATTTAATTTAAATGCCTAAACCGGATTTGCGTTTCGTAACATGCACTTTATTACCTTTATACACTCGGATTTATAGGGTTGGTCCTAATTCGATCTCAAAAATTAAATTAGCTCTGAATTACTCAAATCAAGTTCGAATTTAACTACTTCCGCTAATTGAGAATTTAGATTCGTAGACCTAAGTAGGGTTGGATATCTGAACTAAATTCTGAAAATGCTTGGTTTGAAAATCCAACTTGAAAAAAAAGGAAACAGAAAAAAAACTTAATTTAAATTTCAGTACTTGAGCTCATTTTTATATTTTAGCGTTTAAAACAAAAATTTGAATTTGAATTTAAGTCAATGGACTAGATAAGGAACTCAGAATTCATAGGTTAAACTTGGTTACATTTTTGAATATCTGGTTTGAATTTGGTTACTTGAGTTAAATTTGGACACTTAATACAGATTTGGGTATTAAGGCTGGATTTGAAATTTAGTTATGAAGTTAGCTATATAAACCAAATTTAGATTTATGGTGCTAAATCTTGTTTATGTTTTAAACTTAGTTTACATTTTAATACCAGTTTTTTACCATTCTAATACTTACCTCAAATTTAAATTCCTAAATTAAATTAAGAAAAAAAGTGTTAATCCAAGATTGAATGTTGATACAGTAGCATAGACTAAATTAAAATTGTAAGTTTCTCAACAGTAATTGAATTCTGATACATTTACTGAATTTCTAATTGGGATTCTAGATCTGAATTTAGGACCTTGAGGGAATTTATTGCTGGGGAGTTGTAGCGATTGGTACTTGAGCAACCAATCAATCATTCGATACTTAAAGACCTGACAAAGGACAAATACTTGAATAAAGACTTGAATACGCGACTAATTAGTTACCTGGATTGACCTATGAATATAAGAACACATACAATACAACATATGCTTTAGTGAATAATTTGGTGGATCGATGAGTAATTCCATAAATACCTTAATAAATAACTAGAATAAATACTTAATAACTAAATTAATAAATAGGCAATTTGGTAAGCAGCTAAATAAATAATTAAATGAATACTTAGGTGAATAATTTGATAAATACTCGGGAATCTGAATTAACACTTGTGTGAATAGATAGGAATTTGGAAGAATGATTAGTAGAATTTGTAAATTGTAACAGGTCTTAAACAAAATGGAAAGGGAATTATAGAACCAAATACATACCGATTATAGACCAAATCCTCACATACCTTATTTCTTTGTTTTAAATAACTTAACTTAACAAATGACTTAACCATTGGGACAGAAGTTGGTTTAAGGTTTATGAATACTTTTCGTCGATTCCTAATCTCCATGATTTCCGGATCTTGTTCGCAATAAAATAAAAGTTTAACAGATTCATAATGCACTTAATTATATCTATATTGTCGTTAACATATTAAACCGAAAAAAAAGAAAACAAAAATAAATAGTATTGAAAAAAAGAGAAACAAAATATAAATATGTCAAAACAAAAAAAATAGGGGGAACATACCCAGAAAACAATCTTAGCTGATGTAAAAAAATTAACCCATCAGGCATTTGAATTGAACAGGAAACAAAACGAAATATAAAGGTTATCTTTGCTTATTTAGTTAAGTTTGAGGTTTTTTTTTTTGATAGTAAACACAAAGGTTAGATAAATAATTGAAAACAATTCAAAAAGGGAACTCAGAATAAAAAAAAAAACATAGAAATAATAGTTAAAAGTTATTTTATATTATTAGATATTAAAAAGATAAATAGACCCAACAAGCTATTGAAGTGAAAAGGGAAGATTATACAATAGATGAGAATAGTCACTGTATTAACATTATTATCTACAAATAAATTTATTACAAAACTATTTGTTTTTTATCGTACAAATAATTTTAGCATATCTTATTTTTTTTCTAAAACCTTAAACTAAGTACATAAACAATATTTTTGGGTAGATAATAACAGTTTTTTTAACAAAGTAGTTATTTTTAGATTTTTATGAAATAATTGTATACTTATTGTTAAGACTTCTATAATCTAAATAACTATCAATAAACATTTTCTGTAATTTTTTTAATCGAATGAAAACATAAATAATGAATTGATTTATTTACAATTGGTTGAAAGGTAACAGGCTTATGGCGAAGTGGTAAGTGCCGATTTGGGGCATTACTCCCGATATTTTTCTTTCAGGCAAAGAGTAGTGCCACGGATGACAGTAACATGTCATATGGGGTGGGCAGCCTGTCCAGGACAGAGAACATCTGGCCCTGAAGACTCGATACAATCTTGTCGTAATCCGCGGTAAAGTTTTAGACAACATCAATCAACGGTCGTTTTGTTTACTGTTATGTGTTTTATATCGCTTCGGTTTTTTTTTACAACTTCATTTATTTTTGGCACGAGCTCAATTGTGTATGTGTGAGCAGATGGACACGAACCCCCCATTTCCGGCGAGCTTCAGCCCAAACACCAGCGTGCCACGGTCCATCGCGAAGCGAAGATGAGAATTTGATTTACGTCAAAAAAGAAAATTTCTCACCAACATTTTTTTTCACTCACAGCTCATCACAGGCCCGCGAATTTCGGTGCTAGCTTTGCATTGAAATTGTCTGTTGCCTTAGAAAGTGGATGCTGGCGAACCAGAACTCGATCCCCAACTGCCAGGTGCCAGCTGCGCCGGCGCAGATCATCAGTCCGTTTCGGCTTTGCGGATGCCCTACACAAATTCTTGCGGACAGTATCGAAAACTACCTTCAGCTCTTGAGCCGGTCCATCAGGCGCTAAACTTCTTGCCCCAGTTCCGATGGTCACCGTATCATAAAGCGCTTTAGGTAATCGCGGTTTCCGGCCCTGAGTTAGATAGGCAGGAGAGAATGCCGTGGATTCGGATTTGCTGGTGTTGTTGGCAATCATAATTTCGGGTATCTTAACGCTTTATTCACCCCTTCCGCGGTGTAACGAGCACAGTCGATGGGTATCGTTTTGCTGCCTCCAGTTTTATTTTGAAGTAATTAAATTATTAAAATTTTGTTATGAATTATATCTTTTGTTTTTTGTACTATCTTGTTAATTAAAATTAATATTTATATTTAAATTTATACATACATATTTAATTTAAGCTTTAATTTTTGTATGTATATCATTGTAAGTTTGAATTTAAATTAGGAAATTAGGTTGGCTGCGCCACCTAGTTGTCAAGTGTAACAGTCTACTGCACAAAAATGCAACCCGTAACGATACCAGCTGTATTGCTGACATGGCAGTATGTGTGTGTGTGTAGATGACTGTGTACACAACGAAACCGTATAAAAGGGCGAACATCGACTGATGCGAGTCAGTCGGTGACAGGATCGGCGTGAGGTAAGAGCTGCTTAGGAAGGTGCGGTCACATTCTAAGTAGAACTTAAATCATTACATCTCTATCAGCCCAGGATAAGAACCATTAAAGAAGGTGCGGTAACATCTTAGGTGGTCCTTATTTCAGCACTAGTAGGGTAGAAGGGTGGGTACTGCCTGCTGGTTTCCCTGGAGAGTACGCATCATTCTTGAAGCGAGAAGGGAGACGTAAGAGGGAACGTGTGTGGTTAAACCAGGTACCGGCTTACATCTCGGCTACGCTGCCGTCGTCGGCTGCAAGTATCAACTGTGTAAATATTATTTAGAGTCGGCAATAAAGACTTTATAATAAAACAACTGGTGTTTTATTTATTTATTGGCTTTTTCACCTACCCTAGACTCCGTTGAGCCTACCCTAGCAATAAGCGTGTCGTTACCGTGGCGCCCGAGCAGGGACCTGAAGGTCCAACAACATTATCACCAACAACAACAGTAATGGCAACAACATTATCGGCACCAACATTATCAGCAACAACAAAAACATTACCGGCAATAACAACAACACCATTATCAGCAACAACAATCAGTAACAACGTCAGGAGTATTAAACCCGTAAAGTCCCACCAAACGGCCAAAATGCTAAGAACCTCGTTGGTCTATTATTTGAAGAAAGAGCGGGTGGAGGAATTGGCAGGCATGTACGCAATTTCCCTAAATGATGTAGTGGCTGTTCTAACGGAACTGGTCCAAGTCAGGGCTCTGGTCTGGCTGCGAAATAATCACAAAGCCTGGATAATTGGGATGCCTTTAAGTAGAATTTTTGGAGTTCTTCCTGCCTGCCCGCTTTTTCGAGAAACTGGATGACGAGGTACGGAAACGCACTCAGCGCCTCCGAGAACGCTTTAAGGATTATGTTCTCGCCTTACAAAACCTGATCCGGCACTCCAGTATGACCGAGGAGCAGAAGGTAGAAAGAATATTCCGTAACGCCCAGTCGGATTACCAATGGTATATTCGAACTCAAGATTTCACCACCCTGACAGACCTAATCCGATTGGCCTCCTTGGAGTGCATACCTAATCACCCTACGCCCCGCAGTGAGCACCATCGATCCATCAGCACCGGCAAGAGTACGCGAACCAGAAGGAGGCGGTCTCGACGACCTTCTGTCTTGGGTGGTAACCCGACGTCCCTGTGCTGGGATTAAAACAAGTTAAAAGCTGACATCACCATCATCGGAACGATACTGTCGGGCATCGTGGACACAGGGGCCACGAGAAGTTTCTTGTACCCGGCGATCATACGAGAAATACCTGCAAGGCCGAAGATGACCACCGTAAATGTGGCCGTATTTTTGGCTGACGGCGAATATCACCCGGGCAGTCACCTATACAGTAACCTTCGGCAATTGGACCACGCAGAAAGAGTTCCTGGTCATGCACGAGGCGACTGAGAATGTTATCCTGGGAGTGGACTTTCTACACACCTTCATCCAATGTGCGGAATTAGTGGCGGCCACACGTTCAGAGGTAAGCAGAATCCGAGGTAATAGCGCAAGTTATGTAATAAATAATATATAACACAATTTATTGTCTTTATTTATTAATGAAAAATATTCTTTATTGTTTTCAATTCAAGTGATAATAACAGACTAACTACTAACCTTAAACACTATTTAAAGATTACTTAAAGTTAGAGTAAAAATTATGAAATGTAAGGAACATCAAGTAATAATATATTTTAGAAAATAATATAATAAGAAACGAAAAAGGGTATTAAGGGGGCACTAATTTTCAAGATAGTTAATTACTGTCGTAACTCGCACGTACTTATAATATCGTTACAGAGTGACACAGAGGTCACCCGGCAGCCACAGCGGACGTGTTTTTAAAAGACGAGCTGGCTAAATGCCAGGAGATAGTGGGAGTGACTAACATAGCAGCGAACCAGATCATGAGAGATGAACGGCCATTAAAAATCCGATACGCTCCTCGCAATCCTGCCATGCAGGTGATAATCGATGAAGAGGTAAACAAGTTGTTAGAAAAGGGTTGTATCGAACCATCTACCACTCCGTACAGTTCTCCCATCACCCTGGTGAGGAAGAAATACGGGTCCTGGTGGACCTGTATGGATTTCCGCCAGTTGAACGCTAGATCCGTGCTAGACGCTTACCAACTGCCCCGTATCAACGCAATCCTAGATCGACTGCGCGATGCAAATATGTTGGTGACAGGATCGACGTGAGGTAAGAGCTGCTTAGGAAGGTGCGGTCACATTATAAGTAAAACTTAAATCATTACATCTCTATCAGCCTAGGATAAGAACCATTAAAGAAGGTGCGGTCACATCTTAAGTGGTCCTTATTTCAGCACTAGTAGGCTAGAGGGGTGGGTACTGCCTGCTGGTTTCCCTGGAGAGTACGCATCATTCTTGAAGCGAGAGGGGAGACGTGTTTGGTTAAACCAGGTACCGGCTTACATCTCGTCTATCGTCTGTGTAAATAGTATTTAGAGTAGGCAATAAAGGCTTTATTATAACGTGGTAAAACAACTGGTGTTTTATTTATTTGCTTTTTCACCTACCCTGGACTTCGTTGAGCTTACCCCAGCAACCAGCAGTAAACGTGTCGTTACAGTGGCCGTGTTAACCCAGAGCATCGATGGGGGGCGTACGCGTGATAGCCTATGCAAGCCGGCATCTCAACTCAGCAGAGAAGAACTATTCGGCCAAGGAATAGGAATGCCTGGCCATAGTGTTGGGAGTCCGAAAGATGCGCCCTCACCTTGAAGGTTATAAATTTGTCATCATGACCGACCATTTGGCGCTGAAATGGTTGAACTCTTTCCATAATCCGACCGGAAGATTAGCGCGATGGGCTCTCGAGCTCCAACAGTATAAATTTTCAATCCAATACAGGAGGGGCCAGCACAAAATTGTGGCCGATGCCCTGTCACGACAAAAACGATCGTGGCAAAATGATCGAGATGGTTCATAAATGGGGAATTATATAAACCTGGGGAGGTAATCCACTGGAATTCATTGAGCGGGTGGGGGAATTGGCAGACATGTACGCAATATCGCTAAATGGTGTAGTGGCTGTTCTAAAGGAACTGGTCCAAGACAGGGCTCTGGTCTGGCTGCGAAATAATCACAAAACCTGGCTACACTGGGACGCTTTTAAAACGGATTGTTTAGAGCTTTTCCTGCCTGCCCGCTATTTCGAGAAACTGGATGAAGAGATACGGAAACGCACTCAGGAACACTTTAAGGATTATGTGCTCGCCTTACAAGACCTGATGCGGCACTCCAGTATGACCGAGGAGCAGAAGGTAGAAAGAATATTCCGTAACGCCCAGTCGGATTCCCAATATTCGAAGGCAAGATTTCACCACCCTGACAGGCCTAATTCGGTTGGTCTCCGACTTGGAGTGCATACCTAATCACCCTACGCCCCGCAGTGAGCACCATCGATCAATCAGCACCAGCAAGATTACGCGAACCAGACGGAGGCGTACGCTGGTGAGTCACGAAGGACGAAGATACCGGGTTACCATGTTTTCGAACGGTACCCTCCGCGTGATGTTGCTGGTGTCCATAATTCCGGATGGAGAGGGGATGGTAAAACGCAATTTTATAAAAACAATGAGTTATGCCTATTTAATATTAAGGCAACTATTGAGTTACATTCGATAAACGATTTTCGTTGGCTATCGAAGGTCGACTATCTTATGTTAATTTGGTATTTTGAATTGGCAGCACTATCAAAAATTTCGTATTGCGTCGAATTTTTCAACGAAAATAAATTTGCTTTCGACGGTGCAAATAAATGTAAAAAACTTGTTGAAAATTTAACTATTTGTAACTTTTTGTGTTCGTATACCAAATACCATATTATTTTTCAGTTTTGTTCATTTTATGCAAGTCTAACGTCGTAAACAGCAATTGGAAACGCTCATATTCCTTATAGAACAAAATTATTTTTTTACCAAATGATTTGCAGCAAAGTTCAGCAGTTAAAAAAGAGGGATGAAACCAACTGACGCTAAATTATTTGAAAACAACCATAATTCCCCCGTGGTCACGTTTAACTTTAATTTTATTTTTTAAATTTGTAAACCAAATTTTTTATTTTAAGTGACAGCTGATCGAAAATGTACTACTGTCAATTAACAAAATCACAATAGTAAATTTTTATCGAATGCGCGCAATAATACCAAATGAAAATTCGTTCGATCAGCTATATTACAGACATATTACCGGTATTCAGTTCAGTTGGTTTTTATTAAAAAATTGCATCTTTTATTACAACAAACACAAGGAAAAATTATTTTCATACGTATATATTTTCTATTTCAATTACCGTCGTTATAATAATAACGGTCTTTGTGCAAATTTGTAAATTTGCAGTGCATATTATGATTGATCGTGAGCATAGCACTTTTATTTTTTTGCAAATGTGTTATTTTGCTAAAAATGTATTCTGACAACACAAAAAACTGCTGGTAGACTATTTACAATTATAATTATAAATTATAATTATTAAGCATATTAAAATAAATTTTATCTTTTTAAATTTAATTCTCTATTTTATGTTTAAATACACGAATACGTTGAATTTATAAGTTTTCTTACAGCCATACCTAAACAAGAGCGGAAGGCGGAACGTTTTCTTCCGCTAAGCTTTTACGCCGATATGCCATACCTAAACAAGAGCGTCAACGTTGTGCCACAAACAGTAGTGTTAACTTTCTTGTTTAATAAAACCCATATAATAAAAATAAGAGAAAAACCCGCTAGATTGAAAAAAAATAGCTAAATCGTCGTTATTTACTATTAATAGCGGCCAACTTCACTAATAAACGCGCTGTCAAAATCGGATTTTCCAATTGTAAAGCGTTGACGCCGCGCTATTTTGGGATGCTTGTTTAGGTATGGCTGTTAAAACCAATATGGCGCTTAATATGTCAAATGTTATTGTTTACATTTGTTTGGAACTCAGCAAATAGGCACTACTTGTTTTGCTCTTGGTTTTTTTAAGTACAAACGAGGTAAAAAAGAGCAAATTGTTGTTGTGTTGTGTATTTTTGCACGCATTTGCATCGTTTGCACACTTTGCACTACGAATCGTGATTTCTCTTAATATAACTAACCAAATTCCTTTTTACACTTTCGGTAGGCATTTTGAAAAACATAAATATTTCAAATTTGATTGAGTGGTTATTTATCTTTTTTTTTAACGCGTCAAATATGTACAACTTTACACTTTTAAATTATAATACAGACCGCTCATTTCAACATGAGTGCAATTTTCCATTTTTCTTTTTTACTGTTGAAAAAATCTGAACTGAATAACCTTTTTCTACATATATTTTGTTTGAGATTTACAACAATTTTTAAATGTTTAAGAAATTTGCTATATTTTTAATAGGGATGTAACGAAAACCGATACCTATATATCGGCGATACTTCGGATTTGCCGATATATTGGTATCGGCGTTATTTTTCTGGCGATACGACGATACTTTTATATAGTTTGTTTTTTTAATAAAAAGTTAAATTTTCAATGCTTATTTCTTGCATAACAGCTAAAAGCAATAACACATTCAAAATAAGAGCACAAAATCAAACAAAATAATAAATGGTTTCTTTTAATTCTTAGGCTGGAGGTCCACCCGACGCGTTTTATATGTATTAAAGGTGTTCTTATATAAGGTAACAAAAATCTGCCCGGCGAACTGGAATCAATATCAATAAGGGTAATCACGATGCTCATTGTGCAAATTTGCAATGTGTATATTTGCTGTGCATATTATGATTGATCGTGAGCATACCACTTTTATTTTTTGTGCAAATGTGCTATTTGTCTAAAAATTTATTCTGGCAACACTAAAAACTTCTGGCAGCACTGCAAAAAATCTGCATTTGCTTACAATTATACACAAGCAAATTAAAATAAATTTTTTCTTTTTAATTAACATAAATTTAATTCTCTATTTTATAATAAAACCTACGAAAGTGTTAAATTTATAAGTTTTCTTAAAAACAATATGGCGCTCTATATGTCACATGTTATTGTGTACATTTGTTTGCAACGTAGCAATCTTGCTCATGGTTTTTTTAGTGCAAACGAAGTAAAATTGAGCAAATTGCATATACGTACATTTTGTTGTTGTGTTGTGCAAATGTGTGTATTTTTGCACGCATTTGCATCGTTTGCACACTTTGCACTACCCATCGTGATTTCCCTTAATATTTATTTTAAATAATAATCTCTTACACAGCAATTTTGTATAAAAAAAAAATAACTCTACTTGAGTTTTGTTAATTTTACTTTGTATTTAAATTTTATGTTCGTGTCGTTATCGCCGATATTTCCTATTGAGTATCGGTATCGTATCGGAAAAAAGCATATCGTTTAATCCCTAATTTTTAACTCTAATGGCACTAAATGCTTATGAGACAAAATATTAAAAATTGCTAATCACTGTTTTGTAAACATTCTTGTTTTGAACATACATACATATTTTTAAAACACTTATTTTATTATGATAAAATTACTTATTTTATGTTAAATAAAAAAATATAAAGTCTTGTGATAGTTATTTATAAATAAAAGGAACTAGGTACAAAAAAAAAATAAGGAAAATAAATAAAATTTCACTCGGTTTACCGATAAGTGTAGAAATCACAATTAGTAAATGTGGGTGCAAAAAATATATATGGGGGATTTCATGTCAAGTGACCCAATTTTGAAATCAATGTCACCAAGGTTATTCCTATTGGATAGTAGTTTAGACACAAATTTTCAACAAGATCGGTCAAAAAGTTTAAGTATTTCTAAAGCTAAGATCCCACTATCGGCGCAATGTACCAATTTTTGTCGTATTTCATGTGCCGATAGGGTGAACTTTCAACATTTTTTAATATGCGACAATCTGTGCCGAAATTGTGCTGACTGTAGATAATCAAAATTAACCTTGATGCGTCGATAATGTGAACACTCTTTTGCACAATGTGGAGCAATCAAAATGTTTAATATGTACCGATTTTTATCGGCCACTTGTGCGCCGATCACAGTCGCCAATCAGCGCCGATACAAGGGATGGCAAAACGAAATTTTTAAATTGCACCAACTGGCTACTACAATTTTACTTTTTTGAGCTTTATTGTACCCAAGGCGAATTCATAACAGGTAAGTGGAACTCTACAACTACAAAAGCCCCATGTATTTTGTTTTTGCAATTTAATGGTTAGCTGTCAACATTTTTTTATTGCAAATTAAAATTATCACTTTTTTATTAAATAAATTATTAATTTCACTTCAATTATTCGCAGTTTTGAAATTTTTTTATTATAAAAATAATATTTTAGCACTTTTCAATCAACTTCTTCTCAAAACAAAATAATATTTTGACGTTTCATAATTTTTTTAATTCGCCGTGGAAACAGCTGATGAACGGCTGACGAGTTGAGTTTACCTGTTTGAATTTGCCTTGATTGTACCAAAATTACATTTGTTTTATCTATTATTTATGTATAAAAACGTTACATTTGTACTGTTTAATGCAAGGCGAATTCAAACAGGTAAACTCATCTCGTCAGCCGTTCATCAGCTGTTTCCACGGCGAATTAAAAAATATGGTCAAACGTCAAAATATGATTTTGTTTTGAGATGAAGTTGAATGAAAAGTGTTAAAAATATTATTTTTATAATAAAAAAATTTCAAAACTTCGAATGATTGAAGTGAATTTATTAATTTCTTTTATAAAAAAGTGATAATTTTAATTTGCAATAAAAAAATTTTGACAACCAACCAGAAAATTGTATTAACAAAATACATGGGGCTTTTTGAAGTTGTAGAGATGAGTTTACCTGTTTGAATTCGCCTTGGTTTAATGAAAGAAAACAATTCGCTCTAAGTACCGGTTCACACACGTCAAGTTTGACTCGTCAAGTCTCTCCTAAAAGCTCGAGACTTGACGAGTCAAACTTGACGTGTGCGAACCGGCACTAACGAAAACATTGCAGTTGTATTGATGTTGCCATCCCTGGTTTGTAAACATCTCGCGACGTGAGAACCAGAGGGTTCTATCTAGCTTTTTTAAAAATGTTCAGGAGAGCATTTTGAAAGTTCGGAGTTATTTCTATACTATTTAAATAATAAATATGAAGAAGAGAACACAAGAAATCAGAAACTAGTTCAGTTATTTATTGGAATATAAAATTTGTTTCATCAAAAGTTAAAATAAAACACAAGAAAAGTTAACTTTTTTAATTACAGATTTCAGATAGAACCTTTCGGAACTCAAACTAAAAACTTTTGCAATAATTATTCATATAAAATTTTTTTTATGCGATTAAAAAATTTTAAAATAAATATAAGTAACATACGAATTATTAATTTCCTTAATGCAATATAAAAGAACGTGTGAAAAAAAACAAAAAATTTATATTCTTTAATGTGACCCTGCACATAGTACCATCTGGTTCTTAAAAATTAAATTTTTTTTTCAAATGAGTTTATCTAATTAAAAAGTGTGTTATAAAAATCTACGTCTATGGAAGGCATCCACTTAAACATACTCTTTAAATAATTTTCTTTGTCTTAAGAAAGTTTTGGCACACATTTTGATTTGTTTACAGCTGGAAATGTATGATTCGAAGTGTGGCGTGTGCCTTTTTTTTGTATTCAATATTTCCAATTAGGGTAGTAATCATTTAGTTTTATAGTTATTTGATAGTTATTTAGTTGTTATTTAACATTTTTAAATTTTTAGAAAAACTAACTCAATCAATTTATTATATTTTTGGAACACCATTGAAATTTATTGCAGATAGAACCTTTTGGAACTAAGTGCGTCCACTTTTTTGCATATAGAACTAAATGGCTCTGTTATTATTACTAAAATTATAAGTGAAAATACAAAAAGGGTTTCGTGAAAAGATAAAAACCATTACAAAGAATAAATTCCAATCAAAAAACGCAAAAATGAAAAAATGCCAGATAGAACCCTCTGGTTCTCACATCACGATCTGTTTACAAAACAATAATTACAAAAAAAAAGAACAAGTGAAGTAAATAAAATTCAATATATTTTTTATTATGTACATATATTACCTATTAATATGTTATTTACAATTGTTAGGAAACATAATGGAATATTCCGACGGAGAATTTTGCGAATTTCTAAAGTAAAATTATGTTTGCCAACAAGCAAATAAACAAAAACATTTGATTTAAAAATAAATTGTGCAATGTTTATAAATGTGCGCCGATATAGCACGATAAAAATCTTCACAGATTGTGCTATTCGAGCCGATAGTGGGATCTTAGCTTAAAACCTTAAAAATAAAACGTATGGTGAGAAACTAGACAAATTAACCTTTCCGACGGTATGTAACATACCCAACTATCATTTTATACATTCGATACTGTAATGCCCACAATATGTTAATCCCAGGAATAAAATAACTTTTTTCTGTAGAAATGTTGGGACAAATTTTGCTAACATCAATAGGTAATAAGTTACATGTTTGGACAAAATGTCAAACTTTGATCCAAACTAACTCAGAAACTTTTTGGCCGATCTTGTTGAAAATTTGTGTCGAAACTACTACCTTATTGCAAATTTCATGCAAAGACATCGATTTCAAAATTGGCTCACTTGACATGAAATCCCCCATTTAAATAAACTTCCTGATTTAATCTTAAATTTAATTAAAAATTAATTATTAAAAAGGATTTTTAAATCTTAAATTTAATTGAAAATTAATTATTAAAAAGGATGTTTAAGATTATAAATAATAATGCTAAAAACATCTTAAAAAAATTTAAAATAAATCATCGGTTTTTAAAAAAATTTGAATTTGAAAATATCTTTCAATCAAATTTAATATTTATCTAGGAGTTCGTTTTGTAAGTCTTAATTTGCTCCTATTCTTGAAACTAAAAATAAAAAAACTTTTTAGACCACCTAAAAAATTCAAAAAGTTTTTCTTAAAAATTTCACAAATCTTGGTTTATATAACGCATTTTTCTAAAAATCGAGCGCAGTTCAGCAATTGAAGAAAATATTAATGAAAACTTAATTAAATTAACAAAGAGTTTTTCGGACGGAAGTCTTTTACTGACAGATACCAAAATTTTGAAACTAACATTGCTTTAAGATTCCTATATACAGTGAACTCGCGGTAATGTGAACATCCAATATAATGAACTATCCACTAATGTGAACACTCAGTTTTTTATATGGGCGCTCTAAATAGTGAACAAAGTTTAATGGCTCTAAATAGTGAACAATTTTTTTTTATTTTTGGGGATTTTTTAATTTGTAGAAGCATTTATTTTTAATGTTGGGAATCCCCGAATTAATAAATACCATAGTATGCCATAATTTTAAAGGTATTTAATGCTAGTCGCTTTATGTTACTTGTTGCGGTATGTTCGTAAATTTATTTTTAAAATTAGTAATGTCTAAAAACAGTCGAAAGTTTTTATCCTTAAATGAAAAATGAGAAATTTTGGAATATTTAAAAAAAGGATCGAGTGTGGCAATGTTAAGTAAAAAGTATAAAGTTGTTCAATAAAAAATAAAAAAGACAATATTTTAAAATGTGTGAACAATACGTTTTATGGACCCGGAAAACGAAAAACATTTTACTGTTTTATTTTTCATTAAGGTGACAGATTTATTAACGAAGAAAGGATTACCAGTAAAAGCTTTACTCCTTATAGATAATGCCCCATCCCATCCACCAGAATGGTCAATCAAACTGACATTAAAGTATTGAAAAAAAATCAGGGAATTGGCGGTAAATAAATATATGTATGTACCTATCTTTTTTCATTGTAAATTTTATTTATTTTTTTGTCGTAATATATTGTTTGTTTTTTATGTACATACTACGTATGTATGTACTCTTTATAAAATGGATTTTTAAAAACTTTTTATGTTCCAAATAAATTACAAAAAGTTTTTTTAGTAATCTTTGCATTTTCATTCCTTGCAGAGACGATTTTTAGAAAGAATAACTTAGTAATATATATAAAAAAAATCACAATCGAAAATGTGAACAAATTCGAAAATATTAACTACCCCGACATTAATTAGTTCACATTATCGAGGGTTCACTGTAGTTGAAATGCCCTTTTTATACACACAGTATAAAGTAAATAAATATTAATGTTTTAAATTAAAACTTCAATTAAATACATGCCAGCTAAATTTACGTAAAAACACATTAAAAAAACGGACAATTAGATTAAAAAATCCTATTCTATTTTGTGCCATCTATTAGGCAAAATTTTAACAATTTTATATATTACTACTAAAATTTAATTTGTGCTAGTTTTAATTCATATTTTTCATAATCTTAAACATTCTCTTAATGTTTTGCAGATGTCTTAGACTCCCACATACTTTTTTATGTGTCACTTATCTTAAGCACAGCCACTTAATATACGCAAACGTATACGTTTGAAATATTTACCTGGTGGTGGGCAATGATTTGTAACATTTGTTACAAAATTATATGCAGCATACATGTCATCGTTTGTCAGTCTATGTAGTGTGATTAAACCTTTTAACGTACAAGCTTTTGTGTAACGACCATAATAGAAAAGGGGATGATGATGACGCGGTACTTTTGCCATATCCGCACACATACCGGTAACATAGACATCCTCCAAATAAACTAAACTTGTATTTAGGGATGCTTCATATAAACGAGGCACCACATCCATGGACATTAAATAACCAGAGCCCGACAAATAAGTGGGATAGTAATCTTTGGGATACATGTAATAGGGCATATACCATTTACTCTTGACATTTTTTAGGACGGGAGCTTTACAGAACCTATACCCCACCATATAATTTGTGGTGGCATTCAAACGATTTATGGCCGACAATGTCTGATACGTATGACTGTCATAATAATCGAGGGATTCGTTGTAGAGCGGGACTGTGCCACCCAATAGGAAATGCAGCAGATTAGGTACATTAACAAAAGTATCATCATCACATTTCATAAAAAAGGCTGCATTTTGGAAACATTTATTGCGGGTTATCCATTTTAGAGCCATAATAGATTTAATGGTTAAATTGTTATAAGAATCTAAAAAGTTTTCCTGTATTATATCATCATACTGTTCGGCTTCTTGCTGTAGGCGTATGTAGGTTTCATTATCTTCTCCTCCTCCTTTCTCTCGACCTCCAGAACCCATTTGTGTATCTAATTTTGTGTGACCCAATAAAAACAATATTCTTACTGGAAATTTAACTGGTGGAATAGCTGTTGTTTGCTAAACATAAATAAATAAACAGTTCAAAGTGTTAATGATTAATTAATGTAAAGAATAAAAGTAAATAAAACCAACTGAAAAATAATATACCTACTAAGAAAAACAAAAACCACTAAAAAAACTATCAGAAAAATATAGAAATGCCATCCAAACTATTTTTAGAATAAACTCTTACTTACATTGCCATTTAGTTTGAAAAATTCTTGAAAAAATTTTATTTGCTGTTTCTTCGGCTGCAAATACTTGTCACTTAAATGAGAATGTAATTTCTCAAACATGCTGTAATTAAACTCTGTGGTATTACCCCATGTTTCGCGTATGGTTTGTCTGAAAATGTGAAAGTGGGTGTGCTAATGAATAATGCAATTTATTAAATATTTATTTATATATACTTCACCTTTTTAAGTTGAAATTGAGAAAATCCAAATTAATATTGAGAAAATACAAATTAATATTCAGAAAAACGAATTGATGTTGAGAAAATACAAATTGATATTAACTGCGAGGCCCACAAAGTCGACACGCATATTTACATATATTGAAAACAATAATAAATATTTTCATATTATTCGAATGTGTATTCTAAATCAAATTATAATCCTCAAAAGCTTTTATACTTTAATAGTCTTATTCCTTTAATATTTTTCAGGAATATTTTGTATGCACTATAAGCTTTTGAGGATTGTCATTTGACTTAGAATACACATTCGAATAATATGAAAATTTGTATAATAAATGTTATTCAACATGAGAAATAAATTCCCAGATACAATAATAAATATCTAAAATTTGTTTTTGTTTTTAATATAAAAAAACGATAGAAATGTTTTTGTCGAAATCGTGGGCCAGGCAGTAAGAAATCCAAACTACAATGCACGCACCATCTTCCCAAAGTCCAAATGTCCACCTAATCGGGGTAATATCATCCTCTGGAGTTATTCTTATGACGAGAAAACTAGTATCATTCAAAATTCAAGACACAATAGAGTTAGTAAACAGCTTGATGTTTCGATGGGAGCAATTGGTATACCTCAAACAAGATTAATTTGTTTTGTGTGATAATGCACCATGTAATAGCCAAATGGAAATAATTTTTTAAAATTCATCAGCAAAACTTCTTCGATTGGCTTTTAAAGCCCAATGTTGAATCCAATAAGTTTATATGGTACAAAATAAAAACATACACAAAACACCCATCTAAGAATACCAAATCTATATCCTCCTGATGTTTGCCAACAACTTCTTGTTTATTTAGAAGGTATTATCGACGAATCTAAGTCTATTATACCCACAGTTGGCTCTGCCAGAGCAGTAAAACATTTTACCAAAGGGCAATAAAATTGGTGAATATGCTTGTTAGTGAATAACTTCTTACACATATGTATGTTCATTTACTTGATTTTCAAATATTTTCAGTTATTTGTTTTTAAACTCATAATTTTCATTGCCTAATATTAATAAAACTATGTATTTATATCTCATATTAATTTGATTTTTCTTAATATTAACTTTGGTTTTCTCAATTCCAATTTGTTCTTTCTCAATATCAATTACGATTTCTTATTATCAATTTTTATTTTCTCAATCAGCCTTATTCCGGTTGTCGTCATCGACTGTGTTGTTTTTTGTAGAAGATTAAAGAACACAGGCTGTGTGTAACTTTAATCTATTACAAACAAGTAAGAAAGTACAGTCGGTCAATCCCGACTATACAATACCCTACACCACAGTATTTTAAAACACATTTACTAGAGTGGCCCCTATTCGGGACCCATGGAGAGACATAATTTGCCCTACCTTCCCTCGTGATCCTACGATTCAATAGGCTTGGTCCTTGTGCCATTAAGAACCTATAAGCCAAATTATCTCCAAAATTGCGACCTGTACTTTGCGCACGAGGTTACATGGACAGCCAGTCAGCCGGACGGACATCGTTAGATCGACTCAGAAAGTGACTCTTAGTCGATCGTTATACTTTAAGGTGGGTTTAGCACTCATATTTTAAGGCGTTACACACATCACCACAAATGCATTATACCCTCTCCACTAGTGTGGCGTGGGTATAAAAACGACATTGTCGATGACGACAACGACAACCGGAATAAGGCTGAATATCAATTCCGATTTCTTAGTGTCAATTTGTATATTCCCAATATCAATTTGGATTTCTTAACATCAATTTGTATTTTCTCAATATCAAATCGGAATTCTTAATATCAATTTGTATTTTCTCAATGTCTATTTCGATTTCTTATTATCAATTTGTATATATCAATTTGGATTTCTTAATATCAATTTGTATTTTCTCAACAGTAATTAGTTTTTTTCGATATTAATTTGTATTTTCTCAATTTGAACTTAAAAAGGTGTAGTGTAATTCGCTTATCACAAATATGTACATATATTGTTACGAAAGTAACTTAAGTTAAGAATTTGATTAGTTTATCAGTTATCTTGTATTGATTAGTTATTCAGTATTTGTTAGTTATTTTATTAGATTAAATTGTTATTGTATTAGTTTTGCACACTTCTAGTGTAAAAATCTATGTACATACAGTAGACTCGCGGTAGCGTGAACTATTATACATACATAAGCGTGTTCACGTTTGCGAAGTTGTTCATGTTTACGAAGGTGTAATTTTTTACAACTTAAAAATAAAATAGACTGAATATATGTATGCCTCAAATTCATATATTTTTTTTATTAATTCATATTTATTAATTCATATTCGTATTTGCTTTGTTAAGAAAAACAATTTACATTAAAATTATTTAAAAAAATGGGTTATCTTCTTTTGGATTATTTTTTTTGCAAAACGGTTTTTCCTCTAAAGTTAAAAAATTTGGTAGTTTTTGCGAGTAAACTAAACTAAAAACAAAATAAGCAAATCAACAGCTCGCGTTACACAAAATGCCAGAATATATTCATAAACAATCATTTACCCAGTTTTTAAAAAAGTAATGATTGCTTAAAAATGTTCAAAAGAAAACAACGTTTTCTATGTTCCATGAATTTTACATTTGTTCACGTTATAAGACTTTCTTACTGTGTTCACGCTACAGAGTAGTCAGTGTAAAAAAAATTATGTTCATGCTAGCCGGTGTTCACGTTAGGCGGTGTTTTTGTTATCGCGAGTCTACTGTATATAATTTTTAAATTGGTGTGCATAATTGTACTTCAAACACACTGAAAATACTAGAATGTTCGTTATTAAGTCGAGCCCTAACCGCGAAAATAACGTAAGCGACATAATTTTTAATTTTGGTTTTTTTTTAATAAATCACTTTATTGGCAAACTTGCATCATCTCCGAAAATGTTTTGGTCACATAAGGTACCGTTACGATTTTATAGCAAGAGCAATTTTATCGTAAGCGACAAATTTCATACAAAATGTTTAGGAAATAAAATACAAAAACTCTCTCCTTACGTTTTTTTCGCGGTTAGGGGTCGAAGTTATCTTAATTTATTGTAACACCTAAAAGTATGCCTTAGATTATGAAGCATAATAACTCAATTAATTCAGCCATATGTATAGATAATGTACAATAGAAAATGCATAAGTTTAATTAAAAAAATAGACGTTAGGGTTTGTACTTTCTAGAGCCGTCTAGGCGTCAGAGCTCGAACGTTCTATGGTCATTTGCCAGCCTGGGTTAGAGTATAAATAGAGTCTCAAAAGATGGCATAAACAGGGCTGCCAGATAAATTTGTGAGGAAGTCGTCATTTCCTGAGAAAAAATAAGATAACGTCTTTCAAGTTTCGAGAAATCGTCCAAAAAACGTACAACTTAAAATTTAGTTTTTTTTTCACAATTTTTGTTCGATTTTTATTAAAAAAAAAAACATTCAAACAAAAGCATAATTAGTTCATGTTCAACTAGCGTTTTAAATTGTGTAAGAGCTACTGGGGGTCTCATGAAGAGCGTATTTGATCGTCGATGACCGCTTTTTTTAATCGTAGAAGATTCCTTCCACGGGAAAACTGTAAAGCGACTGAGATTCTTCCATAGCACGGCGAAAGACGCTTCTGCAATCATTGTGGGAATCGTTTAAGATGTGGGTAAATATTATCTAACGAGTCTTTCATGTCAAGAATCGTATAAGACTAATGTAGATATTATCTTACAACTATTGATTGTGATTTTGATTGATAATTGTATAATTTATGCAGAGAGTCGTAAAAAATTCATTCGATGATGGTTTGAGGAACGATTGTTGTTTTTTTACTATGAAAATAATTATTTAAAGATTTTCTTAAGACTTGCATATTACAGCCGTACCTAAACAAACAGTTTTCAAAATGTGTCATGCCAATAAAATTTTTATGCGGCGTCAACGCTTTGCAATTGGAAAACCCGATTTTGACAGCTCGTTTAAAAGTGAAGTTGGCCGCTATTGTTAATTAATAATGGTAATTTAGCTATTTTTTGGTCAAGCTAGCGTTTTATCTCTTTGCTGACGCTCTTGCTTAGGTATGATATATTATCGTAAAAGCTAAGCGAAAGACAACGTTCCGCCTTCCGCTCTTGTTAAGGTACGGCTTTTAAACATTCCAAGATTAAAGAACGAACGTGTCAAAAAATTTAATGTTTTATTCATACTTCAGCAAATCTGCACTTTGCTAATTTTGGTACAAAAAATCGTCAAATCTGGCATAAGATTATTCTAAGTTAAATGTGAGTAAAGCGAAGAAGTTTTCGCTCAAAATCGATGAACAGACCGTTAATAAATAGCAAGAAAATGTATATATATGTAAATATATGTGTACATATGTATGTATTTGTATTTATTGTATATCTTTTTATTTGAAAGTTACACCGATTAGATTTGTGTTATGCAACTTAATTATAATTTGATATTGAAACCATTTATTTGTTGCAATTGCAGATATAGAATCTATACTATATTTATACTAGTTTGAGTCGCTGATTACAAATATATGTACATTAAAAATCATGCAACATTTTTGCAAATTTTCACAAAATTTTTTAAAACTCCATTTTTTTTTTGCAAAATTTTTATTATTTCAAATTACGTTTAAACTTAAATTTTTTCTAAAAATTTCCATTTTACAGCAATATTATGCAACATTTTTAACGAATTGTAAGGTTTTTGCAAACTTATTCTTTTAAGACCTGAACGGGAACCGGTTGAGTAAAATTTTTTTTACTATTTTTTATCTTACATTACTGGCAAGAAAGTAAGAAAATACATATTAGTTGCCATAAACACTTCTAACTGTCTTTTTGACGGAGACGTCCAGACATTAGTTAAGACAGTTAAAATAATAAAGCAAAATATTTAGTATTGGAGGGATTACAACGTTAGTTTTTTGCACGTTTTAAATTTTGTTTAGTGAAATATTTTCCAAAATTCTGCCACCACGTCTTTCGAAAGCTTTACAAATCCACAGACCATCGACCTGTTGTTTTGCATTTTGTTAACCAATATATCGGTTTGCGCCTTATTAGCCCTTAATAGTTATTTGATTTATAGGAGGACCTACTTACATACATATATGTTCTGTTCCCTAGCAAAAATAAAGTGGGAAAATCTAAGGGAAATGTGAACAAATTACGAGGGAAAAATCTTTTTCCGATAAGGGGAATTTTTTCCGTGAAAATTGTTTCTTGATTCACCTCTATAGTGAATAATTTTTCCCTTGTAATTATTCCCCTTTTCACATACATATTTGCGATCATAAAAAACTCCCATGAAAAAGGTAATTCAAATGAGAATAATAACGTAAAAATATGTTCACATGAAAAACTTCCCCTTATCGTGAAAAGTTTTTTCCCTCGTAATTTGTTCACATTTCCCTTAGATTTTCTCACTTTATTTTTGCTAGAGAAGAGAACATGTGAGGGGTATAGATGCAAAGACTGCAATGTCCACTTTTTTTTTGCAAACGTAACTAATAATACCTCTAAGTTACATTAATGAATGCTTCCAATTAGTGAATATTACATTACCAGAATAGCATGATATACAATACATAAATATACTGAATAGCATGATATACAATACATAAATATGAATATAGGGTGAGTTCCAAAACGTCAGTTGCAAAGCAGCTTGCCTTTTTAAATACATTTTGCAATGCAACCGTATAGATTTTCGCAATGCTTTCTGTCCCAATATACACCAAAAAAATTATCGATGTTTACGAAATAAGCAAACAGTGCAGCGTTAAACTCTATGATACAATTTTGACTTTGACTGCAAAGTATTATGATGTTTTGGAACCAGGCAATACTTTTAGCTAGAGGTTTTTACTATTTATTACGAAAACTATAAATGTGGACATTGCAGTCTTTGCATCTATACCCCTCATGTATGTAACTAGTTCCTCCTATAAATCAAATGACTATTAAGGGCTAGATCCGTTAATAAGGCACAAACCGATATATTGGTTAACAAAATGCAAAACAACAGGTCGATGGTCTGTGGATTTGTAAAGCTTTCAAAAGACGTGGTGGCAGAATTTTGGAAAATATTTTACTAAATAAAATTTAAAAAGTGCAAAAAACTAACGTTGTAATCAAACTATCCCTCCAATACTAAATATTTTGCTTTATTATTTTAACTTTTCTTTAAAATATATACGTATATTTTTTTGAACAAAAATTACATGATTTTTAATTTTTTTTTATATTTCTTCTTTTCAACATTCACTGGAACTGATAGCGTGAAAAATTTTTCCCTTCGAGGGGAATGCAAATTTCATGGGAACAAAAATTCCGTGGGAACAATTATTCCCCTTTGAATTACCTTTTGTTCATGGGAGTTTTTCATGATCGCAAATATGTGAAAAGGGAAAAAAATTACAAGGGAAAAATTTTTCACGATAGGGGTGATTATGAATTTGTGCTTCAGCCTATTCGACAAATTATTTTGATTTAAAATTTCAACAATTTGCCACGTTGTTCTGGTGTAAGTTAATTTATGATGAAATTTCAAAGCCAACTAAACAAAAAGCAACTATCAGATGTTAAATATTAAATAAAGCAGTGATGCCAACTCAAAGTTGTGACACTCTAAAAAAAACACCCTTTACAAGAAACAGTTAAAAAATCAACGGTTGCAAGTTGTTCACATAATAGAGATGGATTGTATTCACTCTTTAGAACCTCATCTGTAAAAATTTTGTTGTTCAATATTATGGATGTTTATATATAACTGGATATTCATATAACCGAGCGGCTTCTGTCATATACATACTATTAATTCCTGATATATTTAAGGGTGATTATTTTACTAGCTGACCCGACACACGTTATCCTGTCCAAATTAGAAAAAAATGTTTGCGTTCGATTTTTAAAATCCGTTAAAAAGAGGGAAAGAGTATTTTTAAATTAGAATGTAGTTCATATACATTAGGGCGGGTTAATTTTTTTTTTTATGAAGCGTGTAGCAAAAACGTAATCTATAGGTGATTCTGAGAAATTTTGCTAAAGAGACCATAGCTCTAAATCGGGTTTGAAGCCCCCAAAATTCCAAAATAGATATTTTTCCATATATATATATAGAATAATTTAATTAAATTCGTCATAAAATCGGATGGAATTTTCATCACCTTTTAGAATTAATGTTGGAAGAATTCCAATCAATTGTAGTGGGGAATGTAAGAAGAGACAAACTCACTGTTAATTGTTGATGATTTTGTTTAAACTTTGATATTGTTACAAGTAGAACTGTTGCAGTAATTCTTATACGCTTAACAGTTTTATTTGATTTAATATCTTTGGTTTTTCTAAAATCTTAATGGATGAAGTTTCCTGATGATCTGGCATAAGCAACCAGTGAAATGCGCATAGGAATAGCTTATTCCATTAACAATAAATTTCAGTGTTTTTATCAAAAATTTCGTTTGCTTAACGTACATTTCCATTGGTTTTTTGGTTCAGTGCATAAATATGCAATTGCATGTTTTTCTTTGTGCGACCAATGAAATCAGAAACAATATATTTATCCGTTTTAGAGCTTTTTATGAATATTGGCATCAATCTTTTAGTGCATATTTTTGCATATTTAACTGTTCGCAGGGCTTTTTTGTATAATTTTTTAAATTTTTTAGCGCATATATTGCCTTTTTGAGGCATATTTTGATACATGTTAATTTTTTTAGATGCCAGCAAGAGCTTTTGCAGAAAATAAAAAGTGAGAGCACTATGATGTTTGACGTAAGCTCTTTCGGGTTTAAAAACACCCATTGTACATTTTGAACCTTCCTTAAGCTGTGTTCACACCTATTACATATTTGACGTCCTACATATAACGACTAGTTTTCTTAAAGAATTATCATCTTAGAATAAATTTTAGTAAATAAAGGGTGGTTAAATTGTAAGGGCCGATGTTGATTGTGAACCACACCTAAACGCCAAGTTTTTTTCCGTATTTTATTTGACATTTCTCTATTTCAGACATACACAATTTGAACCATGGAGAGATACACAATCCAACAACGTGTTAAAGTTATCCAGACTTATTATGAAAATGGGCGTTCAAATCAAAATGCATACCGTGCAGTTCATCTTCAGTAATGAGACACATTTTCACCTCAGTGGATTCGTCAATAAGCAGAATTTCCGCATTTGGGCGAATGATAATCCAAGAGTGATTGTCGAAAAACCAATGCACCCACAAAGAGTGACTGTTTGGTGCGGTTTATGGGCTGGCGGCATCATCGGGCCGTATTTTTTCCAAAATGAGGCCGGTCAGGCAGTTACTGTGAATGGTGTTCGCTATCGTGAGATGATAACGAACTTTTTATGGACCGAATTGGAAGATATGGATGTGGACGATATGTGGTTTCAGCAGGACGGTGCCACTTGCCACACAGCTAACGAAACAATGGCTCTTTTGCGCAACAAATTCAATGGCCGTGTTATCTCACGTAATGGCGATGTCAATTGGCCGCCAAGATCATGTAATTTGACACCGTTGAACTTTTTTTTTGGGGTTATTTGAAATAAAAGGTGTACGTCGATAAGCCAGCAACAATTCAAGAGCTAAAGGATGAGATAATTCGGCACATTAACGGCATAGAACCTCCATTATGCCTCAGGGTCATCGAAAATTTGGACCATCGGATGGAGGTGTGCCGCCGTGGTCGCGGCGCCCATTTGGCCGATATTTTGTTCCGTACATAATTGAGTAATACCAATATATCATAATAAAATAAAATTACAATAATTTCCTAAATAGTTTGTGTTTTATTCAAAATCAACATCGGCCCTTGAAATTTAACCACCCTTTATATAGAAATTTTTAAAAAGGCAGCTTAAGTTTGATCAATTTACTAGTCACGCTTTTTTGGATTTTATCGTCAAATATTTGTTAGGTCTGAACTTACCTTTAGATATATGCAAACAAATGTGGAAGTTAACTCATAATCTTAGGAGTTTTATTTTATGTCTTATTAAGACTTGAATGTTAATTTATTTTAAATTAAAATAAGAATATTTACAGTTTGACTAACGTTGATCTTCTTTCAATGAGTTTGTTGTCTTTTTGCTTCTCTGTAAATGTATTTTATTAAATAAAACTTCAATTTTATATTAGGTGTAATTTCATTTAAATCGGGTAATTTTGCTTCAACACAAGTGTAATTTTGAATTTTGCTGGTGGTAACACTGCTTCGTTCACAATCACAGTTACATTTTCACTTGGTGTTTCCCAACAAACACGGAGGTTTGATTTCAAATTGAAAATGATTTGAAATCAAACGTTTTCTCAAACGACAAACGTTTGATAATGATTTGAAAATCATTTGAAAATCATAGCGTTCTCAACAAAAAGGGGAAATTATTTTCAAATTGAAAAATGCCTTTATTTTCAACTTGCTTTCAAACGTAATTCTCAAATGTTTTTCAAATGTGGATTATAATACAATGTGGAATATAAATAAAACTATTTAATTTTTTTAATTTAAATTTATTATTTATTTAAAAAAACTTTGATATAAACATTCGGTACCATAGCTAAAAGATGAAATAGTGTTCTTTCCGTCCTCTAATTCTTGGAAAGACAACATACTTGGCTCCCTTTTATTTTGAGGATTGTAGCACCGCGATCGTTCAACAAACTTTCTTCACTTTCCCGTTTTATTATTTTTCTTTTCTTTTCGTATTTTTAATCATTGTAATTTCTTACAAATAATTTTTATTTTTCACAAGAAAAAAACTGTTCACTTTATATTAAAATTTATTTTTAATAGTAAAACACATGTAACCACAAGGAAAAAAAATGTAACTTTAATCGCCATTTTTAATGCTTACATTTATTTTTCGTTTTAGTATTGCCAAGTTTATTTTTGATTTGATTTTAACATTTGACAAACATTTGACATCAAATTGATAAAACATTTGATATCAAATGTTTATTTTCAAATCATTATCAATTTGAATTTAAATGTTAAATCAAACAATTGAAAAACGTTTGAGAATTGCGTTTGATGTCAAATGATAAAGTCATTTCATATCAAAGGTTTGACTTTGTGTTTGTTGGGTTATAATAGAGCAACAATTTTTTTCGACACCACACACATTTTGCATTAAGAAACCGTTTGCAAAATTTTACAATTTTACATTTATTATTATTTTTTACAACATTATGTTAAAATTTTCATTCAAAACTAAATAAAATTTTTTTAAACGTCAGAAACAATTTCATAAAAATTGTTGCTGAAGTTCAAGTTGACTCAACTTTAGTTACATTTTTAAAAAACATTTAGTTAAATTTTTGTTCGAAAAATGAAAGGAACATATGTACATATATGAAATACTTTGGAAAGAAAAAAGATAGAAGAAAAAGCGAAATTGTTTCTTTTATTGTCAACAAAGCTTAAAAATTACAATTGTTGTTAAATAAATAATTTATAAAAAATAATAATACTTAAATGTTTTATAAATAATTACTGCCGTATTCATAAAAAATAAAATTAGTTTGAAATGTGTTTTAAGGCAAAATTTTCATACAAATTTTTCTTAAAATGTTTATATATGTTTATAGTTTTTAATCCAAATTTTTATATTTAAATTGGGCTAAAGTTCATCAAATTTAATTTTCATTAAATTATTTTTATGAAGAAAGGAATTTTACATCATGAAAATTAATTGAAATTTATTGATAATTTTTCATGCTTGACGGCCGCGGGGATCGGACCCGGGTTTTCACGGACAGGTTACCCCTACATTTTTCAATTGCAACCACTCAAACTCTTCAGAGGGTTTTGCCGTTTAACACTCACAGCCATTGACGATCAATTAATAATTTGATATTAAAATTTTATTTGTGAAATTATAGATATAGAATATTAAATATTAGCACTTGTATAATTTTTATAAGTTCGTAATAAAAATTTACTCCGAATATTTTAGTGTTAAATCACTAAATAATTTGAAACGCAGGTTGATTTGTGAAATTATAGATATAGAATATTAAATATTAGCACTTTTTACATACACCTAATTCTGTTTTACAACTTAGATAAGTTTCGGAAATGCTTTACATTAATAATTCATAAAATAACAACTATTATGATAGTTTTTATAAAAGCCATAATAAATTTTTATCTGCAGTAATGTACAGTTAATTTCATAAAAAAACAAAAGACAATTTGAATTCTAAAGTGAATTTATATAAAAATTAATAAAAAAAAAAATTATACCAACGTCTTTTTTACAACCACTTCGAAATGAAGTTTAATGATATGAATTTGATGTAAGACTGAGCTAAAAAATTAAAAATTTTATTACCAACTCATACAAAAATTTGATGAAGAATTAAAGATTAATGTTTATAAAAGAGTTTTACAAACTTTTTGTTTAAAATTTCAATCCAAAATCTTTTCTATTCGTGTTGAATGAAATGGATAAATTTTGCTCCAAGGTCGTGTTAAATCAAAACCGTGTGGAAAATAAGCCCTTGTAAAAACAGTATTAAGTGCTCATTTGTATATTTTCATTTGGCAATTCTTTGGTAATTATTAAAACAGTAAAAACATACCTTGCAACAAAATTATTAACGCCCGAACACACAACAATTAAAATGAACAGTTTCTCATGACATTTATGACGCGGTTCCAGTAAAGTTGTATCATTAAATGGCAAAACATAATCACTAATATTACGAGACACACTAAAATCCCAATCGACCAGGGGATCTGTAAAAACAAGAGAACCATACAAACAAACGATAAGGTTAGCAAACAAAGAAAACATGCACAGATACGTATGTATTTATGTTTGTATGTATGTATGGATGTAGGTACATATGTACCCTAAAAACATGTTTGAAATTTTTTGGCGTGATCCTTCTCAGGGAATACGAATCGCTAACCATCGCCTACGCCTTACAACTAGGCGATGAATATGCGAGCGCACACAAGTAGCGGCAATCATCAGTGTTTTTTTATAACTTTCGATAGAATTTTTTTTGTCTTGTAAAGGTAACGGGAAAATAAATTTTTGGTTTCAAGGGAATCGCGGTACACTATGTTCACGCGAATCGCGGTACAGATGGTTAGCGATTCGTATTCCCTGAGAAGAATCGCGTAATCGTCGCCAAACAAGCAATCGCCAAAAAATTTCAAAAATGTTTGTAGGGGAATAAAAGGAGCAACAATTGCATACAACTACTTTTGCAAATCAACACTCCCCTTCCCCATGTAAATTAGTAAAAATAAAAAAATAAATAAACTTACAATGTCTTAATGATGCACCAGAAAACATTAAATTGTAGAATGTTAAAAATAATAACATGGGAACCATAAAAGCACATAATACAATTCGTGTTAGGCGTTTTCCAATCCCACGATTAAGGTGAAGCTTTCGACGATTATTCGCCGCCAATGTAGATGAGGTCGTTGAGCGTATGGCACCGGCTAATTTTGTACGAAATTTTTTTTTTCTTTGTTGAAACTCAACATGATGAACTTCCCGATCACTGATATCATCAATCGATGATGATGAATTTGAACTGTTCGAGCTTAAAGGTAAAAGCGTAAGTTTCTCAAATTCATAGTGACCCATGATTGTGTATCATTCGACTTTTATTACTAACTTTTAAAAACCAATTTCCTAAAATTTGTTAAAAAAAATTAATTCTTTATAAGCATTTAAGTATAAAAATTTTAACAAAAAAAAAAAAATAGTTGTATCTTATCAACTTTTCATTATGAAAGTTACGCATATAAAATGTCAAAATCATCATTAACAAATACCTATTATTGTAGGCAGTGTTACCGTTATGCGACTAAAGTCGCATTTTTCCCCCTTTTTGACTGCCGTGCCACTTTTTTGACCCCTTTGTTTTAAATCCCCTTTTGTACCTTTTTGTAGTTTTTTGTGCCCCTTTTGCCCCTTTTTGAACCAAATTTGTTTTATACTGTCAATCAATGAATCCGAGCTTGAAGAGAAAATAGCATCTAATTTGGAAAAAATTAAAATAATTCAGGAAGTGCTATCTATTAACAATAAAATTTACCTCAAATTTATAGTATATGTATTAAATATTATGAATAAATTAAACCTTAATTTTCAAAACGAATCATCACAATTTATATATTTAGTTTCATCCACGAAAGAAATTGTATTAGAAATTTTTAAAAAAAGAGTATGTTATGCAAACAAATATAGAACAAATTGATTTTGTTGACGTTCTGCATATAAAAGAAACTCTTAATATATATATCGGCCACGAAGCCGAGCTAGAAATATGTACTAACAACATCTTAAGTATATTGTAGCAATTAAAAACAACATTTCAGTTTTTTACCAAAAGCTGTGCAAAGAAATTTTATCAAGAATTAATATTAGCGATAAGAGGCTGAGTTCATTAAAGGTTTTAGATCCAGTATTTATTAAGTCAGCTGAAGACATAAATTACTTTGAAATTGTTACCGTTTTTATTGATATAATTACTAACACAGATGATTTTGTAAAAGAGTTCAAACTTTTAGAAACCAGATCAAACGATAAAAGCTATGAAGCAATTTTTAAAATATCTAAGCCTGAAACATTTTGGTACGAAATTGGCAATTTAAAAAACTGTTTGGGTGACAATTTATATCCAAACTTGTATAAATTTGCTTCGTATGTTTTTACTTTACCACATAGTAGTGCATCCGCTGAGCGGATTTTTTCTAAGTTAGCATATTTAAAAAATAAAGTGACAAAAATACTGAAAGTAGATACCTGTCAGTCTATGTTATCCGCTTTAAATTTGTATCAAAATGACTTGGAAGATTGGATTCCAAGTGATGAATTGATTAATAAATATAGATTTACGTTTTCAAAAAAATTGATATTTAATAGTTGAAGAAACAACATAACACTGCAATTTATAAAAAAATGGATCTGTACCAGTAGTGGGATTCTGTAACTTTAAACAATAACAACAGTTGTTATAATTGTCAACCTGTTTTGTTGTTTGCACTAACGATTATGTGATTCTGTAAATTGTTGTTAACAACATAGATAAAAATTAACGTCAATGCCACTGTCAAAAAAATGGCAAAATAACGAAAAACACAAAGAGGAATAAGAAAAAAACAAATAAAACTAAACAGAATTTTTTTTTAGTTTTGTGTTTTTTTTAAAACATAAGCCAAACATTTTAATATTAAATTAAATGTAAATTATTTGATTGCCATTTTCAAGTTAAAATATTTCTTTTAACTAAATGTTTTTATTTTTTCGACATTTAACAATAAATAAACAACACTAAAAAAGTTGTCGTTTACTTAACACAAACAGCTGACTCAGCGATAACAAGTGTTGTTTAAAATGTTACAGAATAGCAAAATCGTTAATTAGCTTGTTAAATTCTTTAACAATGACAAATATTGTTTAAATTAATTACAGAATCGCACTACAGATATTAACTGTCTTCCTATCAATACTTTTATATGCTTTTTCCTCGAGGTTTTTTCGTAACTTAATTTTTTTGGTAAAAAAGTAAAATAATCCAAGTGCCAAATATTTATGTACATACATATACTTACATATATACATATCTCTATCTATTTAAATGTAAAGTTTTTTTGTATCAAATCATATTATGAACATTTTTTTGTTTTTGTAAGAATTGTTATTACACTATTTTGAGCTCGTTTTATTTACAAGTAATTAGTAACTGTTTTTGTATAAATAATTGAAATAAAAATTTTATGCAACAGTTCATTATCGTTTACTTGCAAACAAGACATGTATTTTCACGATATATGTATATATGTATATGGGTCGTCCTTAAAAAACATAACCATTCTGAATTTTGTAATTTTAAAAAATTAAGTTGGCCAAATATGTTTATAATTGGCCTCATGTGGTTACGGATCTTATCAACAATAGGAATCCATAACCAGCAGAATTTTTTTAAATTTTTGGAGTTTTTACTGATAATAAGTCACAGAGTGGACCGGTAACAGAGGGGACAAATTAACTCAAAAATACCATATTTTAGCTTTTTATTAGAATTTTGTAGAATTTATTTGTCCACTTAATTAGTGTACACAAAATATTTATAAAAAAATTATAAAATAAATAAAAAATCACTTTACTCACCGTTTTTCAACAGTAAAAGAGTAGACACTGAATAAGGGTACGCACCCGGCCTACAATTAAGTTACTTACTCAACCACGCACTAAACAAGACTGAACAGTTAAAAACACATTTTGTTGATTTTAGCTAAGTTTTGATGGAGAAGCATAAGAGAAATATACGCGTTATAACGTTTAACAAAAATTTTTCAATAAAATGTGTGGACGTAACAGAGGGGACCAAAACTGGGGACAAGATTTTTCTTCAAAAAAATTATACAAAAAAATTATTTTTCATCATTCTTTTCTATATATGGTATTAATATATACAAACTGAATAACAAAAATTGTAAATATTAAGCAACATTTGTAGTGTTTGACTTAGAATCTACTCAACACAATGCGTAAAGGCAAAGAAAAAATGCGAGGCTGCCAGATTTGTCCCCGAAATAGCAAAGTGACGATTTAGCAATTACAGTTTACTAAAGTTACATGTATGAAGTGGACGATTTTTCGGCAAATTTATCTGGCAGCGCTGATTATTAAGTTGTGTGTTTTGTCTGTTGTGTTAAAACGGTAAATGCCTGAGCTAAATGATTTGAATCATTGTAAGCACGGACCGGATTTTAATGCAAATGCATATTTGTTGTCGTCAGTCTGAGATCAACATTAACTTAACATCTTTTCGAATCAAGAAATTTTAAATAAAATGGCATCGATTTGTTAGTGCATATTTTTGCATATTATGCTTTAAATGCATATTTTTGCCTATATTGCTGACATTGCATATTTTTGGTGCATTTTTGCGAAAAAAATGAAGAAAAAATATTTTGCAAAGCACATCGCGTTTTGTCCCATATTAGGAGAAGTATCCTATAACAACAATGTGGTTAAAATCAGTTGTGTATTATGCTGAAAATTTTGACCAATTCAAGGATGTGGTGGAACGATGGTAATGCAGTACCAAAAAAAAATAAATAACAAATTTACAAAATATAAAATTTCGTATAATTTTTAGTCTTCAAATTACGGATTTATCTCTGAGACTTTTGTAAAATTAGAAAAATCAAATCCATTGAGAATGCAAATTAAATTAATTGATAATGTCATAAATAGAATGTATGCAGTTAATGGAAACTTAAGTAAACAAATTCGTATCAAACTTGATAAAGTTTTTAGAAATAAGAAGGACACAAAACAGTAACACAAACTGCTGGCATATTTAATTTAAATTTTTACGAAAACAGCGTAGTGGAAAATGTATGTGTATGAAAATTTTATATGGAGGTTCGCATATCTATCTAACAAGTGACTTAATTTACATTATTGTTTTACTTTATATTTTGTGTTTTACTATATTTTTACTTCTGCTTTTTTGGTGCACCTTTTTTTCGTTAACGAGACTGAATTTTTAGGGGTTTTATGTTATTTTAATGATTTGTTTATGATTAAAAAATGTGTTAGGAAAAATTTAAAGTGCATATTTTTAAAATTTAAAGCGCATATTTTTCTATTTTTAGTGTATGTTTTATGCGCATGAAACTCGATTTTAACTGCATAAAAATCCGGTCCCTAATTGTAAGTATTGTAAGTATTTTCTTGAAATTATAAATCAAGCTGAGTATGCGTATAATGTCGACGTCGCACTTATAAATATTTCTCTTGTGAGTATGAGTGAGTCAGAGTAGTTTAGTTTAAATGATTTCTACGCACTTATACTTACAATTGCATGAGTCAGTATGAGTAGCGAAAAAGTGATTCATTGCTGATCTCTGCTCGGGACACAGGTTTTTGCTAAACTTTTGACATTAAAAATATTTTTTAAGTTATTTTCAGATAACTAATTATTTTTGTTTTATAATATAGTTACGTAGAATCGACAATAATTTATAAAAATGCAGATATTTTTCTATTTTCTTTTTGGAGAAACAAAATATAAAATAGTAAAGTCTGGGGACACCAATTGGTCATGTTTTTTAAGAATGACCCATATATATATATATATATATATATATGTATGTGTGATTAATATTGATTTTTATATTGTCCGTTCTCTCAATTAGGAGGCATACTTTGGGATTAATTTTTGGAAAGAATTCGCCCTAGCTCCGGACGTACTAAACGTATCAGCTCTTGAACATGACAATTGTAGCGATACACCTGATCAATATTATTTTCATGAACTTAATGGGGAACAAAGACTTATTCTTGAGGAGACAATTAATCTTTTTCCTTCATTTGAAAAACTTGGCCTAGGATGCACAAATTTATTAGAGCACCACATAGACACAGGCAATTCTCTTCCGATAAAATTGAAACATTATCCTCTTTCACCTCCTAGACAGGAAGAGGCATATCGCGAAATAGATAGACTTTTAGCAATGGGAGTAGTAGAGGAGTCTAACTCGCCATGGTGCTCTCCAGCAGTGGTGGTACGTAAGCCAGGAAAGGTGAGATTATGCATCGACTCGAGAAGGTTAAATGCGGTTACTAGGAAGGATTCATATCCTTTACCTCATATTGGTGGCTTACTTAGCAGACTTAAAGATACCTATTTTATTAGCGGTATCGATTTAAAAGATGCCTTTCTCCAAATTAAGTTGACTGAATCGTCAAAAGAAAAAACAGCTTTCGTGGTTCCGGGAAAACCTCTGTTCCAATATAAAGTAATGCCATTCGGTCTCTGTAATGGACCGCAAACCATGAGTCGGCTTATGGACCGCGTTATACCTTCACGATTGAGAGAAAACGTCTTCGTCTACCTTGATGACCTTCTAGTCTGTAGCCCAAATTTTGATTCACACATAGGTCTTTTAAGGGAGGTGGCTGATTGCCTAAAATTTGCTAAATTAACTATAAATATCTCCAAAAGTAAATTTTGCCAACGGGAGATCAAATATTTGGGTTACCGTGTGGGAAATGGTTGTCTTAAAGTGGATCCCGAAAAGGTTGAAGCTATAACCAATTTTCCTCTCCCTAAAACACCTAAACAGTTAAGGCGTTTTACTGGTATGGCTAACTGGTACAGAACATTTATAAGTAATTTTGCTGATCTTTCTGGGTCCCTCACTGATTGTTTAAAAAAATCAGTACAACCGTTTTCATTAACAGACAGAGCAATTCAATCTTTTCAAAATTTAAAACATGCACTCTCTACCGCCCCTGTTCTTGTGCAACCAGATTTCACTAGGGAGTTCATAATCCAGTGTGACGCTTCTACTACGGGAGTAGGAGGTGTTTTATGTCAGGTCGATGGCGATAACATAGAAAGACCTATTGCCTATGTTTCTCAAAAGCTCAACAGCTACCAGAAAAACTATTCCGTTACGGAGTTAGAGTGTATGGCTGCAGTTATTTGTGTGAAACGATTTCGACCATACATAGAAGGCCTTCCGTTTCGCATTATTACTGATCACTCTAGCCTCAAATGGCTTATGTCCCAAAGAGATCTTAGCGGAAGATTAGCACGGTGGAGTCTTAAACTCCAAGGATTCGATTTTAAAATCGAACATAGGAAGGGTTCCTTACACATAGTCCCTGATACCCTATCCAGGCAGGGTGTAGACGAAATACAGTTGGGGGACACCCCTATTGAGTTGAACCTTAATGTCCCCGAATTTAAGGACGAGGAGTATCGAAAACTCCTCGAAGAAGTAGTTAAGAACAGGGATTTATTGCCTGACATTTTCGGTGAGGGAGGCTTTGTATATAAAAAATTAATGTGTAAACAGGGGATTCAGGATGAAGAGGATAATCTATGGAGGGTTTGGGTTCCTAAATCTCTGTCATTGGAAGTAATCCGGTCTGCCCATGATTCGGCCTTATCCTGCCATGGCGGCTATGGAAAAACTTTAGCTTGCATCAGGCAGAAGTACTATTGGCCAACAATGGCTAAAGATGTGAGGGCTTATCTGGACAGTTGCGATCTTTGCAAAATGACCAAATCAAATAGTCGAGTTTTAAAACCACCCATGGGTAATCAATTTATTACAAATCGTCCATTCGAACGACTTTATTGTGATTTTTTAGGTCCATATCCCGTAACAAAAGCTAAGAATACGTATATCTTTATATGCTTAGACCACCTTACAAAATTTATATTTTTAAAAGCGCTGAAAAAGGCTACTTCAGCCAACGTAATTCTCTTTTACCAGGAGGAAATCTTTCCCACTTTTGGCGTTCCAAATTTCATTCATAGCGACAACGCTAAGCAATTTGTGTCGAAAGAAATGTTAGATTTTTTTTCTTTGTATGGTATTAAACATGTAAAAACCGGTTTCTATGCACCTCAGTCGAACGCTTCAGAACGGGCAAATAGAGAGATAATTACAAAGCTTCGAATTCTTATCGATAATGAAGACACCCATTCTAACTGGGACACTTATATTCCCCAAATACTTTCAGTTTTACGAAGCGACTTTCACTCTATAATTAAATGTTCTCCCTATTACGCCTTGTTTGGCCAAAATATGTTACAACACGGATCATCCTACGATATTTTGAGAAAAATTACTAGCTTAAATGAAGACGATACAGTTGTTTTAAATAGAGTGGACAAAATTAGTAGAATAAGGGAGGAAATTCGTCAAAATTTAAAAAAAGGTTATGAAAGGGCCAGTAAAACCTACAATTTAAGAACTAGACCTACGAGATTTCAAAAAGGACAAATAGTTTTTAGAAGGAATTTTGGTCTCAGCAACTTGGCAAAAGGTATAAATGCAAAGTTTATGAAAAAATTTCTCAAATGTCGAATTAAAAATAGAATAGGGAATTGCTTGTATGACATAGAAGATCTGAAGGGAAAATATATCGGTCGATATCATGCTTCTGATATTAAGGCCTGAATATACCCGGCTTTCGTGGGTCGTGCCACACTGGAGAAAAAAAACAAATGATTAATTATTTTATACTGACACACAGAAAAATTAAAATCGAATTTCTGTTTGTTCGTCTACATGTTTCTAGCCGACCAAACCAGATTTGTAACGATTTTTTTTGCAGTAATAAAAAAAGTGTATATTGATTTGCATTATTATAAAACCAGTAACTGCAGATGGGGGTTCATCCCATAATCCTATATGTAATTTTGTTTTTGTCTTTTCTCCTTTCTTACAATTAAAATCTGAGTGACAATAAAAGTGCGTAAAATTATTTGTAAATTGTGTGTGTACCTAATTATACTCAACAGATCATATCACTTTTATGCCCATATATGGTAATGTTTGATTATTTTCTTATTTCTTTTATTAAATACTGGTTTTGCAACTTATCTCTTTTTTTAATTACAACTTCAACTACGCAATTTTTGTAAACCAGAAGTATTGTACAGTCAAAGCCCGGTTTAACGAATAATATAATGTTCAGACCTTTTGTTATACCGAGATATTCGTTATATCGATCAGTAATTTTTACCTTAAAATTTTATAAAAAAACGGTGGTCTACAATTTGAAAAACATTAAAAATTAATTGTATTTATAATTTAGTGTCGAAATAGAACTTTAATAAGATTTTGGTACTCCATACTTTTGGATATTACTGAAAGATTTACACCTTTCTTATACTCTTCTAAAATCTTAAATTTTTTTTATCAAAAGTAATTCTTTTTCGATTTGACATCTCGTTTTCACAATGAACCAAACCAAACTACAAAAACTTTAACGAAAAAAGCAACGCATTACACGTGTTCTTTCAATACAAACATAAAAATGTAACGGTTCTGTTAAGATTTTTTTATTTTGCTTTGTCATTCGTTAAATCGGTACTATTTTTTTCTGCCATTCGCTATACAAGGTAGTTAATGTAAAAATTGGGCCATTCGTTATATCGGATATTCGTTAAACTGCGTATTCGTTATACCGGGCTTTGACTGTATTTGGTAGTGTCGTTACGGCAAGTGCAAAAGAATTTTAAATAGTGATTTCAAGTAAAAGAATAAAATTCATACATATATTTGATGTGAAGCAGAATAAGAGTTAATTTTTAAATAATATTGGAAACTGAGTTCTCCATTTTTAATAATTCCAAAGTAAAACTTATCAAATATTAAAATTTTGTGAAAAGGTAATACAGTTTAAAATATATATGTTTGCAACATATATACAAAAAAAGTTTTTCTTAGTTTCTCCAGAAGACGTGGTTTGCGCCCGATTCACAGTTTGCAGTTCCTTATCTAAAAATTATTCTTTGAAAGCTTTATTTTGAAGTTTGAAAGAAGCACAGGGCTGACGTTTACTAATTTTATAGAATCGATAACGAAGAACTCTAGCTGGATAATAATTTGGAAGTTATACCTTGTGGGTGTCCCACGAGCACACAGGCTTGTCGACATAACAGAGTTTTATGGTTTATTAAGGTTCTAAAGCCAACAAACAAAAAATATTTACTTAAAACAAAAACCTAACACCTAATTCTATAGGTGAAAACATTCACTAATAAGTTAAAATTTCTAAATTTATTTTTTTTACCAAAAACCTAACACCTAATTCTATAGGCGAAAACATTCACTAATAAGTTAAAATTTCTAAATTTATTTTTTTTACCAAAAACCTAACACCTAATAATCAAAAATTTCTGAATTTAATTTAAAACAAAAAAATTAATACTTAATTCTATGGGTGAAACCTTTACTAATGAATTAAAATATCTGAATTTATTTTAAAAACTAAAAACATAATACATAACCATTTTTATTCCCAAATTTTCTATATTATGCATATAACGTATTTTAATTATAAATAAAATTTCCTACATATCCCCACTAATTTCTCAACGTAACTAGCTATTAATTTTTACTAAATCACATAATATCTTAAATTATTACTAGAATTTTCTAAAACAAAAAGATCTAATCTGAGAGTATAATGTTTGAAAGTGTAAATATCTTACAATGTAGATACATTTATTGCAAAGAAGAGGGAGCTGAAAACATCTCAGATCGATTATTGTCACTACATTATGGGCCCATGAATGGAACGACGAAATCAAAACATTTGTAAGTAAAATAAAAAGAAAAGTATATTTTAAGACATTTCATAAGCAGCGATGCCAGAAGTGCAGATTTATCTGCATTTTGCAGATTTTATCCCCAAAATTGTCAAAATGCAGATTTGAAGATTTTTGGCTTAAAATTGCAGATATTTTAGCTCGGTGGAAACTTCTTTATATTGTCACTTATATTTGTACTATTTTCACTTATTGCATTAATAAACGAAAGATATCAACAATTCATGAAAGAACCGCTTGGAAATACCCTGCGGGAAATTTGTATCAATTGGTCTAACAGACTGGTCCTGGAATTTGTGAATATAGAACAAGTACAATAAGAATTGACTCATGACCAGTGAAAGTAGAACCAATCCCTTAACTGGTTTATTAAAACCAAAAAAGGAGAAAAAGTAATGAATTACAGTACAATCTTCAACGGTGCTGTGACACATTTTTGGTACTTTCTAAAATTTGGTTCTTGAATTTAATTCTAGGACTTGTTTTTTTGAAATAATACTACATTTTATAGAAATAATACTACATTTTTGTAACTGACACTAAGCACGTTCATTGAGAAGAGATCTGTGGCTGGTCAAATGGTGCCAATTGAACCCCTCCAATGACAACCCCATGTAAAAGTGATAGGTCTTATTCATATAAAGTGTTAGAACTACAACCAGTCTCTATCACCAAAGACCTATCACGGGACTACTTTGGTGTCAGTTCGCTTCCCTCTAGGGTAGTTAGTATGTAGTAATTTTATTTTCAAACATTTGCACTCGCACACATTAATATCGCCGGACTAATGTTTTCTGATTTTACACGAAATAACATGCATATGTACGTATATATGGATATGCACTTATGAATAAATATCTTAAATAATTGCAATATTTGATCTCTTGTAAATTTTAAATAATAGTTTCAGATAAGTTAGATAGTTAAGATAGTATAAAGAACATGTCAAGCAATTAACTTTTAATTTGATGTTTAATATACCAAGGCGTGATTTATCAATCCTTAATATCCAAAAATTGTCAGCCATGTTCTGAAAATCGCATTCGAGTAAAATTAAAAAAGAAAAATTTTTGAAACTTTTCTGTGTTGAATGTTCAAAAAAATATTTCCTTCGAGGACTACTTTAGATATTTACCATCGATTTCAAATTCCAGGGTTTCGCCGCATATTTTGAAATGAATTGTTATATCGTTTTCTAAAACAACTACATACAAAATGTAATAAATGAGTTTTCAAGATTTTTTGAAGATTTGTAATATCTTGACGCAGATTTTCCAGATTTTTTAATGAAAAATTATGGTTTTTTTGCTTATTTTACCTTTAAAAGTTCTGGCAACACTGTCCATAAGACATTTACTCTCAGGCTCTTTAAGTCAGTCCGATTCCAAACGTTTTAATTCAATTTCATTATTATTAAGAAAATATATTTTTTTTTTATTTAGCGTTTAACTATTTTTTTTTCTAAATTAGCTAGTATGCATATTCTGTATTATGATAGATAATATTTTGATAAATGAATTCAGTTTTTTTTCTTTTACTTGAATTTTAGTCAATAAATGAATTAAGTACAATGAATAACTAAGTTTTAAATTTTTTTGGGAATGTCAGGTAAATAGAGTGCTAGTAGTTGCATAAGAAGATATAGTGACGAACAGAGAGAATCACCATCATTCTCACTTTTCGATAGGAATTTGCGAATTTTGCATCAATATTAAGGCATGGAATATTGTTTTATATGTTGTTGTGCTGTTGTCATTGGGTTGAGAACCTTAAAAGGTAGCTAGTTCGGGAAATTCACCATGCCTATCGACCTCTTAATACGTAGCCGCACACTACATATTGGCGCCCAACGAAATAATTAGGAAATTATTTATAATAAACACAATTCGTAAATTCTTTTGTAATATGTCCAGCAATAATTCCTTTAGGAGTCTTTACTTAGGGTATTTAGCTTGATGGAAACTGCACTTTAGAGTTGCTGGTATTGTTAATAATTCTGCTCATTTCTAAGTTCATGAAGTAGTTTTGAAGTCCTTGTCTTTTTTTTTTGTAAAATTTAGATTAATGTTGCTCGAATAAACTATGAATTTGTCAGTAATGTAGTCATACTATCGAAATGGTTGCTCATATTGTTACGTTCATCATATGAATCTTTTTATGTATTACTTAAGATTTGACATTCCCTTAAATAATTATACATATACAAGTGATAGAAAGGAAATATTAAATATGCAAAAAAAAAAACAAAAAAAGAAGAAAAAATTTTTTTTGCTATCCTATGAATTAGGAATTAATTTTACAATACATAGTTTATTTTTGATAATGAGCATAGAAACCCGAAATAGCTCTCGAGGTGCTCATCCAAAAAATTGTTCGATTCGTGGTCGTGGAAGAAATAATACTTCATTAAATAATATTTCAATTAATCTCAAAACCCCTACGAAAAATCCAGCTCGCGTCATACATTCACCAATAGGTAAAACAGTAGGGCAATCTAGTATTAAAATTCAGGATAGTTTAGGTGAGAATACAAGTGGTAGTGAAGTTCCAATGGATAATCAGGGTAATAACACTGCCTCTGGGCCTGCCAGTTTATTGGAACTTAACCCAGATAGTGCAAACCCAACTTTGGACTTAAGATCGTCTGTACCACCCTGTTTTGATTACCGTGTACTAGAAACCCCGTTAGTAACCACTAATCCAATCCCAAACTCTAACGTGTTTTCAATGGATTCGTTAATAACAATTATGCAGCAGTCAATTCAGGCAACAAAGGAAGAATTTAGGAAAGAACTGGCTACGGTTAGGGAAAATATTTCGCAAATTGGAAGTAAAAATAATTCATTAGATCACAACATTTTCTCCGGTAATCGAGTAAATGGTAGTACTCCAAATAGACCTCAGAACCCGATGAGTACCTTTTCTAATATTTTTCATACAAATGCTTCTAATGTCCCTGATACGCCTGCTGTACTGGACAATAATGTTAGACTGGAAAAGTGGAAGATAACTTATGATGGTAATAGTTCCGTTTCGGACTTCATTTTTAAGGTTGAAACCTTGACTGCTCGTTCACGTTGTTCTGAACACCATCTTCTTTATAATTTTCATGTCCTCCTTGAAGGGAAAGCAGAGAAGTGGTACTGGCTATTTACAAAACAGAATAGCCATGTTAGTTATGCTTCATTGCGTCAGGCAATTATTAAAGAATTCGGCCATTTTGAGTCAGACCATGACATTTTATTAAAAATTACTACACGTAAACAACAAGTTAAAGAATCATATGATGATTTTCACACGACTGTGGTTTCTATGAACGCTCGCTTAAGAAATCCTATGTCAGAAGTAGCCTTGATAGATATAATGAAACGTAATTTAATTCCAAATTTAAAATTTCTTTTGTTCAATTCGTCTCCAAAAACACTTGATGATTTGAGAGAAACAGGCCGCAACGCAGAAATTGTCCTGCGTGATAACAAATTTTACAATCCTTATTTTGGTGCTAACCGCAGCATAAGTGAAATAGAAGTCCCTTCCAGTGAGGTCGAGGAATCGAATATTTTAGATCCGCAAATAGAGGCGATTCAAATTTCCAAACGTAACTCTCGACCAGACTACTCTAGAATTCAATGCTGGAATTGCCTTAAACTGGGGCATTCGTATATATACTGCGGAGAGGAAATTCGTTCTGCATTCTGTTTTAAATGCGGTCAAAAGGGTGTTTTGACACCAAAATGTCCGAATGAACATTATCAGGGAAACCGCAAGACAGGCGAGTTGGCAGCCGGGGACACTCATCTACCCCACCAGACCCCGAGCTCAAGAATCAATTAGAAATATTTTACAAATCAGGAACTGGAGACAGTTATTTTCCAGAAAAATTGTCTAAGAGGGATATTGCGACTCAAACCAATGAATATCCACACTTAAATTATAGTAAAAAATCCAACAAGCCTTGCACCAACAAATATACCTTTACTAAGAACGTATCGAAAAGAATATAAAAATGTAGAATTCGTTTTAAAAAACGTAGACAAGGTCGTAAAATGTTAGAAGCTACAGTGTTTTCTGGGTCCGATTCGCGTCCATTTGCCAAAGTTTCGATTTTTAATCAAACGCTAGTTGGCTTATTAGATTCAGGTGCTAATATATCGGCATTGGGAAGAGACGCGTTAACATTTTTACAAGACTTGGAAATCTCATACAAACCTATATATTCCTTTATATCAACCGCTGATGGTTCGAAACAGAAAGTCGTAGGTTTTTGTACTCTACCTGTGAAATATAGGGAAATTACCAAAAATATTGATTTTTATATTGTCCCTTCTCTCAATCAGGAGGCATACTTTGGGATTAATTTTTGGAAAGAATTTGCCCTAGCTCCGGACGTACTAAACGTATCAGCTCTTGAACATGACAATTGTAGCGATACACCTGATCAATATTATTTTCATGAACTTAATGGGGAACAAAGACTTATTCTTGAGGAGACAATTAATCTTTTTCCTTCATTTGAAAAACTTGGCCTAGGATGCACAAATTTATTAGAGCACCACATAGACACAGGCAATTCTCTTCCGATAAAATTGAAACATTATCCTCTTTCACCTCCTAGACAGGAAGAGGCATATCGCGAAATAGATAGACTTTTAGCAATGGGAGTAATAGAGGAGTCTAACTCGCCATGGTGCTCTCCAGCAGTGGTGGTACGTAAGCCAGGAAAGGTGAGATTATGCATAGCCTCGAGAAGGTTAAATGCGGTTACTAGGAAGGATTCATATCCTTTACCTCATATTGGTGGCTTACTTAGCAGACTTAAAGATACCTATTTTATTAGCGGTATCGATTTAAAAGATGCCTTTCTCCAAATTAAGTTGACTGAATCGTCAAAAGAAAAAACAGCTTTCGTGGTTCCGGGAAAACCTCTGTTCCAATATAAAGTAATGCCATTCGGTCTCTGTAATGGACCGCAAACCATGAGTCGGCTTATGGACCGCGTTATACCTTCACGATTGAGAGAAAACGTCTTCGTCTACCTTGATGACCTTCTAGTCTGTAGCCCAAATTTTGATTCACACATAGGTCTTTTAAGGGAGGTGGCTGATTGCCTAAAATTTGCTAAATTAACTATAAATATCTCCAAAAGTAAATTTTGCCAACGGGAGATCAAATATTTGGGTTACCGTGTGGGAAATGGTTGTCTTAAAGTGGATCCCGAAAAGGTTGAAGCTATAACCAATTTTCCTCTCCCTAAAACACCTAAACAGTTAAGGCGTTTTACTGGTATGGCTAACTGGTACAGAACATTTATAAGTAATTTTGCTGATCTTTCTGGGTCCCTCACTGATTGTTTAAAAAAATCAGTACAACCGTTTTCATTAACAGACAGAGCAATTCAATCTTTTCAAAATTTAAAACATGCACTCTCTACCGCCCCTGTTCTTGTGCAACCAGATTTCACTAGGGAGTTCATAATCCAGTGTGACGCTTCTACTACGGGAGTAGGAGGTGTTTTATGTCAGGTCGATGGCGATAACATAGAAAGACCTATTGCCTATGTTTCTCAAAAGCTCAACAGCTACCAGAAAAACTATTCCGTTACGGAGTTAGAGTGTATGGCTGCAGTTATTTGTGTCGAAACGATTTCGACCATACATAGAAGGCCTTCCGTTTCGCATTATTACTGATCACTCTAGCCTCAAATGGCTTATGTCCCAAAGAGATCTTAGCGGAAGATTAGCACGGTGGAGTCTTAAACTCCAAGGATTCGATTTTAAAATCGAACATAGGAAGGGTTCCTTACACATAGTCCCTAATACCCTATCCAGGCAGGGTGTAGACGAAATACAGTTGGGGGACACCCCTATTGAGTTGAACCTTAATGCCCCCGAATTTAAGGACGAGGAGTATCGAAAACTCCTCGAAGAAGTAGTTAAGAACCGGGATTTATTGCCTGACATTTTCGGTGAGGGAGGCTTTGTATATAAAAAATTAATGTGTAAACAGGGGATTCAGGATGAAGAGGATAATCTATGGAGGGTTTGGGTTCCTAAATCTATGTCATTGGAAGTAATCCGGTCTGCCCATGATTCGGCCTTATCCTGCCATGGCGGCTATGGAAAAACTTTAGCTTGCATCAGGCAGAAGTACTATTGGCCAACAATGGCTAAAGATGTGAGAGCTTATCTGGACAGTTGCGATCTTTGCAAAATGACCAAATCAAATAGTCGAGTTTTAAAACCACCCATGGGTAATCAATTTATTACAAATCGTCCATTCGAACGACTTTATTGTGTTTTTTAGGTCCATATCCCGTAACAAAAGCTAAGAATACGTATATCTTTATATGCTTAGACCACCTTACAAAATTTATATTTTTAAAGGCGCTGAAAAAGGCTACTTCAGCCAACGTAATTCTCTTTTACCAGGAGGAAATCTTTCCCACTTTTGGCGTTCCAAATTTCATTCATAGCGACAACGCTAAGCAATTTGTGTCGAAAGAAATGTTATTTTTTTTCTTTGTATGGTATTAAACATGTAAAAACCGGTTTCTATGCACCTCAGTCGAACGCTTCAGAACGGGCAAATAGAGAGATAATTACAAAGCTTCGAATTCTTATCGATAATGAAGACACCCATTCTAACTGGGACACTTATATTCCCCAAATACTTTCAGTTTTACGAAGCGACTTTCACTCTATAATTAAATGTTCTCCCTATTACGCCTTGTTTGGCCAAAATATGTTACAACACGGATCATCCTACGATATTTTGAGAAAAATTACTAGCTTAAATGAAGACGATACAGTTGTTTTAAATAGAGTGGACAAAATTAGTAGAATAAGGGAGGAAATTCGTCAAAATTTAAAAAAAGGTTATGAAAGGGCCAGTAAAACCTACAATTTAAGAACTAGACCTACGAGATTTCAAAAAGGACAAATAGTTTTTAGAAGGAATTTTGGTCTCAGCAACTTGGCAAAAGGTATAAATGCAAAGTTTATGAAAAAATTTCTCAAATGTCGAATTAAAAATAGAATAGGGAATTGCTTGTATGACATAGAAGATCTGAAGGGAAAATATATCGGTCGATATCATGCTTCTGATATTAAGGCCTGAATATACCCGGCTTTCGTGGGTCGTGCCACACTGGAGAAAAAAAACAAATGATTAATTATTTTATACTGACACACAGAAAAATTAAAATCGAATTTCTGTTTGTTCGTCTACATGTTTCTAGCCGACCAAAGCAGATTTGTAACGATTTTTTTTGCAGTAATAAAAAAAGTGTATATTGATTTGCATTATTATAAAACCAGTAACTGCAGATGGGGGTTCATCCCATAATCCTATATGTAATTTTGTTTTTGTCTTTTCTCCTTTCTTACAATTAAAATCGGAGTGACAATAAAAGTGCGTAAAATTATTTGTAAATTGTGTGTGTACCTAATTATACTCAACAGATCATATCACTTTTATGCCCATATATGGTAATGTTTGATTATTTTCTTATTTCTTTTATTAAATACTGGTTTTGCAACTTATCTCTTTTTTTTAATTACAACTTCAACTACGCAATTTTTGTAAACCAGAAGTATTGTATTTGGTAGTGTCGTTACGGCAAGTGCAAAAGAATTTTAAATAGTGATTTCAAGTAAAAGAATAAAATTCATATATTTGATGTGAAGCAGAATAAGAGTTAATTTTTAAATAATATTGGAAACTGAGTTCTCCATTTTTAATAATTCCAAAGTAAAACTTATCAAATATTAAAATTTTGTGAAAAGGTAATACAGTTTAAAATATATATGTTTGCAACATATATACAAAAAAAGTTTTTCTTAGTTTCTCCAGAAGACGTGGTTTGCGCCCGATTCACAGTTTGCAGTTCCTTATCTAAAAATTATTCTTTGAAAGCTTTATTTTGAACTTTGAAAGAAGCACAGGGCTGACGTTTACTAATTTTATAGAATCGATAACGAAGAACTCTAGCTGGATAATAATTTGGAAGTTATACCTTGTGGGTGTCCCACGAATTTAATTTAAAACAAAAAAATTAATACTTAATTCTATGGGTGAAACCTTTACTAATGAATTAAAATATCTGAATTTATTTTAAAAACTAAAAACATAATACATAACCATTATTATTCCCAAATTTTCTATATTATGCATATAACGTATTTTAATTATAAATAAAATTTCCTACATATCCCCACTAATTTCTCAACGTAACTAGCTATTAATTTTTACTAAATCACATAATATCTTAAATTATTACTAGAATTTTCTAAAACAAAAAGATCTAATCTGAGAGTATAATGTTTGAAAGTGTAAATATCTTACAATGTAGATACATTTATTGCAAAGAAATACAATATAATAGTCTGATAGTGTTTAAAGTCATTTCTGAAAAATTGAAGGAATATGACTATTACAAAAAAGCTTTATAAAATACATAACTGAAATTTAGCTCATTGAATAAATTCGAAAAATCTAAAAAAATCTTATTTGAAAACCAAATATTCAATAGATTTTAACTGTAATGCTGAATGGCACCTTTTTGCGACATCGCATGGTAAAGGCCCGTGTGATGGAGTGGGGGGATCACTGAAAAGAGCAGCAGCTCATGCTAGCCTTGGTCGCCCCGTAGAAGATCAAATTGTAAATGCTAGAGATCAAGGTATATTTACACAAGGTAAACTCGTTGGCCCATATGTTTGTCAGCTGGTTACCTAAGTTGGAACACCAATGTCAAATTCCGTGTATATGAGCCAAATTTTGTACATGTGTGCGTTAAATTTATATGAAGACAATTTTGACAATTCAGTTCCACTCGGTTATTTTTATAGAGCAGCATGTCTACACACCCAAATGAGTCTACCTTGTGTAAATATACCTTGCTAGAGAACTGTTTGAGTATGCTAAGACTTTGCCCAACATTAATGTAACATTCTGCACTAAAGAAGAATATGAAAAAGAGGAAAAGAAATTGAAAAGAAGATTCAAAAAATCTGTTGCAATTAAAGGAACACAAAGACTCCACGCATTCATACCATTTTCAAGTACAGAAGTAGTTGCCAAAACATTTTCAAATTCTGTGGAATTTGTAGAACCTATTAAGGTTATTAATAAGTGAACATAAAATAATAATAACATGGATAAAAAAAAATTTACAACTTTAAACCCTTTTTTTTAATTATAACTTGTGCAGGAATTAAATAAAAAAAATAATTCAATTGTTAGTATGTATATTGTAGTAACTACATAGCTCTACATATCTTGAAAAGTTTAAGTGCTACCACTCTGAAATTTTCAGGGTGTTTAGAGAACTTATGTGGCTATTTGCAAAAAAATACAAAAAATTAAAGGGGGTAATCATTTCAAAAATCTAATTTAAAATTTTTTTTTATTTTTTTTTTTATAAAAAAGTTTTTTTTTTAATTTCTAAAACCCTATTTTTATACCATTCTTATGCAAAAAGAATTTTTTTAATATCTTTTACACAACAAAAGTTATGAACTTTAGAGTGAGGTCGCTAACCCAAAATTTTCAGTTATTCAAAGGTATAGTGTTGCCACAGTTTTCAAAAAAAAAAAAACAAATCATTTTTCTTACGCACATATACTACTTTACACACTCACCAAATTTTATTGAAATCGGACACGATCGAGAAATTTACCGGTGAAATAAAATGGAAATGCTCAGTAAGAACCATATCGGACATGATATTGGTGTTTTATCATTCTGTAAGGTGTAATACGAGTAAGTAAGTCCATCGCAATAATTTGTTCTTTCTAATTCGGGATAAAATAAACTTTATAATTCTTGAATCAAGATTGATGCAATCTTAGTTCCACTAAAATCATTCTCATTTACGGATTATTTCAAGTACGAAATCGGGATTGAATATGGACAAGTTAAGTATTTCGCGATTGCAAATCTGAACTTTAATCAATCTTTCTGTACTTGATTTAAGAAAATGCATTGAGTTTTCTTTTGAGTGTAGCTAAGCACTGTTCAACCAGCTAATAATAACATACAACTCTTTTTTTTTTTTGAAAGCAGTCTGTCCCTTCAATATGAATTATCGGAATTCTACTTTATAACTGAAATTAACTCTTTATAAACTTGGTGGTCGTTTATTTAAATGTCTTCCTCTTAATTATTTTTTAACCTTAAAAATTCATTCGAGTAAACCAAATGTCTATAAAAATATGGACTTAAATGTGCTCTTGTTTTCTTCTTATTGTTGAAAGTGGTATAAGTGCATTTGGAGCTACAAAAATCGAATATTTTTCTAAATACAGTGGAGGCTCGAAAAAATTAAGTCATAGAAAAGTTAAGTACATATATGGAAAAGTTAAGCAGCTTTCATTCACCACACGTGATTCTAAAAAGTTAAGTGCTTCTTAACTTTTTAGAGACAATTTTTTTTTATTTTGTTTTTCTATTTCTAATGGCCGTTTTCTCATTACACGATTAACTTTTTTCCCAACGAAAAACTGCACATTTAAGAAATTTGGTTTTCTCAATGTCTCATTTGCTTCTATTCTGTCGCAAAGCTAACCAGCACTCATCTGCCGATTATTTATTTTCCTTTTATTTGCCGTACAAATAAATTCAATCAGCTGACTCCCATCTTTTACATGTATTTTGAGAGGTGTTGCCAGCTTAAAACCATGTTTTTTGTCGGTATATTGAGAAACCCAAAATTGTTAACAGACAGTTTATCGGTCTAATAAATTTATGTTGACATTAAGTAACAGGCAGTTTGACGGTACATTGAGAAAATGGCCATAAGTGTATCATTTACCGTTAATTAATTTTTTTGCGAATTTTATATACAAACCTAATCTTGCATAATGTGTTTGCTCTCAGCAGTTGGTTGTGAATGAAAATAGTCGTAGAATTTGTTTTGTTTTGATCGCAACAATGTTAGCAGCAATGAAGCAAAAAAGTCGCCGAAAAATGCAAGATTTTAAAAAAATTAGATGAAGGCGTTCTTGCTAATCGATTGGCCAAGGATTTTCATGTTTCTGTGTCAGCAATTTCAAAAATTAAAAAAAACAAAGCAAACATTTATGCAGCAGTGTCAAATACGTATGAAAAAATTAAGTTAAAAACATAAGGCAGAATACGTCGATTTGGAGAAGCAATTATAAAAATGGTGTTTAGATCAACGATAAATAAATAATGTATAAATACACATATAACCACATGCATTTTTCATACCACGGAAAAGTTAAGATTTCGGAAAAACAAACTGCTTAACTTTTTCGAGCCTCCACTGTAATTAAAATGAAAAAAATCATGTACTCTAAAAGATGATCGTTCGCCATTATTTTTAATGTAACTCCAATGCTAACGCTTAAATATCTCGATACATGACGAAATAAACAATTACTCAGCTACCTAAATAAAAGCGTTTTTTTAAACATCGAAATTCTATTGCCAACACAAATTCGGTAAAACAAAACGATGCAGTGATCTGTCCAATAAGATTTTCCAACCGAAGGGTATTGCGTTCTACAGATTTGTTTCGTATAAATTGTATGAAAATGAAAAGATTTTAAATGAAAAAAAAAAATAAGATTGACGCTGTTTTTTAGGTAGCTCAATTATATGGCTGAGCATTCCACTAGTTTTACGACGTGTATTTTGCAGTGGATTGTCAGATACTTATTTTATTTTATTGTATTGCTTTATTGTATTGAAGCTAATTAAAAATTTTGTTTGCTAATGAGAATCTGCAAATAAATAGATTTTAATGTATATTCGCATCTAAAAACAAATGATTTGCAACACAGGCGATGTCAGATAGTTCGTCAGTTCAAAACAAACCCGCTCGAATTGACAATTTTTACACTGCAAATTCGAGCTGACATTGTTTTTCTTTCACACAACATGTATGCGTTTAGCAGTGGTAAACTTGACAAGCACACTGCTTTATACGTATTCTTAATTACCCCTTATTATATGATCATATTAAGAGGGAAAATAAGCTTTACACACTTCTTTCACATTAAAGTGCTGAGAGAAATTCAATTTCAATAATACTCATGATTTTATTTTCAATTTCCATATACATACATACATATGTATAATAATTATCCAATTAAAGAACGAATGAAAAAAAGAAGAAGAACAAAATCAAATTATATCAAAATCAAGGCGAATTGACTTAAATCACATTAACTTCATACATTTTTTTAGAAAAAGACAATAGTTGTTCCAAAGATAATGTTCTCTCATCCCCATTGTTAAAAGTTATTGCAGCTTTAGGAAAATCTAAATTTCTTACACTGAATTTCATAATTATTCGCGAACGACGCCGGCTTACGACAAGTATAGCGAAGTTTTGAGGCACTTGGAGTTAAATGATTATTCAGAAAAATTCTTGATTCTATATCTGCAGCTTTCTCATATATTTCTGATAACTTACGATCCTTAGTTTTTAAATATTTCAGCACAATATAAACTTTTATTAATTGTTGGTTAAATTTAATTAAAACATTTTTCTTGTTGTATATCCAAGTAAATAAAATAATATCCGAAGCAGACTTATCCACTCCATATCTTTCCCCAATCTTAAGTACACTTTTGTGAAGCTCTGATGATGTTAACGTTGATGGAATACCACTTAGAAGTACATATATCTAATCTATTTGACTGACGCCGAAGAACATTATTTTCTATCTCCATCTTTTGTAGTTTCAAACTTATAGCCTTCTCAAAGCAGTCAAATTTTTCTGCGCACCTGTTGAGTCTATTGATTACTGCTTCCATTCGCAACGATACTTCTTCCGAAACTTTAGTTGGTAATATATCAAACCGAGCCTCCATAGCATCTAACTTGGCGGCAATATCATTTAGTGATATAGATTGTTGCACTTTTTCACTGGCTGTTTGGAAGGCATAATTCTCTCTGATCAAAAGGTTTGTTATTACTCCAGGGGGGTTATTATGTAATACGATTCGAAAGAAAAGATTTACGAATTCGTACAAATTGTATTATGTAGTACGTTTTTCGAAAAATTATTTTCGAACGTTCGTAAATATTTTATTTTTGCGGGATTTTTTTTACCCCTTTTCGTAAATTAAAATTTACCCTTTTACAATTGCAACTATGTAATACGAAAGCAAATGTCAGTTCATTTAAATTGTTCGTAAATTATTCGAAAGTGGCTGTGCTTGCGAAAACGATAAAAAATTTAAAAATGTAAGTAAATAAAACTTTTTACAAAAATTGTAAAATACAATTAAACAATTAATACTGTGAGTGACTTGAAATCATAATTTATACCATGTGTTTGTTGTCACAACTCTTTTTTGTTTTTAGTCTGAAAATTTTTATACATAGCAATTTTTTTAAATGCTTTAGGGAAACCTCAAACAAAGCAATATTTACAAAACCAAGACAGTATGAGGTGATGGTCGATTTCATGGTTGCACATGCAGATTTAGCAAAGGGCCACCTAAATGTTGCAAATGCTAAAAGTAAGTCGAAAGATTTGTGGCAAAGACTGTCAAAAGATTTAGATGCGGTTGGTCCACCGTATCGTGAATTGGAAAAGTGGAAAAAAGTGAGTTTTCATTTAATCGATTTTGTGTTAACTATTTTTACAAATTTGCTATGTGACTAGGTATGGGCAGACTACAAACAACACGTAAAAGTTAAATGTCGAAAGAACGCGAGTGGAATTTCAGGGACTGGTGGTGGCCCTAGCAATTTTTGCTCTCTAACGCCACTAGAACAACAAGTGAGCGAATTGCTTTCAATTAATTCGTCTGTCAGTGGCATGAGGGGAACTTTTGAATTTGGAGTGAAAGCAAATACTGCCCTAGCGACAAGTTCCATAGATGCCGACAATCAACAGGAAGACGAAAGACTGGAAGCTGACCTAACAGAAGCTAGCGATGAACCATCTTTAACTTCAGCGCAAAAAAGGTCCATTTCCTCAAATACTTATACTCCGCGTAAACGAAGTCATGTGCAAAGAGAAAATCTTTTACAAAAACAAGTGGATAATCAGATTGGTTATCAAGAAGCTTCGTTACAAATTTTAAAAGAAAGCAACATCAACCAAAAACACCAAATAGAGGCTATGACAGAAGTTATTCAGAACCTTGTTGCGACTAACAAATATTTAAGAAGGAATTGTGACTGGAAGGAACGCCAATTCAAACTTGCGAAAGAAAAGTTTGAATTTAAGAAAAAACATGAGAATGAAAAGTTTGAGTTTAAAAAAAAAAGCAAATAGAAAAAACAAAACATAAGCTGGCACAGCTGGAAATAAAAAATAAAATATTTGAATTGAAATGGCAAAAAAGTGGATTCGTGCAAATGGATGAATTAAAAAAATCTTAAGTTTCTTTTATTTTTTCAAACCAAAATTAAAAAGGAAATTAGTCATACGCCAATTTCACCAAGTCCAGTTAAAAATAACTATTTCTTTAACTTTCAGTTAACAATATATTGTTGACAGTTATAACTGATAGTAATTTTTGCCTTATTTTGATAAAAACATAGTTTTAAATTAACAAGATCTCCTTTTTTGAGTTTTATAAACTTTGAAATAATTTAGTTTTTTATTTTTTGTTAAGTTTTTTTTAATTTCTAAATGAGTTCTTTTACATTTTAAGTTATTTTAAATGAATTTTTTACTTTTAATCCTTTGTATTCTTTTTTTTTACAATATAAATACAAGTTTTTATTAACTTATTTGCATATTATTCTTTATTTCATCTCTTATTTGTTTTGCAATATTATTTAAGTTACTTGTGGCAGAAGAAGTACTTATATCTTCATTAGTATAGGTGGTATATATACCCTCATTAGTAGAAGTTGTAGCCATTTCTTCATTTTGTAGACAAGGGTTCTCAATATCATACAACAAACAAATATTGTGTAATGCACAACAAACATTAAGAATTTGAACGGCTTTTTGTGGAGTGTAATGCAATTCTCTTGCTGCTAAGAGACAACGAAATCTAGCTTTTAACACTCCAAAAGCTCTTTCAATTATCGACCTCCCTTTAGAATGTTGATCATTGAAAAACGATTCAGTAGAACTTTCTGCAGTATTTCTGTATGGGGTTATAATCCATGGCTCAAGCGGATACCCAGAATCACCTGAAAAAACGATGTAATTTCTATGTTAAATAAAATAAACTATTATTTCGGCTAATTTAAAAAATAATAATCTTACCAAGAATTCTAGTTCCTCTATCTCCATTTTGGAATTTTTCTTTTAAATATTGTCTCTCATTAGACAAATTCCATACATGTGAATCATGACAAGCTCCACCAAACCGACCATTGACTGCCCTAATAAACATTTCGTGATCACAAATCTGAAGAAAAAAAATATTTAATTAGGAACATGTAGTATACACACATCGTCGTTCTTAAATTATTGTGTTTTATATGGTTATATTTTACATATGTATATTATTGAACACATTTATTTACGAACGAGGATATGTATCTAACGAGGATATGAACTAACCGCCATAGCATTAATACTGTGTTTCTGTTTTCGGTTGAAGTATAAATGCTCATCGTTACTTGGCCTTATTACTTGAATGTGAGTTCCGTCTACTGCTCCAATTACTCCAGGTATTCCACATTTATTGAAAAAATATCTTTTCGCCTCCATCTTTTTTTCTTCAGTCATTTCAAAGATAATATGCTTCGGACAAAGAGTTTTTTCTATTATTTCGCATACCTCAGATAAGCATATGGAAATTGAAGATTGTGAAAGGCCCAGTAGACGATCTTGGCCAATCTGATCTAATTTAATCAAAGGTGCAATGGCTGTTGATCTTTCAGGTGGCTTTTTATCACTTTTTATACAATTGTAGACATACATAAATGCATTTTTATTAAGCCGAAAGTTTTTCACGAAACTAAAATTATTTTTATTATTAAATTTAATAATTTAAAAAAAAATCTTTCTTACGTGCTATTATCAAGGCTCATAATGTCGGATGAATCTCTTATTATTTTCCGTTGAACTCTTTCTGCAATTGCATCACTTTCTTCATCGCTATCATCAAACCACAATGCAACAGAATCCATGTTCTTAACCAGTTATTTTTTTTATTAATAAATATTTGTAATTTTATTTTGTTTGGAAGTTTTCACTAATATTTACTTTTTGTGGAAAATTAAATTTTTTTTTAAAAACGCTTGTTCTTCAAAAAAGTTCTGTCAATATTGACAGGTACTGTCAAATTTATCGTGTAAAAATTTGGCAGCACTTTGTTTTTCCCTTTTTTTAACAAATACAAATCTGTGGTACTTTCGAACGGATTAGAAAAAAACCATTTCATTTTCGATACGGAAATTTCTTTCGAAAGAATTTTCGTTTCGAATCGTATTACATAATAACCCCCCAGTATTAAATTATTTTATATTTCTTATTTTTGCTAACATCGTTTTAATTATTGTTCTTTTACCAATTGTACAAATTTTTAACTGGTCTTTCAATTATTTTCATCTATGCCACTTTTTTCTTATATTTGTTTTCCATATACATTTTATTACACGTTCAGTCACTTGTGTTGTGTAAACAGCACATAAGAAATTCTATTCATTGAGCTATTCAATTAAATACATATTTTCGGACCGCACTAAATACACGTCTTACTCATATGACATCTCCAATGTAAAAAAAATATGGTGTCATTTTCCTCTATCGTGAAAAAAGTTTCCGCACCGAAAGCGTTGAAGTTTTGTTTTTATTTATCTATTTCATCATTAAATCAGTTACTACCCTTGAGGGAAGCGAACTGACACTGAAGTAGTCCCGTGATAGGTCTTTGGTGGTAGGGACCGGTTCCAGTTCTAACACTTTATATGAATAAGACCTATCGCTTTTACATGGGATTGTCATTGGAGGGGGTCAATTGACACTATTTGACCAATCACAGACCTATTCTTAATGAACCTGCTTAGTGTCAGTTACTAAAATGTAGTATTATTTAAATACAATGTAGTATTATTTCAATAAAACTTGTCCAAGAATTAAATTTAAGAGCAACATTTTAGAAATTACCATAAAAATGTGTCACATCACCGCTGAAGACTGTTCTGTAATTCATTACTTTTTCTACCTTTTTGTTCTTTATAAACCAGTTAAGGGATTGGTTCTTCTTTCACTGGTCATGAGTCCTTTCTTTTTGCACTTGTTCTATTTTCACAAATCCCAGGACCAGTCGCTTGGACCAATTGACACAAATTTCCCGCAGGGTATGTACCATAATAAGTTGGTTTTTGTTTAAATTCCTCTATAATCTTCAACAATTTTTAATAAGTCTTATGCCAAATCAAATGGGGTTTCAATTTTAAAAATTAAAATGCAGACATAATATGAAGTTTTTTTATTAGAACAACATTCCCCTCATGGTACTGGAGTGGTATTTTGCTCTCAAAAAAAGTTATAGCCCTAATTAAGAAGCCTTTCAAAAAAGTATAAGTATTATACTTATATGTCGCTCAACAATTTTTTTTGTAAATAACAGGGGTGTGCTGTAAATCGAAAACGTAAATCACAAGAACTTGGAAGTTGTTTTTAAAACACTTTTAATCAAATTTTTATAAGTTTTGTTATAAAATTCTGTTTAATTGAGAAATACTTGTATAATATTTGCCATTGAACTCTTTTATTACAGAAAACTTTTGCGTTTTCGATTTCCAGCACACCCCTTTAAATGATATAATTTTTGTAGATAACAACTGCAAAAGATCGACTATTTCAGAAGTTTAACTTAAAATGCATACCACATCTTAAATAAAAAAGATTTTTTTGACAATTTGCCAAATAAAGAATATTAATTGATTTGCTGGTAATTCACAAAAATATATTTCAAACAAATTGTGATAAATTTGAGTCCAAATATTTCCAAAATACTGGACCGCATTTTAATTAAAAAAATTATTTTTTTGCATTGAGCTAGTATTAAGAATTAAGGATCGCTTTTAGTTTTTGTTATACCCGAGGCGTCCTAATATTGGAACCTAAAGCATCTCTCCTGCTTAGTTTATAAACCTTAAATTCAAGACATAAACTCGACTACACAGAAAAAATTATTTTTCGAAATCAAACAAAAAATTTGTAGAATCAAAACATTTTTTGTCTGAAATCGGACCTACAAACAAATTCGCATATTCAAACAATTTATTTGCATTTTGTTTACTGAAAAAACACTGATTTTTTCAAACAAATATTTTACAGAATCAAACAAAAAGCTAAAATTCATATAAATTTCAATCAAATAATTTTGCTAAATCAAACAAAAATTTTTGCACAAGCAATAAATGACGCGCCCTCAAGCTATCACTGAAGGAGAAGATGAAGGCAGAAGAAGAGCGGCGGCTGGCTTTGAGACACATTTTTTGTTGGAATAATTTTTGAACGAAGTCTTGTTTTTCTTCATCACTCACTGTTGCTGCATCCTTTCCTTGGCTAAAGAAGAAGAAATATAACCAAAAACGGCAGCAGACCGACTCGATATGTTTTTCGTCATCATTTTATTTTTGTATTTGACGTATTTAACTAAACAGTTTTCAAAAATTGAATACGGGATTTTGTTTTTCATTTTTTTTACGAACTTTGAAACCAACCAAAAATTTATTTTGTTTCTTATAATGTTGTTGTTGTTGTTTCTGTTGTTTAAAAAGAGTTAAACCAAAGACTATAGATTTATAAAGATATTGCACAACCATACAAAGTTCATACATTTTTCTGTCTATATTAATTTTTCTGGTGGATTTAGCCGCTAAGTCCACTTGTGAGAGTAAATTACAGTATTTATTATTACTCTCAGAGAGCTTTTCTCACTTATCAGTGTATATGTATGTGCACACTCGTGTGTATGTATGTATGTGTATACATTGCATTTAAAAAAATACAAACAAACTAAAAGAAATCTCGTTTTCTCGTTGAAAACACATTTAAATAATAAAACATGTTTTGTTTGCATCCCATTTATGTGCAAATAACATAGGTACGTTAAACCAAATGTGACAGATTTTAATTGTAGGGCAATAATATGTGTTTTATTGTTGTACAGATGAAATTATATCGATTCGCACCGAAGTTCAAATGCTGTTATTGTCTAAATTTAAACAATTGTAGGCATATAAAAAATAATTTTTCTGAAAGAACAAACTGCTTTGTTCATAAAAGATATTTTATGTTTTCTAAAGCGACAAGGCCACACATTAACATGCCTCATCAAACTCTCAATTTTGTAATTATGTAAGTAATAAAAAACTCATGGTTCAATGTGAATTTGATGATTATCAAAATACTTTTAATTTTTATAAAAATATGCCACCAGTTTGATGTGTATGAACGTAATTTCTTTCAATTTTATTTATTTTTGTTTAAATTTTTTTTTATTAAAATTGTATTACATATTTGAAAAATTATTGAATCGTTTCCGCCGAAAAATCCAATTTTATTTATTATTACAACAAATTATTATCACAAATTATGCAACAGATTCAAGCTTTGGAAGTTTGTGTGCTCCTTCCGTCTTACTTTTTGAAGCTTGTAAAATTCTTTTAAAGGTCTGCAAAAATTTTTTTGTACAAGATAAAGAAATGAAAATAAAAAATTTATTGTTGAGCAATGCGTAAATTGTATCAAAATTTTAATTTATTCTTTTTGGTTTGCGTACGTATCTACATATGTCCTAAACACAGTATGGAGATGTTAAATTTACTAGTCCTTATATTATTTCGGAAGCATTACATGCAGTCTACAACTGACATAAAATGCTTAACATGGGATCTTCACCTGACAATTTTTTGTCTTACCAAACGTCAAAGTCTATATAAAAAAAATTTTAAAATTTTTGTCAGCGTTTTTTTTTTATGACAAAAAATTGTCAGGCAAAGACCCCATGTAACTTAAACACTAATATTATGTTAGTGTTAAGTATAGACTCATCATGTTAGAAGTTTTCTCATGTTATAACACGGTTGTTAATGCAAATTTTTTAACAACGCTTTTATAACTTCAAGTTATAACTGCAAGTCATGTCAGTTGTAGACGGGCAGTTACAAATAAGAAATATTAAAAAAGATATCTACAAATCATCGATAACATACTGAAAAAGCTAAACATTGTAACCATTAAACTTGTATGAGCCAGCTTATATAAGCAAATATTATAAGAATTAGAAATGTTTCTTTCCTGCAGACAAGCGAAGAGCTTCGCGGGATAGGACAAAAAAATATGTGGATTTCGCTACATACAATATATAGAATGAAATCCAATAAAATCAAACCCATATTATTAAAATTGTTCGCATATTATAATTTTATTTTTATTTATTTATTTAAAAAGTGTTATATTTTACAGCAACTTAAATAATATTCAACAAATTCAGACAAATAATTAAGTATATTGATGACATAGCCTCGTACACGGATTGTCAAAACATGCGCTCTATTTATCAGATATAATTTTGTAACACATATTAATTTTTTTTTGGTAATACTCGTAAAAGTATACGATTCAAGTTTTTAAATCTGAAAAATCGCCAATAAAGCTTTCAGATTATAAAAGGTATTATTAGACTGGAAATAATATGGAATTTTATTAGAAATATTATCATACATTTCTCTTTTAGTCGTATTAAAGTGCTTTTCGGATAGATTGATCCACGTTATGCAAATTCTGAATCGAATAACACAAAAGCCTTTAAGTGTGATTTCTAATCTCAGGAAATCAAAAGCCTTAAACCTATTTTAATGTCCCTTTCCGTCAATCAGAGAGTACTCACACCCCTGAAATAGAAATCGCAGATATATACATATGTATGTACAATGAAAATTAAGAATATTTTAATGAAGATGCCGATTGCTTTACATCCAACAATGTGCCAATAGAATTAACATCGAGTCGATCAGAAATGTTTGTTCATGCAAAAAATTGTCAAAAAGAATCCGACTTTGGAGGTTTGTGTGCTCCCTCTGACTTATTTTTTGAAGTTTGTAAAATTGATATAAAGGTCTTTGAAAAATAGTTTTACAAAATAAAGAAATGAAAAGCATAACAAAATTTATTGTTGAGCAATGCGTGAATTGTACCAAAAATTCAATTTATTCTTTTTGGTTTGAGGAGAATGACGTATGTTATAAACACAGGATGGAGATGCTCAATTTACTACTAGTTCTTATATTATTACGGAAGCATTCCACATGGGAAACTTACAACTACAAATTATCAAATATTGAAAAAGTTAAAATCTTAAACCATTTAACTTGTAAAGAGCTCATAAGTAAAATTAATAAATACTCATAGTAAATTCGTTTGATATATAAATAAATACACACATGGTAAGTGCATAATTAAATAATCTAAAAAATGGAATATTAATTCGGTGCAACTCGATGTAGTTTAAGTTTTACAAAAATAAAACAAATACTGTTGCCCTACAATTACACAATCGGTCGCATATGCTCTTACGTAGGTTATTTGCACATAAATTGTTTGAAAATAAAACGCAATCAATTAAAAAAAATACCAAAAACCGGTTTCAACCAAAAAAAAGCACACACACACACTTTGGCTGGCAAAAACAGGTTATTTGCACATAAATTGTTTGAAAATAAAACGCAATCAATTAAAAAAAATACCAGAAACCGGTTTCAACCAAAAAAAAAGCACACACACACACACTTTGGCTGGCAAAAACAGCAAACATGTGTATGTATTAATGCATGTGGTTTCTTGCTCTCTTTAGTTCTCTGAATGTGAGCAAGAAGTTTTTGCTTTCTTGTTACTTCCCCCCCTCATCATTAAGAAGAACAACATTTTTTAAAATTTCAAATGTACTAAGTGCAACATCTTTATAAATCTATAGTCTTTGGTATTACCTTTTCACAAAATTTTAATATTTGATAAGTTTTACTTTGGAATTATTAAAAATGGAGAACTCAGTTTCCAATATTATTTAAAAATTAACTCTTATTCTGCTTCACATCAAATATATGAATTTTATTCTTTTACTTGAAATCACTATTTAAAATTCTTTTGCACTTGCCGTAACGACACTACCAAATACAATACTTCTGGTTTACAAAAATTGCGTAGTTTTTTAAAAAAAGAGATAAGTTGCAAAACCAGTATTTAATAAAAGAAATAAGAAAATAATCAAACATTACCATATATGGGCATAAAAGTGATATGATCTGTTGAGTATAATTAGGTACACACACAATTTACAAATAATTTTACGCACTTTTATTGTCACTCCGATTTTAATTGTAAGAAAGGAGAAAAGACAAAAACAAAATTACATATAGGATTATGGGATGAACCCCCATCTGCAGTTACTGGTTTTATAATAATGCAAATCAATATACACTTTTTTTTATTACTGCAAAAAAAAATCGTTACAATTTTACTATTAAATTAAATGTAAATTATTTGATTGCCATTTTCAAGTTAAAATATTTCTTTTAACTAAATGTTTTTATTTTTTCGACATTTAACAATAAATAAACAACACTAAAAAAGTTGTCGTTTACTTAACACAAACAGCTGACTCAGCGATAACAAGTGTTGTTTAAAATGTTACAGAATAGCAAAATCGTTAATTAGCTTGTTAAATTCTTTAACAATGACAACTATTGTTTAAATTAATTACAGAATCGCACTACAGATATTAACTATCTTCCTATCAATACTTTTATATGCTTTTTCCTCGAGGTTTTTTCGTAACTTAATTTTTTTGGTAAAAAAAGTAAAATAATCCAAGTGCCAAATATTTATGTACATACATATACTTACATATATACATATCTCTATCTATTTAAATGTAAAGTTTTTTTGTATCAAATCATATTATGAACATTTTTTTGTTTTTGTAAGAATTTTTATTACACTATTTTGAGCTCGTTTTATTTACAAGTAATTAGTAACTGTTTTTGTATAAATAATTGAAATAAAAATTTTATGCAACAGTTCATTATCGTTTACTTGCAAACAAGACATGTATTTTCACGATATATGTATATATGTATATGGGTCGTCCTTAAAAAACATAACCATTCTGAATTTTGTAATTTTAAAAAATTAAGTTGGCCAAATATGTTTATAATTGGCCTCATGTGGTTACGGATCTTATCAACAATAGGAATCCATAACCAGCAGAATTTTTTTAAATTTTTGGAGTTTTTACTGATAATAAGTCACAGAGTGGACCGGTAACAGAGGGGACAAATTAACTCAAAAATACCATATTTTAGCTTTTTATTAGAATTTTGTAGAATTTATTTGTCCACTTAATTAGTGTACACAAAATATTTATAAAAAAATTATAAAATAAATAAAAAATCACTTTACTCACCGTTTTTCAACAGTAAAAGAGTAGACACTGAATAAGGGTACGCACCCGGCCTACAATTAAGTTACTTACTCAACCACGCACTAAACAAGACTTAACAGTTAAAAACACATTTTGTTGATTTTAGCTAAGTTTTGATGGAGAAGCATAAGAGAAATATACGCGTTATAACGTTTAACAAAAATTTTTCAATAAAATGTGTGGACGTAACAGAGGGGACCAAAACCTGGGGACAAGATTTTTCTTCAAAAAAATTATAAAAAAAAATTATTTTTCATCATTCTTTTCTATATGTGGTATTAATATTAATATATACAAACTGAATAACAAATATTGTAAATATTATTTTTTTTCAATTTTATTTTAACTGAAAATAACTATTAAATTTTAATAAATTGGCTCGGGACACAGGTTTTTGCTAAACCTTTGACATTAAAAATATTTTTTAAGTTATTTTCAGATAACTAATTATTTTTGTTTTATAATATAGTTACGTAGAATCGACAATAATTTATAAAAATGCAGATATTTTTCTATTTTCTTTTTGGAGAAACAAAAATAGTAAAGTCTGGGGACACCAATTGGTCATGTTTTTTAAGAATGACCCATATATATATATACATATATATGTATGTATGTATACAAAATCTTGCAAAAACATTTTTTTAATTTTGTAAAGAACATAATAAAAAAAAAAAAAAAAAATAAATATTAAAAGCACAAAGTTACGGTGAAAAACAAAAACAATATTTTGTATGAACAAAAACAATGAGACAACAATAAAACTCAACGAGAGAAATTGCTATGTAACAGTTCATGCAAATTAAAATAATGAAATAAATAAAACAAAACAAAACAATATTAACTACCTAACGGCTAAGCCAATTATTCGTACACGTTCCCTCTCACCCTCGGTATTTACACAAACGGTGGATAGTGACTCATTAAAAAAACTAAAACTAGACCTGGTGACAAGTGTTGCCAGGCCAGAAAGTATTGCCGCGACGTCAAAAACAAATTTAGTGGGAAATGATACCATGAACTTAAACACAAATGCAATGGAAAACCCCCCTGTAAAAAGTTGTCAAAAGCCTCAAGTCCAAGTTGGTATGGACAGGTATATAACAGTCCTTAAACGGGGTCGCAGCCCTACATCTTCAGCTGTTGCTTCGGCCTCAAAAGTGCCATTTTTTGATAAAATAAATTCCCAAAATCGCTTTGCAATTCTGGAGGATGAATCCTCTGAAGCACCAAACGTAATAAAATCGTCCAAGCCTCCCCCGATATATCTTAGGGAGCATAACTCAAATGATCTAATAAAGAGTTTAATTTCGTTGATTGGTGAAAACTCTTTTTTTATGTAGCCGCAATAAAGCGAGGTAGTATTAATGAAACGAAAATTCAAGTAAATAATGAAAATGATTTTCGAAAAATAGTTAACAAATTTGAGGCACTTAAAAAAAGTTTTTATACATACCAACTCAAGAGCAGTAAAGGTCTGCAGGTGGTGATTAAAGGAATTGATTCATGCGTAGACCCAGAGGAAATTAAAACATTCTTGGAAGAAAAAGGTTTCAAGATAAAACATGTGGTAAATATTAGAAATAGGGAAAAAAATCCTCAACCACTTTTTCGTGTAGAATTAGAGCCCGGCGACATTAAGTTAAAAAAAAACGAAACGCATCCCATTTATAGTTTAAAATATATTCTATACAGAAAAATCACAATTGAGGAGCCGCACAAAAAAAATGGACCTGTTCAGTGCTTAAACTCCCAAGAATTTGGCCATACCAAGGCATACTGCTACTTACCCCCTGTTTGCGTAGTATGTGGAGAACTACACGGTACAGTTTCTTGCGATAAGTCTAAAACCGACCCCAACGTAAAAAAATGTAGCAACTGTGGCGGCAACCACACTGCCAATTATAGAGGATGCCCTGTATATAATATCGTTAAGCAAACGGTTGGACCGAAAACAAATACCCCTCAAATGCAGGTTGCAAACCAAGTAAACACAAATGCAATTCAAGCCCCCCAGCCTGGTAATAACAGGACCTCTTACGCTAACGTCCTAAAATCAAACCATGTGCCAATGCAAGGGGCCTCGCCAAGTAATGACGAAACTCCAGAGTCTAATTTAAGTCGTTTAGAAAAAACCATGGAAACATTAGTGCAAACAGTAAATAATTTTACAAACACAATGGGTAATATGATGCAGGAGATTCTTAGAATGCAATCGATGTTATTGCAAGCTGTACTTAACAAGCCATGAACTGTTTAAAAATTTGTTTTTGGAACGCGAACGGCATCCGCCAACATAAAAATGAATTAGAATATTTTCTTAAAAGTAAACAAATTGATGTCATGATGGTTTCTGAAACTCATTTGACCTCAAGAAATACGTTTAAAATTAATGGTTATATAATATATGATACCAAGGACCCTCGAGATAGAGCTTGTGGAGGTTCTGCCATTTTAATAAAAACCAGAGTCAAACACTACCTCATGGTTGATCATCGTGAAGATTATCTTCAAGCAACAAACATTTGCGTTGAAGAATTAGATAGAAACGTAGTAATCTCATCGTTATACTCCCCACCTAGATATTCAATATCAGAAGCTCAATATAATAATTATTTTAAATCTTTAGGACCTTGTTTCCTGGCCGCTGGCGATTATAACGCTAAACATACCTTCTGGGGGTCCCGACTTATAACACCAAAGGGTCGTGTTCTATTTAATACTATTTATAAAATGGATTTGAATGTGATAGCGAGTGGACAACCAACATATTGGCCTACTGATCAGCAAAAAATACCAGATGTCATCGATTTTGGCGTGGTTAAAAACATTCCCTTAGAAACGATTTATGTTGAAGCTTCCTTAGAATTATCTTCCGACCACACACCAACAATTGTTACTTTAATGAACCCCAATAGAATTGTATCTCCAACTGGTTACTTAGCGACGCCAGCTACACAAATCAATTGGCTAAAATATAAAAAATATCTCAGCACCCATTGCACAGAAAATATTCTGCTTAGTACACCGGAATACGTAGATCGCGCTATTCTTAATTTTGACAGTTTTCTGAAGCTTGCTGTGCAACATTCCAGTATTACCCCAAACAAAACTGAAAATATTAAAATTTATTCCACTGATGTTGAGCGTCTCCTGTCTGAAAAAAGAAGAGTTCGAAGAGAGTGGCAATTGCACAGATCCCCTCAACTAAAGAGTTTATTAAAAGATTGTACAAAAAGGCTAAGAAAGTTACTACAGACTCAAAAAACAGCTTCTCTGCAAAAATATCTTAAGGAACTTGATGCAACTCCGCAATCAGACTACTCATTATGGCGTGCAGCTAAAAATCTAAAAAGGCCAGTCGCCTCTAAGCCACCATTAAGAAACTTGAACGGAAGTTGGGCAAGAAATGATAGCGAAAAGGGAAATCTGTTTGTTAATCACTTAAAAAACGTATTTACCCCAAATATATCTCAAGATACTGCGGTCGAGTTACCACCTGTTCCTGCTAGAGCGGCTGTTCCCCTAAGATTTGAGATAAGAGAAATCGAAAAGGCTGTTGGTGAATTAAACCCCAAAAAAGCCCCTGGTTTTGATAAGATCAGCAACAAAATGCTTTTGGAGTTACCCAGCACAGCAAAGAAAATTATTCTTTTAATTTTCATTGCTATCTTACGTCTTCAATACTATCCTCAAAAATGGAAGGTTTCCTTAGTCACCATGATACCTAAACCAGGAAAGGATCACACAAAAGTTGAGTCATATAGGCCTATAAGCTTACTTTCTAATATATCAAAGCTGTTTGAGAGGCTGTTAGTGTCAAAATTAACTCCAATTTTAAGTGAAAATAGATGTATACCTAACCACCAATTCGGCTTTAGAAGAGAACACAGCACAATTGAACAAACCCATCGTATAGTAAACGCCATAAGAAAAGCCTTTGAAGAAAGAAAATATTGTTCCGCTCTCTTCATCGATGTTTCTCAAGCTTTTGATAAAGTCTGGCATGAAGGCTTATTACATAAATTGAAGCAAAATTTTCCAGCAAACACACACAAGCTGCTAGAAAGCTACTTAGTCGGTCGTCAATTTATTATTAAAGAAGGAAAATTCTTTAGTTCACCTCAGCCAATTGGCGCTGGAGTCCCACAGGGCAGCATTCTGGGGCCTCTATTATACTTAATTTATACTTCGGACATGCCAACGAGCAACTACACACAAACTTCAACATTTGCAGACGATACAGCTTTTCTAAGCGTCCACGAAAACAGTTATGAAGCATCTCGTTATTTACAGGATCATATATTTCAACTAGAAATATGGCTAAAACAGTGGAGGATAATGGTAAATGAGCAAAAATGCGTACATATAACATTCACCTTGCGGCGGGAATCATGTCCCCCTATTAAAATCAATAATCAAATAATACCTCAAAATTAGCATGTAAAATATCTCGGTATACATTTAGATCGCCGTTTGACGTGGAAAAGCCATATAGAGGCAAAATTAACTCAAATGAAACTAAAAGCCATACAAATTCATTGGCTTATTGGAAGAAACTCTGTTCTTAGTCTCGACTGCAAACTCCTACTTTACAACTCTATCTTAAAGCCTATCTGGTGCTACGGTATTCAGTTATGGGGCACTGCCTCGGCTTCTAATATCGATAAAATTCAAAGGCGCCAAAATAAACTTCTTCGAATAATCACAGCTGCCCCTTGGTATGTTAAAAATTCAAATATTCACAAGGATCTCAATGTTCCATTAGTTAAAACTGTGATAACGAAATATGCAGTAAAATACTTAAAAAGGCTCGAATTGCATCCGAACCCACTAGCTCGAAATATTTTAAATGATAGCGGCCACACTCGCTTAAGAAGAAGAGACACTGCAGCACTTGTCCAATTAGATGAGCGATAAACACCTACATATATAAGTGAACAGAACCAGTGATGAAAAAATTTTTTGTCTGGCACTGGCAGGACATAAAATACAGTATTAGGTTAAGATTTGATTAATTATAATTATTATAATTATTGTGAGTTCATATTTACTATATGAAGATTCAATAAATAAATAATGAAAAAAAAAAAAAAAAAAAAAGTTTTTTTTTGATTGTGTTAGTGAAAAAAATCTCACACGTATATGTTGATGTGAGTTTGACGAAAATCAAAACAATTTAGATTTTCACTGCCGCCGCTACTTTGATTTGAAGCGAATTTGATGTGTTGCTACGAAAAACGTCAAATGGCATATTTATTCAGTTTTCGCAGCGACAACACCGTACGGTAAAAATTTTGTGGTTAAATAAAAAATGGCTGTACGCCATATTTTTTTTATTCTTTCTTTTTTCCTGCATATGCCAGATCAATAGCTATGCAAAAATTTTCTATGTCATTCATATTTCTAAAAAAAAATAATTTGTAAACATTAAAAATATTTTGCGACCAAATTTACCACACGTTCTTACTTTTTAAAAACAGCTTTGAAATGAAATTTGATGGTTAGAGTTTGATACGTTGCTGTGTTAAGCAAAACCAAATATTACCAATACATACATATTATTTGTCAAATCAGTTTGAACGTGGCCATCGTGCTTAAGTAAAAAACAAACAAAATATATGTTTTTCAACACTAGAACTAAAAGTTAATGCCATGTTAAATAAAGCATCAACCTAAAAGCAAATGGAAGATATCGCTATAATATTATAACACATTGTAGCTCATACTGTCTCACATAGAGTTTAATAGAGGACAACTTATAAGACAATGTCGCTCATACAGTCCAACATAGAGCTAAATATAAGACAACAACGCTTTTACTGTCGTGCACGACGATTTCCTGTAAATTGTCTTCTAAAAAACCTAAACGACAGGGGACAAGTCGTGGAGACTCCGACTCCGACTCCAACTCCTACTACAGTCTTGATGCTAAATGTATATAAGACTCAGCGATGTTAACTTTTATTTTTTTATTACCGTACGGCCTTCTATAAATTAGAGTTTTTGAGAAGAAATTACCGTACGCAAACATAAATGTGCTGTTTCCAAATGACAGGCGATTGATTATGTAGTAAAATTCCATCGCCTGTCATTTGGAAACAGGACATAAGAGCAGTATTCATAAACCATTTATTTAAATTTTAAATGTGTTTTAAGAAGATCATTTTTATTTTGGAAATTTTTTTTTAAATTTTGTATGCCGAAAAACTTTGGAGTCGGAGTCACGAGTTTTTGTGGGTACTACGACTCCGAAATTAAAATAAATAAATATTTTTCAAAATGCAATATCTTCTTTTTATCTGCCTTATGATATTTTGGCGATATATTTATATTGTTTTAAGTGTTTATTTGGCGATGCCATCTAGCAGAATCGCCAGTATGGACATCGAGACACGGTTCTTCCTTAAGGAAGTATCTTCAGCAATACGAAATTGACTACTGCCACAATAATATTGTTTCATTCAGGTAATTAATACATTTTGAAATACATTTTCTGTGTTTGCTGGAAAATCTCAGTAGAGCATATTGAACTCCAAAAATAAAAGTTTCGAAGTCTATTCTCCTTCAAACATTTTGCTTTTTGATAAATAAGTCCCGAACCACTAAACATTCGCTCGATCGGAATAATCGTTGGTGGTGTCACCAAAACTTGCCTGGCTATAGGTAAAGAAAGCTCATATTTGTCTTATTTAATTTTCACAATGTCAGTAAGAATAAAACTTTAAAAATTTTTGAAGTAGCATTTAGGTGCGAAGTTGATAATTTCATTTAGTTCTGTCACGGTTTTTTCCAATTTATTGTTATCAACGCAAACGGGAGATTTTTTCAATTAAACGCGGTATCGAGCGAGTTATGAGATAAGCTAATATGAGACCAGCATAAATCATTATCATAAGTGCCGGTTCACACACGTCAAGTTTGACTCGTCAAGTCTTGAGTTTTTAGGAGAGACGGGAAAAGAAATGGCCTTCTCTTTTCCCTTCTCTTCTAAAAGCTCAAGACTTGACGATTCAAACTTGACGTGTGTGAACCGGCTCTAAGCAGTGTGACCATATTAGCTTTCTTCGAGCTAAATTTAGCTTTATTTTTTCCTGTTTAGCTTTAAGCTTTTTTCACCTTTTTTCAAGGAGGCATTTAGCTTTTCCTAGCTTTTTTTTAATTTCAATTTCGTGTTTATTTATATTTTAAGATAAATAAAACAGTTTATCCGAATAAACTTATGTGTGTTTTAGTTAAATGGGTAATAGGGTGGCAGCGCAGAAGAAATCGCTGTTGCAGATTTGATCTACATACATAACAGTGCTGTCAGGAGAAGAATACAAAAGTTACGCAATTTTCCAAAAAATTGAGAATTTTTGTCAAAAGTTACACTTCGAAAAATTTCTTGAAAAAACAGTAAATTGCTTTTACGACGTCGCTTTGTCGACGTCTCTTTTGGTTTGATGGCGAGCGGTGTAGAGGGGTAAACAAAACGACTCGTTTTGTGTTTTTCATGTCGTTTTTTATATTTCGCTTTTAACTTTTTCTTTTTACGTTTTATTCTTTTTCTTACTTTGAAGTGTGTGGTTGAAAATACAGTGAGTCCTCGATTATCGATAACAGACGGGACCGGCAGCATTCTTGATTATTAATTTTTTTTGGTGTGTTTCATATTTTATATAAATATGTAATGTATTATTATGTAAACATGGGGAAAAAAGTAATTGGGAGAATATGCTTCCAGTACGTTGGGATATTCTCTTTCTTCGTTTATTTAAATTTGTTTTGATTTTATATTTCGGATAACTGAGGTGATTTAAATCAATGTAAAAAAAATTTATTTTCCTGTTAATTGATGATGCCGGTTAATCGAATGAGGGATAATCGAGGCCATACTGTAAATAAATAAAAGACATGCAACTAAAAATCATCGTTTGGAAGTTGCTTTAAAGGGAATCAAGATAAAACGACGTCGTAAAAGCCCTCATGTGAATTAAGTGTTTCTTTCATGTTTAAAAAAGTGGAAAGTGAAGTTAATAAATTTATAAAACAACGAAATAGTAGTTGACAGGGAATATTTAACAACAACAGAGAAACGGCCTAAATCAACAAATTGCAAATCTATAAATGTATTTACAAGCGGACCAACAAGAGAACCATGAGTTAAGGACTAGATTGGAACAGATACCAATATATCCTGCGGTAAATAACCCCCAAGTGGAAAACCTAGAGGCAAGAGTTGAAGTATATAACAATTTTTAAATCACTACCTACATTTGATGGAGTGAAGAATAATTACAGACTTTGGCGAGAAGATGCCACTCGTTTAATGAACAGCATAAGTCAACATTCAAAATCAAATAGGTATGTTGAAGCTCTTACTATTGTGAAATCCAAAATAATTGGCGCAGCAGCTAACATATTGTTAAACCATAATAAAATATTAAATTTTGAGGCAATCCTTAATCGACTGGATCACACTTATAATAACATATGCTATCCCCGAAAAAAATCCCAACCCTAAATTGAAACGTTGGGAACCCGGTACTGAAAATGTTGTAGCAGACGCGCTATCACAGCAAATTATTAAAACATCTTCTATGGACACGGAACACTCAGCCGAAAGTTCCGCAAGTTATATAATAAAAACTGTTACACAGGTATACAATTAGAACTCGTACCTACGCCAAATTTTACCGAACACGCACTATATTTCCTAGTAAAAGAAGAAACATTTATAGGTACTAATTTTGTACATACACCAAGAAAATTAAAAGATGTAATTGATAGAAATAATTAACTTCGGAATGTAGAAGACACATTTAAGAGCTCATTGAAGCTACGTTAATACAACAAAAGAAATTTTGGAAAAATATTATTGGCCAACCATAAAAAAAGATAGCAAGCAATATAACAATCACTTTCCTGCATGTTTATTTGGACGTTATGAGAGAAACCCAACTAATTAGCCTCTCCGAGAATCAGATATACCAACACAACCAAGAGAATAAATACATACATATATATTTACTTTAATGATAATAACACGTATCTTGTGACTATAGATAAATTCTCTAGGCTGATTTCTACCATCACTGGTGATATGTATCCTCGGACAATATAGGGGCCTGTGATGAACGCGGTTTGTTTTGCGGTCATCTGGAGTTGTAGTTATTACACCCAGTCTACAACTGACATAAAATACTAAACAATAACACTTAACATGATTTTAGTGTTAAGCGTATATTCATCAGATTAGAGATTTTCTCATGCTATGACAAATGTTAATGCATGTGAAACCAACGATTTTACATCAAGTTATAACAAGCAAATCATGTCTGTGGTAGACGGGGAGTGATATTTCAAAACACTTCCGAAATAATGATCCAATTGAATGTCACGTACAAACAACCCTGGATTAAAAACGACGTTGACTAATGATACCAGGGTCGAGTATTCAAAAAGCGGCGTGGTATTCGAGCATTCGTCAAGTAGAAGCCAGCCTAGAAGGTGGCGACGAATTAAAAGAAAAAGTTTAGAAATTTAAATAAAGAAAACGTGGATAGTTAATGGCGTCAGTGGTTAAGACACAATTAAACAAGAGCGCTTAACGTAAAAACAAAAATTTACCAATTTATATGAAATGTAAGTATTACTTTCGTAAAATTGAATGAAATACAGGAAATTGGTGTCCTAACTGGAAATCCATTTAAAACAGCAACAGTTTCCTCAAAGATAAACTCTCCGTAACCTCAAAGTTTACGCAAATAGAAAAAAAGTAAAAAAAAAATAAATTTTTTTTTAATTTCTGTGTAGTCTTAATTGCTTATTGGGGCGGCTGCATTGTGTGCCTTGGAGCAAGGGCTTTAAAAAAACGGTGGAGAAATTGCCAGTAAATCTTCCTTGGAAAATCAGTGTAAGTGTAGAATACATAAGGAAGCAAAAAAAAACCGGTTAGGAAGTAGCGAGACAACCCTAGCCGCCAAAACTTCCACTAGTTGCGCGCTAAAAGCCACCTGACTAACCTTGGCAACCAAAAACACCACGTGCTAAAAGCCACCTGCTTAACCTCTGTCAACAAAAACATCACGTGCTAAATAAAGGCCACCTGATTAACCTTGGCAACCAAAAAAATCACGTGCTAAAAGCCACCTGCTTAACCTCTGCCAACCAAAAAAATCACGTGCTAAAAGCCACCTGCTTAACCTCTGCCAACAAAAACATCACGTGCTAAAAGCCACCTGCTTAAACTCATTCAACAAAAAAATCACGCGTTACAAAAAAAACCAACTTCCTGTACGGTTACCTCACGTGCTTGAGAGCCACTTAAACTTAAATCAACTGTAATATGACGCCCTTAATAGCCTGGACTTCACCATAACCTCTACCACCGTACAACCTATTCACCAAGGCCCACCGACGACGCACCGGCACAATTTCTACACCCTTCAACAACTATCCCTAATCTCGTTGTAATATTCTACCAAAAAGGATCAAAAGGTAATACGTATCATAACCATGACAATTCAGTCCTCTGGGGGGGCAAAGCCAGCACATTGTATTTTTCGTTTTTTTTAATAAACAAATTTATGCAAGGAATTAAGTATTAATTATTTCCGTAGACTAATCTCTAATTATACAGATTTATATTGTACGTATATCTAAAATTATTTCTAAAATTACTAATACCTAAATTTTTATCCTACCTATAACTGCTATGATAATAACTAAATATATTACTACCCACTAAGATAGGCTTTAATCGCAATCCATGATATTACACTAATTTAATCGTAATCTTAACCTACTTATAACCTTATTGTACCTAAGTCTAAGTTTTTTTTTGAAGATTATTCTAAATTAAACGGTTAACAATAGTTAACATGAATTAGAATTCGTTATAAACTACAACCCCCGCTTTTGTAAAAGATTGTGGGATTTTATTAACGTTTAGTGGGGAAAACTTTCATGGGAAGAATTTTACATTGCAAACCTAATATAAATCTGAAGATAGTTTTAGGTATACAAGCACAGAAGTATAAAGGAAATCAAATGCAAACAAGCAAAAAAATATAAATTGGCTTAAACAAAATGGAAGTTAAAGAATTTATTCATTAAGTGATTAAGTTGGTAAATGTTTTAAAACTTTTTATTCTAAATTAAATAAATGATTAAGGGAATAGATTGTTTGGTTGATTAATGAATTATTAATAACTTGAATTAATAAGTCCTTAATCAATTAAATAAATTCTTTTATTGCCTTGACAAATATATTCGAAAAACCTTAATGAGAAAATTCTTATAGGTTTCCATAAATAATTTCCAATATACTTAAACTGAGGGAATTTAAACCCTGGAAGTCAATTTAAATTTTTTTATTTTTGATTTATACTAAATTCGACTTTGAAGTCGGTAATTAAAATTTAAATTTGCGTACTTAAATTTAATTTAAATGCCTAAACCGGATTTGCGTTTAGTAACATGCACTTTATTACCTTTATACACTCGGATTTATAGGGTTGGTCCTAATTCGATCTCAAAAATTAAATTAGCTCTGAATTACTCAAATCAAGTTCGAATTTTACTACTTCCGCTAATTGAGAATTTAGATTCGTAGACCTAAGTAGGGTTGGATATCTGAACTAAATTCTGAAAATGCTTGGTTTGAAAATCCAACTTGAAAAAAAAGGAAACAGAAAAAAAAACTTAATTTAAATTTCGGTACTTGAGCTCATTTTTATATTTTAGCGTTTAAAACAAAAATTTGAATTTGAATTTAAGTCAATGGACTAGATAAGGAACTCAGAATTCATAGGTTAAACTTGGTTACATTTTTGAATATCTGGTTTGAATTTGGTTACTTGAGTTAAATTTGGACACTTAATACAGATTTGGGTATTAAGGCTGGATTTGAAATTTAGTTATGAAGTTAGCTACATAAACCAAATTTAGATTTATGGTGCTAAATCTTGTTTATGTTTTAAACTTAGTTTACATTTTAATACCTGTTTTTTACCATTCTAATACTTACCTCAAATTTAAATTCCTAAATTAAATTAAGAAAAAAAGTGTTAATCCAAGATTGAATGTTGATACAGTAGCATAGACTAAATTAAAATTGTAAGTTTCTCAACAGTAATTGAATTCTGATACATTTACTGAATTTCTAATTGGGATTCTAGATCTGAATTTAGGACCTTGAGGGAATTTATTGCTGGGGAGTTGTAGCGATTGGTACTTGAGCAACCAATCAATCATTCGATACTTAAAGACCTGACAAAGGACAAATACTTGAATAAAGACTTGAATACGCGACTAATTAGTTACCTGGATTGACCTATGAATATAAGAAGACATACAATACAACATATGCTTAAGTGAATAATTTGGTGGATCGATGAGTAATTCCATAAATACCTTAATAAATAACTAGAATAAATACTTAATAACTAAATTAATAAATAGGCAATTTGGTAAGCAGCTAAATAAATAATTAAATGAATACTTAGGTGAATAATTTGATAAATACTCGGGAATCTGAATTAACACTTGTGTGAATAGATAGGAATTTGGAAGAATGATTAGTAGAATTTGTAAATTGTAACAGGTCTTAAACAAAATGGAAAGGGAATTATAGAACCAAATACATACCGATTATAGACCAAATCCTCACATACCTTATTTCTTTGTTTTAAATAACTTAACTTAACAAATGACTTAACCATTGGGACAGAAGTTGGTTTAAGGTTTATGAATACTTTTCGTCGATTCCTAATCTCCATGATTTCCGGATCTTGTTCGCAATAAAATAAAAGTTTAACAGATTCATAATGCACTTAATTATATCTATATTGTCGTTAACATATTAAACCGAAAAAAAAGAAAACAAAAATAAATAGTATTAAAAAAAAAAGAGAAACAAAATATAAATATGTCAAAACACAAAAAATAGGGGGAACTTACCCAGCAAACAATCTTAGCTGATGTAAAAATATTAACCCATCAGGCATTTGAATTGAACAGGAAACAAAACGAAATATAAAGGTTATCTTTGCTTATTTAGTTAAGTTTGAGGTTTTTTTTTTTTTTTTTGATAGTAAACACAAAGGTTAGATAAATAATTGAAAACAATTCAAAAAGGGAACTCAGAATAAAAAAAAAAACATAGAAATAATAGTTAAAAGTTATTTTATATTATTAGATATTAAAAAGATAAATAGACCCAACAAGCTATTGAAGTGAAAAGGGAAGATTATACAATAGATGAGAATAGTCACTGTATTACCATTATTATCTACAAATAAATTTATTACAAAACTATTTGTTTTTTATCGTACAAATAATTTTAGCATATCTTATTTTTTTTCTAAAACCTTAAACTAAGTACATAAACAATATTTTTGGGTAGATAATAACAGTTTTTTTTTAACAAAGTAGTTATTTTAAGATTTTTATGAAATAATTGTATACTTATTGTTAAGACTTCTATAATCTAAGTAACTATCAATAAACATTTTCTGTAATTTTTTTAATCGAATGAAAATATAAATAATGAATTGATTTATTTACAATTGGTTGAAAGGTAACAGGCTTATGGCGAAGTGGTAAGTTGTGAGGGCAATAGTTTAATCAAAATGTTTGCTAGGTTTTAAATACTGTACATAAATTTCATTTTAATTAATATTCATACATTGAAAATTTTGTATATCAAAAAATTTTCATTTCAAATAAATTCATTCTAATAACAATTTCAAATCGGGAAAAATTAAAGGAACGGAGGATTTTAGAAGAAAATTAGCATTAAAAAAAAATTTTCACATATAAGGGAAAAGGAAGTATCATAGGATTATTACATAAATTAAAAGGATTGAGAATATTAAGGTAAGCTGTAGATTGTATTCAACAAGATAAAATTATTATTCTTGGTTTAGTTTTCAGAAACCTTGTGAACATAAAATCAGCCTGGTCAGCAATTTATATCGTTTTATTTTACTTCAAGCAGTTAGCAAATATATAAATATATAAATATCCAAACTCAAGAGAACTTCTACATCCTAAACGATCTTCTGTCAGAATTTTCAATTATCCGCCTAATTCCCGAACAAAAAATAACGAATCTCAATTTTACTTGAAACTTAGCTGATTCTAAAACTTATACTTAAAACCATATTATCTGTTACTTAATTTTTGTTTTTCCCCTTAACTTCAACTTATTCTGAAATTAGATTTTTTTTATCCTTTTACCTAAATCTAATTTGAACTTATCTGAATTTAACTTAAATTCTTTTCTTAAACCCTACGTGTTTCACCCCCTTAAAATACTTTTTTCTTAATTTTACATATACATACATATTTATTTTTTTTTCAATTTAAATTTACTTGGCTTAAAATCTTATTTTAAAAAAAAGTCATAATTTGTCTTTAATTACCGAATTTTTTTTTTTTATTTAATTTCACGTAAATTACTAAATAAAAATATGTAATTACATTTTTTTACAAATAAACATACATATACATACATGATTACACATTGACTTTCACTTACATACATTAAACATACAGACGAATAAAATTAACAAAATTTTGAATATACTTATAAATTAAATTGATAGTTAGATAATTTCGAATGATTCCAAATCTACGATATTAATTGAATTCAACATCACATCAGGCCTGCTGTCATCGTTGGATAAAATTTGGTGAGTTCTAAAAATTGATATTATTTATCTTAAAATATTTTGAGTTGTAAATTTATTAATTTGGAATTTACATGTTATTAGCATAAAATGTTAATAACCTTTTTAAAGCAACCCTTAATTTAATTTCTATTTCGATTATTCAAAATTTAACACTACTCTACATAACAAAAAAAAAAAACAAAATACACATTTTCATTATTAATTTATATTATTTAAATATTTAAAATATGTTTAAATATTGTTTAAATAAATCTTTTTATTTTGCGCATTGATTTAAAATGGTGTTAAACTAATTTTTTTTTTTATAATTCCATGAAAGGTTAATCAACAATTAGCTAGAGTAGTTTAAGGGCTATCTAAAGATTGAGCGGTACGATAGCATGGCTGGGAGGGTTATGACCATTAGGAAGTTTTACCATCTTCTTACTTGTACTTAATTCAGACCGGGTTACTTGTCTTTTCTATCTTTTAATTTTTATTTTTCCACAGTTAACATTGGTTACTTTTAGCTACCTTTTAAATTTAGTTTTTAGCGGTTTTTAACCAGTCTCAAGGGAGACAAGAACACCACCCCATTGCCCTGAGCACGGTCGGAAGAATAGGTAGCGATGGTCTCCCAAGAGATAGGGCCGAGTGCAGTATGGACCGTTACATAATTTAATGGCGCCCAACGTGGGGCCCAACAGCTTTAAACCTATCAGCTTTACATACTTACAACTGAAACATTTAGCTTATGCTAAATAAAAAAATGCAAAATATTTATATAATTTTTGCTGTTGGTCTCACAACATAAATAATAACATCGTGGTGTTGACTAATTTTTGTTTTTTTTGTTTTGCAATTTCTTTAAACATTATGGATTTTCAGATTCCAAATTTATGTTTGATCTGTACCGTATGTTTTATTTTATTCTTATAATGTGAACGTTATTTTGTTTGAGATTTTAGATCTTGGACATTTTGAGATCCTACTCACAAATTCGTTCGCAAACTTTCATTTTGTTGGCTCTTCTCTCTCTAAAATTTTGTTAACATGTTGATGATTACGAATAGGATTTTTGTATTTGAAAGTTCGAATGCTTACCTACTGTATAATTCAACTATTTAATTATTTTTTTTTGCATCGTTATAAAATTTTAATTGGAGATTTTTGTATTGGCATTCGAAATGACTATATTATACCCATTTGGAATTTTATAACACCATTATCTTTTCTTTTGTTTTTGTATACTTATGTCTGAAATAAGTACTAATTTTTTTTTATTACATTTTTTTTTATACTACCTAACTTTTGTTTGATTAACTTAGTAGTGGAAAATTTTTATTAATTATAAAACTTAAATTCATACGAACATTTTAAGCATGCCTTTGACTAGAAGTCGCGAGAACTTGTTAGAGCTGGAACAACCAGCTAATGTTAGTTTTACTGTAGATTTAGGTTCTGCGAGTGGGAGTCAGGGTGTGCGAGGAACTTCAACGAGACAGAAGGGTATGAAGCCTATTCAGAATAATAATAGTACAGGATCTGACAATGACTCTCGGACAAGACAAATGATAAATGACAGTATGGAATCATTTCGTAATGAAATGTTGGGTTTCATTTCAAATGAAATCAGATCTGCATTTCAAGGTTTGAATATTCGACAACCTGCAAGTCAACCTCGAACAATGGAAGATTTTCCAAATATTTCATCTAGATCGACTGGAAACAATAACAGTTCGGATCATGGGCCATTTTTGGCGGACAAGGTTTTGAATATTATAAGAAATTGGAAAATTAGATTTACCGGACGTGACAATAATATAACCGTTGATGAGTTTATTTACCGTGTGAATATTCTTACAAGTAATAATCTCAGAGGTGACTTTGATTTATTATGTAAGTATGCTCATTGTCTTTTCGAAGGGAAAGCACTTGAATGGTACTGGCGTTACCACAGACAGACCAATGACATTGACTGGAATTCACTAACTGACGCTTTGAGAAAACAGTATAAATTGGACTATAAGGATTTCGACATTCTTGAAGATATACGTCGACGAAGACAACGACATAATGAAAATTTTGACGATTATTTTGAGGCAATTTCAGAGTTAACAGACAAACTTAAGACACCGATTTCGGATAGAGATTTATGTGAAACAATTTCAAGGAATTTAAAGACTGAAATTCGACATGAACTTCTTCATTTGGAAATTTCTTCTGTGTCCCAACTTCGTCGTGAAGTGGGAAAGCATGAGAAATTTATAAAGGATGTTCGTGCACACGAGGCTCGGAGGTCGAGCAAGGGACAGATTTCGGAATTAGACAATGCGAACGTGGACTTGGAATATTTTGAAGAAAAGACAGAGGAAATTTGTACATTGCGACAGGATTTGACATGTTGGAACTGTGACAAGACGGGACATACGTATTTGGACTGTTTAGCGACTAAACGTATATTTTGTTACGGGTGTGGTGCTAAAGACATTTATAGACCTAACTGCACCAATTGTTTTAGAAAGTCGGGAAACGGACTGAAGGATGTTCGACGGACTTAAGGACATCCGGAACTGGTGGACAGCAAGACACGGACACGACAAAGACCATAAATGATTTTAACGTAAGCAAAGGTACACTGAAAGAGAACGTTCACCCTTCCCACAACTTATTAAAACCATATCATGTTAGGTTAGCTGTATATATAAAAAGGTTCGAGCAAGAATTTTTGGCGAGAATAAGAAAATTAGTAGATCTTCTAACCGTATTCGTGAATTTTATCGCAAATTAAAGTTATTTAAGAATATTTTAATTTCACCAATCATATCCCAGGAGCAAGATAGTAGACCTTATATTAACCTTAAGATTAATAATAGTTTCCATTTGGCTCTATTAGATAGTGGCGCGAATAAGAGCGTTATTGGAGGTGATTTGGCGAACGAAGTTCGGAATGAGTCTTGTTTTAGGAGATGTGTAGGTAATGTACGTACAGCAGACGGAAATAGACAGGATGTTTTGGGAATGGCAGGATTGAATGTTACATTTCAGGGCGAGACAAAGAATTTTGAATTTTTGGTGGTACCGACGATAAGACAGGACATTATTTGTGGATACGATTTTTGGGTTGATTTTGGACTTAAAATTTCTTTTGGTGGCGTAAGTGAAATTAACATTACAGAAGTAGACCAAGACAAACTTAAACTTACAATCGAACAGAAAAGACGTTTACACAACGTAATAGCGACGTTTCCAAATTCCGAGACAGAAGGGTTGGGATGTACTAATTTAATAGAGCATGGCATTGACACTGGGAATGCAAAGCCCATAAAACAACGGTACTACCCAATTTCTCCTGCCGTTGAGAAACAACTTTGTGGAGAATTGGATAGAATGATTTCCCTAGGGGTAATAGAGGAAGCTCTGAATTCTTCTTGGTCATCCCCAACCGTTGTCGTGATTAAACCAGGTAAAGTTAGAATGTGTGTTGACAGTAGGAAATTAAATTCTGTGACAGTTAAGGACGCATACCCTATACCGAACATTGACGGACTTTTATCGAGACTTCCTCCAGTTCATTGTATTTCAAAAATTGATTTGAAAGATGCTTTTTGGCAAATCAAACTGGACGAAAACTCGAAACCTAAGACAGCTTTTACAGTTCCTAATCGGCCGTTGTACCAATTTACAAGAATGCCGTTTGGACTGTGTAATGCACCGCAAACGTTGTGCAGACTAATGGACAAAGTTATTCCGTACAATTTAAAAACTCATATTTTTGTTTACCTTGATGACTTATTAGTAGTTTCTCAGACTTTTGACGAACATATAACACACTTAATGGAAGTAGCAACAAATTTGAGAAAAGCTGGTTTGACAATAAATATCAATAAGAGTAGTTTTGCTCTTAGTAGGGTTAAATACCTTGGTTACATTGTGGGAAATGGAACTTTACAGGTTGACGAGGACAAGGTTACAGCTATTAGGGACTTTCCGATACCAAGATCTATTAAGCACTTACGAAGATTTCTAGGCATGACAGGATGGTACCGGCGATTTATACAGAATTACTCGACAGTGACTTTTCCATTGACGGAACTTCTGACGAAGAAAAGGACATTTGTATGGAACGAGCGGGCTCAAGAAGCTTTTGACCAACTAAAAACAAAGCTGACAACTGCGCCTCTGCTCATTCACCCCGATTACGGAAAACCTTTTATTTTGCAATGCGATGCAAGTACTTGTGGGGTGGGAGCAGTTTTGGCACAAAAAGACAAATACGGGACAGAAAGACCAATTGCCTACATGTCTCATAAACTAAATAAGGCTCAGAGAAATTATACCATTACAGAACTCGAATGTTTAGCTGTAGTATTGGCAGTGAAGAAATTTCGTTCTTTAATTGAAGGTCAGGAATTCAAAGTAGTAACAGACCACGCTAGTTTAAAATGGTTAATGAACCAACGTGATTTATCAGGGCGTTTAGCTAGATGGTCTTTAAAACTGCAAGCCTTCAATTTCGCTATAGAGCATCGTAGTGGTAGAGAGAATGTAGTGCCTGATACCTTGTCTAGAGCGCATGAGGGGGAGGTAATGATAGATGCAATTGATTTAGATAACCTTCCGGCAATAGACCTTGACTCGGACGCTTTTAAAAGTGACGATTATATGAAATTACAGGACGATTTTCATAATTCCAATTTACCGGACTACAAAATTTTGGACGGATATATTTACAAACGGACAGAATTTGCATCTAGTGATTCTGATGAATCTAATTTATGGAAATTATACGTACCGACCGAACTGAGAAACGAAGTAATTTATTCGGCTCATAACGCTGCTAACTCATCCCACGGGGGAATAGCAAAGACTCTAGAAAGAATACGTCGATACTTTTATTGGCCAAGACTAGTTACTGACGTAAAAGACTATATTCAAAATTGCGAGTTATGTAAAACATCCAAGACACCAACAAATATTTTGAGACCTCAATTAGGACAAATGGTGCAGACCGAACGACCATTTCAGAGATTTTATGTGGACATTATTGGACCGTTTCCAAGGACAAAGAAGGGACATATCGGAATTTTAATTGTACTTGACCATTTTTCAAAATTTACGTTTCTTAAACCACTAAGGAAATTTGTATCAAAGGACATTATAATTTTTTTGCGTAACGAAATTTTTATGTGCTATGGAGTATCCGAAGTTTTGGTGTCGGACAACGGTTCGCAATTCAAATCTAAAGATTTTGAGAACTTCTTAGTTAAATTCGGTGTAAAACATATGTTAACCGCTGTATACAGCCCGCAGGCAAATGCCAGCGAGAGGGTTAACCGTTGTATAAATGAAGCTTTGCGATCGTATATCAGGGAGGATCAACGTGAGTGGGATATATACTTAGATAGTATTAATTGTGGTCTCAGAAATAGTATACATCAATCAATCGGCAAAACTCCATATCAAGTAGTGTTTGGACAGACAATGATGACTCACGGAAAAGACTATGAATTACTGAGAAGACTTATGCGGTTGGCGGATGCGAATTTGCAGCTTGAACGACAGGACGACTTTACAGTAATACGGGACAAAGTCAAAGAATTTATGAAGAAGGCGTACGAGAAAAACGCTCGAATCTATAATCTACGTTCTCGGACAAAGGACTTTGCAATAGGACAAATGGTAATAAGACGAAATTTCGTGCAAAGCTCTAAGATCGACAATTTTAATTCTAAACTTGCTCCGGTAGGTATACGAGCTAAAGTTTTGCGCAAAATAGGACAACTTAATTACGAATTACAGGACTTAGACGGCGGTGGCTCTGGTATATACCACGCTAAGGACATTTGGACTTAAAGACTGAATAATATAAGATTGTCTTGCCTTTTACAGATCCAGTTATCATTATGCTTATGCATATCGAGAGCTGTACCTGTTTTGTGAGGGCAATAGTTTAATCAAAATGTTTGCTAGGTTTTAAATACTGTACATAAATTTCATTTTAATTAATATTCATACATTGAAAATTTTGTATATCAAAAAATTTTCATTTCAAATAAATTCATTCTAATAACAATTTCAAATCGGGAAAAATTAAAGGAACGGAGGATTTTAGAAGAAAATTAGCATTAAAAAAAATTTTCACATATAAGGGAAAAGGAAGTATCATAGGATTATTACATAAATTAAAAGGATTGAGAATATTAAGGTAAGCTGTAGATTGTATTCAACAAGATAAAATTATTATTCTTGGTTTAGTTTTCAGAAACCTTGTGAACATAAAATCAGCCTGGTCAGCAATTTATATCGTTTTATTTTACTTCAAGCAGTTAGCAAATATATAAATATATAAATATCCAAACTCAAGAGAACTTCTACATCCTAAACGATCTTCTGTCAGAATTTTCAATTATCCGCCTAATTCCCGAACAAAAAATAACGAATCTCAATTTTACTTGAAACTTAGCTGATTCTAAAACTTATACTTAAAACCATATTATCTGTTACTTAATTTTTGTTTTTCCCCTTAACTTCAACTTATTCTGAAATTAGATTTTTTTTATCCTTTTACCTAAATCTAATTTGAACTTATCTGAATTTAACTTAAATTCTTTTCTTAAACCCTACGTGTTTCACCCCCTTAAAATACTTTTTTCTTAATTTTACATATACATATTTATTTTTTTTTCAATTTAAATTTACTTGGCTTAAAATCTTATTTTAAAAAAAAGTCATAATTTGTCTTTAATTACCGAATTTTTTTTTTTTATTTAATTTCACGTAAATTACTAAATAAAAATATGTAATTACATTTTTTTACAAATAAACATACATATACACACATGATTACACATTGACTTTCACTTACATACATTAAACATACAGACGAATAAAATTAACAAAATTTTGAATATACTTATAAATTAAATTGATAGTTAGATAATTTCGAATGATTCCAAATCTACGATATTAATTGAATTCAACATCACATCAGGCCTGCTGTCATCGTTGGATAAAATTTGGTGAGTTCTAAAAATTGATATTATTTATCTTAAAATATTTTGAGTTGTAAATTTATTAATTTGGAATTTACATGTTATTAGCATAAAATGTTAATAACCTTTTTAAAGCAACCCTTAATTTAATTTCTATTTCGATTATTCAAAATTTAACACTACTCTACATAACAAAAAAAAAAAACAAAATACACATTTTCATTATTAATTTATATTATTTAAATATTTAAAATATGTTTAAATATTGTTTAAATAAATCTTTTTATTTTGCGCATTGATTTAAAATGGTGTTAAACTAATTTTTTTTTTTATAATTCCATGAAAGGTTAATCAACAATTAGCTAGAGTAGTTTAAGGGCTATCTAAAGATTGAGCGGTACGATAGCATGGCTGGGAGGGTTATGACCATTAGGAAGTTTTACCATCTTCTTACTTGTACTTAATTCAGACCGGGTTACTTGTCTTTTCTATCTTTTAATTTTTATTTTTCCACAGTTAACATTGGTTACTTTTAGCTACCTTTTAAATTTAGTTTTTAGCGGTTTTTAACCAGTCTCAAGGGAGACAAGAACACCACCCCATTGCCCTGAGCACGGTCGGAAGAATAGGTAGCGATGGTCTCCCAAGAGATAGGGCCGAGTGCAGTATGGACCGTTACAAAGTGCCGATTTGGGGCATTACTCCCGATATTTTTCTTTCAGGCAAAGAGTAGTGCCACGGATGACAGTAACATGTCATATGGGGTGGGCAGCCTGTCCAGGAAAGAGAACATCTGGTCCTGAAGACTCGATACAATCTTGTCGTAATCCGCGGTAAAGTTTTAGTCAACATCAATCAACGGTCGTTTTGTTTACTGTTATGTGTTTTATATCGCTTCGGTTTTTTTTACAACTTCATTTATTTTTGGCACGAGTTCAATTGTGTATGTGTGAGCAGATGGACACGAACCCCCCATTTCCGGCGAGCTTCAGCCCAAACACCAGCGTGCCACGGTCCATCGCGAAGCGAAGATGAGAATTTGATTTACGTCAAAAAAGAAAATTTCTCACCAACATTTTTTTTCACTCACAGCACATCACACAAAAATGGCGCCCAACGTGGGGCACGAAAGTTAGTTAACCCTTCGGGTTAAAGTAATTTAGCCTGAAGGTGTTTTAATTCAGCTTTTTCGGCTTCCACACCTTTGAACATTTCAGGATAAAATGTTTAATCCAATAACTTTTTTTTCATATTTTTTGACGATTGTCCCGGAAGGTGTTAAGTACACACCATTCCTGCGTTGCGACGGCATCGTATGGAGAAGTTAGGTATTGGGATCTCGGTCATCTGACCTTATAGAGGACGACCTATGTCCTGGAAGGTGTCAAGTTAATACCAGGCCTGAGTTGCAATGGCTTCCGACATAAGAGACGAGAACGGAAGGAATCGAATGGACTGAGTCAGCTCGAATCCATAATGAAAAACTTGATACGGCGGCTATATAGCTAGGTGATCGTATGTTTTCATTATTGGATGAGAGGGGAGGAAAGTCCAGGAGATTCCCTCGATGTCGTATTGTCTTGTGTTTTCGTTTAAGGTTGATTGATGATAGGAAACTTGTTGGTAACAACAATAAACGCACTATACGTGAAATTTTTTTTGTGACATGATTGATTTTTTTTGTTTACTTGAATCACACTTAAACACAGTATAAATTTTAAAGTCCTCAATTTTAGGGACAAAATACAGGATTCAGTAACTTTATACTCGAGTAATATTATCGCACACATTTTGCTACTACACGCTATGTTACCAAATTTCAACCTGAACATACATATATTATACATATTACGAGTTAAAACAAATAAATTCTTTTTAAACAAATTACCTAACTAATCGTAGTTAATAATTTTGTAGATACGTATAATAAACTTATAACTAACATCACTAAATCTAGTTAAGAAAATAGAAGTTTTCGATTAATTCATTATATGAATACATATTTACGTCTTTAATACTATTATTACAACTGTAAGTTTTTGCTATATTAATATACATATATCGAAAAAATTAAGTTCTTAGGATAATAATCAGCGATTATTATAATACTTTTTATATTGAATTTTTTTTTACATTGGCTTAATATTTTTTGAACCTAAATATTACCTCTCGTAGTCATAAACACTTATTGAATTTAACAAGTGGTTTTTGGGAAAAATTTAGGTACAAAAGAAAATTTTTTTTGTTCTGTAAACTTTTTTTGAATTTGAAATCTTTTTATGGATTCTGGCATTGTCTTGAAACTTATTCGAATTTTTCGTTGATTACAATTGATATTTCGTATAGAAATAAAGTTGCGAAGATATCCTGGCGAATACAGTTTGATATTGTCTATTATTTTTTTTAAATTACATGTTTCTGTGGCTTTGGGATAATAAATTTTAATTTAAGGGAATAACATTTTCTTAAACTTTAATTGTCTTGGGATATTGGGATTGAGAAACTACATGATAATTTTCCCACGGGCTTTACATGAATATTTTTTATTGAATTTTTATTAATTGGGGTCGAGTGGTTTCCTGTCTGGGGAGATTAGTTTACTCCAAGGGTAATCCGTTTTAGTAGTTTTCGCCTTCAGTGCTGGATCGTTATAGTTTAAATGTTCCTCTTTTCTTGAATCTGCAAGGGATGAATACCAGGCAACTCCGATCGTCCAGTAGGAACCAGGCCAGCAATAACGACGATGTTCCAACAACCACGACACCAACCACGGCCATCAATCAAAGTGCAGCACCTACAGTTTCAACAAACGCAGTAACCCCTTTAATGTCAGTTAGGTTTCCACCGGGATTTGGACCTCGAACCCATTCGTCTCCTGATAGTTTTAGTACTATACGGACACCGACCTACAGTAGCATCACTGCCAGGGAAATAAGTGGACAGACAGGTAATCAGGGTACGCGCGATTTTGATTTGGGAAACATGAATAGGAATAATTTACCACCTCTTGGCGAGGAAGCTGACCCTGATATAATGGACAACGAGGGTGAAGTAAGGTTAAGGGAATACGTGAGTGCATCGGTAGGAGCGGCACAGGCCTCCATTATGAGAGAGGTGCAGAATATGCAGCTAATGCTACCACAAATGATTAGGGAGTCGTTGCGTTCGGAACGCGGGGATTCTTTTGGCAACAATGGTAATCGGAACGATCGGCAGTTTAATCGAAATTTTACAGATCAGACACCATTCAATAACCACCCAAATAGACCACTTCAGCGGGATAACCCTCCGAGACCACCACAACAAAGGCCTTACCCAACGTATATAGTTATGATTCCGAAATAAAACAACTAAATCGATTCGTTGCAAATTCTGAACTGAAACTTTATTTATTTTTACCAAAAACTTATAAAACTATTTTTACATTGTCTTCTTATATTTTATAAATCTAGCAAATATGGAATCTGCTTACTGAGCAGATTCCCACGTTTGTTACTAGAGGAGAAATAAGCATACACAAGTGTTCGTATCTCACATGTCTGCTATTCAATAGAGACATATGGAATGTAAAAACAGAAACAGGGCTGGAAAAGAGTGAAGTCATTTGATTATATGACTCCTCCACCCTCAGTTTCAGCAGTCCCTGCTGAAGTCATAAAAAAAATATATTTTTCTGATTTTATATGTGCTTATTTCTACTCTGTTGTAAAAAACATTTTCTTTATTATTCTTATAATTTTCAGAAGCACAATTTACTTAGTGTTCCATATTACTCCTCCACCCTCAGATTTAACCATGTCTGTTAAATGAGAGGTTGTGGGGTAAGCTTCTAATTGAAAATTTACAATGTTTTTATCTCTATTGTTACAATATTTTTTGTAAATTATATATATTATAATTACAATGGTTATTATTAGTACTAAGGTTATGTTTATACCATAAGATACATTTTTGTGGTATAACAATTCCTCGATTTGCTTGATATTTTCAAATTGATTGATTTTGATAGCCTCAAAATTAATTTTTTCTCTAAAAGTTACATTTGTCACATCATTGTCTGGGTAAATAAATTTCTCATGAATAATGATTTTTTTGTTTGTGAAATTCTTATTTAATATTTTTAATTCGCAATTATAAAAGTTAATTAAATAGTTTTTGTCTATTACAATGTCTCTGTTATCGCAGTTTTGCATTAATTTAACATTGTTCGCATTCTTAACTAAAATTAAATCGTCATCAATAACTTCGATATTTGTTATATTGTTAAACTTCAATTCACAGTTTTTCAATATGACACAGTTTTCGCTGCTTCTTAGGTCGGTAAAAGTTAGGTTTTCTTCGTATGTGTAAGTTATGTTATTTATTGTGACTACACGTTCGTTATTCTCGTCGATTTCTAGATACTTATCATTTGGTAATGGGATTATTAGTTTCAAATCTGTTGTAATAAAGTCTGTTGGGATTTTTAGTGCTATAATTAATGAATTATTCATATAAGTCATAACTCCCATTTTAATCATTTTTAGTTTAAAGTAATCGATTTTGAATTCTTCTATTTCCTCAGGTGTAAGTACACCTGGGTGTATCATACTGTTTCTAGCTGACGCTATATTTTCTTGAATTTGTGTAATTTTCCCTTCCAAACTTTTCAATTTGAGCATTTGGTCCGTGTACAAAAGTCTCCTAACTATTTCATTATTTCTTTTCTTAATTTCATCGAAAGTTTTATCTATTTTAGTTCTGTCGTCTTCTACTGCTCTTCGTATTGTTTCAATAGATTCTTTAAAATGTGTGTTAATGGTGATCTGTTTATTCAAGGTTTGAATGGCATTGTGGCTATTAATGTCTACGTTTCTTAAATGTTCTAAAATTTCCTCTCTGTCGTCATTGTCCATTACTCCGAAGAGCCATTTGTGAATACTACCTATTCCGTTAATTAAACCTCTCTTTGTCCTATTTGAGTTAGAGGGAATCAGAGTTCTAACTTTTGCTTTTACAACTTTAATTTCTACCCTTAGTAATTCTTTGTTGTCTACATCTATTTCTTCAATATTCCTTTCTATTTGATCAATTATATCCAAAATTTCCATGGGGTGTATTATGTGTAATATTGTATTTGTCACGTTGGTTATTCTTACTTTCATTAACTGGACCATAGTGTACCCCGAGTTCTCCTCAATTCTGTTTACTTGTAGAAGCGCCTGTACCGCCACCAACAATGGAATTAACAATGTGATTTTCATTTTCGTTATCCTGAAATACATATTTTCGTTTAACTTGAGTTTTATAGGCTTTTTTAAACTTATTATCATTGGAGACCAAATAATTATCTTCTACTCTATAGTTTCCTACTTTCCTATATTTAGGTTGAGCTTTACTAGCTCTATTATTCATTATAAACCTATTCTCGAATTCTCTGTCAGCCACGTTCCCTTCTTTAGTGTTTATAGCATTTATTCTGGTGGTCTTTTGCTTATGCTGTTCTTCTGAAAATTGTCTTAAGTCCTCGTGTGATATTAAATTGTTAATGAAATCGATCGGTTTCATTTTTGTCGTCAAATGGATTGTATTATTGTAAGCAATTATTGCCTTAGACACTTTCTCGTCCAAGCTATCTTCATTATGTTCATCCGAGTTAAATAGTCGAATGTGTTCGTTCAACGTCAGATGGAGTCTTTCGGCATCTGAATTTCCTGTTTTCCTATAGGTTGTAGTGAAATGAATATTGATTCCGTAATCTCGAAGGAATTGTCTAACTGCTACCGTGTCCAGTTCATTGTCCGTAACCAGTGTTTCTGGTTTACCAAGATATTGAATTCGAATTTTGATTGCGTCGACAATTGATACCCATGTTCTATCTTTCAGTGGGTGCGCAGTAGCGTATTTCGTCAATTTGTCAATGCTGGTTAAAAACATAACATTCCTCTGTGGGTACCAGATGTCAAAATGAACTATTTCATTATGTTTGACTGGGGTTTTTGTTATATTTAACGAATGTTTGATAGGGTTTCTATCATATTTAGCCCTATTACATATTTCACAATTGTTAATAAATTTCTGAATGGTTTTTTGTAAGTTTGGATAGTAGTGTTTCTTTTTTATTTCTGAAAAAATTTCGTTAATTCCCCTGTGGTTGTTCCGTAGGTGTTCAGATTCTATTATCTGAAGGATTTTACCCTTATCGGTAATGTCTTCTAAAAATATATTAGATTTTAAAACTTTCAAATTTTCATTCCTCACAAAGTATCTTATGTAAAGGTCTTGAAATTTTAAAAACAAATCTTTGTCAGGACAAAATACTACCAATAGTCCTTTGTGTGGTAACTTTTCTCTCATTAGTTCCAATAAGTCGCTATTTGGCGTCACATTCATTGTTTCTCTGATTTTTCTTTGAAACACGATTTTCTTACTGCAGGATTGTCTCTCTGCATTTTTCAGGATTAGTTGGTTTTTAAATACGTTAATGGGGCTCTCAGTTATTTGGATAAAGTCGGTACTGTCAGTTTCCGCACTGTGTACAGTATCTATATCATCCTCAAACAATTCGTTTAAATTAATGGCTACCTCGTCTTCTGGATTTGCGATAATTCGGCTAAGTCCATCGGCAACGACATTTTCTTTGCCTTTTATATAGTTTACGTTGAAGTCGAATTCATTTAGCTGAATTTTCCAGCGTTGTAGCTTTGCGTTCGGCTCTTTCAGGTTGTTCAGCCATACAAGGGGCTTATGGTCTGTTTTAACTGTAAAATGTCTGCCGAATATGTAAGGTCGAAAATACTTCGTCGCCCATACTATAGCCAAGAGTTCTTTCTCTATGGTGCTATAGTTCTTTTCGTGGCCGTTGAGGGATCGGCTGGCATAACAGATAATCTTATCATTCTGCATCAGCGCCGCCCCTAGGGCAAAATCACTAGCATCAGTGACGACAGTAAACTTTTTTTCAAAGTCAGGATGTACCAAAATAGGATCCGACTTAATGAGTATTTTTAATTTCTCAAATGCATCTCTGTAATTTTTATCCTTAAGGTTAATCTTGGCACCTTTTTTTAAGTACTTTACTAAAGGGTGTGCTACCTTCGAGTAGTCTTTTATAAATCTTCTATAATAGCCTGTAATTCCTAAAAAAGATTTGATTTCTTTCTGATTCTTTGGAAGGGGAATCTTATCTATAGCTTCTACTTTTTTGGGATTTGGTTTTATACCATTACAAGTGACTAAGTGTCCTAAAAATTCTGTTTCTTGTTTTAGAAAGCTGCATTTGTTCCGTTGGATTTTCAGATTTGCCTTCTGTAAACAGCTTAATATTTTAGTTAGAGACTCCATGTGTTCCTCTATACTTGTAGAGAATATTAGAATATCATCTAAATACACCAGACATATTTTACCAATGTGTTCCCTCAAAACCTCGTTCATTAGTCTCTGGAACGTGGAGGGTGCATTTTTCAACCCGAAGGGCATACGCAAAAATTCGTAATGCCCGCTTGCAGTTGAAAAAGCCGTTTTATGGATGTCTTTTTCATCCATTTCTATCTGGTGGAAACCCTGGGATAGATCGAGGGTTGTAAAATATTGACATCTTCCCAATTTGTCAAATATATCATCTATATTTGGAATTGGGAATCTATCTTCGATAGTTATGCTATTTAATTTTCTATAGTCGATCACAAGGCGCCATTTCTGAATATTTGACGCATCCATTTTCTTTGGAACTATCCAAATGGGACTGTTGTAAGGACTAGAGGATTCTCTTATAATTCCTTGTAGCAACATTTCTTCAATTTGCCTATTTATTTCATTCTTATGTATTTCCGGATACCTATATAGTTTCGAGTACACCGGGATTTCATGCTGTGTATTAATCTTATGTTTTATCTTATTTGTAAAGGATAGGTTCTCATCTTCTCGATGAAAAATTTTTCTGTGTTTCCTTAGTATCGACAACAATTTATTTCTATCAGTTTCATTTAAATGTGCGGTTTTCAAGTCCGAGATAGAAGTCGTATCCCTATTTTCTATGTCATTACAATGAAGTTCTACCACGTTTTCACTGTAACATTTATTCTTATAATCTTCTTCTTCTTTATTAAGATGCATAGGGATGCATGCATCTCTTGTTTCTAGTTGTCTATTTTTGTAATTCACAACACAATCAAGATCTGCTAAGATATTATTTCCTATTAACCCATCAAATCTGTCATTAAAGTTAAACTCTAAAAATTCGCATAAATAGTTGGAATTAAATTCATTAAATATGGGGAATTTGCAAAGTTGCTTTACTCTGAATTCATTTCCCATTGCTCTTAAAACTACGTCGACTTCATGCTTCCATTTTGGATCACAAATATTTTCATTGATGATACTGAATTCCGCTCCAGTATCAATGATGAATCGTAATGTCTTAATTGGGTTTTCAATAGTTATATAGGGAAGTAGTTTCGGCCTTCTCCATGAAAATTTACATTCGAGTTTCCAATGTCCATCGGTTCATGAACGTTACCACGCGAATAACGGGAGTTTCTTGTTTGATTGGACTGTCTTCCTACGTCGGGTTGTTGTACGTTTCTATCAAATCTGTTATTGTCTCGGTAGTTACCCCTATTTGTACTATCGTTGTTAGTATTATTACTGTTGTTGTTAGTACCACTGTAAGCATTGTTATTAGCATTGTTGCGATCGTCATTATAATTTCGATTTCTAAAATTATCGAAACTCCTATTTCCCGAATGCGTATTTCGCACATCGTTGCTAAAATTCGATCTATAAGAGGGCCTCGTATTGTCGGTTTTTGGTCTGCTTCCAAGAGCAGTATAATTTTGCTGTCTAGCCTCGAGAATTATCTTAAAAGCCGCCTCTAAAGTTTGTGGGTTTCTTGCAAATATTATAGTTTTCGTCGGTTCGGGTAGGTTATCTTTAAATACTTCCAGTGAGATTCTATTGATTTCGTCCGCCGAAAATCCTTCTTCACTATTAGTTAACCTTCTATTATGCAGTCTATTTCTAATGTTATTTATACTATAATGGTATTTTTCAATTGTCGAATCTAACCTCCAAGTTTTCAACTTGTCCATTAATTCCCTAGTTGTTTCTTTTTCTCCAAAGTTAGTCACTAGAATTTCTTTTAATACTTCCCAAGTTCCTACCACTCCATACCTATGTATTGCCTCTCTTGTCTTTCCTATACATTTGTTTTTTATATACCCGAATAATATATTTCTATTGTTTTCTTCGAACGTTGCAATAGATGGGAGCAGAGCTTCAACCTGCGCTAAAAAATCTGGCAGTTGGCTTTGTTCCCTTCCATCAAATGTTGGAATCTCTCTGATGCAACTAAGCATCAGATTAAATTGTTGGGTCAAGGCACTTTCCATTTCGTAAATTTTTTTTTTTTAAATACTACGTTCTGTGTAAAAGAAAAATTGTATATTGCTCTCTTTTTTTTTTTATTGTTGTTCTAATAAACGTTTTGACAATTTAAAATCTAAGACTAACCAAGACTTCTAAACATTTCAATACTTCATATAACTTTAAGCGTATAATAGATTGTGTTCTTTTAATTAATTTTGCAAAATTACTATTAATAACTTAATGTATAAAATTAAATTTATTTTATTTACTTTGTTGATCCTTGTAACCGTTATTTCTTCTTGCCAGTAGTTGTTGATATTTTGTTGTTGTTGCTGATATTTTGTTGTTGTTGCTATTGGCTTCCTTCACTTATGTTTTGAATTTCTTTCCTTTTAGTGTTAAATTTTGTTTGTTTTTTTTTTTATAGTTAAAGTCAATTAATTACTGTGTTTTTCCTTATTGGTTATTGTTGAGTTCTTTACTTGGTGTTCTTTTTATTGAATAATTCACACCAAAAAGTTTTCTTTGATAATTTTTTCTCCTTTTTACCAATTATAAATTATTCGCTTTTAATGCGAAGGTGAAGAAAAATAACACTATATTATTCGACACTAAATTTTGTTTCGCCGTTTGTTTATTTTTACACACCAAAAAGTTTTCTTTATTTTATTCTTTTGATAACTTCACTCCTTTTAATGAAAGATTCAAGCAAAAAGTTTTCTTTATTTTATTCTTTTGATAACTTCACTCCTTTTAATGAAAGATTCAAGCAAAAAGTTTTCTTTATTTTATTCTTTTGATAACTTTAATGAAAGATTCAAGCTATTTTGCTTTTAGCCAACTATAAATTATTTACTTTTAATACGAAGGTGAACAAAAAAAAAAATCTTATTCGACACAATTTTTCGTTTCGCCGTTTTAATCCTCGTCGCCAGTTATGATTCCGAAATAAAACAACTAAATCGATTCGTTGCAAATTCTGAACTGAAACTTTATTTATTTTTACCAAAAACTTATAAAACTATTTTTACATTGTCTTCTTATATTTTATAAATCTAGCAAATATGGAATCTGCTTACTGAGCAGATTCCCACGTTTGTTACTAGAGGAGAAATAAGCATACACAAGTGTTCGTATCTCATATGTCTGCTATTCAATAGAGACATATGGAATGTAAAAACAGAAACAGGGCTGGAAAAGAGTGAAGTCATTTGATTATATGACTATATGCCACAACCCTTATTTGGAAATACTCCCCAGAATTTGTTTGAGCAATACCCAGGATTTGAAAATTCTCCTCAATTCCCGGGGTATAGACCCATTGCTCCAAACCTAATTGAGAAGTGGGGGATTCGGTATGACGGAACCAACAAATCACTTACCGTGGAGGACTTCGTTTTTAGAGTGGAGGCACTGAGACAGGACTACAACTGTCCATGGGATGTAGTGATGAGGGGATTCCACCATTTGGTGACAGGACCTGCCAGCACATGGTTTTGGTCTTTCCGTATGGAACACCCGGTGTGCGATTGGCCGACCTTCAAACATCACCTCTTGAAGAAGTTTAGGAACTTTGAGAGCGAATTCGAAATACAGCGCCGGATCATGGAGCGTAGGCAGGCACCGAACGAGTCGGCGGACGTTTTTATAACTGAGGTAGTCAAGCTTAGGAACCAAATGAGAGTTCACGTGCTGGAGAGTGAGTTGGTTAAGATAGTTAAGGACAACTTGAAGGACGGATTAGCCCAATTAATATTTCCAATCAAAATAGACAACCTAGATCAGTTGTTGGAAGAATGCAAGAGAGCAGAACGGAACATCGCAAAGAGATCATCTCATCGTGTATCTGTGAACAATCCTCGTAAACTTTACGAAGTGGATTTGTATGAACACGCAGAAGAAGACGAACAGGTACGCCAAGTGGAAGCTCTGCAGAGTGAAAAATTGCCCATCACTTCACTCGTTTGTTGGAACTGCAAGGCACCCGGCCACTCGTTCATCGAATGTCCCGTGGTACAGCGCCGAATATTTTGTTACAAATGTGGGTTCGATGACGTCACTACCCCAACATGTCCCAGGTGCTCGGGAAACACCAAGCCGAACATGCGGAACACTGGGCCAGCGTGTTCAAGCCAAAACACAACCCAGTAGAAGACAATTTTATTCAATATGTTTTAGCTCAAGAAAACCCCGTTAGGACCGATGACTCTCAGGAATCTTACAGCAACGTCGATAATAACCCAAGAAATAGCGAACAAAATTTTACTGAAATTCAGAGGAGAAAACTACTTTTAGCTACACTTCAACCAGAATTGAATAATAACACTCAGGGCCACCTTGGTCCATATCTCTCCTATGAGGAACGTTTAAAATTATACGAGCAAAGGAAAGCAGAGATTTTCGGCGATTACAGGCCCTTTGTTAGTAAGAAAATCTTGAAAGCTAGGGAAAGATATGAGAAAAGAAAGGCAGAAAGAAAAATTATAGCATCGACGACAATAGGCGGCGAGGGCGACATTCGGCCATACATGTCGGTGGAAATAGATGATCAAAAATATTTGGGTCTTTTAGACAGCGGTGCCTCGGTTAGTTGTCTGGGTAGAAATTGTCTTGAAAATGCTAGAAAAATGAATGGAACCATATCGGACTTTAAGTCATCGGTAAGAACAGCGGATGGGAGGCAACATCTAATAGTAGGCAGAATTCGGACAACGATTAAGTACGGCAATAAGTCTGTTGATTCGATTTTATATTTGGTACCAAACCTGAATCAGGAATTAATTTTAGGTTACGACTTTTGGAGGAAGATAGGGTTGAAAGTTTGTTTTGAGGAAAGGGCAATAGATGAAATATCAGTGGAGAATTCGGACGAAATGAACATGCATCAGAGTATTAGAAAGCGTGAAACTCTCATTTAGATGCTACACAGAACACGGTCTGGGTAAGACAACCCTGGAGAAACACGTAATAGACACGGGAGATGCGCCAGCTAAGAAAATGAGACATTTTCCAGTAAGCCCTGCAGTGCAGAAATTAATTTATGATGAGCTAGACCGAATGCTTGAGTTAGATGTGATAGAGGTAGCCACGGCTGCAGAGTGGAATAATCGGACCACTTTGGTTGTAAAACCAGGGAAAAATAGGCTATGTCTCGATGCTAGGGAGCTGAACAAAGTTACCCGAAAGGACGCTTACCCCCTCCCTAATATCGATGGCTTATTAGCCAGGCTAGGCGACACTCATTTTATTTCGTCAATTGACTTAAAGGATGCGTTTTGGCAAATCCCTCTGGATGAAGAGAGTAGGCCAAAAACAGCATTCACAGTCCCGGGTAGGCCTCAATACCAATTTAAGGTTATGCCATTCGGACTGTGTAATGCTGCGCAGAGGTTATGTCGATTGATGGATAAAGTGGTGCCGTCGGAGCTGAAAGATACGGTATTCGTATATCATGACGACTTACTCGTAGTGTCTTCAAGTTTCCAGAATCACATGGATATGCTCCGTACTGTAGGCCAAAAACTGACAGACGCCGGATTGACAATTAATATGGAGAAGTCTAAATTTTGCTACAAGGAACTCAAGTATTTAGGTTATATTGTTGGAGGAGGGAAGCTTAGGCCTGATGGGGGAAAAGTTAAGGCGATTATCGACATCAAACCTCCAAGGAACCAGAAGGATGTAAGAAGATTCTTGGGAACAGTAGGTTGGTATCGCCGTTTCATCCACGATTTTTCGACACTAACAGCGCCTCTTACAGACACTCTAAAAAAATCGCCTAAATTTCAATTTACACCCGAAGCCCTTAAGTCCTTCGAAGAGTTGAAACAACGTTTGATCACTAGCCCTATACTGTCCAGCCCAGATTTCGAGAAACCTTTTTTTGTCATATGCGACGCATCAAACGTGGGAGTGGGGGCAGTTTTATTTCAAAGAGATGAGGAAGATGGAGAACACCCCATTGAGTATTTTTCGAAAAGGCTTAATAAAGCTCAGAAGAATTACTCGACCACGGAGAAGGAATGCCTTGCTGTTGTATTGGCTATTGAAAAGTTCAGGCAATACATTGAGCTAATGGATTTTACGGTCATCACTGACCATTCAAGTCTGAAGTGGCTAATGCGACAGCAGGATTTAAACGGTAGATTGGCTAGATGGAGTTTAAAACTCCAGGGGTTTAAATTCGACATCGAGCATAGAAAGGGAAATAAAAACATCGTTCCTGACATGCTTTTGCGACTTGACTTGGAGGAGGTAGAGACTGGAAGCAACATTTTAATCGATTTTAACTCGGAAGCTTTTAAGAACAATGAATATTCATTATTAATTGATACCGTGGAACAGAACAGAGAAAGGTTACCTGATTTAAAAGTTGAGGATGGCATTGTATACAAAAGGGTTAAGTTTAATATAAATGGAATCGATGGAGAGGATGACTGTTGGAAGATATGGGTGCCGTCTGAGTTGACGGAGAGTTTAATTCGAAGATCACATGTGGAAAATACTTCACATGGAGGCGTGGCGAAAACGCTTTTTAACATCCGCGAATATTTTTATTGGCCCTCAATGACAGGTCAAATACGAAACTTTGTTGGAAATTGTTCTACATGCAAGGAAATTAAACACCCAAAACAAATCTTACGTCCTCCAATGGGAAGTGAAGTAAAGACCCAAAGACCCTTTCAGAAAATCTATGTAGATTTTCTGGGGCCATATCCTAGAACTAAAACGGGCAACACTTTCATTTTCATAGTCTTAGATCACAAAACTAAATTTGTTCTGCTAAGAGCCTTATCGAAAGCAACCACCAAAGTAGTGATTAAATTCTTAAGAGATGAAGTTTTTTATAAATTTGGAGTGCCGGAGGTATTACATTCCGATAACGGGAAACAATTCGTCTCCGAAGCCTTTAGGGAATTCTTGAAACTGTTTGGAGTTCGGCACCTGCGTAGTCCTATCTATTCGCCACAGGCTAACGCCAGTGAAAGAGTGAATCAGACCATACTGAGTTCGGTTAGAGGGTTCTTGGACAACGACCAAAGTAAATGGGACGAAAACTTGTCAAAGATAGAATGTTCACTTCGCTCATCGGTTCATTCGTCTACAGGTATTTCACCCTACTTTGCATTAACGGGATATAACATGATTACTCATGCTGATGCGTACGAAATATTGCGTAAATTGAAATCATCTGAAGAGGGGGAGATGCTAATACTGCCTAGGTCCTCTCAGATGCAATTAGTTCACCAAAAAGTTAATGAGAAACTTCACGATGCTTACCTAAGAAACGTAAAGTCATACAACCTCAAGAGTAGGGACACGAAATTTAAACCCGGGCAGGAGGTCTATAGAAAAAATTTCGTCCAAAGTAAATTTTCTAAGGGAATAAATGCAAAGCTTTGTAGACCCTGGCTGAGGTGTCGAATCAGAAGGGCAATGGGCAATAGCCAGTACGAAGTTGAAATTCTTAAGGGACAGTTAATAGGAGTAATACACGCGCAGCATTTGAAACGATAGGAATTTTGTGGTTAGAAGGGTAGTGTTCGTCGTTGTGGGCAAGTAGTAGGAATATAACCGGATATAAGAGTTTTTATAAGGCTGCATCGGGCCAAAGTAAGGGGCCGTAAGTACACATCCGTTATCAAGAACCATAAAAATTAGAGTTGCCAGACACCGGTTTTCCCAACCCTTTTCACTCCACGGGCTACGTGAAAAAGAGTTGGCTTTGTGATGAACGCGGTTTGTTTTGCGGTCATCTGGAGTTGTAGTTATTACACCCAGTCTACAACTGACATAAAATACTAAACAATAACACTTAACATGATTTTAGTGTTAAGCGTATATTCATCAGATAAGAGATTTTCTCATGCTATGACAAATGATAATGCATGTGAAAGCAACGATTTTACATCAAGTTATAACAAGCAAATCATGTCTGTGGTAGACGGGGAGTGATATTTCAAAACACTTCCGAAATAATGATCGAATTGAATGTCACGTACAAACAACTCTGGATTAAAAAGGACGTTGACTAATGATACCAGGGTCGAGTATTCAAAAAGCGGCGTGGTATTCGAGCATTAGTCAAGTAGAAGCCAGCCTAGAAGGTGGCGACGAATTAAAAGAAAAAGTTTAGAAATTTAAATAAAGAAAACGTGGATAGTTAATGGCGTCAGTGGTTAAGACACAATTAAACAAGAGCGCTTAACGTAAAAACAAAAATTTACCAATTTATATGAAATGTAAGTATTACTTTCGTAAAATTGAATGAAATACAGGAAATTGGTGTCCTAACTGGAAATCCATTTAAAACAGCAACAGTTTCCTCAAAGATAAACTCTCCGTAACCTCAAAGTTTACGCAAATAGAAAAAAAGTAAAAAAAAAATTAATTTTTTTTTAATTTCTGTGTAGTCTTAATTGCTTATTGGGGCGGCTGCATTGTGTGCCTTGGAGCAAGGGCTTTAAAAAAAAACGGTGGAGAAATTGCCAGTAAATCTTCCTTGGAAAATCAGTGTAAGTGTAGAATACATAAGGAAGCAAAAAAAAACCGGTTAGGAAGTAGCGAGACAACCCTAGCCGCCAAAACTTCCACTAGTTGCGCGCTAAAAGCCTCCTGATTAACCTTGGCAACCAAAAACACCACGTGCTAAAAGCCACCTGATTAACCTCTGTCAACAAAAACATCACGTGCTAAATAAAGGCCACCTGATTAACCTTGGCAACCAAAAAAATCACGTGCTAAAAGCCACCTGCTTAACCTCTGCCAACCAAAAAAATCACGTGCTAAAAGCCACCTGCTTAACCTCTGCCAACAAAAACATCACGTGCTAAAAGCCACCTGCTTAAACTCATTCAACAAAAAAATCACGCGTTACAAAAAAAACCAACTTCCTGTACGGTTACCTCACGTGCTTGAGAGCCACTTAAACTTAAATCAACTGTAATATGACGCCCTTAATAGCCTGGACTTCACCATAACCTCTACCACCGTACAACCTATTCACCAAGGCCCACCGACGACGCACCGGCACAATTTCTACACCCTTCAACAACTATCCCTAATCTCGTTGTAATATTCTACCACCCTAGGAAAGGTACCGTGAAACTAGTTTACCAAGCTCTGGATCAAAAGGTAATACGTATCATAACCATGACAATTCAGTCCTCTGGGGGGGCAAAGCCAGCACATTGTATTTTTCGTTTTTTTTTAATAAACAAATTTATGCAAGGAATTAAGTATTAATTATTTCCGTAGACTAATCTCTAATTATACAGATTTATATTGTACGTATATCTAAAATTATTTCTAAAATTACTAATACCTAAATTTTTATCCTACCTATAACTGCTATGATAATAACTAAATATATTACTACCCACTAAGATAGGCTTTAATCGCAATCCATGATATTACACTAATTTAATCGTAATCTTAACCTACTTATAACCTTATTGTACCTAAGTCTAAGTTTTTTTTGAAGATTATTCTAAATTAAACGGTTAACAATAGTTAACATGAATTAGAATTCGTTATAAACTACAACCCCCGCTTTTGTAAAAGATTGTGGGATTTTATTAACGTTTAGTGGGGAAAACTTTCATGGGAAGAATTTTACATTGCAAACCTAATATAAATCTGAAGATAGTTTTAGGTATACAAGCACAGAAGTATAAAGGAAATCAAATGCAAACAAGCAAAAAAATATAAATTGGCTTAAACAAAATGGAAGTTAAAGAATTTATTCATTAAGTGATTAAGTTGGTAAATGTTTTAAAACTTTTTATTCTAAATTAAATAAATGATTAAGGGAATAGATTGTTTGGTTGATTAATGAATTATTAATAACTTGAATTAATAAGTCCTTAATCAATTAAATAAATTCTTTTATTGCCTTGACAAATATATTCGAAAAACCTTAATGAGAAAATTCTTATAGGTTTCCATAAATAATTTCCAATATACTTAAACTGAGGGAATTTAAACCCTGGAAGTCAATTTAAATTTTTTTATTTTTGATTTATACTAAATTCGACTTTGAAGTCGGTAATTAAAATTTAAATTTGCGTACTTAAATTTAATTTAAATGCCTAAACTGGATTTGCGTTTAGTAACATGCACTTTATTATCTTTATACACTCGGATTTATAGGGTTGGTCCTAATTCGATCTCAAAAATTAAATTAGCTCTGAATTACTCAAATCAAGTTCGAATTTTACTACTTCCGCTAATTGAGAATTTAGATTCGTAGACCTAAGTAGGGTTGGATATCTGAACTAAATTCTGAAAATGCTTGGTTTGAAAATTCAACTTGAAAAAAAAAGGAAACAGAAAAAAAACTTAATTTAAATTTCGGTACTTGAGCTCATTTTTATATTTTAGCGTTTAAAACAAAAATTTGAATTTGAATTTAAGTCAATGGACTAGATAAGGAACTCAGAATTCATAGGTTAAACTTGGTTACATTTTTGAATATCTGGTTTGAATTTGGTTACTTGAGTTAAATTTGGACACTTAATACAGATTTGGGTATTAAGGCTGGATTTGAAATTTAGTTATGAAGTTAGCTATATAAACCAAATTTAGATTTATGGTGCTAAATCTTGTTTATGTTTTAAACTTAGTTTACATTTTAATACCTGTTTTTTACCATTCTAATACTTACCTCAAATTTAAATTCCTAAATTAAATTAAGAAAAAAAGTGTTAATCCAAGATTGAATGTTGATACAGTAGCATAGACTAAATTAAAATTGTAAGTTTCTCAACAGTAATTGAATTCTGATACATTTACTGAATTTCTAATTGGGATTCTAGATCTGAATTTAGGACCTTGAGGGAATTTATTGCTGGGGAGTTGTAGCGATTGGTACTTGAGCAACCAATCAATCATTCGATACTTAAAGACCTGACAAAGGACAAATACTTGAATAAAGACTTGAATACGCGACTAATTAGTTACCTGGATTGACCTATGAATATAAGAAGACATACAATACAACATATGCTTAAGTGAATAATTTGGTGGATCGATGAGTAATTCCATAAATACCTTAATAAATAACTAGAATAAATACTTAATAACTAAATTAATAAATAGGCAATTTGGTAAGCAGCTAAATAAATAATTAAATGAATACTTAGGTGAATAATTTGATAAATACTCGGGAATCTGAATTAACACTTGTGTGAATAGATAGGAATTTGGAAGAATGATTAGTAGAATTTGTAAATTGTAACAGGTCTTAAACAAAATGGAAAGGGAATTATAGAACCAAATACATACCGATTATAGACCAAATCCTCACATACCTTATTTCTTTGTTTTAAATAACTTAACTTAACAAATGACTTAACCATTGGGACAGAAGTTGGTTTAAGGTTTATGAATACTTTTCGTCGATTCCTAATCTCCATGATTTCCGGATCTTGTTCGCAATAAAATAAAAGTTTAACAGATTCATAATGCACTTAATTATATCTATATTGTCGTTAACAAGGTATATTTACACAAGGTAGACTCATTTGGGAGTGTAGACATGCTGCTCTATAAAAATAACCGAGTGGAACGGAATGGTCAAAATTGTCTTCATATAAATTTAACGCACACATGTACAAATTTTGGCTCATATACACGGAATTTGACATTGGTGTTCCAACTTAGGTAAACAGCTGACAAACATATGGGCCAACGAGTTTACCTTGTGTAAATGTACCTTGGTCGTTAACATATTAAACCGAAAAAAAAGAAAACAAAAATAAATAGTATTGAAAAAAAAGAGAAACAAAATATAAATATGTCAAAACACAAAAAATAGGGGGAACTTACCCAGCAAACAATCTTAGCTGATGTAAAAAAATTAACCCATCAGGCATTTGAATTGAACAGGAAACAAAACGAAATATAAAGGTTATCTTTGCTTATTTAGTTAAGTTTGAGGTTTTTTTTTTTTTGTTTTGATAGTAAACACAAAGGTTAGATAAATAATTGAAAACAATTCAAAAAGGGAACTCAGAATAAAAAAAAAAAACATAGAAATAATAGTTAAAAGTTATTTTATATTATTAGATATTAAAAAGATAAATAGACCCAACAAGCTATTGAAGTGAAAAGGGAAGATTATACAATAGATGAGAATAGTCACTGTATTACCATTATTATCTACAAACAAATTTATTACAAAACTATTTGTTTTTTATCGTACAAATAATTTTAGCATATCTTATTTTTTTTCTTAAACCTTAAACTAAGTACATAAACAATATTTTTGGGTAGATAATAACAGTTTTTTTTAACAAAGTAGTTATTTTTAGATTTTTATGAAATAATTGTATACTTATTGTTAAGACTTCTATAATCTAAGTAACTATCAATAAACATTTTCTGTAATTTTTTTAATCGAATGAAAATATAAATAATGAATTGATTTATTTACAATTGGTTGAAAGGTAACAGGCTTATGGCGAAGTGGTAAGTTGTGAGGGCAATAGTTTAATCAAAATGTTTGCTAGGTTTTAAATACTGTACATAAATTTCATTTTAATTAATATTCATACATTGAAAATTTTGTATATCAAAAAATTTTCATTTCAAATAAATTCATTCTAATAACAATTTCAAATCGGGAAAAATTAAAGGAACGGAGGATTTTAGAAGAAAATTAGCATTAAAAAAAAATTTTCACATATAAGGGAAAAGGAAGTATCATAGGATTATTACATAAATTAAAAGGATTGAGAATATTAAGGTAAGCTGTAGATTGTATTTAACAAGATAAAATTATTATTCTTGGTTTAGTTTTCAGAAACCTTGTGAACATAAAATCAGCCTGGTCAGCAATTTATATCGTTTTATTTTACTTCAAGCAGTTAGCAAATATATAAATATATAAATATCCAAACTCAAGAGAACTTCTACATCCTAAACGATCTTCTGTCAGAATTTTCAATTATCCGCCTAATTCCCGAACAAAAAATAACGAATCTCAATTTTACTTGAAACTTAGCTGATTCTAAAACTTATACTTAAAACCATATTATCTGTTACTTAATTTTTGTTTTTCCCCTTAACTTCAACTTATTCTGAAATTAGATTTTTTTTATCCTTTTACCTAAATCTAATTTGAACTTATCTGAATTTAACTTAAATTCTTTTCTTAAACCCTACGTGTTTCACCCCCTTAAAATACTTTTTTCTTAATTTTACATATACATATTTATTTTTTTTTCAATTTAAATTTACTTGGCTTAAAATCTTATTTTAAAAAAAAGTCATAATTTGTCTTTAATTACCGAATTTTTTTTTTTTATTTAATTTCACGTAAATTACTAAATAAAAATATGTAATTACATTTTTTTACAAATAAACATACATATACACACATGATTACACATTGACTTTCACTTACATACATTAAACATACAGACGAATAAAATTAACAAAATTTTGAATATACTTATAAATTAAATTGATAGTTAGATAATTTCGAATGATTCCAAATCTACGATATTAATTGAATTCAACATCACATCAGGCCTGCTGTCATCGTTGGATAAAATTTGGTGAGTTCTAAAAATTGATATTATTTATCTTAAAATATTTTGAGTTGTAAATTTATTAATTTGGAATTTACATGTTATTAGCATAAAATGTTAATAACCTTTTTAAAGCAACCCTTAATTTAATTTCTATTTCGATTATTCAAAATTTAACACTACTCTACATAACAAAAAAAAAAAACAAAATACACATTTTCATTATTAATTTATATTATTTAAATATTTAAAATATGTTTAAATATTGTTTAAATAAATCTTTTTATTTTGCGCATTGATTTAAAATGGTGTTAAACTAATTTTTTTTTTTATAATTCCATGAAAGGTTAATCAACAATTAGTTAGAGTAGTTTAAGGGCTATCTAAAGATTGAGCGGTACGATAGCATGGCTGGGAGGGTTATGACCATTAGGAAGTTTTACCATCTTCTTCCTTGTACTTAATTCAGACCGGGTTACTTGTCTTTTCTATCTTTTAATTTTTATTTTTCCACAGTTAACATTGGTTACTTTTAGCTACCTTTTAAATTTAGTTTTTAGCGGTTTTTAACCAGTCTCAAGGGAGACAAGAACACCACCCCATTGCCCTGAGCACGGTCGGAAGAATAGGTAGCGATGGTCTCCCAAGAGATAGGGCCGAGTGCAGTATGGACCGTTACAAAGTGCCGATTTGGGGCATTACTCCCGATATTTTTCTTTCAGGCAAAGAGTAGTGCCACGGATGACAGTAACATGTCATATGGGGTGGGCAGCCTGTCCAGGAAAGAGAACATCTGGTCCTGAAGACTCGATACAATCTTGTCGTAATCCGCGGTAAAGTTTTAGTCAACATCAATCAACGGTCGTTTTGTTTACTGTTATGTGTTTTATATCGCTTCGGTTTTTTTTACAACTTCATTTATTTTTGGCACGAGTTCAATTGTGTATGTGTGAGCAGATGGACACGAACCCCCCATTTCCTGCGAGCTTCAGCCCAAACACCAGCGTGCCACGGTCCATCGCGAAGCGAAGATGAGAATTTGATTTACGTCAAAAAAGAAAATTTCTCACCAACATTTTTTTTCACTCACAGCTCATCACAGGCCCGCGAATTTCGGTGCTAGCTTTGCATTGAAATTGTCTGTTGCCTTAGAAAGTGGATGCTGGCGAACCAGAACTCGATCCCCAACTGCCAGGTGCCAGCTGCGCCGGCGCAGATCATCAGTCCGTTTCGGCTTTGCGGATGCCCTACACAAATTCTTGCGGACAGTATCGAAAACTACCTTCAGCTCTTGAGCCGGTCCATCAGGCGCTAAACTTCTTGCCCCAGTTCCGATGGTCACCGTATCATAAAGTGCTTTAGGTAATCGCGGTTTCCGGCCCTGAGTTAGATAGGCAGGAGAGAATGCCGTGGATTCGGATTTGCTGGTGTTGTTGGCAATCATAATTTCGGGTATCTTAACGCTTTATTCACCCCTTCCGCGGTGTAACGAGCACAGTCGATGGGTATCGTTTTGCTGCCTCCAGTTTTATTTTGAAGTAATTAAATTATTAAAATTTTGTTATGAATTATATCTTTTGTTTTTTGTACTATCTTGTTAATTAAAATTAATATTTATATTTAAATTTATACATACATATTTAATTTAAGCTTTAATTTTTGTATGTATATCATTGTAAGTTTGAATTTAAATTAGGAAATTAGGTTGGCTGCGCCACCTAGTTGTCAAGTGTAACAGTCTACTGCACAAAAATGCAACCCGTAACGATACCAGCTGTATTGCTGACATGGCAGTATGTGTGTGTGTGTAGATGACTGTGTACACAACGAAACCGTATAAAAGGGCGAACATCGACTGATGCGAGTCAGTCGGTGACAGGATCGGCGTGAGGTAAGAGCTGCTTAGGAAGGTGCGGTCACATTCTAAGTAGAACTTAAATCATTACATCTCTATCAGCCCAGGATAAGAACCATTAAAGAAGGTGCGGTCACATCTTAGGTGGTCCTTATTTCAGCACTAGTAGGCTAGAAGGGTGGGTACTGCCTGCTGGTTTCCCTGGAGAGTACGCATCATTCTTGAAGCGAGAAGGGAGACGTAAGAGGGAACGTGTGTGGTTAAACCAGGTACCGGCTTACATCTCGGCTACGCTGCCGTCGACGGCTGCAAGTATCAACTGTGTAAATCATCACCCTTATCGTGTTTGGCGTATTTAAAATACGCCTACGACTGTTTGGTAATAGATTAAAGAGAACGTGAACTTATTTCCTTTAATCTATTACCAAACAGTCGTAGGCGTATTTTAAATACGCCAAACACGATAAGGGTGATTATTTAGAGTCGGCAATAAAGACTTTATAATAAAACAACTGGTGTTTTATTTATTTATTTATTGGCTTTTTCACCTACCCTAGACTCCGTTGAGCCTACCCTAGCAATAAGCGTGTCGTTACCGTGGCGCCCGAGCAGGGACCTGAAGGTCCAACAACATTATCACCAACAACAACAGTAATGGCAACAACATTATCGGCACCAACATTATCAGCAACAACAAAAACATTACCGGCAATAACAACAACACCATTATCAGCAACAACAATCAGTAACAACGTCAGGAGTATTAAACCCGTAGAGTCCCACCAAACGGCCAAAATGTTAAGAACCTCGTTGGTCTATTATTTGAAGAAAGAGCGGGTGGAGGAATTGGCAGGCATGTACGCAATTTCCCTAAATGATGTAGTGGCTGTTCTAACGGAACTGGTCCAAGTCAGGGCTCTGGTCTGGCTGCGAAATAATCACAAAGCCTGGATAATTGGGATGCTTTTAAGTAGAATTTTTTGGAGTTCTTCATGCCTGCCCGCTTTTTCGAGAAACTGGATGACGAGGTACGGAAACGCACTCAGCGCCTCCGAGAACGCTTTAAGGATTATGTTCTCGCCTTACAAAACCTGATCCGGCACTCCAGTATGACCGAGGAGCAGAAGGTAGAAAGAATATTCCGTAACGCCCAGTCGGATTACCAATGGTATATTCGAAGTCAAGATTTCACCACCCTGACAGACCTAATCCGATTGGCCTCCTTGGAGTGCATACCTAATCACCCTACGCCCCGCAGTGAGCACCATCGATCCATCAGCACCGGCAAGAGTACGCGAACCAGAAGGAGGCGGTCTCGACGACCTTCTGTCTTGGGTGGTAACCCGACGTCCCTGTGCTGGGATTAAAACAAGTTAAAAGCTGACATCACCATCATCGGAACGATACTGTCGGGCATCGTGGACACAGGGGCCAAGAAGTTTCTTGTACCCGGCGATCATACGAGAAATACATGCAAGGCCGAAGATGACCACCGTAAATGTGGACGTATTTTTGGCTGACGGCGCCAGCAGGAATATCACCCGGGCAGTCACCTATACAGTAACCTTCGGCAATTGGACCACGCAGAAAGAGTTCCTGGTCATGCACGAGGCGACTGAGAATGTTATCCTGGGAGTGGACTTTCTACACACCTTTAAGACGTTCATCCAATGTGCGGGATTAGTGGCGGCCACACGTTCAGAGGTAAGCAGAATCCGAGGTAATAGCGCAAGTTATGTAATAAATAATATATAACACAATTTATTGTCTTTATTTATTAATGAAAAATATTCTTTATTGTTTTCAATTCAAGTGATAATAACAGACTAACTACTAACCTTAAACACTATTTAAAGATTACTTAAAGTTAGAGTAAAAATTATGAAATGTAAGGAACATCAAGTAATAATATATTTTAGAAAATAATATAATAAGAAACGAAAAAGGGTATTAAGGGGGCACTAATTTTCAAGATAGTTAATTACTATCGTAACTCGCACGTACATATAATATCGTTACAGAGTGACACAGAGGTCACCCGGCAGCCACAGCGGACGTGTTTTTAAAAGACGAGCTGGCTAAATGCCAGGAGATAGTGGGAGTGACTAACATAGCAGCGAACCAGATCATGAGAGATGAACGGCCATTAAAAATCCGATACGCTCCTCGCAATCCTGCCATGCAGGCGATAATCGATGAAGAGGTAAACAAGTTGTTAGAAAAGGGTTGTATCGAACCATCTACCACTCCGTACAGTTCTCCCATCACCCTGGTGAGGAAGAAATACGGGTCCTGGTGGACCTGTATGGATTTCCGCCAGTTGAACGCTAGATCCGTGCCAGACGCTTACCAACTGCCCCGTATCAACGCAATCCTAGATCGACTGCGCGATGCAAATATGTCGGTGACAGGATCGACGTGAGGTAAGAGCTGCTTAGGAAGGTGCGGTCACATTATAAGTAAAACTTAAATCATTACATCTCTATCAGCCTAGGATAAGAACCATTAAAGAAGGTGCGGTCACATCTTAAGTGGTCCTTATTTCAGCACTAGTAGGCTAGAGGGGTGGGTACTGCCTGCTGGTTTCCCTGGAGAGTACGCATCATTCTTGAAGCGAGAGGGGAGACGTGTTTGGTTAAACCAGGTACCGGCTTACATCTCGTCTATCGTCTGTGTAAATAGTATTTAGAGTAGGCAATAAAGGCTTTATTATAACGTGGTAAAACAACTGGTGTTTTATTTATTTGCTTTTTCACCTACCCTGGACTTCGTTGAGCCTACCCCAGCAACCAGCAGTAAACGTGCCGTTACAGTGGCCGTGTTAACCCAGAGCATCGATGGGGGGCGTACGCGTGATAGCCTATGCAAGCCGGCATCTCAACTCAGCAGAGAAGAACTATTCGGCCAAGGAATAGGAATGCCTGGCCATAGTGTTGGGAGTCCGAAAGATGCGCCCTCACCTTGAAGGTTATAAATTTGTCATCATGACCGACCATTTGGCGCTGAAATGGTTGAACTCTTTCCATAATCCGACCGGAAGATTAGCGAGATGGGCTCTCGAGCTCCAACAGTATAAATTTTCAATCCAATACAGGAGGGGCCAGCACAAAATTGTGGCCGATGCCCTGTCACGACAAAAACGATCGTGGCAAAATGATCGAGATGGTTCATAAATGGGGAATTATATAAACCTAGGGAGATAATCCACTGGAATTCATTGAGCGGGTGGAGGAATTGGCAGGCATGTACGCAATATCGCTAAATGGTGTAGTGGCTGTTCTAAAGGAACTGGTCCAAGACAGGGCTCTGGTCTGGCTGCGAAATAATCACAAAACCTGGCTACACTGGGACGCTTTTAAAACGGATTGTTTAGAGCTTTTCCTGCCTGCCCGCTATTTCGAGAAACTGGATGAAGAGATACGGAAACGCACTAAGGAACACTTTAAGGATTATGTGCTCGCCTTACAAGACCTGATGCGGCACTCCAGTATGACCGAGGAGCAGAAGGTAGAAAGAATATTCCGTAACGCCCAGTCGGATTCCCAATATTCGAAGGCAAGATTTCACCACCCTGACAGGCCTAATTCGGTTGGTCTCCGACTTGGAGTGCATACCTAATCACCCTACGCCCCGCAGTGAGCACCATCGATCAATCAGCACCAGTAAGATTACGCGAACCAGACGGATGCGTGCGCTGGTGCGTCACGAAGGACGAAGATACCGGGTTACCATGTTTTCGAACGGTACCCTCCGCGTGATGTTGCTGGTGTCCATAATTCCGGATGGAGAGGGGATGGTAAAACGCAATTTTATAAAAACAATGAGTTATGCCTATTTAATATTAAGGCAACTATTATGAGTTACATTCGATAAACGATTTTCGTTGGCTATCGAAGGTCGACTATCTTATGTTAATTTGGTATTTTGAGTTGGCAGCACTATCAAAAATTTCGTATTGCGTCGAATTTTTCAACGAAAACAAATTTGCTTTCGACGGTGCAAATAAATGTAAAAAACTTGTTGAAAATTTAACTATTTGTAACTTTTTGTGTTCGTATACCAAATACCATATTATTTTTCAGTTTTGTTCATTTTATGCAAGTCTAACGTCGTAAACAGCAATTGGAAACGCTCATATTCCTTATAGAACAAAATTATTTTTTTACCAAATGATTTGCAGTAGAGATGAGCGATATTTCCGTACCTGTGATTTAATCACTGTTACTGAAAAATCACGAATCACAGTTGTGACCAAATCTGTTAAGTAACAGGTACTTGCTAAGTTGTTATTTTCTTATTTTGTTTCATACACAAATTTATGATATTTCACTGTTTGTGTGGGTAATAGCGTTTTTTGCACTCATGAATGTAATTGTTGCTATTTTTTCTTTTGTTCTCTCTTCTTCCTTTTTAGAATTTTTTTACAGCCAATGTTTATTTGTTCAAGTATGTCCAACTAAACAGGTGATCGTTTTTGTTGCCTTATTTCTTTGTCAAACTCCATAACAAAAAATTTTCAAATATCCTAGAACAAAAATAAAAGTTGTGATCACAATCACAGTTTTAAATAACAGTGATTTTAAAATCACGTTCACTAATCACGATGTTCCTTAAAAATCACGGGATCGCTCATCTCTAATTTGCAGCAAAGTTCAGCAGTTAAAAAAGAGGGATGAAACCAACTGACGCTAAATTATTTGAAAACAACCATAATTCCCCCGTGGTCACGTTTAACTTTAATTTTATTTTTTAAATTTGTAAACAAAATTTTTTATTTTAAGTGACAGCTGATCGAAAATGTACTACTGTCAATTAACAAAATCACAATAGTAAATTTTTATCGAATGCGCGCAATAATACCAAATGAAAATTCGTTCGATCAGCTATATTACAGACATATTACCGGTATTCAGTTCAGTTGGTTTTTATTAAAAAATTGCATCTTTTATTACAACAAACACAAGGAAAAATTATTTTCATACGTATATATTTTCTATTTCAATTACCGTCGTTATAATAATAACGGTCTTTGTGCAAATTTGTAAATTTGCAGTGCATATTATGATTGATCGTGAGCATAGCACTTTTATTTTTTTGCAAATGTGTTATTTTGCTAAAAATGTATTCTGACAACACAAAAAACTGCTGGTAGACTATTTACAATTATAATTATAATTATTAAGCATATTAAAATAAATTTTATCTTTTTAAATTTAATTCTCTATTTTATGTTTAAATACACGAATACGTTGAATTTATAAGTTTTCTTACAGCCATACCTAAACAAGAGCGGAAGGCGGAACGTTTTCTTCCGCTAAGCTTTTACGCCGATATGCCATACCTAAACAAGAGCGTCAACGTTGTGCCACAAACAGTAGTGTTAACTTTCTTGTTTAATAAAACCCATATAATAAAAACAAGAGAAAAACCCGCTAGATTGAAAAAAAAATAGCTAAATCGTCGTTATTTACTATTAATAGCGGCCAACTTCACTAATAAACGCGCTGTCAAAATCGGATTTTCCAATTGTAAAGCGTTGACGCCGCGCTATTTTGGGATGCTTGTTTAGGTATGGCTGTTAAAACCAATATGGCGCTTAATATGTCAAATGTTATTGTTTACATTTGTTTGGAACTCAGCAAATAGGCACTACTTGTTTTGCTCTTGGTTTTTTTAAGTACAAACGAGGTAAAAAAGAGCAAATTGTTGTTGTGTTGTGTATTTTTGCACGCATTTGCATCGTTTGCACACTTTGCACTACGAATCGTGATTTCTCTTAATATAACTAACCAAATTCCTTTTTACACTTTCGGTAGGCATTTTGAAAAACATAAATATTTCAAATTTGATTGAGTGGTTATTTATCTTTTTTTTTTTAACGCGTCAAATATGTACAACTTTACACTTTTAAATTATAATACAGACCGCTCATTTCAACATGAGTGCAATTTTCCATTTTTCTTTTTTACTGTTGAAAAAATCTGAACTGAATAACCTTTTTCTACATATATTTTGTTTGAGATTTACAACAATTTTTAAATGTTTAAGAAATTTGCTATATTTTTAATAGGGATGTAACGAAAACCGATACCTATATATCGGCGATACTTCGGATTTGCCGATATATTGGTATCGGCGTTATTTTCCTGGCGATACGACGATACTTTTATATAGTTTGTTTTTTTAATAAAAAGTTAAATTTTCAATGCTTATTTCTTGCATAACAGCTAAAAGCAATAACACATTCAAAATAAGAGCACAAAATCAAACAAAATAATAAATGGTTTCTTTTAATTCTTAGGCTGGAGGTCCACCCGACGCGTTTTATATGTATTAAAGGTGTTCTTATATATTTGCTGTGCATATTATGATTGATCGTGAGCATACCACTTTTATTTTTTGTGCAAATGTGCTATTTGTCTAAAAATTTATTCTGGCAGCACTGCAAAAAATCTGCATTTGCTAACAATTATACACAAGCAAATTAAAATAAATTTTTTCTTTTTAATTAACATAAATTTAATTCTCTATTTTATAATAAAACCTACGAAAGTGTTAAATTTATAAGTTTTCTTAAAAACAATATGGCGCTCTATATGTCACATGTTATTGTGTACATTTGTTTGCAACGTAGCAATCTTGCTCATGGTTTTTTTAGTGCAAACGAAGTAAAATTGAGCAAATTGCATATACGTACATTTTGTTGTTGTGTTGTGCAAATGTGTGTATTTTTGCACGCATTTGCATCGTTTGCACACTTTGCACTACCCATCGTGATTTCCCTTAATATTTATTTTAAATAATAATCTCTTACACGTTATTTTTGTTTAAAAAGTAATTTAATTATGAATTTAACTATGAATTCAAGTTCAATTCATTGTTTTTAAAATCTTTTTAATATTAATTTTCAATAATAATAATCTCTTACACAGCAATTTTGTATTTAAAAAAAATAACTCTACTTGAGTTTTGTTAATTTTACTTTGTATTTAAATTTTATGTTCGTGTCGTTATCGCCGATATTTCCTATTGAGTATCGGTATCGTATCGGAAAAAAGCATATCGTTTAATCCCTAATTTTTAACTCTAATGGCACTAAATGCTTATGAGACAAAATATTAAAAATTGTTAATCACTGTTTTGTAAACATTCTTGTTTTGAACATACATACATATTTTTAAAACACTTATTTTATTATGATAAAATTACTTATTTTATGTTAAATAAAAAAATATAAAGTCTTGTGATAGTTATTTATAAATAAAAGGAACTAGGTACAAAAAAAAAATAAGGAAAATAAATAAAATTTCACTCGGTTTACCGATAAGTGTAGAAATCACAATTAGTAAATGTGGGTGCAAAAAATATATATGGGGGATTTCATGTCAAGTGACCCAATTTTGAAATCAATGTCACCAAGGTTATTCCTATTGGATAGTAGTTTAGACACAAATTTTCAACAAGATCGGTCAAAAAGTTTAAGTATTTCTAAAGCTAAGATCCCACTATCGGCGCAATGTACCAATTTTTGTCGTATTTCATGTGCCGATAGGGTGAACTTTCAACATTTTTTAATATGCGACAATCTGTGCCGAAATTGTGCTGACTGTAGATAATCAAAATTAACCTGGATGCGTCGATAATGTGAACACTCTTTTGCACAATGTGGAGCAATCAAAATGTTTAATATGTACCGATTTTTATCGGCCACTTGTGCGCCGATCACAGTCGCCAATCAGCGCCGATACAAGGGATGGCAAAACGAAATTTTTAAATTGCACCAACTGGCTACTACAATTTTACTTTTTTGAGCTTTATTGTACCCAAGGCGAATTCATAACAGGTAAGTGGAACTCTACAACTACAAAAGCCCCATGTATTTTGTTTTTGCAATTTAATGGTTAGCTGTCAACATTTTTTAATTGCAAATTAAAATTATCACTTTTTTATTAAATAAATTATTAAATTCACTTCAATTATTTGCAGTTTTGAAATTTTTTTATTATAAAAATAATATTTTAGCACTTTTCAATCAACTTCTTCTCAAAACAAAATCATATTTTGACGTTTCATAATTTTTTTAATTCGCCGTGGAAACAGCTGATGAACGGCTGACGAGTTGAGTTTACCTGTTTGAATTTGCCTTGATTGTACCAAAATTACATTTGTTTTATCTATTATTTATGTATAAAAACGTTACATTTGTACTGTTTAATGCAAGGCGAATTCAAACAGGTAAACTCATCTCGTCAGCCGTTCATCAGCTGTTTCCACGGCGAATTAAAAAATATGGTCAAACGTCAAAATATGATTTTGTTTTGAGATGAAGTTGAATGAAAAGTGTTAAAAATATTATTTTTATAATAAAAAAATTTCAAAACTTCGAATGATTGAAGTGAATTTATTAATTTCTTTTATAAAAAAGTGATAATTTTAATTTGCAATAAAAAAATTTTGACAACCAACCAGAAAATTGTATTAACAAAATACATGGGGCTTTTTGTAGTTGTAGAGATGAGTTTACCTGTTTGAATTCGCCTTGGTTTAATGAAAGAAAACAATTCGCTCTATGTACCGGTTCACACACGTCAAGTTTGACTCGTCAAGTCTCTCCTAAAAGCTCACGACTTGACGAGTCAAACTTGACGTGTGCGAACCGGCACTAACGAAAACATTGCAGTTGTATTGATGTTGCCATCCCTGGTTTGTAAACATCTCGCGACGTGAGAACCAGAGGGTTCTATCTAGCTTTTTTAAAAATGTTCAGGAGAGCATTTTGAAAGTTCGGAGTTATTTCTATACTATTTAAATAATAAATATGAAGAAGAGAACACAAGAAATCAGAAACTAGTTCAGTTATTTATTGGAATATAAAATTTGTTTCATCAAAAGTTAAAATAAAACACAAGAAAAGTTAACTTTTTTAATTACAGATTTCAGATAGAACCTTTCGGAACTCAAACTAAAAACTTTTGCAATAATTATTCATATAAAATTTTTTTTTATGCGATTAAAAAATTTTAAAATAAATATAAGTTACATACGAATTATTAATTTCCTTAATGCAATATAAAAGAACATGTGAAAAAAAACAAAAAATGTATATTCTTTAATGTGACCCTGCACATAGAACCATCTGGTTCTTAAAAATTCAATTTTTTTTTTCAAATGAGTTTATCTAATTAAAAAGTGTGTTATAAAAATCTACGTCTATGGAAGGCATCCACTTAAACATACTCTTTAAATAATTTTCTTTGTCTTAAGAAAGTTTTGGCACACATTTTGATTTGTTTACAGCTGGAAATGTATGATTCGAAGTTGGCGTGTGCCTTTTTTTTGTATTCAATATTTCCAATTAGGGTAGTAATCATTTAGTTTTATAGTTATTTTAGTAATTTGATAGTTATTTAGTTGTTATTTAACATTTTTAAATTTTTAGAAAAACTAACTCAATCAATTTATTATATTTTTGGAACACCATTGAAATTTATTGCAGATAGAACCTTTTGGAACTAAGTGCGTCCACTTTTTTGCATATAAAACTGAATGGCTCTGTTATTATTACTAAAATTATAAGTGAAAATACAAAAAGGGTTTCATTAAAAAATAAAAACCATTACAAAGAATAAATTCCAATCAAAAAACGCAAAAATGAAAAAATGCCAGATAGAACCCTCTGGTTCTCACGTCACGATCTGTTTACAAAACAATAATTACAAAAAAAAGAACAAGTGAAGTAAATAAAATTCAATATATTTTTTATTATGTACATATATTACCTATTAATATGTTATTTACAATTGTTAGGAAACATAATGGAATATTCCGACGGAGAATTTTGCGAATTTCTAAAGTAAAATTATGTTTGCCAACAAGCAAATAAACAAAAACATTTGATTTAAAAATAAATTGTGCAATGTTTATAAATGTGCGCCGATATAGCACGATAAAAATCTTCACAGATTGTGCTATTCGAGCCGATAGTGGGATCTTAGCTTAAAACCTTAAAAATAAAACGTATGGTGAGAAACAAGACAAATTAACCTTTCCGACGGTATGTAACATACCCAACTATCATTTTATACATTCGATACTGTAATGCCCACAATATGTTAATCCCAGGAATAAAATAACTTTTTTCTGTAGAAATGTTGGGACAAATTTTGCTAACATCAATAGGTAATAAGTTACATGTTTGGACAAAATGTCAAACTTTGATCCCCACTAACTCAGAAACTTTTTGGCCGATCTTGTTGAAAATTTGTGTCGAAACTACTACCTTGGTGCAAATTTCATGCAAAGACATCGATTTCAAAATTGGCTCACTTGACATGAAATCCCCCATTTAAATAAACTTCCTGATTTAATCTTAAATTTAATTAAAAATTAATTATTAAAAAGGATTTTTAAATCTTAAATTTAATTGAAAATTAATTATTAAAAAGGATGTTTAAGATTATAAATAATAATGCTAAAAACATCTTAAAAAAATTTAAAATAAATCATCAGTTTTTAAAAAAATTTGAATTTGAAAATATCTTTCAATCAAATTTAATATTTATCTAGGAGTTCGTTTTGTAAGTCTTAATTTGCTCCTATTCTTGAAACTAAAAATAAAAAAACTTTTTAGACCACCTAAAAAATTCAAAAAGTTTTGCTTAAAAATTTCACAAATCTTGGTTTATATAACGCATTTTTCTAAAAATCGAGCACAGTTCAGCAATTGAAGAAAATATTAATGAAAACTTAATTAAATTAACAAAGAGTTTTTCGGACGGAAGTCTTTTACTGACAGATACCAAAATTTTGAAACTAACATTGCTTTAAGATTTCTATATAGTTGAAATGCCCTTTTTATACACACAGTATAAAGTAAATAAATATTAATGTTTTAAATTAAAACTTCAATTAAATTCATGCCAGCTAAATTTACGTAAAAACACATTAAAAAAACGGACAATTAGATTAAAAAATCCTATTCTATTTTGTGCCATCTATTAGGCAAAATTTTAACAATTTTATATATTACTACTAAAATTTAATTTGTGCTAGTTTTAATTCATATTTTTCATAATCTTAAACATTCTCTTAATGTTTTGCAGATGTCTTAGACTCCCACATACTTTTTTATGTGTCACTTATCTTAAGCACAGCCACTTAATCTACGCAAACGTATACGTTTGAAATATTTACCTGGTGGTGGGCAATGATTTGTAACATTTGTTACAAAATTATATGCAGCATACATGTCATCGTTTGTCAGTTTATGTAGTGTGATTATACCTTTTAACGTACAAGCTTTTTTGTAACGATGATAATTGAAAAGGGGATGATGATGACGCGGTACTTTTGCCATATCCGCACACATACCGGTAACATAGACATCCTCCAAATAAACTAAACTTGTATTTAGGGATGCTTCATATAAACGAGGCACCACATCCATGGACATTAAATAACCAGAGCCCGACAAATAAGTGGGATAGTAATCTTTGGGATACATGTAATAGGGCATATACCATTTACTCTTGACATTGCTTAGGACGGGAGCTTTACAGAACCTATACCCCACCATATAATTTGTGGTGGCATTCAAACGATTTATGGCCGACAATGTCTGATACGTATGACTGTCATAATAATCGAGGGTTTCGTTGTAGAGCGGGACTGTGCCACCCAATAGGAAATGCAGCAGATTAGGTACATTAACAAAAGTATCATCATCACATTTCATAAAAAAGGCTGCATTTTGGAAACATTTATTGCGGGTTATCCATTTTAGAGCCATAATAGATTTAATGGTTAAATTGTTATAAGAATCTAAAAAGTTTTCCTGTATTATATCATCATACTGTTCGGCTTCTTGCTGTAGGCGTATGTAGGTTTCATTATCTTCTCCTCCTCCTTTCTCTCGACCTCCAGAACCCATTTGTGTATCTAATTTTGTGTGACCCAATAAAAACAATATTCTTACTGGAAATTTAACTGGTGGAATAGCTGTTGTTTGCTAAACATAAATAAATAAACAGTTCAAAGTGTTAATGATTAATTAATGTAAAGAATAAAAGTAAATAAAACCAACTGAAAAATAATATACCTACTAAGAAAAACAAAAACCACTAAAAAAACTATCAGAAAAATATAGAAATGCCATCCAAACTATTTAGAATAAACTCTTACTTACATTGCCATTTAGTTTGAAAAATTCTTGAAAAAATTTTATTTGCTGTTTCTTCGGCTGCAAATACTTGTCACTTAAATGAGAATGTAATTTCTCAAACATGCTGTAATTAAACTCTGTGGTATTACCCCATGTTTCGCGTATGGTTTGTCTGAAAATGTGAAAGTGGGTGTGCTAATGAATAATGCAATTTATTAAATATTTATTTATATATACTTCACCTTTTTAAGTTGAAATTGAGAAAATCCAAATTAATATTGAGAAAATACAAATTAATATTCAGAAAAACGAATTGATGTTGAGAAAATACAAATTGATATTAACTGCGAGGCCCACAAAGTCGACACGCATATTTACATATATTGAAAACAATAATAAATATTTTCATATTATTCGAATGTGTATTCTAAATCAAATTATAATCCTCAAAAGCTTTTATACTTTAATAGTCTTATTCCTTTAATATTTTTCAGGAATATTTTGTATGCACTATAAGCTTTTGAGGATTGTCATTTGACTTAGAATACACATTCGAATAATATGAAAATTTGTATAATAAATGTTATTCAACATGAGAAATAAATTCCCAGATACAATAATAAATATCTAAAATTTGTTTTTGTTTTTAATATAAAAAAACGATAGAAATGTTTTTGTCGAAATCGTGGGCCAGGCAGTAAGAAATCCAAACTACAATGCACGCACCATCTTCCCAAAGTCCAAATGTCCACCTAATCGGGGTAATATCATCCTCTGGAGTTATTCTTATGACGAGAAAACTAGTATCATTCAAAATTCAAGACACAATAGAGTTAGTAAACAGCTTGATGTTTCGATGGGAGCAATTGGTATACCTCAAACAAGATTTATTTGTTTTGTGTGATAATGCACCATGTAATAGCCAAATGGAAATAATTTTTTAAAATTCATCAGCAAAACTTCTTCGATTGGCTTTTAAAGCCCAATGTTGAATCCAATAAGTTTATATGGTACAAAATAAAAACATACACAAAACACCCATCTAAGAATACCAAATCTATATCCTCCTGATGTTTGCCAACAAATTCTTGTTTATTTAGAAGGTATTATCGACGAATCTAAGTCTATTATACCCACAGTTGGCTCTGCCAGAGCAGTAAAACATTTTACCAAAGGGCAATAAAATTGGTGAATATGCTGCTTAGTGAATAACTTCTTACACATATGTATGTTCATTTACTTGATTTTCAAATATTTTCAGTTATTTGTTTTTAAACTCATAATTTTCATTGCCTAATATTAATAAAACTATGTATTTATATCTCATATTAATTTGATTTTTCTTAATATTAACTTTGGTTTTCTCAATTCCAATTTGTTCTTTCTCAATATCAATTACGATTTCTTATTATCAATTTTTATTTTCTCAATCAGCCTTATTCCGGTTGTCGTCATCGACTGTGTTGTTTTTTGTAGAAGATTAAAGAACACAGGCTGTGTGTAACTTTAATCTATTACAAACAAGTAAGAAAGTACAGTCGGTCAATCCCGACTATACAATACCCTACACCACAGTATTTTAAAACACATTTACTAGAGTGCCCCCTATTCGGGACCCATGGAGAGACATAATTTGCCTTACCTTCCCTCGTGATCCTACGATTCAATAGGCTTGGTCCTTGTGCCATTAAGAACCTATAAGCCAAATTATCTCCAAAATTGCGACCTGTACTTTGCGCACGAGGTTACATGGACAGCCAGTCAGCCGGACGGACATCGTTAGATCGACTCAGAAAGTGACTCTTAGTCGATCGTTATACTTTAAGGTGGGTTTAGCACTCATATTTTAAGGCGTTACACACATCACCACAAATGCATTATACCCTCTCCACTAGTGTGGCGTGGGTATAAAAACGACATTGTCGATGACGACAACGACAACGACAACCGGAATAAGGCTGAATATCAATTCCGATTTCTTAGTGTCAATTTGTATATTCCCAATATCAATTTGGATTTCTTAACATCAATTTGTATTTTCTCAATATCAAATCGGAATTCTTAATATCAATTTGTATTTTCTCAATGTCTATTTCGATTTCTTATTATCAATTTGTATATATCAATTTGGATTTCTTAATATCAATTTGTATTTTCTCAACAGTAATTAGTTTTTTTCGATATTAATTTGAATTTTCTCAATTTGAACTTAAAAAGGTCTAGTGTAATTCGCTTATCACAAATATGTACATATATTGTTACGAAAGTAACTTTAGTTAAGAATTTGATTAGTTTATCAGTTATCTTGTATTGATTAGTTATTCAGTATTTGTTAGTTATTTTATTAGATTAAATTGTTATTGTATTAGTTTTGCACACTTCTAGTGTAAAAATCTATGTACATACAGTAGACTCGCGGTAACGTGAACTATTATACATACATAAACGTGTTCACGTTTGCGAAGTTGTTCATGTTTACGAAGGTGTAATTTTTTACAACTTAAAAATAAAATAGACTGAATATATGTATGCCTCAAATTCATATATTTTTTTTATTAATTCATATTCGTATTTGCTTTGTTAAGAAAAACCATTTACATTAAAATTATTAAAAAAAATGGGTTATCTTCTTTTGGATTATTTTTTTTGCAAAACGGTTTTTCCTCTAAAGTTAAAAAATTTGGTAGTTTTTGCGAGTAAACTAAACTAAAAACAAAATAAGCAAATCAACAGCTCGCGTTACACAAAATGCCAGAATATATTCATAAACAATCATTTACCCAGTTTTTAAAAAAGTAATGATTGCTTAAAAATGTTCAAAAGAAAACAACGTTTTCTATGTTCCATGAATTTTACATTTGTTCACGTTATAAGACTTTCTTACTGTGTTCACGCTACAGAGTAGTCAGTGTAAAAAAAATTATGTTCATGCTAGCCGGTGTTCACGTTAGGCGGTGTTTTTGTTATCGCGAGTCTACTGTATATAATTTTTAAATTGGTGTGCATAATTGTACTTCAAACACACTGAAAATACTAGAATGTTCGTTATTAAGTCGAGCCCTAACCGCGAAAATAACGTAAGCGACATAATTTTTAATTTTGGTTTTTTTTTAATAAATCACTTTATTGGCAAACTTGCATCATCTCCGAAAATGTTTTGGTCACATAAGGTACCGTTACGATTTTATAGCAAGAGCAATTTTATCGTAAGCGACAAATTTCATACAAAATGTTTAGGAAATAAAATACAAAAACTCTCTCCTTACGTTTTTTTCGCGGTTAGGGGTCGAAGTTATCTTAATTTATTGTAACACCTAAAAGTATGCCTTAGATTATGAAGCATAATAACTCAATTAATTCAGCCATATGTATAGATAATGCACAATAGAAAATGCATGTTTAATTAAAAAAATAGACGTTAGGGTTTGTACGTTCTAGAGCCGTCTAGACGTCAGAGCTCGAACGTTCTATGGTCATTTGCCAGCCTGGGTTAGAGTATAAATAGAGTCTCAAAAGATGGCATAAACAGGGCTGCCAGATAAATTTGTGAGGAAGTCGTCATTTCCTGAGAAAAAATAAGATAACGTCTTTCAAGTTTCGAGAAATCGTCCAAAAAACGTACAACTTAAAATTTAGTTTTTTTTTCACAATTTTTGTTCGATTTTTATTAAAAAAAAAAACATTCAAACAAAAGCATAATTAGTTCATGTTCAACTAGCGTTTTAAGAGCTACTGGGGGTCTCATGAAGAGCGTATTTGATCGTCGATGACCGCTTTTTTTAATCGTAGAAGATTCCTTCCACGGGAAAACTGTAAAGCGACTGAGATTCTTCCATAGCACGGCGAAAGACGCTTCTGCAATCATTGTGGGAATCGTTTAAGATGTGGGTAAATATTATCTAACGAGTCTTTCATGTCAAGAATCGTATAAGACTAATGTAGATATTATCTTACAACTATTGATTGTGATTTTGATTGATAATTGTATAATTTATGCAGAGAGTCGTAAAAAATTCATTCGATGATGGTTTGAGGAACGATTGTTGTTTTTTTACTATGAAAATAATCATTTAAAGATTTTCTTAAGACTTGCATATTACAGCCGTACCTAAACAAACAGTTTTCAAAATGTGTCATGCCAATAAAATTTTTATGCGGCGTCAACGCTTTGCAATTGGAAAACCCGATTTTGACAGCTCGTTTAAAAGTGAAGTTGGCCGCTATTGTTAATTAATAATGGTAATTTAGCTATTTTTTGGTCAAGATCCGTTAATAAGGCACAAACCGATATATTGGTTAACAAAATGCAAAACAACAGGTCGATGGTCTGTGGATTTGTAAAGCTTTCGAAAGACGTGGTGGCAGAATTTCGGAAAATATTTTACTAAATAAAATTTAAAAAGTGCAAAAAACTAACGTTGTAATCAAACTATCCCTCCAATACTAAATATTTTGCTTTATTATTTTAACTTTTCTTTAAAATATATACGTGTATTTTTTTGAACAAAAATTACATGATTTTTAATTTTTTTTTATATTTCTTCTTTTCAACATTCACTGGAACTGATAGCGTGAAAAATTTTTCCCTTCGAGGGGAATGCAAATTTCATGGGAACAAAAATTCCGTGGGAACAATTATTCCCCTTTGAATTACCTTTTGTTCATGGGAGTTTTTCATGATCGCAAATATGTGAAAAGGGAAAAAAATTACAAGGGAAAAATTTTTCACGATAGGGGTGATTATGAATTTGTGCTTCAGCCTATTCGACAAATTATTTTGATTTAAAATTTCAACAATTTGCCACGTTGTTCTGGTGTAAGTTAATTTATGATGAAATTTCAAAGCCAACTAAACAAAAAGCAACTATCAGATGTTAAATATTAAATAAAGCAGTGATGCCAACTCAAAGTTGTGACACTCTAAAAAAAACACCCTTTACAAGAAACAGTTAAAAAATCAACGGTTGCAAGTTGTTCACATAATAGAGATGGATTGTATTCACTCTTTAGAACCTCATCTGTAAAAATTTTGTTGTTCAATATTATGGATGTTTATATATAACTGGATATTCATATAACCGAGCGGCTTCTGTCATATACATACTATTAATTCCTGATATATTTAAGGGTGATTATTTTACTAGCTGACCCGACACACGTTATCCTGTCCAAATTAGAAAAAAATGTTTGCGTTCGATTTTTAAAATCCGTTAAAAAGAGGGAAAAGAGTATTTTTAAATTAGAATGTAGTTCATATACATTAGGACGGGTTAATTTTTTTTTTTATGAAGCGTGTAGCAAAAACGTAATCTATAGGTGATTCTGAGAAATTTTGCTAAAGAGACCATAGCTCTAAATCGGGTTTGAAGCCCCCAAAATTCCAAAATAGATATTTTTCCATATATATATATAGAATAATTTAATTAAATTCGTCATAAAATCGGATGGAATTTTCATCACCTTTTAGAATTAATGTTGGAAGAATTCCAATCAATTGTAGTGGGGAATGTAAGAAGAGACAAACTCACTGTTAATTGTTGATGATTTTGTTTAAACTTTGATATTGTTACAAGTAGAACTGTTGCAATAATTCTTATACGCTTAACAGTTTTATTTGATTTAATATCTTTGGTTTTTCTAAAATCTTAATGGATGAAGTTTCCTGATGATCTGGCCTAAGCAACCAGTGAAATGCGCATAGGAATAGCTTATTCCATTAACAATAAATGTCAGTGTTTTTATCAAAAATAAAAATTGGGAATTAAGCACGAATAACCAAATCATTTAAAGTAACTTCTTTTTTTGATAATATGACTAATATTGGAATGTACCTGTGAATTATTTCTTAGTTTTAACATTGATTTATAATTCAAGTATGTATAATTACTTTTATTTAAGTCTAATTTATTAAATTAATAAATACTAATAAACTTGACCCTATTTCACTTTAAAATACCCTTTAAAGGCTCTAACTTTATTTTCTTAAATACGGCAACCCTGGTTGTAAAATTCCTTCCAAGGCCCATTGAAAAGGTCTGCGCAAGAAGCCTTATGATCATTGTTTATGTTCTTTTTAGTTGTCAAAAGTTGTTTACATGTGCATGTATACGTTTATGGTATGCCACACATACACGTTTTTTCCTTTTGCTTTGTATATGTGGTAGTAAATTTTTGACAACTAAAAAGAATCGTTTTTTGTTTTTGTACAAGTAAGCAGACCTGATAGATGGGCCTTGATTCCTTCCTTCAGTAAAAATTATTTAATGAAAATTAAATTTAATGAACTCAAGCCTAACTAAAAAAAATATCAAAATGAAAATTTGTTCTTAAAAAAAGCTATGGCACAAGCTCTAATGTTTACATTTATACTTCAAGTTGTACAAATAAAATGTCGACGAAAATGGACAAAAAACATTATAAATAAATGTATTCAGGTTTTCAAGACAAAGTCTTGACAGAAAGAATACGAAAAAACAGAGGAAAGGAAGCAACATGTAAATAAAATTGAAAATGATAATAGCAGCAAATTTCGAACCACCAGTAGCACTCGATAAAGAATGATGTTTGACTGTTGGCGTGATGCAGAGGTTAGAACACAAAGAATTCTGATGAAAGAATGTGGTGATTCAACCCAGGTTCGAGCCCCAGCTCAGCCAAGAAAATTATCAAACATCAAATATTTCATTAACGCAGTCTGAACACAAAATATTTTTAAGTGTCAAATAAAATAACAGCTGATTTTGAGCAAATAAAAGTATTTGCCGGCAAACAAATATTTGTCCAATGTGAACATATTGTGAACACAAAAAATCAAATATTTTAGCAATTTTTGAGCAAACATTTATTTGATATTACAAAAAAATTGTAAGGGCAAACAACGACAAATAATTTTAGCCATGTTCCAGATAAAAGCAATTTTTCTGTATGTTTTCGGATGCTTTACAGTTTTAAAGATATTTAATAACTATTAGACTTTGCTACCATGCCGCTATTAGCAAATTTTTTTCGAATTTCCGCTAATTTTATCGAATTTTTGCCATTCCTTATAGTTTAAGGCCCGTTTTCACAACTTACCAATAGCTAAAGTTAGGATTTTATCGGCCGTATAAAAAGTACTCCATTATTACAACTTTACTTTAACCTACCAGGTAGGATGAACCTTAATCTACTTTATCGCTCACCTTAGCTTAGAGTAAAGTTTTTATAATGGAATACTTATTATAAGGCCGGTTAAAGTTAACTTTAAGCTATCGGTAAGTTGTGAAAAGGGGCCTTTTTTTGTGTTTTCCCAACATTTTGTTTTTTTAACCACTTTAGCGATTTCAAATATATTTTAGGGTTTATTTCCAAGTTTGGAATTTTTCGTAAATTTAAGCCATGTTTCCGTTACCCATTGTCTTTCAGTTTTTTTCTTTTACATTCACCTGTTCTAACACTATAAGAGATGCTGCTCCACAGAATAAAACAAATATATTAGCTTCTGCGCTCATTTTTACTATTTGTAAAATATATTTTTATTTTTAAACATTATCATTACATAATTATTTAATGCAAATATTTGTTTTAGTCTAAACGCATGGTAAACATTATTAAATTTTTTTTAATTTGAAACTGTTTGCCAACTGTTTTAACAAACAAAAATTGTCAAATATTTGAGCTTAGTTTGAACACTAAACAAAATATAAATTAAGTCAAATTATAATCCTCAAAAGCTTTTTTTTTTTTTTTTTTTTTTAATAGTCTTATTCCTTCATTATTATCCAGGAATATTTTGTATGCACTATCAGAATTTTTGTGGTTTCTAATAGTTGTATACATTTTCTTTACAATTAACTTCATTCCTAGCCAAAGGATAGCTGAAGTAAGCCTCGTAACAGACAAACAAAAATTCTGATAGTGCATACAAAATATACCTGGATAATATTGAAGGAATAAGACTATTAAAGTATAAAAGCTTTTGGGGATTGTAATTAAACAAAATATTTTTTTGTTTCACACAGTTTGATGAAAATATCAGAACAAATTTTTTCGTCAAAAATTTCAACTAAAGCTTCGTTCCAGTGTTGCCACTTTGTGGGTAATTACCCGCATTTGGTATAATTATTACTGTCGTGGGTAGGGCGTGGGTAATTTCTCTTAGGTGTAATTCAGGTGTCATTTGAAATTCTTACTTCAGATACCCAAACCAAGATTCGTTTTGAGTGATGACATTTATCCTTTTTAAATATTGTTGATAAAAAATGCACAGTCTTCTGAAACAAAGTCTCGGTTTCTTTTAAGGAAAATATGTCAATTTCAAAAGTTTGGTAATAAACAGGGAAACCACACTGAACCAAAAATCCAATGAAAATGTACGTTAAGCAAACAAACAACGTTTATTAAAATATTTTCGTTGGCTCAACGAATTATTCGTTAATATAATGAAAATAATACCTAATGAAAACAAAATTTTCATTATACTAACGAATAATTCGTTGAGCCAACGAAAACTATTTTAAAAAACGTAATTCGTTTGCTTAACGTACATTTCCATTGGTTTTTTGGTTCAGTGCATAAATATGCAATTGCATGTTTTTCTTTGTGCGACCAATGAAATCAGAAACAATATATTTATCCGTTTTAGAGCTTTTTATGAATATTGGCATCAATCTTTTAGTGCATATTTTTGCATATTTAACTGTTTGCAGGGCTTTTTTGTATAATTTTTTAAATTTTTTAGCGCATATATTGCCTTTTTGAGGCATATTTTGATACATGTTAATTTTTTTAGATTCCAGCAAGAGCTTTTACAGAAAATAAAAAGTGAGAGCACTATGATGTTTGACGTAAGCTCTTTCGGGTTTAAAAACACCCATTGTACATTTTGAACCTTCCTTAAGCTGTGTTCACACCTATTACATATTTGACGTCCTACATATAACGACTAGTTTTCTTAAAGAATTATCATCTTAGAATAAATTTTAGTAAATAAAGGGTGGTTAAATTGTAAGGGCCGATGTTGATTGTGAACCACACCTAAACGCCAAGTTTTTTTCCGTATTTTATTTGACATTTCTCTATTTCAGACTTTCACAATTTGAACCATGGAGAGATACACAATCCAACAACGTGTTAAAGTTATCCAGACTTATTATGAAAATGGGCGTTCAAATCAAAATGCATACCGTGCACTTCATCTTCAGTAATGAGACACATTTTCACCTCAGTGGATTCGTCAATAAGCAGAATTTCCGCATTTGGGCGAATGATAATCCAAGAGTGATTGTCGAAAAACCAATGCACCCACAAAGAGTGACTGTTTGGTGCGGTTTATGGGCTGGCGGCATCATCGGGCCGTATTTTTTCCAAAATGAGGCCGGTCAGGCAGTTACTGTGAATGGTGTTCGCTATCGTGAGATGATAACGAACTTTTTATGGACCGAATTGGAAGATATGGATGTGGACGATATGTGGTTTCAGCAGGACGGTGCCACTTGCCACACAGCTAACGAAACAATGGCTCTTTTGCGCAACAAATTCAATGGCCGTGTTATCTCACGTAATGGCGATGTCAATTGGCCGCCAAGATCATGTGATTTGACACCGTTGGACTTTTTTTTTTTGGGGTTATTTGAAATAAAAGGTGTACGTCGATAAGCCAGCAACAATTCAAGAGCTAAAGGATGAGATAATTCGGCACATTAACGGCATAGAACCTCCATTATGCCTCAGGGTCATCGAAAATTTGGACCATCGGATGGAGGTGTGCCGCCGTGGTCGCGGCGCCCATTTGGCCGATATTTTGTTCCGTACATAATTGAGTAATACCAATATATCATAATAAAATAAAATTACAATAATTTCCTAAATAGTTTGTGTTTTATTCAAAATCAACATCGGCCCTTGAAATTTAACCACCCTTTATATAGAAATTTTTAAAAAGGCAGCTTAAGTTTGATCAATTTACTAGTCACGCTTTTTTGGATTTTATCGTCAAATATTTGTTAGGTCTGAACTTACCTTTAGATATATGCAAACAAATGTGGAAGTTAACTCATAATCTTAGGAGTTTTATTTTATGTCTTATTAAGACTTGAATGTTAATTTATTTTAAATTAAAATAAGAATATTTACAGTTTGACTAACGTTGATCTTCTTTCAATGAGTTTGTTGTCTTTTTGCTTCTCTGTAAATGTATTTTATTAAATAAAACTTCAATTTTATATTAGGTGTAATTTCATTTAAATCGGGTAATTTTGCTTCAACACAAGTGTAATTTTGAATTTTGCTGGTGGTAACACTGCTTCGTTCACAATCACAGTTACATTTTCACTTGGTGTTTATAATAGAGCAACAATTTTTTTCGACACCACACACATTTTGCATTAAGAAACCGTTTGCAAAATTTTACAATTTTACATTTATTATTATTTTTTACAACATTATGTTAAAATTTTCATTCAAAACTAAATAAAATTTTTTTAAACGTCAGAAACAATTTCATACAAATTGTTGCTGAAGTTCAAGTTGACTCAACTTTAGTTACATTTTTAAAAAACATTTAGTTAAATTTTTGTTCGAAAAATGAAAGGAACATACATATATGAAATACTTTGGAAAGAAAAAAGATAGAAGAAAAAGCGAAATTGTTTCTTTTATTGTCAACAAAGCTTAAAAATTACAATTGTTGTTAAATAAATAATTTATAAAAAATAATAATACTTAAATGTTTTATAAATAATTACTGCCGTATTCATAAAAAATAAAATTAGTTTGAAATGTGTTTTAAGGCAAAATTTTCATACAAATTTTTCTTAAAATGTATTTCAAATCCATTTAAATTTTTATGAATACGGCAGTTAGTATTGTGGGTATTGTTTTGAACTGTTTATAGTTTTTAATCCAAATTTTTATATTTAAATTGGGCTAAAGTTCATCAAATTTAATTTTCATTAAATTATTTTTATGAAGAAAGGAATTTTACATCATGAAAATTAATTGAAATTTATTGATAATATTTCATGCTTGACGGCCGCGGGGATCGGACCCGGGTTTTCACGGACAGGTTACCCCTACATTTTTCAATTGCAACCACTCAAACTCTTCAGAGGGTTTTGCCGTTTAACACTCACAGCCATTGACGATCAATTAATAATTTGATATTAAAATTTTATTTGTGAAATTATAGATATAGAATATTAAATATTAGCACTTGTATAATTTTTATAAGTTCGTAATAAAAATTTACTCCGAATATTTTAGTGTTAAATCACTAAATAATTTGAAACGCAGGTTGATTTGTGAAATTATAGATATAGAATATTAAATATTAGCACTTTTTACATACACCTAATTCTGTTTTACAACTTAGATAAGTTTCGGAAATGCTTTACATTAATAATTCATAAAATAACAACTATTATGATAGTTTTTATAAAAGCCATAATAAATTTTTATCTGCAGTAATGTACAGTTAATTTCATAAAAAAACAAAAGACAATTTGAATTCTAAAGTGAATTTATATAAAAATTAATAAAAAAAAAAATTATACCAACGTCTTTTTTACAACCACTTCGAAATGAAGTTTAATGATATGAATTTGATGTAAGACTGAGCTAAAAAATTAAAAATTTTATTACCAACTCATACAAAAATTTGATGAAGAATTAAAGATTAATGTTTATAAAAGAGTTTTACAAACTTTTTGTTTAAAATTTCAATCCAAAATCTTTTCTATTCGTGTTGAATGAAATGGATAAATTTTGCTCCAAGGTCGTGTTAAATCAAAACCGTGTGGAAAATAAGCCCTTGTAAAAACAGTATTAAGTGTTCATTTGTATATTTTCATTTGGCAATTCTTTGGTAATTATTAAAACAGTAAAAACATACCTTGCAACAAAATTATTAACGCCCGAACACACAACAATTAAAATGAACAGTTTCTCATGACATTTATGACGCGGTTCCAGTAAAGTTGTATCATTAAATGGCAAAACATAATCACTAATATTACGAGACACACTAAAATCCCAATCGACCAGGGGATCTGTAAAAACAAGAGAACCATACAAACAAACGATAAGGTTAGCAAACAAAGAAAACATGCACAGATACGTATGTATTTATGTTTGTATGTATGTATGGATGTAGGTATGTACCCTAAAAACATGTTTGAAATTTTTTGGCGTGATCCTTCTCAGGGAATACGAATCGCTAACCATCGCCTACGCCTTACAACTAGGCGATGAATATGCGAGCGCACACAAGTAGCGGCAATCATCAGTGTTTTTTTATAACTTTCGATAGAATTTTTTTTGTCTTGTAAAGGTAACGGGAAAATAAATTTTTGGTTTCAAGGGAATCGCGGTACACTATGTTCACGCGAATCGCGGTACAGATGGTTAGCGATTCGTATTCCCTGAGAAGAATCGCGTAATCGTCGCCAAACAAGCAATCGCCAAAAAATTTCAAAAATGTTTGTAGGGGAATAAAAGGAGCAACAATTGCATACAACTACTTTTGCAAATCAACACTCCCCTTCCCCATGTAAATTAGTAAAAATAAAAAAATAAATAAACTTACAATGTCTTAATGATGCACCAGAAAACATTAAATTGTAGAATGTTAAAAATAATAACGTGGGAACCATAAAAGCACATAATACAATTCGTGTTAGGCGTTTTCCAATTCCACGATTAAAGTGAAGCTTTCGACGATTATTCGCCGCCAATGTAGATGAGGTCGTTGAGCGTATGGCACCGGCTAATTTTGTACGAAATTTTTTTTTTCTTTGTTGAAACTCAACATGATGAACTTCCCGATCACTGATATCATCAATCGATGATGATGAATTTGAACTGTTCGAGCTTAAAGGTAAAAGCGTAAGTTTCTCAAATTCATAGTGACCCATGATTGTGTATCATTCGACTTTTATTACTAACTTTTAAAAACCAATTTCCTAAAATTTGTTAAAAAAAATTAATTCTTTATAAGCATTTAAGTATAAAAATTTTAACAAAAAAAAAAAATAGTTGTATCTTATCAACTTTTCATTATGAAAGTTACGCATATAAAATGTCAAAATCATCATTAACAAATACCTATTATTGTAGGCAGTGTTACCGTTATGCGACTAAAGTCGCATTTTTGCCCCTTTTTGACTGCCGTGCCACTTTTTTGACCCCTTTGTTTTAAATCCCCTTTTGTACCTTTTTGTAGTTTTTTGTGCCCCTTTTGCCCCTTTTTGAACCAAATTTTTTTTATACTGTCAATCAATGAATCCGAGCTTGAAGAGAAAATAGCATCTAATTTGGAAAAAATTAAAATAATTCAGGAAGTGCTATCTATTAACAATAAAATTTACCTCAAATTTATAGTATATGTATTAAATATTATGAATAAATTAAACCTTAATTTTCAAAACGAATCATCACAATTTATATATTTAGTTTCATCCACGAAAGAAATTGTATTAGAAATTTTTAAAAAAAGAGTATGTTATGCAAACAAATATAGAACAAATTGATTTTGTTGACGTTCTGCATATAAAAGAAACTCTTAATATATATATCGGCCACGAAGCCGAGCTAGAAATATGTACTAACAACATCTTAAGTATATTGTAGCAATTAAAAACAACATTTCAGTTTTTTACCAAAAGCTGTGCAAAGAAATTTTATCAAGAATTAATATTAGCGATAAGAGGCTGAGTTCATTAAAGGTTTTAGATCCAGTATTTATTAAGTCAGCTGAAGACATAAATTACTTTGAAATTGTTACCGTTTTTATTGATATAATTACTAGCCCAGATGATTTTGTAAAAGAGTTCACACTTTTAGAAACCAGATCAAACGATAAAAGCTATGAAGCAATTTTTAAATTATCTAAGCCTGAAACATTTTAGTACGAAATTGGCAATTTAAAAAACTGTTTGGGTGACAATTTATATCCAAACTTGTATAAATTTGCTTCGTATGTTTTTACTTTACCACATAGTAGTGCATTCGCTGAGCGGATTTTTTCTAAGTTAGCATATTTAAAAAATAAAGTGACAAAAATACTGAAAGTAGATACCTGTCAGTCTATGTTATCCGCTTTAAATTTGTATCAAAATGACTTGGAAGATTGGATTCCAAGTGATGAATTGATTAATATATATAGATTTACGTTTTCAAAAAAATTGATATTTAATAGTTGAAGAAACAACATAACACTGCAATTTATAAAAAATGGATCTGTACCAGTAGTGGGATTCTGTAACTTTAAACAATAACAACAGTTGTTATAATTGTCAACCTGTTTTGCTGTTTGCACTAACGATTATGTGATTCTGTAAATTGTTGTTAACAACATAGATAAAAATTAACGTCAATGCCACTGTCAAAAAAATGGCAAAATAACGAAAAACACAAAGAGGAATAAGAAAAAAACAAATAAAACTAAACAGAATTTTTTTTTAGTTTTGTGTTTTTTTTAAAACATAAGCCAAACATTTTAATATTAAATTAAATGTAAATTATTTGATTGCCATTTTCAAGTTAAAATATTTCTTTTAACTAAATGTTTTTATTTTTTCGACATTTAACAATAAATAAACAACACTAAAAAAGTTGTCTTAATTTTTGGAAAGAATTCGCCCTAGCTCCGGACGTATTAAACGTATCAGCTCTTGAACATGACAATTGTAGCGATACACCTGATCAATATTATTTTCATGAACTTAATGGGGAACAAAGACTTATTCTTGAGGAGACAATTAATCTTTTTCCTTCATTTGAAAAACTTGGCCTAGGATGCACAAATTTATTAGAGTACCACATAGACACAGGCAATTCTCTTCCGATAAAATTGAAACATTATCCTCTTTCACCTCCTAGACAGGAAGAGGCATATCGCGAAATAGATAGACTTTTAGCAATGGGAGTAATAGAGGAGTCTAACTCGCCATGGTGCTCTCCAGCAGTGGTGGTACGTAAGCCAGGAAAGGTGAGATTATGCATCGACTCGAGAAGGTTAAATGCGGTTACTAGGAAGGATTCATATCCTTTACCTCATATTGGTGGCTTACTTAGCAGACTTAAAGATACCTATTTTATTAGCGGTATCGATTTAAAAGATGCCTTTCTCCAAATTAAGTTGACTGAATCGTCAAAAGAAAAAACAGCTTTCGTGGTTCCGGGAAAACCTCTGTTCCAATATAAAGTAATGCCATTCGGTCTCTGTAATGGACCGCAAACCATGAGTCGGCTTATGGACCGCGTTATACCTTCACAATTGAGAGAAAACGTCTTCGTCTCCCTTGATGACCTTCTAGTCTGTAGCCCAAATTTTGATTCACACATAGGTCTTTTAAGGGAGGTGGCTGATTGCCTAAAATTTGCTAAATTAACTATAAATATCTCCAAAAGTAAATTTTGCCAACGGGAGATCAAATATTTGGGTTACCGTGTGGGAAATGGTTGTCTTAAAGTGGATCCCGAAAAGGTTGAAGCTATAACCAATGTTCCTCTCCCTAAAACACCTAAACAGTTAAGGCGTTTTATTGGTATGGCTAACTGGTACAGAACATTTATAAGTAATTTTGCTGATCTTTCTGGGTCCCTCACTGATTGTTTAAAAAAATCAGTACAACCGTTTTCATTAACAGACAGAGCAATTCAATCTTTTCAAAATTTAAAACATGCACTCTCTACCGCCCCTGTTCTTGTGCAACCAGATTTCACTAGGGAGTTCATAATCCAGTGTGACGCTTCTACTACGGGAGTAGGAGGTGTTTTATGTCAGGTCGATGGCGATAACATAGAAAGACCTATTGCCTATGTTTCTCAAAAGCTCAACAGCTACCAGAAAAACTATTCCGTTACGGAGTTAGAGTGTATGGCTGCAGTTATTTGTGTGAAACGATTTCGACCATACATAGAAGGCCTTCCGTTTCGCATTATTACTGATCACTCTAGCCTCAAATGGCTTATGTCCCAAAGAGATCTTAGCGGAAGATTAGCACGGTGGAGTCTTAAACTCCAAGGATTCGATTTTAAAATCGAACATAGGAAGGGTTCCTTACACATAGTCCCTGATACCCTATCCAGGCAGGGTGTAGACGAAATACAGTTGGGGGACACCCCTATTGAGTTGAACCTTAATGCCCCCGAATTTAAGGACGAGGAGTATCGAAAACTCCTCGAAGAAGTAGTTAAGAACAGGGATTTATTGCCTGACATTTTCGGTGAGGGAGGCTTTGTATATAAAAAATTAATGTGTAAACAGGGGATTCAGGATGAAGAGGATAATCTATGGAGGGTTTGGGTTCCTAAATCTCTGTCATTGGAAGTAATCCGGTCTGCCCATGATTCGGCCTTATCCTGCCATGGCGGCTATGGAAAACCTTTAGCTTGCATCAGGCAGAAGTACTATTGGCCAACAATGGCTAAAGATGTGAGGGCTTATCTGGACAGTTGCGATCTTTGCAAAATGACCAAATCAAATAGTCGAGTTTTAAAACCACCCATGGGTAATCAATTTATTACAAATCGTCCATTCGAACGACTTTATTGTGATTTTTTAGGTCCATATCCCGTAACAAAAGCTAAGAATACGTATATCTTTATATGCTTAGACCACCTTACAAAATTTATGTTTTTAAAAGCGCTGAAAAAGGCTACTTCAGCCAACGTAATTCTCTTTTACCAGGAGGAAATCTTTCCCACTTTTGGCGTTCCAAATTTCATTCATAGCGACAACGCTAAGCAATTTGTGTCGAAAGAAATGTTAGATTTTTTTTCTTTGTATGGTATTAAACATGTAAAAACCGGTTTCTATGCACCTCAGTCGAACGCTTCAGAACGGGCAAATAGAGAGATAATTACAAAGCTTCGAATTCTTATCGATAATGAAGACACCCATTCTAACTGGGACACTTATATTCCCCAAATACTTTCAGTTTTACGAAGCGACTTTCACTCTATAATTAAATGTTCTCCCTATTACGCCTTGTTTGGCCAAAATATGTTACAACACGGATCATCCTACGATATTTTGAGAAAAATTACTAGCTTAAATGAAGACGATACAGTTGTTTTAAATAGAGTGGACAAAATTAGTAGAATAAGGGAGGAAATTCGTCAAAATTTAAAAAAAGGTTATGAAAGGGCCAGTAAAACCTACAATTTAAGAACTAGACCTACGAGATTTCAAAAAGGACAAATAGTTTTTAGAAGGAATTTTGGTCTCAGCAACTTGGCAAAAGGTATAAATGCAAAGTTTATGAAAAAATTTCTCAAATGTCGAATTAAAAATAGAATAGGGAATTGCTTGTATGACATAGAAGATCTGAAGGGAAAATATATCGGTCGATATCATGCTTCTGATATTAAGGCCTGAATATACCCGGCTTTCGTGGGTCGTGCCACACTGGAGAAAAAAAACAAATGATTAATTATTTTATACTGACACACAGAAAAATTAAAATCGAATTTCTGTTTGTTCGTCTACATGTTTCTAGCCGACCAAAGCAGATTTGTAACGATTTTTTTTGCAGTAATAAAAAAAGTGTATATTGATTTGCATTATTATAAAACCAGTAACTGCAGATGGGGGTTCATCCCATAATCCTATATGTAATTTTGTTTTTGTCTTTTCTCCTTTCTTACAATTAAAATCGGAGTGACAATAAAAGTGCGTAAAATTATTTGTAAATTGTGTGTGTACCTAATTATACTCAACAGATCATATCACTTTTATGCCCATATATGGTAATGTTTGATTATTTTCTTATTTCTTTTATTAAATACTGGTTTTGCAACTTATCTCTTTTTTTTAATTACAACTTCAACTACGCAATTTTTGTAAACCAGAAGTATTGTATTTGGTAGTGTCGTTACGGCAAGTGCAAAAGAATTTTAAATAGTGATTTCAAGTAAAAGAATAAAATTCATATATTTGATGTGAAGCAGAATAAGAGTTAATTTTTAAATAATATTGGAAACTGAGTTCTCCATTTTTAATAATTCCAAAGTAAAACTTATCAAATATTAAAATTTTGTGAAAAGGTAATACAGTTTAAAATATATATGTTTGCAACATATATACAAAAAAAGTTTTTCTTAGTTTCTCCAGAAGACGTGGTTTGCGCCCGATTCACAGTTTGCAGTTCCTTATCTAAAAATTATTCTTTGAAAGCTTTATTTTGAACTTTGAAAGAAGCACAGGGCTGACGTTTACTAATTTTATAGAATCGATAACGAAGAACTCTAGCTGGATAATAATTTGGAAGTTATACCTTGTGGGTGTCCCACGAATTTAATTTAAAACAAAAAAATTAATACTTAATTCTATGGGTGAAACCTTTACTAATGAATTAAAATATCTGAATTTATTTTAAAAACTAAAAACATAATACATAACCATTATTATTCCCAAATTTTCTATATTATGCATATAACGTATTTTAATTATAAATAAAATTTCCTACATATCCCCACTAATTTCTCAACGTAACTAGCTATTAATTTTTACTAAATCACATAATATCTTAAATTATTACTAGAATTTTCTAAAACAAAAAGATCTAATCTGAGAGTATAATGTTTGAAAGTGTAAATATCTTACAATGTAGATACATTTATTGCAAAGAAATACAATATAATAGTCTGATAGTGTTTAAAGTCATTTCTGAAAAATTGAAGGAATATGACTATTACAAAAAAGCTTTATAAAATACATAACTGAAATTTAGCTCATTGAATAAATTCGAAAAATCTAAAAAAATCTTATTTGAAAACCAAATATTCAATAGATTTTAACTGTAATGCTGAATGGCACCTTTTTGCGACATCGCATGGTAAAGGCCCGTGTGATGGAGTGGGGGGATCACTGAAAAGAGCAGCAGCTCATGCTAGCCTTGGTCGCCCCGTAGAAGATCAAATTGTAAATGCTAGAGATCAAGGTATATTTACACAAGGTAAACTCGTTGGCCCATATGTTTGTCAGCTGGTTACCTAAGTTGGAACACCAATGTCAAATTCCGTGTATATGAGCCAAATTTTGTACATGTGTGCGTTAAATTTATATGAAGACAATTTTGACAATTCAGTTCCACTCGGTTATTTTTATAGAGCAGCATGTCTACACACCCAAATGAGTCTACCTTGTGTAAATATACCTTGCTAGAGAACTGTTTGAGTATGCTAAGACTTTGCCCAACATTAATGTAACATTCTGCACTAAAGAAGAATATGAAAAAGAGGAAAAGAAATTGAAAAGAAGATTCAAAAAATCTGTTGCAATTAAAGGAACACAAAGACTCCACGCATTCATACCATTTTCAAGTACAGAAGTAGTTGCCAAAACATTTTCAAATTCTGTGGAATTTGTAGAACCTATTAAGGTTATTAATAAGTGAACATAAAATAATAATAACATGGATAAAAAAAAATTTACAACTTTAAACCCTTTTTTTTAATTATAACTTGTGCAGGAATTGAATAAAAAAAAAATGTATACCCACCACCTGGATAACTATCTTGCCGCGATGTGGTGGCTTAAATGCCGGCTGTAGTATATGCCTTATAACCTGAGTCGGTAAGTCTAGCCGAAACTGGTTATAATGCATAAGCTCTAAGGCCGGTATGACTAAGGGTTATCCATCCATCCATCCCATATCCCAATACCTATAATCCTATCCCCCCCTTTTTGTTTCCCACATCCCCCACTTTTAAGGTCAAGGTGGTTGACAGCAGTGCCGAGGACCTGGATGGCTAGTTAGTGGTTAAATAAACTGGTCGTGAACAGCTTCCCTCTGATGCCGATGGCAAGGGTCAGTTGTAACTTTGCCTAGTCCGCGCAAGCCGTCACTGCGCGCGACGGTCCTTTTCATTACGTGCATACTCGTGGGACCAAAAACTGGACGAAATTGAAAAAACCAAAAAGAAGGACGCGGTCTTAGGACGTGGTGCAGGGAATGTCTCTGACAACTCGGCAGACTCTGAGTCAGATATGGACTCAGACTGGCTGAGTATTCACAGGGATATTCTGCTGCAGGAAAGTCAGTTGGCAACAGAACTGACAGAGACGGACGCGATGGACTCACTAGTCGGCTCCCCATCTCGAACAGGTGCTTCGGAAAGGCTCGGTGATCTAACTCTGGGCTCTGATGATGAGCACGAAATAACAATGATTTCGGCTGATGATCAGGGCCAAAGGGCTGGACCAGCGGCCTCTGAGGTTACACTCGAGATGGAAAGTGGATTGGCGAGTGCATCAAAACACATTGTTCGGCAGGATGCGACAGAACAGGTCACATCAGATAGCCGAACGAGTTTAGAAAAAGCCAAGAGTGGTGTGAGAGCCTCCTTAGCCTTTCTAGAAAAGATAGCTAAGAAAGACTCCTCACTGCACGATGGGCGGGATAGGCATCTGCTGAGGAAGCACCGGAAGAACGTTGCTAGATTCGAACGAATCCACGGTTCTGTCGGTGATATCCTAGGCATTCCCTATCCTGCGGGATACACAGCAAGAGCTGCTGAGGACTCAAAAGTTGTCAGTAAAGACAACGAATCCTCACCAACCCTTGCTGAGGAATCCTCCAAAAAAGGAGCGAAAAGAAAAAAGGAGGGTAATAAGTCCGCACCTGTTCCTCTTAACCGCGACAGCATGGTCACGGCTAAAGGAGCTAAGACTGCGGACGAAACACCCAGTACTAGTCGCGCGATGAGGACTGGGAAAGTCCTGATAATCTCCGATAGTCACCCCCAAAAGGGAGTCACTAAAGGAATTACCGGGACAAACCAGTCAACATCTGCAGGGAAATCGGGTGATCACCGACAGAACTCTGCTAAGCCCCCCAATAAAGGGGTTGTCAAGAGAGTTAGGTCTGGTGATGACCAGAAATCTCCAGCGGCTAAGAGGACTAGTCAGGCTGGTGCCGGCCCTCTTAAGGATCTCCGCAAGGAGACCACTAAGAGGACTGTCTCCAGAGAGGACCAGTCCTCCACGTCAAGGAAGCTGAGGGAGTCGTCGGGTAAGGACGGTATTCTGGCGGCTGTCATTGATCGTATGGATCCCGATGGAAGGATCAGTGTCGAGAAATGGCAGGTGCTAGAGAACAAACTACTCGACGAAATCTTCAGCGTGAAAGGAAGGCCGGACGAAGTATCGTTCAAAGGGGCTGACTGGGCAAGAGGTGTCAAAACTGTCAGTTGCGGCAATCAAAAAACCTTTGAGTTTTTAAAGGCTGCAATTGGCAGGTGTGGCAGCGCTTTCCCTGAAGCCAGATTGGACGTCATACTAGCGTCTGAGTTGCCATTGAGGCCAGTAGTCACGGTGTGGATACCTCCACCTATAAAACCGGTGGAGGTCATACTGGGGTTACTGGACAACCAGAACGATGGTCTCACTACAGGCCAGTGGAAATTGATAGCTTCACTGGGCTGTAAGGAGAACCAAGGGAGAGACTTCAGGTTCGCAGTAGACCAGGAGTCTCTCAAAAGGCTGAAGTCAATGGGAGGGGTTGCTGTGTTCGGGTTGGGGTCTATCAAATTTAGGTTTCCTAAAGATGATAGACCCTAAGAGGCTGAAAGTGGTGCAGATAAACCTGCACCACTGCGAAGCAGCCTCAACCGAATTAGCAACCCACCTCATTGACAACAACGTGGACGTGGCCTTAATCCAAGAGCCCTGGATTAATAAAAACCGGGTAGTTGGATTAAAGGTCACGGGGTATACCTTGTTCGTACCCCACACAGATGATAAGGTACGAACTTGTATACTGGCAAGAACTGAGTTTAAATTTATGATTTCTTATTCTTTCAGTAATGGAGACCTCACGGTCGTGACAGGAGAGGCCAGGGACAGAACGGTTCTGGCACTGGCATCGGTATACTTGCCGTACGAGGCTACCGATCCACCTGGTGATAAAGTACGGGAGTTGGTGGAGCACTCGGGCAGAAGCGGCTCGAGACTGGTACTGGGTTGTGACGCCAATGCACACCACACCCAATGGGGAAGTGCCGACATCAACAAAAGAGGTGAGTCTATGTTTGATTTTATTATTGCCAGCAATCTCTTTATCTGTAATAGGGGGAATACGCCAACGTTCAGAACTAGGGATAGAGAGGCAGTGATAGATATAACATTGACGAACTGTAGGGAATTAGTAGAGGACTGGAGGGTGGCTTTGGATTTTTCCTTCTCTGACCATAGTCGTCTGTCCTTTAGTCTAATGTTTGAGAGGTCGAAAGGGTGTCCGTATAGGAATCCGAGAAGGACGGATTGGGATTCGTTTTCGGGACTGGTGCAAAGGAACCTTAGGGTTACACGGAACTGGGGGTCGAATCCGGCCGGTGTGGAGCAACTGGTAGACACCTTCACGGGTGTATTGACCAGTAGCTATGAGCGATCCTGTCCGTTAAATTTTCCGGGCAGACGCACACAGCCAAGATGGTGGACAGACGAGTTGAGGACTCAAAGGTCCACTGTCAGAAAGCTGTTCAATAGGGCGAAGTATACGCGAAGGGAGGAAGATTGGAGTAACTTCAGGGTAAGTTACGGGAAGTATAAGGGAGATATTAGAAGGGCGAAAAGGGACTCGTGGATTAAGTTTAGCGAGTCAGTCGAATCCGTGAATGAGATGTCTAGGTTCAGGAGAATTTTATCCAAGGACCCGGTAGTCCCTGGATTTATTCAGAGACCGGACGGCTCATGGACGGAATCTGGCTCTGAATCTCTCTGTTTGCTAATGGAGACTCACTTTCCGGGGTGCATGGATCCGGGGTCGGGAGAACAGGCTGTATGTGGTGACCCCTTCTCTGGGTCAGGCTCGGGCGTTGAGGAAAGGGAGACGGTGGGGGAGATGATTACCTTGGATAAGGTAACATGGGCGGTAAATACCTTTGGGTCCTACAAATCGGCGGGACCAGATGGTATCTTTCCGGCGATGTTACAGAATATCGGGAAATCATCACTCCTGTTGTTGGTGGAACTGTTTAGGGTATGTGTGCTGAACGGGTACATTCCTAGAAGGTGGAGGGAGGTTAGGGTTGTCTTTATACCAAAGGCGGGTAGAACCGGTCACTCTAAACCCAAGGATTTTAGACCAATCAGCTTGTCGTCTTTTCTTCTGAAGACTTTGGAAAGACTGATTGATCTACATTTGAGGACGAAGATTGACGCCGGCATCGTCAGCGGTGCTCAACACGCCTATCTTAAGGGTAGGTCTGTTGAGAGTGCGCTGCATGATGTGGTTGGTTATGTGGAGCGGGGTTTGCGAAACAAGGAATACACCTTGGCGGCATTCCTGGATATAGAGGGCGCCTTTAACAATTTGAGGATAGAGGCTATCAGGCAGGCACTGGTTGACCTAGGGGTTCCGCTGTTCTTGGTCGAGTGGATAACTATGATGCTTAACAGCAGAGTTATTCACTCTGACTGGGGAAGTGAACGCTTAAGGAAATCGGTGACTAGGGGGACCCCACAGGGGGGAGTTCTCTCTCCCTTATTGTGGCTCTTGGCCGTCAATGTCGTTCTGAGACGTTTTGACAGAATGGGTCAGAAGGTCGTGGCCTACGCGGATGATGTAGTTATATTGGTGTCGGGCAAGTTTCTGCCGACAATAAGCGACATCATGCAAGGGGCACTGGGCGAACTATCGGCATGGGCTAATGATAAGGGATTGGGAGTTAATCCGGAGAAGACGGAGTTGGTTCTTTTCACTAGGAGGTACAAGGTGGAGAATTTCAGGCTACCGGTGCTGGGAGGATTGGAGCTTAGATTGTCTGATTGTGCTAAATATCTGGGGGTATTTCTGGACAGCAAGCTGTCATGGGGAAGAAATACTCAGGAGAGACTTAAGAGGGGTCTCAATGCCTACTATGCTTGCAGATCATCGATAGGTAGGAGCTGGGGACTCCGGCCGTCAGTAGTGGGATGGCTGTACACTTCGGTGGTTAGACCCATTCTTACGTATGGATGCTGTGTTTGGTGGGAGTCATTGGGATTTGCTAGTCGTAGGAACCTTCTTTCTAAGGCTCAGAGGTGCGCTTCAATTGGCATGACAGGTGCCATGAGAAGTACTCCTCAGGCTGCCCTGGACGTCATTCTACATCTTCTGCCTATTGAGCAGTATGTGATGGGAATGGCGGCCAGGAGCATTCTTAGACTGAGGGAGTTAGGATTGATAGGGAATGTCACGCAGGGTCACTCACGGATCCTGAGTGTGATTGAGGATTGTGGCTACTGCCTGGGACTACCCGGCTCCACTGATTATGTGGGCACCAGGGTGGACTTTGGGCGGTCGCCGGAGGTAATAGTGCCTTCTAGGGAGAGCTGGTCAGGTAGGAGCAGATTATTTAGTGGATTTGCTATTTTCACTGATGGCTCGAAGATGAGGGGCACGGGTGCGGGAGTCTACATTGAGGATCTGGACATCAGAAGGTCATATAGGCTTCCTAACGACTGTAGTGTCTTTCAGGCGGAGGTTCTGGGGGTATTGAGGGCCGTGGAACTTATGAGGGACAACATTGATAGGGGCTCTGAGGTCACTATATATGTGGACAGCCAGGCGGCACTTATGGCCGTAAGGGGCTGTTATGTGAACTCAAAGCTAGTTGATGATTGTAGGAGGGCTTTGGAGGAAGTCTTAGGGGAGTATACGCTAAGGTTGTGCTGGGTGCCGGGTCACTGCGACATAGGTGGCAATGAAGTTGCTGACGGGTTAGCAAGACAGGGCTCAGAGATGGAGGACCCTAACTGTATGGAGGCGGTTAGACCTCCAATAGGCTTCTATTTTGGAAGGATTAGGGAGTGGATTCTGGGCGCGACCAATCGGGCCTGGGGGAACCGGACGGACTGCCGGGTATCACGGACGCTGTGGCCGGTGCTTAGCAAGTCCGATTCGGGGTTGCTGCTGGGCATGAGTAGGGTCAGCGTGAGGACCATGATAGGAATGATCACGGGCCACTGTATGATAGGCAGGATGGCGGTGAGGATGGGATCCGAATTATCGGATATGTGCAGGTTGTGTGAGGACCCTGAGGAGTTAGAGACAGTTGAGCACTTTCTGTGCCACTGTCCCAGGTTGCAGGGCAGCAGGCTGAGGTGGCTGGGCAGTAGATTCCTGAACGAATTAGGGGATGTCCCGGGTTGTGGACTTGGGAGTCTGATAGGATTCGTAATGGGGATGGCCTGGCTGCGCGAGAGGAGGCTGGGTGCTGGCCACACGTAGGTCGAATTTGGTTGGTCAGGATTTCTTTCGGGGCTGGTCCGAAACATTCTTTTCTATCCATCTTTCTTTTCTGACTTGTGCTTTCGCTGTTTTATTTCACCTATTTTCCTTCTTTACATATCTTTCTCTAATTAAGGCGTCACAATGGACCATACCGGTCTCTGGGTGAGGGTGTGAAGGAGACTTCACACCAGCCTTTCAACCTAACCTAACCTAACCTAGTATGTATATTGTAGTAACTACATAGCTCTACATATCTTGAAAAGTTTAAGTGCTACCACTCTGAAATTTTCAGGGTGTTTAGAGAACATAAGTGGCTATTTGCATAAAAAAATACAAAAAATTAAAGGGGGTAATCATTTCAAAAATCTAATTTAAAATTTTTTTTTATTTTTTTTTTTATAAAAAAGTTTTTTTTTAAATTTTTTTTTTTAATTTCTAAAACCCTATTTTTATACCATTCTTATGCAAAAAGAATTTTTTTAATATCTTTTACACAACAAAAGTTATGAACTTTAGAGTGAGGTCGCTAACCCAAAATTTTCAGTTATTCAAAGGTATAGTGTTGCCACAGTTTTCAAAAAAAAAAAACAAATCATTTTTCTTACACACATATACTACTTTACACACTCACCAAATTTTATTGAAATCGGACACGATCGAGAAATTTACCGGTGAAATAAAATGGAAATGCTCAGTAAGAACCATATCGGACATGATATTGGTGTTTTATCATTCTGTAAGGTGTAATACGAGTAAGTAAGTCCATCGCAATAATTTGTTCTTTCTAATTCGGGATAAAATAAACTTTATAATTCTTGAATCAAGATTGATGCAATCTTAGTTCCACTAAAATCATTCTCATTTACGGATTATTTCAAGTACGAAATCGAGATTGAATATGGACAAGTTAAGTATTTCGCGATTGCAAATCTGAACTTTAATCAATCTTTCTGTACTTGATTTAAGAAAATGCATAGAGTTTTCTTTTGAGTGTAGCTAAGCACTGTTCAACCAGCTAATAATAACATACAACTCTTTTTTTTTTTGAAAGCAGTCTGTCCCTTCAATATGAATTATCGGAATTCTACTTTATAACTGAAATTAACTCTTTATAAACTTGGTGGTCGTTTATTTAAATGTCTTCCTCTTAATTATTTTTTAACCTTAAAAATCCATTCGAGTAAACCAAATGTCTATAAAAATATGGACTTAAATGTGCTCTTGTTTTCTTCTTATTGTTGAAAGTGGTATAAGTGCATTTGGAGCTACAAAAATCGAATATTTTTCTAAATAATTAAAATGAAAAAAATCATGTACTCTAAAAGATGATCGTTCGCCATTAATTTTAATTTAACTCCAATGCGAACGCTTAAATATCTCGATACATGACGAAATAAACAATTACTCAGCTACCTAAATAAAAGCGTTTTTTTAAACATCGAAATTCTATTGCCAACACAAATTCGGTAAAACAAAACGATGCAGTGATCTGTCCAATAAGATTTTCCAACCGAAGGGTATTGCGTTCTACAGATTTGTTTCGTATAAATTGTATGAAAATGAAAAGATTTTAAATGAAAAAAATAAGATTGACGCTGTTTTTTAGGTAGCTCAATTATATGGCTGAGCATTCCACTAGTTTTACGACGTGTATTTTGCAGTGGATTGTCAGATACTTATTTTATTTTATTGTATTGCTTTATTGTATTGAAGCTACATAATTAAAAATTTTGTTTGCTAATGAGAATCTGCAAATAAATAGATTTTAATGTATATTCGCATCTAAAAACAAATGATTTGCAACACAGGCGATGTCAGATAGTTCGTCAGTTCAAAACAAACCCTCTCGAATTGACAATTTTTACACTGCAAATTCGAGCTGACATTGATTTTCTTTCACACAACATGTATGCGTTTAGCAGTGGTAAACTTGACAAGCACACTGCTTTATACTTATTCTTAATTACCCCTTATTATATGATCATATTAAGAGGAAAAATAAGCTTTACACACTTCTTTCACATTAAAGTGCTGAGAGAAATTCAATTTCAATAATACTCATGATTTTATTTTCAATTTCCATATACATACATACATATGTATAATAATTATCCAATTAAAGAACGAATGAAAAAAAGAAGAAGAATATATCAAATTATATCAAAATCAAGGCGAATTGACTTAAATCACATTAACTTCATACATTTTTTTTAGAAAAAGACAATAGTTGTTCCAAAGATAATGTTCTCTCATCCCCATTGTTAAAAGTTATTGCAGTTTTAGGAAAATCTAAATTTCTTACACTGAATTTCATAATTATTCGCGAACGACGCCGGCTTACGACAAGTATAGCGAAGTTTTGAGGCACTTGGAGTTAAATGATTATTCAGAAAAATTCTTAATTCTATATCTGCAGCTTTCTCATATATTTCTGATAACTTACGATCCTTAGTTTTTAAATATTTCAGCACAATATAATCTTTTATTAATTGTTGGTTAAATTTAATTAAAACATTTTTCTTGTTGTATATCCAAGTAAATAAAATAATATCCGAAGCAGACTTATCCACTCCATATCTTTCCCCAATCTTAAGTACACTTTTGTGAAGCTCTGATGATGTTAACGTTGATGGAATACCACTTAGAAGTACATACATATATCTAATCTATTTGACTGACGCCGAAGAACATTATTTTCTATCTCCATCTTTTGTAGTTTCAAACTTATAGCCTTCTCAAAGCAGTCAAATTTTTCTGCGCACCTGTTGAGTCTATTGATTACTGCTTCCATTCGCAACGATACTTCTTCCGAAACTTTAGTTGGTAATATATCAAACCGAGCCTCCATAGCATCTAACTTGGCGGCAATATCATTTAGTGATATAGATTGTTGCACTTTTTCACTGGCTGTTTGGAAGGCATAATTCTCTCTGATCAAAAGGTTTGTTATTACTCCAGTATTAAATTATTTTATATTTCTTATTTTTGCTAACATCGTTTTAATTATTGTTCTTTTACCAATTGTACAAATTTTTAACTGGTCTTTCAATTATTTTCATTTATGCCACTTTTTTCTTATATTTGTTTTCCATATAAATTTTATTACACGTTCAGTCACTTGTGTTGTGTAAACAGCACATAAGAAATTCTATTCATTGAGCTATTCAATTAAATACATATTTTCGGACCGCACTAAATACACGTCTTACTCATATGACATCTCCAATGTAAAAAAAAATATGGTGTCATTTTCCTCTATCGTGAAAAAAGTTTCCGCACCGAAAGCGTTGAAGTTTTGTTTTTATTTATCTATTTCATCATTAAATCAGTTACTATGTACCATAATAAGTTGGTTTTTGTTTAAATTCCTCTATAATCTTCAACAATTTTTAATAAGTCTTATGCCAAATCAAATGAGTTTTCAATTTTAAAAATTAAAATGCAGACATAATATGAAGTTTTTTATCAGAACAACATTCCCCTCATGGTACTGGAGTGGTATTTTGCTCTCAAAAAAAGTTATAGCCCTAATTAAGAAGCCTTTCAAAAAAGTATAAATATTATACTTATATGTCGCTCAACAATTTTTTTTGTAAATAACAGGGGTGTGCTGTAAATCGAAAACGTAAATCACAAGAACTTGGAAGTTGTTTTTAAAACACTTTTAATCAAATTTTTATAAGTTTTGTTATAAAATTCTGTTTAATTGAGAAATACTTGTATAATATTTGCCATTGAACTCTTTTATTACAGAAAACTTATTAAAAACGACTTTTAACGTTCTTGCGTTTTGCGTTTTCGATTTCCAGCACACCCCTTTAAATGATATAATTTTTGTAGATAACAACTGCAAAAGATCGACTATTTCAGAAGTTTAACTTAAAATGCATACCACATCTTAAATAAAAAAGATTTTTTTGACAATTTGCCAAATAAAGAATATTAATTGATTTGCTGGTAATTCACAAAAATATATTTCAAACAAATTGTGATAAATTTGAGTCCAAATATTTCCAAAATACTGGACCGCATTTTAATTAAAAAAATTATTTTTTTGCATTGAGCTAGTATTAAGAATTAAGGATCGCTTTTAGTTTTTGTTATACCCGAGGCGTCCTAATATTGGAACCTAAAGCATCTCTCCTGCTTAGTTTATAAACCTTAAATTCAAGACATAAACTCGACTACACAGAAAAAATTATTTTTCGAAATCAAACAAAAAATTTGTAGAATCAAAACATTTTTTGTCTGAAATCGGACCTACAAACAAATTCGCATATCCAAACAATTTATTTGCATTTTGTTTACTGAAAAAACACTGATTTTTTCAAACAAATATTTTACAGAATCAAACAAAAAGCTAAAATTCATATAAATTTCAAACAAATAATTTAGCTAAATCAAACAAAAATTTTTGCACAAGCAATAAATGACGCGCCCTCAAGCTATCACTGAAGGAGAAGATGAAGGCAGAAGAAGAGCGGCGGCTGGCTTTGAGACACATTTTTTGTTGGAATAATTTTTGAACGAAGTCTTGTTTTTCTTCATCACTCACTGTTGCTGCATCCTTTCCTTGGCTAAAGAAGAAGAAATATAACCAAAAACGGCAGCAGACCGACTCGATATGTTTTTCGTCATCATTTTATTTTTGTATTTGACGTATTTAACTAAACAGTTTTCAAAAATTGAATACGGGATTTTGTTTTTCATTTTTTTTACGAACTTTGAAACCAACCAAAAATTTATTTTGTTTCTTATAATGTTGTTGTTGTTGTTTCTGTTGTTTAAAAAGAGTTAAACCAAAGACTATAGATTTATAAAGATATTGCACAACCATACAAAGTTCATACATTTTTCTGTCTATATTAATTTTTCTGGTGGATTTAGCCGCTAAGTCCACTTGTGAGAGTAAATTACAGTATTTATTATTACTCTCAGAGAGCTTTTCTCACTTATCAGTGTATATGTATGTGCACACTCGTGTGTATGTATGTATGTGTATACATTGCATTTAAAAAAATACAAACAAACTAAAAGAAATCTCGTTTTCTCGTTGAAAACACATTTAAATAATAAAACATGTTTTGTTTGCATCCCATTTATGTGCAAATAACATAGGTACGTTAAACCAAATGTGACAGATTTTAATTGTAGGGCAATAATATGTGTTTTATTGTTGTACAGATGAAATTATATCGATTCGCACCGAAGTTCAAATGCTGTTATTGTCTAAATTTAAACAATTGTAGGCATATAAAAAATAATTTTTCTGAAAGAACAAACTGCTTTGTTCATAAAAGATATTTTATGTTTTCTAAAGCGACAAGGCCACACATTAACATGCCTCATCAAACTCTCAATTTTGTAATTATGTAAGTAATAAAAAACTCATGGTTCAATGTGAATTTGATGATTATCAAAATACTTTTAATTTTTATAAAAATATGCCACCAGTTTGATGTGTATGAACGTAATTTCTTTCAATTTTATTTATTTTTGTTTAAATTTTTTTTATTAAAATTGTATTACATATTTGAAAAATTATTGAATCGTTTCCGCCGAAAAATCCAATTTTATTTATTATTACAACAAATTATTATCACAAATTATGCAACAGATTCAAGCTTTGGAAGTTTGTGTGCTCCTTCCGTCTTACTTTTTGAAGCTTGTAAAATTCTTTTAAAGGTCTGCAAAAATTTTTTTGTACAAGATAAAGAAATGAAAATAAAAAATTTATTGTTGAGCAATGCGTAAATTGTATCAAAATTTTAATTTATTCTTTTTGGTTTGCGTACGTATCTACATATGTCCTAAACACAGTATGGAGATGTTAAATTTACTAGTCCTTATATTATTTCGGAAGCATTACATGCAGTCTACAACTGACATAAAATGCTTAACATGGGATCTTCACCTGACAATTTTTTGTCTTACCAAACGTCAAAGTCTATATAAAAAAAATTTTAAAATTTTTGTCAGCGTTTTTTTTTTATGACAAAAAATTGTCAGGCAAAGACCCCATGTAACTTAAACACTAATATTATGTTAGTGTTAAGTATAGACTCATCATGTTAGAAGTTTTCTCATGTTATAACACGGTTGTTAATGCAAATTTTTTAACAACGCTTTTATAACTTCAAGTTATAACTGCAAGTCATGTCAGTTGTAGACGGGCAGTTACAAATAAGAAATATTAAAAAAGATATCTACAAATCATCGATAACATACTGAAAAAGCTAAACATTGTAACCATTAAACTTGTATGAGCCAGCTTATATAAGCAAATATTATAAGAATTAGAAATGTTTCTTTCCTGCAGACAAGCGAAGAGCTTCGCGGGATAGGACAAAAAAATATGTGGATTTCGCTACATACAATATATAGAATGAAATCCAATAAAATCAAACCCATATTATTAAAATTGTTCGCATATTATAATTTTATTTTTATTTATTTATTTAAAAAGTGTTATATTTTACAGCAACTTAAATAATATTCAACAAATTCAGACAAATAATTAAGTATATTGATGACATAGCCTCGTACACGGATTGTCAAAACATGCGCTCTATTTATCAGATATAATTTTGTAACACATATTAATTTTTTTTTGGTAATACTCGTAAAAGTATACGATTCAAGTTTTTAAATCTGAAAAATCGCCAATAAAGCTTTCAGATTATAAAAGGTATTATTAGACTGGAAATAATATGGAATTTTATTAGAAATATTATCATACATTTCTCTTTTAGTCGTATTAAAGTGCTTTTCGGATAGATTGATCCACATTATGCAAATTCTGAATCGAATAACACAAAAGCCTTTAAGTGTGATTTCTAATCTCAGGAAATCAAAAGCCTAAAACCTATTTTAATGTCCCTTTCCGTCAATCAGAGAGTACTCACACCCCTGAAATAGAAATCGCAGATACATATACATATATGTATGTACAATGAAAATGAAGAATATTTTAATGAAGATGCCGATTGCTTTACATCCAACAATGTGCCAATAGAATTAACATCGAGTCGATATTTTGTTGGTTACATATCACAACGAATATCATGCGTTAAATGTCGTATGGATATAAAAAACCCGTGCAAATTTTGTCATATCCTTCAGAAATGTTTGTTCATGCAAAAAATTGTCAAAAAGAATCCGACTTTGGAGGTTTGTGTGCTCCCTCTGGCTTATTTTTTGAAGTTTGTAAAATTGATATAAAGGTCTTTGAAAAAATATTTTTACAAAATAAAGAAATGAAAAGCATAACAAAATTTATTGTTGAGCAATGCGTGAATTGTACTAAAAATTCAATTTATTCTTTTTGGTTTGAGGAGAATGACGTATGTTATAAACACAGGATGGAGATGCTCAATTTACTACTAGTTCTTATATTATTACGGAAGCATTCCACATGGGAAACTTACAACTACAAATTATCAAATATTGAAAAAGTTTAAATCTTAAACCATTTAACTTGTAAAGAGCTCATAAGTAAAATTAATAAATACTCATAGTAAATTCGTTTGATATATAAATAAATACACACATGGTAAGTGCATAATTAAATAATCTAAAAAATGGAATATTAATTCGGTGCAAATCGATGTAGTTTAAGTTTTACAAAAATAAAACAAATACTGTTGCCCTACAATTACACAATCGGTCGCATATGCTCTTACGTAGGTTATTTGCACATAAATTGTTTGAAAATAAAACGCAATCAATTAAAAAAAATACCAAAAACCGGTTTCAACCAAAAAAAAGCACACACACACACTTTGGCTGGCAAAAACAGGTTATTTGCACATAAATTGTTTGAAAATAAAACGCAATCAATTAAAAAAAATACCAAAAACCGGTTTCAACCAAAAAAAAAGCACACACACACACACTTTGGCTGGCAAAAACAGCAAACATGTGTATGTATTAATGCATGTGGTTTCTTCCCAACAAACACGGAGGTTTGATTTCAAATTGAAAGTGATTTGAAATCAAACGTTTTCTCAAACGACAAACGTTTGATAATGATTTGAAAATCATTTGTAAATCATAGCGTTCTCAACAAAAAGGGGAAATTATTTTCAAATTGAAAAAGCCTTTATTTTCAACTTGCTTTCAAACGTTATTCTCAAATGCTTTTCAAATGTGGATTATAATAGAATGTGGAATATAAATAAAACTATTTAATTTTTTTAATTTAAATTTATTATTTATTTAAATAAACTTTGAAATAAACATTCGGTACCATAGCAAAAAGATGAAATAGGGTTCTTTCCGTCTTCTAATTCTTGGAAAGGCAAAATACTTGGCACCTTTTTATTTTGAGGATTGTGGCACCGCGGACGTTCAACAATCTTTCTTCACTTTCCTGTTTTATTATTTTTCTTTTTTTTCGTATTTTTAAACATTGTAATTTCTCACAAATATTTTTTATTTTTCACTAGAAATATACTGTTCACTTTATATTAAAATTTATTTTTAATAGTAAAACACATGTAACCACAAGGAAAAATAATTTAACTTTAATAGCCATTTTTAATGCTTACATTAATTTTTCGCTTTAGTGCTGCCAAGTTTATTTTTGATTTAATTTTAACTTTGACAAACATTTGACATCAAATTGAAAAAACATTTGATATCAAATGTTTATTTTCAAATCATTATCAATTTGAATTTAAATGTTAAATCAAACAATTGAAAAACGTTTGAGAATTGCGTTTGATGTCAAATGATAAAGTCATTTCATATCAAAGGTTTGACTTCGTGTTTGTTGGGTTGCTCTCTTTAGTTCTCTGAATGTGAGCAAGAAGTTTTTGCTTTCTTGTTACTTCCCCCCTCATCTATAAGAAGAAATGTACTAAGTGCAACATCTTTATAAATCTATAGTCTTTGGTATTACCTTTTCACAAAATTTTAATATTTGATAAGTTTTACTTTGGAATTATTAAAAAAGGAGAACTCAGTTTCCAATATTATTTAAAAATTAACTCTTATTCTGCTTCACATCAAATATATGAATTTTATTCTTTTAGTTGAAATCACTATTTAAAATTCTTTTGCACTTGCCGTAACGACACTACCAAATATAATACTTCTGCCCAGCGGGAAAAAGAAGGGGTACGGATGCCTTCTAGAAGGCCTCTGTACTCCTTCTTTTGGATATACAAGGCCTTCTCGCTCCATTCCATACTCATATCTTTTTTACACACGTTGTCATTGCGGAGAAGGCCTTCCGCTCTCGCTTCTTTAGAAGGTACATAAGAATGGCAACGGGATAAAAAAAATAATTGTTTTGCTTTTGCTTGTGCAAAAAAAAACAATACAAAAAATGTTACTCCTTCTCTACTCCCTTCTCATAGAAGCGAGTGTGGAAGGTGTATCTTATGTTTTACACCAAAGAGCCGAGGCCTTCTATGAGGCATTCTTTAGCATTTAGATAAGAATAGGAATTTAATCAAAACAATTTTTAAGCAGGCCTTGTAAAAGGCCTGAAGTAAGAAGGTCTTCTGAGTTTTACCGCTGGGTGGTTTACAAAAATTGCGTAGTTTTTAAAAAAAAGAGATAAGTTGCAAAACCAGTATTTAATAAAAGATATAAGAAAATAATCAAACATTACCATATATGGGCATAAAAGTGATATGATCTGTTGAGTATAATTAGGTACACACACAATTTACAAATAATTTTACGCACTTTTATTGTCACTCCGATTTTAATTGTAAGAAAGGAGAAAAGACAAAAACAAAATTACATATAGGATTATGGGATGAACCCCCATCTGCAGTTACTGGTTTTATAATAATGCAAATCAATATACACTTTTTTTTATTACTGCAAAAAAAAATCGTTACAATTTTACTATTAAATTAAATGTAAATTATTTGATTGCCATTTTCAAGTTAAAATATTTCTTTTAACTAAATGTTTTTATTTTTTCGACATTTAACAATAAATAAACAACACTAAAAAAGTTGTCGTTTACTTAACACAAACAGCTGACTCAGCGATAACAAGTGTTGTTTAAAATGTTACAGAATAGTAAAATCGTTAATTAGCTTGTTAAATTCTTTAACAATGACAACTATTGTTTAAATTAATTACAGAATCGCACTACAGATATTAACTATCAATCCAAGTGCCAAATATTTATGTACATACATATACTTACATATATACATATCTCTATCTATTTAAATGTAAAGTTTTTTTGTATCAAATCATATTATGAACATTTTTTTGTTTTTGTAAGAATTGTTATTACACTATTTTGAGCTCGTTTTATTTACAAGTAATTAGTAACTGTTTTTGTATAAATAATTGAAATAAAAATTTTATGCAACAGTTCATTTTCGTTTACTTGCAAACAAGACATGTATTTTCACGATATATGTATATGTATATGGGTCGTTCTTAAAAAACATAACCATTCTGAATTTTGTAATTTTAAAAAATTAAGTTGGCCAAATATGTTTATAATTGGCCTCATGTGGTTACGGATCTTATCAACAATAGGAATCCATAACCAGCAGAATTTTTTTAAATTTTTGGAGTTTTTACTGATAATAAGTCACAGAGCGGACCGGTAACAGAGGGGACAAATTAACTCAAAAATACCATATTTTAGCTTTTTATTAGAATTTTGTAGAATTTATTTGTCCACTTAATTAGTGTACGCAAAATATTTATAAAAAAATTATAAAATAAATAAAAAATCACTTTACTCACCGTTTTTCAACAGTAAAAGAGTAGACACTGAATAAGGGTACGCACCCGGCCTACAATTAAGTTACTTACTCAACCACGCACTAAACAAGACTGAACAGTTAAAAACACATTTTGTTGATTTTAGCTAAGTTTTGATGGAGAAGCATACGTGTTATAACGTTTAACAAAAATTTTTCAATAAAATGTGTGGACGTAACAGAGGTTACCAAAACCTGGGGACAAGATTTTTCTTCAAAAAAATTATAAAAAAAAATTATTTTTCATCATTCTTTTCTATATGTGGTATTAATATTAATAAATACAAACTGAATAACAAATATTGTAAATATTATTTTTTTTCAATTTTATTTTAACTGAAAATAACTATTAAATTTTAATAAATTGGCTCGGGACACAGGTTTTTGCTAAACCTTTGACATTAAAAATATTTTTTAAGTTATTTTCAGATAACTAATTATTTTTGTTTTATAATATAGTTACGTAGAATCGACAATAATTTATAAAAATGCAGATATTTTTCTATTTTCTTTTTGGAGAAACAAAATATAAAATAGTAAAGTCTGGGGACACCAATTGGTCATGTTTTTTAAGAATGACCCATATATATATGTATATATGTATATATGTGTGATTTCCCAAACAATTTGTATTATATACCTATAATGTATTTTTTTATAAATATGAAGTTTATTTTTTGTTGTTTAGTTTTCGATGAAAATAATTTAATAAATACATACGTTTTTTTTTAAATTTTCCTGTTTTTAAAGTTGCCCCTTTTTTTCTCAGAATTCCCCTTTTTGTGACACTTTTTTTTTGAAAATCCCCATTTTGAAAATTTTGAACGGTAACACTGATTGTAGGTACATTTATTTTATTTATTGCTTTTTATTTTACTCTGCTTACCATTTCATACCCACGAACACCGACCAACTCCTTTATTCAACAAACAAGAACAAATCATGTACATATTTTTGTACTGAAATAAGGAAACAATAAAAAGTTTTTTACAGCTGAAAAAATTAAAAAAAAAGCGACCTTCAATTATTTTTGTGTGCATACGAGTATCTCACACTTTTTATAAATTGCAGTAAGACATAAATTGCATTGCCTTGTTTACTATCTATTATATATATTTTTTTTGCCAATTACTAAATTATTTCATTCAACTTTCTTCTTTCACTTTTGTTATAAATTTTTTGTTTATACTTTTGATGTGATTATTAATGCACCGTAAATTCTTATCACGCGACACTACAAAATATTAAAAAACATAACTTTTTCGGCTCACAATTTCAACAATTGTTGTTATCCGATAAACCGAATATATATTATTTGTTATCAATCACATTTCTGGGTTATTCATTTGATTAGATTCGTTATTTCCAGACAAAAAGTTTATTTGGATTTGTTTTCTGTTTACGATTATTTTTTGCTTTCCTTGTGCTAAATGTGCGCTATTATTGCCATATAAACGAAATGCTTGTTAAAGCTGCCACCTTTTGTGAAACTGTATTGTATATATAAGTTGAGAATTATGAAATCTTTTTTAAAAAACTCGTTACAATCTATATAAAAATTAAAAGCCACTCCATAGCCCTGAGAGGCTGTCAATAATCGTATTTATCACACAGACACGATCGGCAATTCACATGTATACAACAACTTCGTTCGTTTTAAGACATTAGTCTATCATCAGCAGTAATGTTAACTTTTATTTTTTCATTATCTTTCGGCCCTCTTAAAATTACCGTTTTTGAGAAGAAATTACCGTACGCAACGATTTTTAATTAATACATTAATGTGCTGTTTCCAAATGGCAGGCGATTGATTGTTTCATTTGTTAACAGCACATAAGAGCATTATTTATAAACCATTAATTTAAATTTTGGATGCGTTTTTAGAAAAATCTGAATGTAAATTTTTGTCTTAAAATAAATTTTTTAACAAAATTATGGTATTTTTTATGAATAAGGTAGTAAAATAATTTTGAATTTGATCCGTACTTAAAATAATCCGAAAATTATAATTAAATTAATAACGTTGTGGTAATTTCATATGTTTAAGAATTATTGATTTTTAAACAAACAAAAAGTTAAATATAAAATTAATAATATACAAGAGTTATTTCATTTCTCTTATTTTGCACTTATCGGTGTTACGATAACATTTAAAAAAACATATGGGGAATTCACAAGGTGTGCTATTAAGTCATTCTGAAAATCAATTTAACTCAAATCACGCTATTTCAAATCACATGTGCCTACTCAAATCACACGTGTGATATTTTTGTGTCCCGTTTTTGTGTGTTTTGGTGTGATCCTGATTTGCTGAAAGCACACACAGAAACACAAAAACGGTATGACTTTCAGAATACCACAAAATCACACTTGTGATTTTAAAAACATTTTTATCAGCCCAATTATGAATAAAAATTCCCTGGGAGTTTTTTTTCTTTTTCCATTTTACAATTGAATTAACATGAGAAAAAATGGGAGAAGGGAGAAAACTCCCGGGGAATTTTTTATTCATAAGTAGGCTGTATATCTTTAGTTTTAGTATTGTGGTTATTTTGTTGAACCAGCCGCCTGGGTTCGAATCTTAGGTCAGTCAAGAATGAATGATTATCAATAACAATTTTAATTAATTTTCATATTGTAAAATTTCTTTCTTCATAAAAAATAATTTATTGAAAATTAAATATGATGAACTTGAGCCGAATTAAAATATTAAAAAATATCTTTAGTATTTCTAAAATTTTTATGGATAAAGTTTCCTGATGATCTGGTCTAAGCAACCAGTGAAATGCGCATAGGAATAGCTTATCCCATCAACATAAAATTTCAATGTTTTTATCAAAAATAAAAATTGGGAAATAAGCACGAATAACAAAATCATTTAAATTAAATTTTGTATTCCCACGAAAATTATTTTGTTAACAAAATAATAATTTTATTGCTGTATTCATTGATTCGTCATAACTATGCATTACAAATTTAAATTATAAGCGGTAACCCACAGCAGTCATATATATTTCTTGTAATTATTTTAAGAAATATCACTTTACAACTTTATGACTACCTTGTGAATCCCCCAATAATGTTGTTAATTTTTTGTTATAATATTTATCTATGTATTTTTAATTTGAAAATCACATCTCAAAAGTTAAAACTTTAAACCCTTCATATGTAAGTGCGTATACTTATACCAAAAATTTATTTAAATTACCGTATTTTAATAAAATTACCTTGCTACCTTTCGCGGCCCAAAATTACCCTAAAAAAGGGTAACTACCGTACGGTTAACATCACTGATCATCAGTCTCTGTTCAAGCTTTGTGAAAGCCACAGAATAGTAATCTGTGGTGGAAGCAACACCACGCACCCAAGAACATAATATCTATGTGTGCGTGCGTTCCGGGCTAAAATTGTTAAATATTTCGTATTGTACAATTGTATCGCCAATGTGTATATGATATTCCAAGGTGACACAATATACATATTTGCATTATCACGCGACACTACAAAATATTAAAAAACATAACTTTTTCGGCTCACAATTTCAACAATTGTTGTTATCCGATAAACCGAATATATATTATTTGTTATCAATCACATTTCTGGGTTATTCATTTGATTAGATTCGTTATTTCCAGACAAAAAGTTTATTTGGATTTGTTTTCTGTTTACGATTATTTTTTGCTTTCCTTGTGCTAAATGTGCGCTATTATTGCCATATAAACGATATGCTTGTTAAAGCTGCCACCTTTTGTGAAACTGTATTGTATATATAAGTTGAGAATTATGAAATCTTTTTTAAAAAACTCGTTACAATCTATATAAAAATTAAAAGCCACTCCATAGCCCTGAGAGGCTGTCAATAATCGTATTTATCACACAGACACGATCGGCAATTCACATGTATACAACAACTTCGTTCGTTTTAAGACATTAGTCTATCATCAGCAGTAATGTTAACTTTTATTTTTTCATTATCTTTCGGCCCTCTAAAAATTACCGTTTTTGAGAAGAAATTACCGTACGCAACGATTTTTAATTAATACATTAATGTGCTGTTTCCAAATGGCAGGCGATTGATTGTTTCATTTGTTAACAGCACATAAGAGCATTATTTATAAACCATTAATTTAAATTTTGGATGCGTTTTTAGAAAAATCTGAATGTAAATTTTTGTCTTAAAATAAATTTTTTAACAAAATTATGGTATTTTTTATGAATAAGGTAGTAAAATAATTTTGAATTTGATCCGTACTTAAAATAATCCGAAAATTATAATTAAATTAATAACGTTGTGGTAATTTCATATGTTTAAGAATTATTGATTTTTAAACAAACAAAAAGTTAAATATAAAATTAATAATATACAAGAGTTATTTCATTTCTCTTATTTTGCACTTATCGGTGTTACGATAACATTTAAAAAAAACATATGGGGAATTCACAAGGTGTGCTATTAAGTCATTCTGAAAATCAATTTAACTCAAATCACGCTATTTCAAATCACATGTGCCTACTCAAATCACACGTGTGATATTTTTGTGTCCCGTTTTTGTGTGTTTTGGTGTGATCCTGATTTGCTGAAAGCACACACAGAAACACAAAAACGGTATGACTTTCAGAATACCACAAAATCACACTTGTGATTTTAAAAACATTTTTATCAGCCCAATTATGAATAAAAATTCCCTGGGAGTTTTTTTTCCTTTTTCCATTTTACAATTGAATTAACATGAGAAAAAATGGGAGAAGGGAGAAAACTCCCGGGGAATTTTTTATTCATAAGTAGGCTGTATATCTTTAGTTTTAGTATTGTGGTTATTTTGTTGAACCAGCCGCCTGGGTTCGAATCTTAGGTCAGTCAAGAATGAATGATTATCAATAACAATTTTAATTAATTTTCATATTGTAAAATTTCTTTCTTCATAAAAAATAATTTATTGAAAATTAAATATGATGAACTTGAGCCGAATTAAAATATTAAAAAATATCTTTAGTATTTCTAAAATTTTTATGGATAAAGTTTCCTGATGATCTGGTCTAAGCAACCAGTGAAATGCGCATAGGAATAGCTTATCCCATCAACATAAAATTTCAATGTTTTTATCAAAAATAAAAATTGGGAAATAAGCACGAATAACAAAATCATTTAAATTAAATTTTGTATTCCCACGAAAATTATTTTGTTAACAAAATAATAATTTTATTGCTGTATTCATTGATTCGTCATAACTATGCATTACAAATTTAAATTATAAGCGGTAACCCACAGCAGTCATATATATTTCTTGTAATTATTTTAAGAAATATCACTTTACAACTTTATGACTACCTTGTGAATCCCCCAATAATGTTGTTAATTTTTTGTTATAATATTTATCTATGTATTTTTAATTTGAAAATCACATCTCAAAAGTTAAAACTTTAAACCCTTCATATGTAAGTGCGTATACTTATACCAAAAATTTATTTAAATTACCGTATTTTAATAAAATTACCTTGCTACCTTTCGCGGCCCAAAATTACCCTAAAAAAGGGTAACTACCGTACGGTTAACATCACTGATCATCAGTCTCTGTTCAAGCTTTGTGAAAGCCACAGAATAGTAATCTGTGGTGGAAGCAACACCACGCACCCAAGAACATAATATCTATGTGTGCGTGCGTTCCGGGCTAAAATTGTTAAATATTTCGTATTGTACAATTGTATCGCCAATGTGTATATGATATTCCAAGGTGACACAATATACATATTTGCAACAATCAAAGTTCTTTTGATTTTTATTGCACAATGAAACGAAGTGCAATATACTGTGAAATGTGTTGGCAACAATGAACGACGTTGTTTTGCTTCAAGGTTATATTTTGTTTTTAATAAGAGTTGCGCCATATTTTCTTTGAAACCATTGTGCCACTTGTTTTTCACGACATATCTACCAGCAGAGTTCGTATTTGCTCATGGGTGTGCATTTTCTTATATCAATGCGAATGCTCATGCGGGCATGCTCATGCGTGCATACTCATTAGAAGCCATCTTTGTTTTTATTTTCATATTAAACAATGTTTCCAGAAATGCAGTATAATATTATTATGAAATAGTTTTTAGTCAAAAATTAAGGTATTTGGACATATTAATCATTCCTACATAAAGGTATTAAAATAAATAATTTTATGTTAACCTTTACTTCTATTAATGAAGATTTAATTAATAACATTCAGAATATACCAATTGGAATAATATACCAATTAGAATAATAAATATGTTTAATAGTACACTCACAATATTATTACAGTAAGGGTAACAGTTTATTTAAGAAGTATTCCGTTTAATCATTTTTAAATAAATAAACATTTTAAATTGCAAGCAAATTTATTTTAACTGATTCTAACAATTATTTAAAAACTAAGTGCATATTAATTTCAGTTGCAGTTAATATTGTCCGTAGATTAAGTTAAATTCTTTTTTATGTAAAATTAAATAAAAATGTAATTTAAAGGAACGAAAAGTTCATTAAATTTTTACTGTCAAAAATTCAACCGCCAATTCCGTAAAACCAAATGAATATTCAGTTATTTTATATAAATTAATAGTCAAAAAATTAACTAAATATTCCGTAAAAACAAATGAACATTCAGTTATTTTATATAATTTAACTACCAAAAATGAATTTTTACTTACCTATAAAAAGCGATTTGCTTGTTTTGTGTAAAACAATTCCCAGCTTATATTTTTATACCCTTCACCGAAGGTAGAAAGGGTATATATAACTTTGTCATTCCGTTTGTAATTTCTACAATATGGATCCTACGCCCTATAAAGTATATATATTCTGGGTCCTTATGAAAAGCGAAGTTCAAATCCGGTTGTCCGTCTGTCCGTCCGTCCGTCTGTCCGTCCGTCCGTCTGTCCGTCTGTCTGTTGAAATGGGCTTTCCGAAGCCCCCAGATATGATGGGGACTTGGTTGGGGTATCTTTATGTCAGGTATTCTTATTATAATTTTGCTATTGAAATTCAGCCAGATCGGTCCACAAATGGCTGAGATATGACCAAAAAAGCACGACTACCTCTAATTTTTCCCAAAAATCCCTTGTGGTTGTTGTAATTTAATTACTTTTTGCTGTATATCTGGGGAACGGCAAAAGCCCAAGTTTCCAAATAAGGTACACACATTTAGGTTCTCAATACACACCATCCTACAAAATGTGGGCGGGATTGGAGAAGTGGGCGTGGTACCTCCCATAAAAAAAAAATTAAAAATTGTATAAAAACCTAAAATTTAGGGCTGCCATATGTCCTATGGATATGACTTATATATCAAAATATCGGAAATTTTAAGTAGAACATATTTTATAAAAAACTCGGGAAAATAGGTTCAGATACAAAAAAGTTATGACCAAAATAAAAATTTTTTTTTTTTAAATACCCACTTTCGGGAACCATAGATCTCCCCGAGTCCAAGTTTTATAACTAAAGTAAATGGTAAATTTCTTCTTCAACACGTCGGTATATAAATCTGCCAATTCGGTTATAAAATGGCTGAGTTACAACCGAAATACTGAATCCCCAAAAATTACTCTTTTTATACCCTTCACCGAAGGTAGAAAGGGTATATATAACTTTGTCATTCCGTTTGTAATTTCTACAATATGGATCCTACGCCCTATAAAGTATATATATTCTGGGTCCTTATGAAAAGCGAAGTTCAAATCCGGTTGTCCGTCTGTCCGTCCGTCCGACTGTCTGTTGAAATGGGTTTTCCGAAGCCCCCAGATATGATGGGGACTTGGTTGGGGTATCTTTATGTCAGGTATTCTTATTATAATTTTGCTATTGAAATTCAGCCAGATCGGTCCACAAATGGCTGAGATATGACCAAAAAAGCACGACTACCTCTAATTTTTCCCAAAAATCCCTTGTGGTTGTTGTAATTTAATTACTTTTTGCTGTATATCTGGGGAACGGCAAAAGCCCAAGTTTCCAAATAAGGTACACACATTTAGGTTCTCAATACACACCATCCTTCAAAATGTGGGCGGGATTGGAGAAGTGGGCGTGGTACCTCCCATACAAAAAAAATTAAAAATTGTATAAAAACCTAAAATTTAGGGCTGCCATATGTCCTATGGATATGACTTATATAACAAAATATCGAAAATTTTAAGTAGAACATATTTTATAAAAAACTCGGGAAAATCGGTTCAGATACAAAAAAGTTATGACCAAAATAAAAATTTTTTTTTTTAAATACCCACTTTCGGGAACCATAGATCTCCCCGAGTCCAAGTTTTATAACTAAAGTAAATGGTAAATTTCTTCTTCAACACGTCGGTATATAAATCTGCCAAATCGGTTATAAAATGGCTGAGTTACAACCGAAATACTGAATCCCCAAAAATTACTCTTTTTTATAATTAACTTTGTTAAAATATATGTATACAAGTATATATAAATGTTTATATATGAATATAACTTAAGTAAAAGGTAAAATTCTTCCTTAACACATCGGTATATAAAACTATCAAATCGGTTAGACAATGGGTAATTTATGAGCAAAATACTCAAAAAATGGGCTAAAAAACATCAAAATTTGTATAAAAACCTAAATTTTAGGGCTGCTATACGACCTATGGATATGACTTATATATCAAAATATCGGAAATTTTAAGTAGAACATATTTTATAAAAAACTCGAAAAATCGGTTCAGATACAAAAAAGTTATGACCAAAATAATTAACTTTGTTAAAATATATGTATACAAGTATATATAAATGTTTATATATAAATATAACTTAAGTAAATGGTAAAATTCTTCCTATTTAAAAATATCAAATCGGTTAGACAATGGGTAATTTATGAGCAAAATACTCCAAAAATGGGCTAAAAACATCAAAATTTTTAAATTTAAATTTTAGGGCTGCTGTACGTCCTATGGATATGACTTATATACCGAAATCTCGGAAATGTCTAGTAGAACATATTTTATAAAAAACTCGGAAAAATCGGTTCAGATACAAAAAAGTTATTACCAAAATTGATTTTTTTTTTTAAATACCCTCTTTCGGGAACCATAGATCTCCCCGAGTCCAAGCTTTATAACTCAAGTAAATGGCAAATTTCTTCTTAAACACGTCGGTATATAAATCTGTCAAATCGGTTAAAAAATGGCAGAGTTACAACCGAAATACTGAATCCCCAAAAATTACTCTTTTTTTTATAATTAACTTTGTTAAAATATATGTATACAAGTATATATAAATGTTTATATATAAATATAACTTAAGTAAATGGTAAAATTCTTCCTATTTACAAATATCAAATCGGTTAGACAATGGGTAATTTATGAGCAAAATACTCCAAAAATGGGCTAAAAAACATCAAAATTTGTATAAAAACCTAAATTTTAGGGCTGCTATACGTCCTATGGATATGACTTATATACCAAAATGTCGGATATTTGTATGAGTTATAACCGAAATACTGGGGTCTAATCACCGCATACGATATCGAGCAAAATCCATCGAAATTATTTATTTTGGTATCTTGAAACTCGATATCGAATGAAATGTATTGAATTTGAAATAATACCATTCGACATCGAGTAACTCGACATTACATTTATCGAGTTTTCATTCGATACGCCAGTGTCTATCGTATGCAGGGGTGATTAGACCCCTAACTTCCCGAAAATTACTCTTTTTATACCCTTCACCGAAGGTAAAAAAGGTATATATGTATAACTGTAATTTCTACAATATTGATCCTACACCCTATAAAGTATATATATTCTGGGCCCTTACGAAAAGCGAAGTTCAAAACCGGTTGTTTCTAATTTAAAAAAAAATATTTACCAGTTTTATTTAGTTTCTGTCTAATTGCTATGTATTCTGCTCGCACAATGGTGAAGGGTATATAAGATTCGGCACAGCCGAATATAGCACTCTTACTTGTTTTAAATAATTTAGTTAAAAACATAAAATTTTAAAAGTAAAATAATTGCGAAGCTATGTCGGTCATGCTGGTGGTGTCTTACAATTAAGAGTGCTTCTGTAAACATCGTGGTCAGTACAACAAAAGTAACACAAACGTGTGTAACGGGGTAAGTAAATTATAATATTCTCTCTCTCTCTCTCATTAGAAAAACAAGCGGAAAGGTATTTTTTAGAAATTCGGATCTTTTGTGGAGTAAACGAAAATTTTATATATAAAATAACTGAAAATTCATTTGTTTTTACGGAACATATATGATTGCTAGTATTCCCGCGCAGCCACCCGGTTGATTCAACAAAGGAGTGGATCCTGTTTAAATCAATATCAGAGAGACAAGTCTTGTCCCCAAGAGCTCTTCGGCCAAACATTTCAAGTGTCAGATCTCGTCGCAACTACTACAGAAGAGCAATAGCCTCTGGGCATGCCTACCAATGGGCCAGTGGCCAGTGATAACCGCAATTAGGTTTCTTAGGAAATGTCTGGACAGCTGCAATGCCCACCGCGTTTTTTTTTCCATCTATAATGGGCCACCTCTGACTGGCAATAAGGTGAAACTTTTGCGCTATAAGTTGCTTTCTCCCTGGTAGCGAAACACCTGCATTATATGTTTAACCGTCTCGATTCAAGCAAACGCCAACAAATCCGCCTTGCAGTTTCCCTGTATGTCCCCGTATTAAGGGTGACCAATTCTCGATGTAATGAACACATTCTCCAGGGATCTTATGGCCGCTTTGCTATCGGTAATAATGTTTATACCCCTTCCAGATATGTCACAATACCGGATGCGTCTCGCGGATGTGTCATTATCTCGGCCTGGATGACACTGCAGTGGTCCGGCAGCCTCAGTGGAATGCTCCAGTGTAGCTGACCGTAGTATATGCCAGAAGGGACACCATACAGAGTTTTAGACCCGTCCGTGAATATTCGAATCTCATTCGCGGGAATTTGTAGTTCATTATATAGGACCACGTTATCCAAAATGCTTACCCTTAAGCCAGGATCAAAGATTAGCTTGGGTGTGACATAATCACCTTAAGCGCCGGTCACATAATGGGTTTAATAACACTCTTTTAGTCAGTATACATTTTTCGGTTAATTCCCCAGTTTAGGCCCTTTTGCAGCAATATAATGCAGTTGCCGCCTGAGTAGTCCTAGAAATTGTGTTCATCTTCCAGTTGAGTTTGCTATCAATACTAGCCCAAGATACTTGGAGCTGTCAGACAGTTCCAGTGAGATTCCCTTTATCCTCGGGGTATCAAATTTGGGAATTTTGTATCTCCTTGTGAAAAGTACCAGTTCCGTTTTGGCAGGATTTACATCCAGTCTACATCCCTGGCACCATTTGCTAGGACGTCCAATGCGGACTCCATAAGTTCAGACAATAGTCTGGGATCTTTACCCATAGCCAAAACTGCAACGTCATCCGCATACGCGATCGTCCTACAGCACGTCTTTTCCATGGCCCTGAGTAGGGTATTATATTCAGATTCCAAAGTAAAGGTGACAGTACACCACCTTGTCGGGTGTCCCTAGTCGCAACCTTGGAACTGTTCGAGGCGCCCAAGTTGGATCCGACAAGCCTGAAGTGCACGATACTGCAGACAAATTGAATGATTGCTGGGTCGATTTCCAAAAGTCTCATAGCGTTAATAACCGATTCAGGTCTAACGTTGTTGAAATCATCCTCAATATCTAGGAATGCAACTAAAGCAAATTCCTTGTAGTGCAGGGATCTCCCTATGTGGCCCACCAATGAGTGAAGCGCAGTTTCGGTGGACCTTCCCCTTGTGTAGGCGTGCTGAGCCAGTGACAAGGAATTATGTCCCAAACAGATATCTATTTGTGTTCGTACCCAACAGTTATTTTTACCTATCCGGTAAAATAAAAATAAAAAGTATCCGGTAAAACTATTTTGGTAAAAACACGTAGGCCAAATAAAGGGTCCGCCAAATAACTTTTTTTTTTTTTAAATGCTATAAAAAAAACTACTGAATATTTTCTCAAATTTCCTTTTTCATTTTAAAGTACAATCCTTCCGGTTAATAATGGAAAATAATTTCATTCAAATGGCTGCCTCGGCTGGCCATGCAGTAGCCTACACGATCGGTCCAATTTTTAAGCATATTATCGATTGTGTGCAGCTGTATTTCACCAATGGCTTTACGAATATTGTCCTTTTAAGCGTCAATTGTCTCTGGCTTGTCGGCGTAATACTTATCTTTGACGGCACCCCACAAATAATAGTCCAACGGTGTCAAATCGCAGCTCCAAGGTGGCCAAACGACATCAGCTCTGCGGCGGATAATGCGATCTTCAAAAATAAGGCGCAAAACATCGAGTATAGCTTCGGCTGTGGGGCACTTAGCGCAGTCCGGTTGAAATCAAATGTTGCCAATAACCTCCTCATCAATTTTTGTGAACAAAAATTCGTTCAACATCGCCCGATAACGATCGTCATTGACTGTAAAGGCAACTCCTTGCTCATTTTCGAAGAAAAATTGCCCAATTATGCCACTGGACCAAAATCCGCCCCAAACAGTAACTTGTTTTGGATGCAACGGCTTTTCAATGTATGCGTGCGTGTTTTCTGTGCCCCAAATGTGACAATTTTGCTTGTTTACATACCCGCCAAGATCTAAATGAGCTTCATCTGAAAATATTTTTTTTTTGGCAAAATCGGCATCATCTGTAAGTCGATTGCAGGCCCACTTAGCGAATCGAAAACGCATTGGATGGTCAGTTGGCTTCAACTCCTGAACCAATTAGACTTTGTATGGCGTCATACCAATGTCTTTATGCAAAATTCGTCTCAATGATGTCTCCGAAATGTTCAATTGTTGAGAACGACGGTAAATTGATGTTGATGGCGCTTTACGCACACTTTCTGCCACAGCTGCAATATTCTCGGGTGTACGCACAGTTTTTGGCTTTTCACGCTTTGGCTTATCGATGAGGATGCCAGTTTCTTTCACTTTTTTTTACAAGATAACGAACATACGGAGCTGACGGTGCTTCTCTTCTTCAATAATCCGTACGCAATTTTCGCACACATTCTGCAACATTATCATGATTTTCAAAGTAATGTTGAATATTTCCCAGCGTTGTTCAAGCGTATACACAACCATATTCGTTCAGCGGAAGGATAAAACTAATTATCTGTCAAATCAGACATGAGCTAAGTGCTACCATTCACGAAATAAGCACTTGTTGAAAAAAACGTTAGGTGAGGAACCCGTTATATTTTGAATATGGTAAATATAACTGTTGGGTACGAACACGACCAGCATAATTGGTCTAAAGCCTTTTGCCATAGTGTGAGATGTCTTCCCTCCCTTGGGGATGAAGACGATCTTATATGTTGTCTAAGTTGATGGGACATGTGAGAGACTCAGGCAGGCTCTAAATATTGCCAAGAGCCATGGCATCAATATTCCCAGGTTCTTCTGGAGATCCGCTGGGATAAAGTCATCCAGGCCTGGTGATTTAAAGGGATGAAAGCTTTTGACCGCCCATTCCACACGATGGCGAGTTATCGGAATATCAGTGATATCCCCAGCGCCACTAAATGTTTCCTCCCTAGGCAAATTATCAGTGAAACTTGGGAAGTGTGTTTTCATCAGGACCTCAAGGGTGTCCTGACTGCTTGAGGCCAAGGATCCATATATCTTCCGTATATATGATGGAATAGATGGTTTAGAAGATAAAATCTTACGTAGCCGACTTGTCTCCGAGGAGTTTTCAACGTCGCAGCAGAATTTCCTCCATGACTGTCTCTTGGCTTTCCTGATAAGATTTTTGAATCCATTCACTGATGACTTGTAATTGTTCCAAACACCTCTTTCTTTGCGTTTTCCAGCAATTTTCGAATTCCGCCATATGGACGTAGCTTTACTCTTCCTGTCGACATTCGTCAATGACTCCACTACGGAGTCGAGCATGAACACACTGTTTATAAGAACTCTTAAGGAAAAATTTAAATCAATATACATGTGATCAGAAAAAAGAACAGTCCTTTGAGACTTCCAATCGCTAGTCATATTCGAGAACTTATCACTAACAAGCGTAATATCAAGAACCTCCCTTCTGTTAGTCACAATAAAGGTGGGCTCACTACCCCTATTAACTACTGTAAGTTCATTTACTACTATGAAGTCCAAAAGCGACTCACCTCGTGGGTTGACACCCGAGCTTCCCTGACGGTATGATGTGCATTAGCATCAGCACATATTATTAGGGGAATGTTGCGCCTTTTGGCATACGACATTGCCTTCCTGGTTGTGGAGGATTAGCACCCTGGTCATGTGCCATGTAGCAGATCATAAACCAAACTGTTCTGGTTTTGCTTTCTACCGCGACAGTGCAGGTGTCCTTATAGCTGAAATCAGAGAGAATGAAAGCTTCAAGGATGTTTTTGACCATAGCACAAGCCCTGGTCTTACCTTGAACCGCTGCGTACAGAGTACCATATCCGTCTTAACTAAGTCCGCAAACCCTGTCTTTATACAACAATGGTTTATAGATGCATATAAGGTTATCCGTGCCTGAAGCCAATCGGAGGAGAAGGGCAGCTGACGCTGCTTTGGAGTGATGAAGGTTGATTTGTGTAACCTTTATCATAGCTCATCGCTATGGACGACTGTGACGTTGGCATCCTCTGGGTCACCGGAGCTTGAGGCTTCTCTTTGTTATCACCTTTGTAGACTCGGAGGAAGATACATAGTTCCAAATCCGTAGAATATCTTCCCCTGTGTCTTCCGAAGTGACAACAGAGAGTCACTGTTTATTATTACAGTGGCCTTCCTGGACTCTTCAACAGATTCAGAAACCCTCACTACTTTGCAGTCCTGTGTGGGTAGCTGGGGGTTACTGATCCGTATAATTTCCAGGATCTCCTTGGGGTCGGATGACTCAGCGGGGATCTTGGCAATAGATCTGGGCCTTTGCAGTACATCGGCCAGAGGTATTGCCGCGATCTTATCGCCCTGCTAAACTTCCCCCAGGGACTCCATGGCATCATTGTACAGCTACGCTGAACGCTCATCTGCACACGCTATCAATTTGATGTGACCTTGATACCAGCCGGCATCTTCACTTTGTGGTGGTGGTCCAGGGTTACCCCTTAAGGCATTCAGGGACACCCTGCTAAGTGCGACAACAACCAGTTTCCAGTTCTGGAAAGAAATGGTGCCGTAACTGGCGTTGCGGTCAATCATCGCCCAGATGAGGTGGTGGTTTTAAACCCTCTATATGGCTCCTTGAGCTCACCAACTAGTTTTCCACCAAGTCTACTAATGATTTTGTAGGCGGAGCGTCTCGTTAAGATGGATTTATGTGCCTTTGGGGTTTTTTGATAAGTGCCGCAGAGGCTGGGGGAGGTACATCAGAGAGCATCAAATATTTCTTCGTGTGCTCTCTTTGCACAGGTTTCGGCACATGGGAAACTGGATTTCCGGCAGACTGAGTCTGTACCGTAAGGTCCCACCCAAGGAAGTGTTTTTAACAGGTTTTTTTCCCGTCCGGACCTGGGAAGCCTTAGAGGTACCTGGTTTCGAAGAACACTGTACCAACCTTGACCGCCTGAAGCCTTAGCCGTGATGAGTTTTGCGCACTAGCAGCTAACCGTCTAGCAGAGCCCGGCACAACCACCTTGCTAGACGAGGTCTCAGTAGCATTCAACATACTACTGCCTGATACCGACGCTATAGTAGTAGGTTCTCCGCATAGTCATTAGCCGCCTCAACTAGGAGAAACATACGCTAATAGACGGGGGTAGTTCTTGGTACGTACTCGGCTTAGACCCTTCTGGCATGGGAGGACCTACCGGTCTTGACTGACGTCACTACCGTTAGCGGCAAGACGACTACCCATTCGCGAGGGTTGTGAGTGTAGGTATGAAAAAAACCAGAAGCTCCAATTTTTAGACAAATGTACAAATTTTGGCTCATATACACGAAATTTTACGTTTGGGTTCCAACTTAGGTAAACAGCTGACAAACATATGGGCCAACGAGTTTGCCTTGTGTAAATATACCTTGATAATTAGTAATTGGTTTATGCTGACAAATTAGCAACTCTTGATGTCATACGGGCAGATCTGTTGGAAAAACTGATTGGACAGTTGTAGTCTGGGTGTAAGCAAAAAGGTTTCGTTGTTAATTGTGGGCTACTAAAGGCCAGTTTACACGGTAATACAATGTATTACGACATGTCGAAAAATTATGTAGAATGAGAAAAACCTTATCATGTAAAAGCAAAATGTATTGAGTAAGAGAGAATACAAAGTCTGACAAGCGGTCGGTAAATATTTTTTTCTAAACCATTTTAGAAACTTATGTATCAAGGCGAATTCGTTTTTCAGGTGGCGTTGAAAGCACAATTATGCTACTTTTTTTTCTTAATTAGAGAGAGGAATGTCAAAAGATACTTGTGTTTTTGACATATCGACCAACGAAAACAACAAATAAAATACAATGTTGTGTATTTGGTCGTAACTTTTTGTAGTAGTTTGTTTTATATTTTCATCACACCAGGGTGTATTTTTACAGAGTATATTGAATTTGGCAGCAATTTAATATAATCAGCCTTATTATGAATACAAATTCCCCGGGAGTTTTTTCCCTTTTCCTAATTTTAAAATTGAATTTACATAGGAAAAATGGGAGAAGGGAGAAAACTCCCGGGGAATTTTTATTCATAATTGGGCTGAATTACAAAAACATTCCAGAAAATTTTCATGTTGTTTTTGTAAAAATTGTAACACTGTAACCATCTCCTTTTTTTATATTTTTAATTTTACTTATACCATCCTTTTATTTTTTCTTTTGGCTGAAGTGCACTTTACGGGGCGTACGAAAAAAATAAAAAAAATATGCCACCCGATTCAGAATAACCATAATTAAAATTGAAGGGGGCTGAGGCCCGTGGGTCCCCTAGACCCAAAAAACTGACCCACCAACTTTGTGATATGTGTGCATACTCAAATTAAAGGCAATTTGCTTACGATTGCAAATATGTATTTTGTTTTTGTATTCGTATATTATTTTCCTCTCTAGGTAAATGTAAAGGTACGGTCACATATGGCAAACATTTGTCAAATTTTGTATGCCGGCATTTTTTTAAAATTTGTTAAAAAAAATAAAAATTTTATTTGCTGGTCACACTACGCACATATATTTGCCCATTTTTGTTTGTTCAAACAGATATTAAATACCTAAAAATAAAAAATGGGAAAACATGTTTGCCCTGTGTTCACATATAAAAATATTTGCCTAAAAATAAATATTTGAACAAATTGTCAAAAGTAAAAATTAAATAAAAAAAATTACTTTTCATTAAAACTAAAAATTAACATTTTTATGCAAAATATTGAAACTTTTATGATTTTATGGTACAGAAGAGCGAGAACAGCATTTTTAAAAGTAAAAGAGGATTAAGATAACAAATAAAGGGATAAAGGCAATTTGGCGAAGTAATTTCCAGTCTTGTAAGCTAAATAAACATAAATTATGAACCTAAAGCATTATTTGTTACGGTTTTAGACGCAAGCAATAAAGTGTTTTAGACAGTGGATCTATTGCAAATTATAGACCGATCTTCACGAAATTTAGTTAAATGATTTCTAGACATATAAATTGAGTTTGTGCAAAATTTAACGATAAAAGGTGCATTCCGCCACCAATTTACGTTAGTTTTTCTAAATAAATATTGATTTTTTTCGACAGGTTGTTTCACATTACACGGTAATACAAGGTAGTACGACTTTGTAGAATTGTCTGGGCTCACATTATGTAAGTTTTCTTTCAGAAAGTCTGAGTTTATTGGTGAGAGGGGAAGAGAACATGCTTTTTTTTCTCCTCTCTCACCCATAAACTCCGACTTTCTGCAAGAAAACTTTCAAAGTGTGATCCCAGCCATTAATATAATATGAAATTCTCTCCGAAAAAAAATAAAAAAAATTTGAACCCCCTCTGAAATTAAAAACAAAAAAAACCAAAATTAAAATTTAAGGGGCTGGATCCAAAAAACCGCCCCGCCCACTTAGTGGAATGTGTGGGTACTCAAATTAAAGGTAATTGTACAAGAAAAACGAAAATAATAAAATTTTTGGCGTGCGGGACATTTGGGGCCCTCTGGGTAAAAAAAGTGCCCCCATTAAAGGTAATTTGCTCACGATTGTACATATTTTGTATATTTTAATGTTTTATGCTCGATTTTTTAAAAAAAAATTTTTAATTTAAACAAAAAAAAAATTTTTAATTTAAAGGGTGTGTGTGAAACGGTAGCAAAGTACTCATGGAAGTAAAATTTTGACACTATTGAGGTTAATAAAATTTCACTAGCCCTGGGGGCTGTATAAATTTTGACATTAGTGTAGAAATTTTTGACAACCACAAAATAATTTTTTTCATCAAATTTGTTTAAACTAAATAAAAAATAATATGGAAGTAGGACCAGCGGCAAAAAAATTAAAAAGAATTTTACAACATGTAAGTATGTACACATGTAAAAGCTTTCTTGCCCGCACTTTTTGTAAAAATTGTTAATATATCAGAACGAATTCATCAAATAGTTGGGACGATCTCAATTCCAACAGAATTGAAATGATTATTGGTAAAAACTTGATTAATTTATTCATTTTCACAAAACTACTAGTAATTGTTTTTTTATTTATATCAAAATTTTACGTTGTCAAAAATGTTATAATTTCACACAGCACAAATATGAAAATTTTCTACCACAAACAAATTTTATTTCACCATAGAACTTTGCTACCGTTTCACACACACCCAAACAAAAAAAAAAATTTTAATTTTTTTTGTAACTAATAGCCTATTTCCGATGTTCTAAAGAATTCTTTTCTGCGTAGCCGGCCTTCAGCCGGGCGCAAGGATTTTCTCCTCTATGGTATAACAAAAACCGGCATCGCTAACTAAAGCTTCTCTGCATAGCAGGCCTTAGGCCGGGCGCAAGGATTTTCCTTCTATTGTATAACAAACACCGGCTTCGCTAACTAAAGCTTTTCTGCACCTGAAAGATACTTAAGGTACGGTCACATATGGCAAACATTTGTCAAAAAATATCAAATATTTGTTTGCCCTAATCTGACCACAAAATATTTTTGAGGGGCAAACAGAAAAACAGCTGATTTTGGGCAAACAAAATTATTTGCTAGCAAACAAAAATACTCCTAATGTGACCATTGTTCTTACAAAAATTTTGTAAGACCAAACAGCGGCAAATAAAAAAGGTTTAAAATAAAAATTATTGAATAAAATTGAAAAATTAACAAAATTAAATAATTTTTTAATAACGAAAAAACTTATTTATGTAAAAAAATTTTCCTGTGTTCTCTTTTTAGGAAAGAGTTGCGCGGTAAGTAGGTTTCAAGATGTTACAAAATACATTTTTCTTAAGTAAATAGGTAATTTATTAAATATGGGTTCATATAATATATAAGCTAATGCTACGAATAATGCATTGCAAGAATGGCGTATCTATATAAATAGATAAATATTAGAGAGTGTACCAGTTTGGAGTCAGTCGACAATCATGGACCCGCCAAAATAAAATTATATAATGAATTTAAGATTTATATAAAACTTATTAGTGCCGAATAATTCACCGACATCGACATCTTTATGAAATTGTTCCGTCTGGAAGTGATAGTAGCAAGTGACCTACAACCAATTCTCGGCCTACCAAGACAACATTTTGACACGACATACAAGCTATTATAGAAATTATTGCCAAAACCAACATTTATAAGATTATTATGACATTAAAAGCTATTTACAGAAAGGGTATTTGTATAAGAGCTATGGTAAAATAAGGATCGATTACAATAATATTTGGTTAGGTGATAATAGACTGTCTGTGGGCACAACACTTTTCTCCAGAAATAAGTTTTTATGATCAACAAAGATACGCGAAAATTGCAAAAACAGCGATAATTTTTCATATTTCAAACAAGCCATGAAATTGATTAACAGTCCCTAAAACTATAAGGAATGGCAAAAATTCGATAAAAGTAGCTAAATTACCGGAAATTCGCAAAAATTTGCTAATAGCGGCATGATAGCAAAGTTTAATATGCATTTATTACAAATCGTCAAAACTATAAAGAATCAGAAGAAACAATTGCATCTATCACGATCATTCACGAAAAATGGCAAGCCCAAAAATTTATTTGAATTTGCCAAATCGGTTAAAAAACAAAATGTCGGAAAAAACAAAAAAAAAATTTACAAAAATAGCGAAAATCTTTAATATTTCAAACAAGCCATAAAATTGATTAAAAGTCTCTTAAACTATAAGGAATGGTAAAAATTCTGTAAATATTGCTAAATCAGTGGAAATTTGCAAAAATTTGCGATATTTGTGTGAAAATTCGAATTGTTTTCATTTTATAAAGAACATTTGAAACTAAAAACCAAAATTATGTTTTTTTGCTAAAAATATTCTCACATAAAAGAATTAAAGTCGATTCGTTTTACTTTCACTAACCCCTTACCACTCTAATTGAAAACGAATAAAAACAAGTGGAGGTTTATTGCAGAACACAAAAAATAATGAAGTAATCCACTTTCGAGTGAATTCGGATTCTAGAACTCACCGGATTATCTCAAAAATTGCGACATGTACTTTGCGAATTCGGTTAACATCGAAAGCTAGCCGGACGGATGGACATTGTTATATCGATTTAGAAAAGGATGCTGACGAAAAATAAAAATGTTGGTCGCAAGTTCGTCCAAGCAGTTTGGATTGAAATTCAGCACTTTTGGTTCAGTAGGAAAAGAGTTATGGAGCAAAATGTGAAACAACCTGTCGAAAAAAATCAATATTTATTACGGTTTTAGACGCAAGCAATAAAGTGTTTTAGACAGTGGATCTATTGCAAATTATAGACCGATCTTCACGAAATTTAGTTAAATGATTTCTAGACATATAAATTGAGTTTGTGCAAAATTTAACGATAAAAGGTGCATTCCGCCACCAATTTACGTTAGTTTTTCTAAATAAATATTGATTTTTTTCGACAGGTTGTTTCACATTTTGCTCCATAACTCTTTTCCTACTGAACCAAAAGTGCTGAATTTCAATCCAAACTGCTTGGACGAACTTGCGACCAACATTTTTATTTTTCGTCAGCATCCTTTTCTAAATCGATATAACAATGTCCATCCGTCCGGCTAGCTTTCGATGTTAACCGAATTCGCAAAGTACATGTCGCAATTTTTGAGATAATCCGGTGAGTTCTAGAATCCGAATTCACTCGAAAGTGGATTACTTCATTATTTTTTGTGTTCTGCAATAAACCTCCACTTGTTTTTATTCGTTTTCAATTAGAGTGGTAAGGGGTTAGTGAAAGTAAAACGAATCGACTTTAATTCTTTTATGTGAGAATATTTTTAGCAAAAAAACATAATTTTGGTTTTTAGTTTCAAATGTTCTTTATAAAATGAAAACAATTCGAATTTTCACACAAATATCGCAAATTTTTGCAAATTTCCACTGATTTAGCAATATTTACAGAATTTTTACCATTCCTTATAGTTTAAGAGACTTTTAATCAATTTTATGGCTTGTTTGAAATATTAAAGATTTTCGCTATTTTTGTAAATTTTTTTTTTGTTTTTTCCGACATTTTGTTTTTTAACCGATTTGGCAAATTCAAATAAATTTTTGGGCTTGCCATTTTTCGTGAATGATCGTGATAGATGCAATTGTTTCTTCTGATTCTTTATAGTTTTGACGATTTGTAATAAATGCATATTAAACTTTGCTATCATGCCGCTATTAGCAAATTTTTGCGAATTTCCGGTAATTTAGCTACTTTTATCGAATTTTTGCCATTCCTTATAGTTTTAGGGACTGTTAATCAATTTCATGGCTTGTTTGAAATATGAAAAATTATCGCTGTTTTTGCAATTTTCGCGTATCTTTGTTGATCATAAAAACTTATTTCTGGAGAAAAGTGTTGTGCCCACAGACAGTCTATTATCACCTAACCAAATATTATTGTAATCGATCCTTATTTTACCATAGCTCTTATACAAATACCCTTTCTGTAAATAGCTTTTAATGTCATAATAATCTTATAAATGTTGGTTTTGGCAATAATTTCTATAATAGCTTGTATGTCGTGTCAAAATGTTGTCTTGGTAGGCCGAGAATTGGTTGTAGGTCACTTGCTACTATCACTTCCAGACGGAACAATTTCATAAAGATGTCGATGTCGGTGAATTATTCGGCACTAATAAGTTTTATATAAATCTTAAATTCATTATATAATTTTATTTTGGCGGGTCCATGATTGTCGACTGACTCCAAACTGGTACACTCTCTAATATTTATCTATTTATATAGATACGCCATTCTTGCAATGCATTATTCGTAGCATTAGCTTATATATTATATGAACCCATATTTAATAAATTACCTATTTACTTAAGAAAAATGTATTTTGTAACATCTTGAAACCTACTTACCGCGCAACTCTTTCCTAAAAAGAGAACACAGGAAAATTTTTTTACATAAATAAGTTTTTTCGTTATTAAAAAATTATTTAATTTTGTTAATTTTTCAATTTTATTCAATAATTTTTATTTTAAACCTTTTTTATTTGCCGCTGTTTGGTCTTACAAAATTTTTGTAAGAACAATGGTCACATTAGGAGTATTTTTGTTTGCTAGCAAATAATTTTGTTTGCCCAAAATCAGCTGTTTTTCTGTTTGCCCCTCAAAAATATTTTGTGGTCAGATTAGGGCAAACAAATATTTGATATTTTTTGACAAATGTTTGCCATATGTGACCGTACCTTAAGTATCTTTCAGGTGCAGAAAAGCTTTAGTTAGCGAAGCCGGTGTTTGTTATACAATAGAAGGAAAATCCTTGCGCCCGGCCTAAGGCCTGCTATGCAGAGAAGCTTTAGTTAGCGATGCCGGTTTTTGTTATACCATAGAGGAGAAAATCCTTGCGCCCGGCTGAAGGCCGGCTACGCAGAAAAGAATTCTTTAGAACATCGGAAATAGGCTATTAGTTACAAAAAAAATTAAAATTTTTTTTTTTGTTTGGGTGTGTGTGAAACGGTAGCAAAGTTCTATGGTGAAATAAAATTTGTTTGTGGTAGAAAATTTTCATATTTGTGCTGTGTGAAATTATAACATTTTTGACAACGTAAAATTTTGATATAAATAAAAAAACAATTACTAGTAGTTTTGTGAAAATGAATAAATTAATCAAGTTTTTACCAATAATCATTTCAATTCTGTTGGAATTGAGATCGTCCCAACTATTTGATGAATTCGTTCTGATATATTAACAATTTTTACAAAAAGTGCGGGCAAGAAAGCTTTTACATGTGTACATACTTACATGTTGTAAAATTCTTTTTAATTTTTTTGCCGCTGGTCCTACTTCCATATTATTTTTTATTTAGTTTAAACAAATTTGATGAAAAAAATTATTTTGTGGTTGTCAAAAATTTCTACACTAATGTCAAAATTTATACAGCCCCCAGGGCTAGTGAAATTTTATTAACCTCAATAGTGTCAAAATTTTACTTCCATGAGTACTTTGCTACCGTTTCACACACACCCTTTAAATTAAAAATTTTTTTTTTGTTTAAATTAAAAATTTTTTTTTAAAAAATCGAGCATAAAACATTAAAATATACAAAATATGTACAATCGTGAGCAAATTACCTTTAATGGGGGCACTTTTTTTACCCAGAGGGCCCCAAATGTCCCGCACGCCAAAAATTTTATTATTTTCGTTTTTCTTGTACAATTACCTTTAATTTGAGTACCCACACATTCCACTAAGTGGGCGGGGCGGTTTTTTGGATCCAGCCCCTTAAATTTTAATTTTGGTTTTTTTTGTTTTTAATTTCAGAGGGGGTTCAAATTTTTTTTATTTTTTTTCGGAGAGAATTTCATATTATATTAATGGCTGGGATCACACTTTGAAAGTTTTCTTGCAGAAAGTCGGAGTTTATGGGTGAGAGAGGAGAAAAAAAAGCATGTTCTCTTCCCCTCTCACCAATAAACTCAGACTTTCTGAAAGAAAACTTACATAATGTGAGCCCAGACAATTCTACAAAGTCGTACTACCTTGTATTACCGTGTAAGCTGTCCTTAATCAAAGCGAATAGATTTTTCTAAGTGTAACAAATCCTCAAAACAACTAGCTTTTATATACAACACTTTGGAAACCATATGATAAGGCTAAAATGCCAGCTGTTCGATGGACAATTTTCAAATGCCGGTAAGTTTCTTTTTTTTGTCGAATTTTCATTTAACGCGATTTTTAAAATATTAATTATTTTCCCCAGAAAATGGCATCGGCTACACCCAGTTCTTTAAATAGCAAAAGATGGCATAGTTTGCGTCATATTTTGGAAAGGGCTGGACCTTTTTGCAAATCTGACTTTACACCTTCCCCAGATAATCTTGATTTCTTGCAACATACTTGTAAAATTTTAGTTATAGGTAAAATGATTTCATATCATCTATTTTAAGACACAATTATTCATAATTAACTTTATGTTTAAAGGTGCGGGTGGCCTGGGCTGTGAACTTTTAAAAGATTTGGCTCTAATGGGTTTTGGCGATTTGCATGTCATCGATATGGATACCATAGACTTATCCAATTTAAATCGTCAATTTCTATTCCGCAGAACCGATATTGGATCTTCAAAGGCTGAATGTGCAGCTAAATTTATTAACAAACGTGTACCTACGTGTCGCGTAACACCACATTTTTGCAAAATTCAAGATTACGATGCATCATTCTATCAGCAGTTTCATATTATTGTATGTGGCCTTGACTCCATAGTCGCTCGCCGTTGGATTAACGGTATGTTATTGTCTATGCTTAATTATAATGAGGAAGATGGTTCAGTTGATCCTTCCTCCATAATACCCATAATTGATGGCGGTACTGAGGGCTTTAAAGGTAATGCCCGTGTTATATTGCCAGGATTTACGGCCTGCATTGAATGTACCTTGGACCTGTTTCCACCACAAATTACGTATCCTTTGTGCACTATAGCGAATACTCCACGCCTCCCCGAACATTGTATAGAATATGTAAAAATTATACAATGGGATAAGGAGAGCCCTTTTAACACCACTTTAGATGGTGACGATCCACAACATGTGGCCTGGGTGTATGAAAGGGCCTGTGAAAGAGGAAATCAATTTAATATATCTGGTATAACATATCGCTTAGTTCAGGGTGTTTTAAAACACATTATACCCGCTGTAGCCAGCACAAATGCTGTAATAGCTGCGGCTTGTGCCACTGAAGTCTTTAAATTAGCCACCAGCTGTTACGATAGCATGTCGAATTATTTGAATTTCAATGATATTGAAGGAATTTATACGTATACATATGCCGCCGAAAAGTCAGAAAATTGTTTAGCTTGTAGTAATGTGCCTCAAATTATAAATATTGAAGATCCCAATACGACGACTTTAGAGGATCTTTTAAAAATGCTTTGCGACAGTTCCAAATATCAAATGAAACAACCAGGTGAGCTAAGAAATTTTAAATAAAGTATATAATACATATTTACGTATACATATGTACATTAGGGGTATAACTTTTGAACAATTTTTTAAATTATCAAAAAATACCTATCCATGCCATATAGACCATGAAAATCTATGATAAAAATTGGGGTCACTTTTTCGCGGGCGTTGAAAAAGTTCCCCCCCAAATCACTTTGAAGTTTAGTATTTGTATTTTTTTTTGTTAATTAAAAATACATTCAGGGGTGTGCTGGAAATCGCAAACGTAAAACGCAAGAATTTTAAAAGTCATTTTTAAATAATATTTCTGTAATAAAAGAATTTTATGTCAAATATTAAACAAATATTTCCCTATTAAACAGGATTTTAAACCAAATATTATAAGAATTAGGTTTAAAGTATATTAAAAACAACTTCCAAATTCTTGCGTTTTGCGTTTGCGATTGCCAGCACACCCCCGAATATCTCTATTGTAAAAACAAAAATCATTCAGTTCTATTTTACTATTTCACAAATAAGCCTTATACCACCAATTATACTACATCCAAACAGTTAAAATTATGTTAAAATAACACGGAAACTCTTTTTTTGAACAAAATGGAAAAAACGGTTTGGGGGGGAGGTTTTTTATCCAAATTGATCTCAAAAAACTGTTTTCTTGATATATACATCAGTGGCCACCCCGTCGTGATAGGTATTTTTTTTGGTTATACCCCTAATGTACATGTAGTAAATATTTTTTTCTTTTACAAAATTTATACCAAGGCCCATTGAAAAGGTCTGCGCAAGAAGCCTGATGATCATTGTTTATGTTCTTTTTAGTTGTCAAAAGTTGTTTACATGTGCATGTATACGTTTATGGTATGCCACACATACACGTTTTTTCCTTTTGCTTTGTATATGTGGTAGTAAATTTTTGACAACTAAAAAGAATCGTATTTTGTTTTTGTACAAGTAAGCAGACCTGATAGATGGGCCTTGATTTATACATACCTAGGTTTTAAGTCAAAATTTAAAAGTTTTCAGTAGAAGCAAAACAAATTTTATTTAACATAAAAGGCATATAAAAAAGAATTTTTATACTATCCGTTTCATTACCAAAAAGTAGACAAAATAGCACGAAATTGTTACAGCGGTTAGTGATGAATATTATGTGTCGTTTTTCCAAAAAGTGAAAAACTAAGTTGATGATCAAGTACGATATGTTTTTAAATAGGGGTTTTTAACTAAAACGTTTTCTAAATATTTCATAAAATTTGTTAGTACTTTCGATATAAGCGTTTTATATTTTAACGATTTTTTGGGGAAATTTCAATTTGATTTAAGTGGATTATTCCAATTACTTTTATTGAGATATTAATTATTCACTTTAAAGTTTATATTTTCCAAAGTCAAACATAAAAAACATGTAAGTTGATATATAATTTTATTGATTTATTCCAGGAATTACAACAATAATTGATGGTAAAAATAAAACTTTATACATCTCCACAGTTAAAAGTATTGAAGAGCGTACACGTAGTAATTTGACACAGTCTTTAGGTGAATTAGGACTCAAAGATGGTCAACAAATCATGGTAACCGATCAGACGACCCCAAATACAGTAACTTTACAATTAAAATACAATGCCAATGAAGTGGAAATGAATTAAATTCTTAATATGTACAACAAAACTAATAAATAAAATAATAAAACAGCAAAATAAACAAAGTGAAATAAAAACAACAATAAAACAAGTGAAACTCCATATAAAAATAAAACTAAAAAAAAAAAAATTAAACAAGTAAAACGCAAATAGAAAGAAAAAATCAAATCTATAAACACATTAAAATTATTCACTTATTTCATCAATCACTGGCACATTTTGCAGTTCTGAGCATTTTCTTTTCCACATGGATACCTGTTCTTTTAAAACCTTCTCTTTAGCAGCAGCTCGTGTTAATAATACTTTAGCTTTTTGCAATAGTTGCGACTTTTTAATAAGTTGTTCTTTAACATATTTCAATTCATCTTGAATTTGTATATCCATGTTCGATATTCTACTTTTGTTCTCGCAGTGTGGGCATTTTGATTGCAGTACTAATTCCGATTGTAAAGCGGAGATTTTGTCCAATGACTTAGTATACATTTGTTTTAAACAGGCTGTGTCATTGGTTGATATGTCGGAGTTGGAATCCTGTGTTTTAAAAGTAAATAAAAAAGGTATTATTTTTTTGCTTTTTTCATTTAAAATATTTGAACTTACTCTCGACTCACACGATCTTTTACTATTTTTTAAATATTTATTTTCAGCTTTTAGTTTTTCCACTAAATTTCTTAGTGATAATATTGTTGTTTCCGCCGATTGTCCAACTTGGGAATTAAGTTTTAGACTACTACATTTGCATAAATCTTTACGTGCTTCTGCAGAGGCCATTTCTTCTTTCAATGCAATAATGTAGCTGTAAAGGAGTATTTCTTGTTATATTAAAGGTAATTTTATGTTATATTTTTATATTAACTTATATCTATAATTTGTTGTGTTTTTCTACATACTAGTGTTCGCCTTATGGTCAAAATTCGACCATATTTTTTTTTTTTGTAAATATGAAGAAAACATAATTCATCTAAGTATATATGAATTTATTTGTTTCGATTTGGCGAGGGTCCAACCTCCGGTTCATATTTTATCTTCTACGTGAGTTGATTTAATTTTGTAAGTTCAGTATAAAAAATACCAATTGAAAAACAAAAAAGTATCAAAAAGTCTCCTTTATATATTGTCATCCACTCAGGACGTTGTACGTTTAATTTTATGTTTATATGTCTAATATTAACGAAAATTAATCAAAGTATCAGATGTAGAACGAAAAAGTACGAAAAAGCTACCCATACATGTTCTTATTCGCCCAGTTTAATGTATAATTGTATCTTCATAGGTCGAATATTAACGAAAATTCAAAAAGTTCCAGATGAAAAACAAAAAATACCAGCATTTTTTATCTTATAGGTTATCACTCACTCAGGATCCTACACCTATTATAATATTATGTTTCAAAGTTCTATATTATAGAAAATTTAAAAATTATCACATGAAGCACAGAAAAGTAAAAAAAAAAGAAATTTAGTTTCCCATATTTCACCTTTTTTCTCCCCATACAGGTTCCGTTGACAAACAAAGGAAGAAAGCGTTCTTAACTGTTTTGCCTGGTCTGATTTATATAGTCGAAATATACGAAAACCGGTTTCTGAAAAATGTCGAATAATCGATTACCCTAATTTTTTATTATTTGATAATTGAAAATAAATTTTTATTTATTTATTTTGCATTTGTGTTACAATTTTAAACGCTTATAACTCTGAAATTATTGGACAGATTTTAATAAAATATACATTGTGCACTTCTTTGAGTAAATACCTCTTAAATGATGTATATTTTGTTCAAATCGGTTGACATACAGAGGAGGAAAGTGTTCTTAACTGTTTTGCCTTAGCCGATTTATATATACATAGATTCTTAGGTAAATGCGATTTTGATATCTCAGTATTCCTTTCAAATTAGGAAAAGCTATGTTCACTTTTTAAGAAATTCGGTCATGTTCTAGAAATCGAAATGTAGTGGAATTGAAATCGTGCGAGATTTAGATCTCAATTATTTACAAAATGTCTGTAGGTTTTTTCCTGTTTTGTAACATTGGTTCTTGTATAGAAAATTGGTGCTGAAAGTATGAAGTATATACATACATATATTTAAGGGAATATTTAAATAAACTTTCTTTACAGACTCGTTTTCCAAATTTCTTGCGATTTTATATCCTCTTCATTTCGGTTTGTAGAACATGACCGATTGAGTTGAAAGTCTCCATCGATTTCAATTTCATGTGATTAAGATTTAAAGAAGATGCATGATCATGTCGATATTATAATTTATAAGAGATATATGAAAATGCGAGTAAATTTATCTGAGTTATGAGCCAATGAAATAACTTTCAATTTTATGGTAAATAACTTATAGAATTTTTTTTATACATATCGAACATAGCGAAAATGATGTAACCAACAATAGTTTAGATTTTTGTTTTTTAATGAAAATCGATAATTTTTGATCATTTGCATTATCTCTTAAAATCTCATATCTCTGGTAAGTACCGTTACGAAGTAAGAGCAAAAGCAATTTCAAACAAAAACCTAGACTTGAAGCAATGATATTTAGAAAAATCTTCTCATGTAAAATTTTATTTTTGGTGGTTACATCATTTTTGCTATAAGGGCTCGATGTAAACATTTTTGGAGTGATTTTTGTAGTGGGTGCTAAATGGGAGCTTTGGTCAAATATATTTCTAATACAATACAGTTTGATCGTCTATATTTACATAAATGTTGCTTTTGTAAAATTTGGTTAAATATTCATTAGACTAAGGGGGTAATTTTGTTGTTCACTTCACCTTGCGTTGAGAAAATTTTCATATAAAATTTTTTGAATTTTTGAAAATTGAATTTTTGAAAATTGAAAAAATTTTATATGAAAATTTTCTAAATTACATGTCTCTTTAAAACTGAACAAACTAAATAATAGTGTTGTTACGCCCTTTTGCATTTTAGGTGACGATACGTTGCTGTTGTTCATGTAGCAGCGAGACCTGAAGAACAGGTGTTGCCGAGTTGACAATCCTTGGTCGGTGTTCGTTGAACTCTGAGTCGTTTCGATGCGTAGATTGTTGTGGGAACGAACAATATATCGTTACCTAAAATGCAGAAGGCCCTATCTAACATTTTGATAATTTTGCAGAGGCAAAAACTATTTAAAATGATAAACTGATAAGTTGTCTTTTTCTTCTATTGCCCTTGTGAAACCTACCAGTTGTCTTGACAATTGACAATGTTAGATAAAATCGCTAATTTTATTCGATGGATTCCAAAATTTTGAATAGAAATTTGTGTTGATGAAGTTGAATTTAGTGAATTCTTATGATGTGTGAATTTGACAAAAAAAGCGTTTATCGAGCTATCGAACCCCTATTGCGGTTATCCACTTTTGTAACAGTTTGGTTGTCTTTGGTAAATTCACATTGCCATTCTCAACTCAACAGTCAGTTGGCTATTCAGTTGTGTATCGATTTTTTTTCGTGGTTTTGCCGTTTTCAACTTTGTAAAATTTTGGTCGACAAAAATGTTAAATACACACAACTGCCAAAAAGTAGTTGTGTTATTGGCAGTTAAAGTTTAAGTTTTTTAAATTCGATGAAACTCTAAAACAAAATAGAGAAATCGTATGTATAAATTTTTGTAATAACTTTTTCGCTATTTTTAAAAGTTTGAGCGGCTTGTCCAGCTTATTTAGAGAAACTTAGAAATTACTCGCGGAAAACACCAAAGTTTGATATGATTAAAAATTCATGTAAGGAGTTATGGGAAGAGTTTTCAGTGGAGTTAAATATTTTGGGACCACGACAAGTACTTCTCTTAGACACATATAATCTTCTTAATCTACTGAACTAATAAATAAAATTATAATACTCTTGGCACAGGTTTGGGTACACTACAAGGCAAGTATAAAAAAAAACTTGCCTACAATAAAAGAAACTCTTAAGCAACAGGGCGAGGCCTACCACAACAAGTTCCAATAAATTGCCTTGAGGATTCTGTTTCGCAGCTCTTGTTATTGCGAGAACAAGTAGACCAACCGGCCAAGTATTTGGTGTTGAAAATATTCCACCATAAAGTGACAATTTTACTTAATCCGTTGAACCAAAAATACAACCAGCAGAATTGCCAACATCTACCCCAACCAGAAAGAACTCATCAGGCACAAGAAAGTTTCGTTACTTATTATAAGTTCTTACTTGGCACTAGGCAGTTCAAGAGGGCTGGAATCATCACGAATTTGTCTTCTTGTACATAGCACATCTATACAAGAGTTTTCCTTTTCGTCATCATACAATAAATCGACACTAATATCCATTATAAATACTATTTATTTGACACAATGTAGTTTAAAACATTTATTTAATTTTTTAAAATTTTCACTTGTCAACTTAAAACAGTTGGGTATCACAAAACCTAAAATGAGTTTAGTTGTGCATAACACGACCAAACTGAGTTCAGTGGAAACCCCACTATAGGGACTTAACTCTTTAGACAAAATGTACTGATTAAAACAAAGATAGGAATCTCTATTGGAGATTTTATATGGGTACATAAAACAATTACGAACCTATCGTGATCTGACGAGCCATGATATTATGTTAGAAATTATGGTGTACTTCGGCTCCTATTAGCACGCACTTCGGTTCCTATTAGCACTAATTCGTGCTCTTCGTTTTCTTGAATATTTATACCCTTCACCTCAGGTGGAAAAGGGTATTAATAAGTTTGTCATTCCGTTTGTAATTTCTACAATATTGATCTTAGACCCTATAAAGTATATATATTCTGGGTCCTTATGGGGAGAGAAGTTGATTTAACGATATCCGTCCGTCTGTCCGTCTGTCCGTCTGTCCGTCTGTCCGTCTTACGCTTGATATGTGTTTTCCGGAGACTCCAGACATGATAGCGGCTAGGTTGTTTTACATTTGTGTCACATATAGTCTACCATCGGTTGCTATTGAAATTCAGCAAGATCGATCCACAAATGGCTGAGTTATGAGCAAAAAACCACGACTACCTCTAATATTTTCCAAAAATCCCTTGTGGTTGTTGTAATTTTATTACTTTTTGCTGTATATCTGGGGAACGGCAAAAGCCAAAGCTTCCAAGTTAGGTACACACATTTAGGTAGCCCATACACACGATCCTACAAAATGTGGGCGGGATTGGAGAAGTGGGCGTGGTACCTCCCGTATAAAAAAAATTAAAAATTGTATAAAAACCTAAAATTTAGGGCTGCCATATGTCCTATGGATATGACTTATATACCAAAATATCGAAAATTTTTAGTAGAACATATTTTATAAAAAATTCAGAAAAATCGGTTCAGATACAAAAAAGTTATGACCAAAACTAATTTTTTTTTTTTAAATACCCACTTTCGGGAACCACAGATCTCCCCGAGTCCAAGCTTTATAACACAAGTAAATGGTAAATTCCTTCTTAAACACGTCGGTATATAAATCTGTCAAATCGGTTAAAAAATGGCTGAGTTATGAGCAAAAAACCACGACTACCTCTAATATTTTCCAAAAATCCCTTGTGGTTGTTGTTTTTTTTTGTTTGTGCTTTTATTTGAACGTGTTGAATGTTAGGCATATCAAACACACACATGTTTGTACATGATTGGTCGCTTAAATTGAAAAATACGTACCTACATATTAAATAAGCAGAGTGACGGAATATATTCTACTTTAATTGTTTATTTGCATAAGCGTTAATGGATGAGTTGTCTGGGCGGTTGCTGAAAGCAGCGTTGTTGGTAGCTGCCGGGGTTCAAATCCGGCATCCACCTTTTCAAAAAATTTTTTTTAACTTTTTTTATATTCTATATAACGATTTTAAAATAATTCAGCAATTTTTGATTTTTTTGACAATGTAAATATTAATCGTTCGCTTAACTTACATGTAAAACAAAAATCATATTCTATACCTATTTGTTTTTTATTTTTTATTTAATTTGTTTATGTCCTAAAAACGATTTTAAAATTACTTAGGTACCTATAAAGCTTTTCGATATTTTAATTTTATTGGCAATGACACAGTGTTTTATTTTATTTCGGCAAGCATATACGTACCTACATATGTATGTACATAAAAAGTTGTATGTAATTTAAATAAATCCATACTAACTAGTAGGTTAACCTAGCTATTGCAAAGCCATACATATGTATGCACATGAGTATGTATGAATGAGCAAAAGTTATTTATGTATAAAGGCATTGCTTTCGTAATTGTTGTTGTTGCATTTTATTTTTTTTATCTCTTATTGCTGTAGTAATTGTTGTTATTGTGTTTCGTCTAATAAGCTGTTGCTACGTTGATCTCTTCTTGCATTTCTCTTGGTTGCGGTTTTTTTGTTGTTTTTTTTTTATAATCTTTACCACAAGTGGTGGATTTTAATGTGTTTTTTACGCATACACATGTATGTATGTTCATAAAATTCTCTCAATATATTTTAATTTAACGCTTCTTTAATAAAACCGTTCGTAGCTGAGTTGTCTAAGTTCTCGCTTAAGGCTCGTAAGATTTCGAGTTCAAGTCTCCAAAATAAATTTTTTTTTTATTTTTATTAAATTTTTTTATACACGATTTTAAGATTAAATATAATTAAAACTTATATAACGAATTTCAAACATCAACTTTGTCAAAAGAGGAAACGGACTTAGTTATATACATACATTTTTTGATTTTGTCATAGGTATTCTTTTTAAAAACTTCTTGTTCTTATCTCACCATGGTGAAGGGTATTTAAGATTCGGCATAGCCGAATATAGCACTCTTACTTGTTTTTTTTGTTATTACCAGCCAGGGAAACATTTTCTTGTCAGCTTTTTTTATAAAGTAGCAATTTTTAGATTTTTAGTTATTTTGGGCTTCAGCCTTTTAGGGGCCAGTAATTATTGTCGCTAGCTGCTAGAAATGAGCTTTTTTGCACAAACTAAGAACAAAACATTGGCTATTGATAAAAATTATAAAAATTTTGATAGCAGTGCAAAAGGCAAAACAAAAGCTTCTAGTTAATAGGTGCCTTTAAAGACTTGTAAACAGTGTTAGGTTAGGTTAAGAAGGGTACACTTCCACCCGGAGACCAATGCTTTCCATTGTGAATCCCTTCAATGAAAAAAGGTATAGAAAGAGAAAAGTAAAGAAAAGATGTATGAGGTGGATAGAATTTAGAAAGTTAGTAGGTACCACGTAAAACTATTACCCTCTCTACAGTCCCATCAACAGAAACAACCGCACTGTTTCCCTGACAAACCCCAGTAGAGCAGCCGGATTAAAAGCCCTAACATGACAATGACCCGTCAAGAACCCTATAAGTGTTTCAAGACCACCCCGGGGGCCATAGTGCCCTCTCGCGAGTTGGTCTGTCACCTCATTCCTATCAACCATGCAGTGTCCAGGTACCCAACACAGCCTTACATTGAATGCCTCCATGAGTTCCCCAAGAGCATTCCTACACGGAGCGACCAGGCACGATCGCACCGTATAATTTGTCAATGCCCTAAGCGCCGCCTGACTATCGACGTAAATTGTCACCACAGATCCACCCACGATGTGAATTAGTATCTCTTCCGTCGCCCCCAGATCGCTAGGATCTTAGCCTGGAAGACACTGAACTAATCGGAGAGTCTGAATGACCTTTTCACTTCGGTGGCCGTATATATATACACCGGCACCAGTGCCGGTTTCCATTTTGGATCCATCCATAAATACTGCCCACCCCTCAAACAGTCCATTGGGTCCACGCCAAATTTCCCAACCCGGGAACTCCACAGGTGGTGTTACACCGAAGTCCAGGGTCATAGTTCTTGGTCTAACTAAGGAAGACTCGTAAAGTCTAAGTAAGTTCATAGCAGCTAGGATGTCCAGCGCTGCCTGTGGAGTGCTTTTCCTTGCGCCTGTGATGCCAAGAGATGCCCCCCTTTGAACCTTGCTGAGCATCTTCCTATAGATATCCACTCTCAACGGTTAGATTAGTATTTTTTTTTATTTTTGTGGTTACACATTTTAAGACTTTCTTAGTTACAAGATTAGGTTAGTATAGGCCTACCCACCGATGTGTAAATCCAGTTTACCATATCCGGCATCCCCGGTTAACAGTGTTATGTAGCCCACACATAATCCTATACAAATTCTCAAACATGATTTCAATTTTACTTAAAATTAACTTAGATATTCATATTCATAGCTAACTCATTTCCTACTCACTCTTCCAAATGTTTAATTCGCTTCTGCAATCGTTCCGTGCCATCACCCTGCCTCAGCAGATCATTATCCAATTGCAATTGTAAATTCTTTGCTTCTAAACGAATATTTTGAGCTTCCACAGATGACAATTTTTCCTGTATCTTTTCCATTTCTGTGGTTAAAGCATTGCTACCTTTACCCGCCAATTCCATAGCTAAAATTTTACGTTGTTGCATTTCTATGCGGGCTTTTAAAGCTTCTATTATATCACTATGAGGAAATTGCAAGGAATTGGAGACATTGTTATAATGAGATTTACTACAAGGTGGTAGAGAACTGCGCCCTGGAGAACTGCACTCACTACTCGCGCCTGTATATGTTTCAGGGCTTTCTGAGGGTGTATATTTGGCACCAGTTCCACCACCAGCAATGGACGTTTGATGATGTAAGTTAGGGCAAGAGGGAGTTCGGCAACATTTCATGGAATGTTGTACATTGTGTTGTGCAATTCTACCCAATTTTGCTTCCAGAATCTGTTTATCTTTTTCCAAGCGGTTGATGGTGTTTCTAGCGGATTGCAATAGACTTCTTGTTTTTTCTAATAAAGTTTCGGTTTCTTCCAGTTTAGCTTTAAATTTCTCTGCATTTTGTTGCCATCTCTTTTGCTTCTCCCACAAACCCACTTCATTAGCACTACGAGCTCGTTTACTCTCGATTATTACTTTTTGTCTTTGTATTTCGGCTTTGGCATCTTCCAAATCCAACTCCAATTGTTGTACTCTCTTCTGAAGATTTTCACTTTTAACACGGGCATTAAGTTCGGTTTTAATGGAAACCACAGGACGTTTGATCAATTGATTCCGCAGAGATTGATTTAATTCCTTGGCCTGCTTTTCTCTTTGAGTGAGATTTGTTATTTGCTTGCGCAAAGCCTCAAGTTGGGTTTGATATATTTTATTAGTGGCTTCGGCTCTTGTGAGATCATTTGCCAATTTGGCTATTTGATCGGCGGAATAGTTTGAAGAATCATTGATATAACGTTGTTGATCGTCCTGAAAAAAATTAATTAACAATAGAAATTTGTTAAACTTAAAAAAAGAAGAAAACTTACATGGAAGTTATTTAAGGTGTCCATTAACTCATTTATATGTTTGTCTTTCTCTTCCAACAACGAACGCAATTGTTCCAGCTCAGGATTGTGAGTTATTGATGAAGATTTTTCTCGATCTTGCAAAAATGTTATTCTAAATTGAAGAAAAAAAATTAATAGATATTTTGAATACATACTCAATCATAAATTGTAGGTGCAACTCAAGTTCACAAATCTGTAGCGACCTCAAAAATTTCGTTTGCGTCACTGTCTTCTTCATCTTTTTTTCTTAAACATTTGTGAAACTCAATTTCATAAATGCCTCTCCTAAAAATTTTTGAATTTTGAGTTGAGCCTGTTTATGAGTTAGAATTCGATATATAAACATTTTAGTTAGGGAGAGGAAAACGTAACTCCCTTTATTGTTAAAACTTTCAGAAAAACTAGTACAGCAACAGAACAATAATTTTAATATGTTATCTGAAATTTTATGGGGTTTGTCTATGACAAACAAAATCTTATTTAAAAAAAACTCACTTCTCTTTTAATATCTGTATCTCTTCTTCCTTAAGCTTAAATGAGCTCTCCCAGTAGCTGGACTTCTCTTTAAGTTCTCTTAATTGCTTGGAGAAATTTTCTGGCATATCTCTATTATGCTCCAACTCATGTTTTTCTTTAGCCTCATTTTGTCTTTCATCACCAGCACTTTCCTTAACTGTTGGAGTTAAATTTTCTTCAAACATTTCCTCTATCTTTTCATCTGTCATTTCATTTAGACTATTATCTACATTCTCCTCTCCGCCAGCAGCTAAATGTGTAGCTAATTCTAATTTCTCATTCGAATTACGTCTGACACTTAGAGTTTCCAGTTGTGTTTTTAATTCTAATATTTCGTTATCTTTTGTTTTAATATTGAAATTCAAATTCGCAATTGTATTTTTTAAACCCTCAATTTCATTATTCATTTTGTTTAGATTTAAATGATTTTGTTCCCTTTCGGTTTGTAAAATATCTTGATATTTTCCAATGGATTTATCCTTATCAGTAAGGAGAGTATGGAACGACAAAATGGTTTTCTGTGAAAAAATGGTTTCATTTTTAGTTATTTTTTAAGGTTAAGTCAAGCTTAAAGTTTTACCTCTATCACGTCTGATTGTAAACTAGTCGGTTGGCTTTGTTGTTGATTTGGACTGGTATTGTTTTCTTGCATAGAAGACGAAGATTCAGTCTTGATGTTTGCTAACTTTTGCTCCAACTTTAAAACTTGTTGATTTGCATGTGTTAAACTAGAAATATTAACAGAGTAAAAGAGCAATATAAAGTTTCCGTTTTTAGTTCGAAAGAAAAAAGAGAGCTTTTTGATGATAAATTAAAAATATTTTAAATTCGAACGAGTTCTTAAAGTGAAATTGCATTCAAATAACTTTTTAGAAGTTATGAAAATAATAAAGTCCCTTAAAAAGTTGCAAGTTTACCTCGCTTCCGATTTTTGTAATTTCTCTAAAGCTTCTTTGTATTCACTTTCTTTTACAGTCTTTTCAACATCACATTTTTTGTTGTACTCCTCTTCGTCGAGAGTTTGAATAGATTTTGAGTCTTTTGTTATTAGATCAATACCAGTTTGTATTTCAGCTTCAGATGTTTCTCGACTCGTAGTTTCCCATTTTGATTTTGTGCTTTCCTGTTCTAAGCATTTTTCTTTTTCTACTTGATCCTCTATTTCTACACTGGATTCTCTCAGTTCAATATTATCTACTTCCGTTTGTGTTGACCTTTCATTGAGTGCTTTCTTTTCAGGCGATCGTATGGGAGACATATTTTTATCTACCATCTTTTTGGAGACTTTTTGTGATTTTTCAGGTGGTACCTTACGCTCAGCTGGTATGGGAGTATTATCTGTATTACAACCAATTTCTTTGGTTGGTTGTTGTTTAAGATTATTCTTATCTTCCGTATTATCTTCTGGTTTTTCTTCAATCATCTTTTCACTAAATAAAGCCTCTATAGTATGCCAATGTTCAGATTCTGTGGCCATTTTAAGTTTAACAGCTTGTAACTCTTTTTCTAACTCGAAGCACTTTTTCTCCCATTTCTTTAATTTCTCTTCATAGAGTTTACACTGGGTTTCGGTTTTTACCAACTTTAAAAGAAAATAAAGAATTTTTTAAATTAAATTAATTCAACAAAAAGAATTTGGGAATTTATTTCTCATGGTGAGTACATTTATTATATACATTTTCATATTATTTGAATGTGTATTCTAAGTCAAATTACAATCCTCAAAAGCTTTTATAATTTAATAGTCTTATTCCTTCAATATTTTCCAGGAATTCACTATCAGAATTTTGTTTGTTTGTATATTTCTATTACGAGGCTTACTTTAGCAATCCTCTGGTTAGCAATGAGGTAAATTGTAAAGAAAATTTATAAAACTATCAGATACCAGCAGAATGTAATGCATTTTCTGGCCCGCTACGGACTTTGTCAGAATTATTTGTATCTTATAACTGGATAGTGCCTATTGTAAAAAAAAAAATATTCCTGAAAAATATTGAAGGAATAATACTATTAAGCGGCTAATACACTTGCAATAAAATTGTTTAATTTTACGTATTTTACAATTATATCGCCAATTTGTATGTGATATTCGAAGGTGGCACAATATATTGGCAACAATCAAAAGACTTTTGATTTTTATTGCACAACGAAATTAAAGTGATGTATGTTGGCAACATTGTACAATCCCTGCAAATATTATTGGACTACCTGATCCAATTTCATGAAATGGACTACTACATGGACTGGTCCGATGTAGTGCAAGCATGGATCATGTCATTGTTAAAAAGTGTTTGTAGTGAGACGACATGTCTTCGTTTTTTAACGACATGTTTTCGTTTTTAAACGACAATGGAGTAGTTTTAAAACTACTCCTTTGTAGTGCAAAGATGGGTTATATGGTCCTGTCCTAGTACATCGTAATGTTAAATAGACCATATTTTTTCCATACGCTTGGGTTACTTTTGGACTAGTCCTAGTCCCTTGTGGGCTACTCTTTACACGCGTGTTTGGACTGGTCCTATTATTTGCAGGGATGCTGTTTATGTTATTCCTATGGTTTATGTTCACCATTTTATTGAATGAATAAAACCATTGTGCGACTCATTGCATAATATAGGACAAAATGGAAATAATATTACGAATTACGAAAAATTGTATGACAATTATTATACAAATAATGCTCTATTAATCAGAATTTTTTAAAAAAATTGTAAAAATTAGATTAAAAGTTTAATAGAAAGGACTGCCAAATTCTTTCGTTTTACGTTTTTGATTTCCTTGACACCAGTGTTGCCAAAACTTCAATTTGTTAAATAAGAATAAACGTTATTTAATATTTTGAAAGATACATATTTAAAAAATTAAATCATCGACAAATTTTATTTCGTTAATGTTCAACTCATAGGAATCACTCGTGCGTATTAGTTTTAAATAATTTGAAGTTAAATCATAATCACGACAACATTTATCCAACCTTTTGATTCCAGATCTACAATAAAAAACAAGTAAGATAATATAGTCGGTCAACCCCGACTATATGATACCCTACACCTCATTAGAACCTTTGTACCAAATTTTATTAAATTATCTGCAAATTTTCGATCTGTACTGTACGCACAAGGTTTACATGGACAGCCAGCCAGCCGGAGAAACATCGTTAATTCGATTAGAAAGTTGTTCTGAATCAATCGGTATACGAAAAGGTGGGCTAAGGAGAAATATTTTAAGGTGTTACAAACATCAGCATAAACGCATAGTACCCTCTCCGCTATTGTGGTGTTGGTATAAATATTTTATTCATTGATAAAATCGAATTAACGGTTGCTAAATGTAACCTATTTCTCAAATTCCTTTAACGATGTTTACTTGGCGAAATACCCTCTCTACTTCAGCATTAGACCATGGAAGTGAGAGCAACGTTATAGTAAATTCTAAAATTTCTAAAAAAATTTTGTTGCCGCCTGCATCTCTTTATTGAAATACATACTTGCAACTAGAAAGAAACACCGATGTTTGCGTTTTTATAAATTTAATATTGGAATACTGTTCCTTTATTTTGAAAGATGTTTCATTATAGCGATTTTCAACATTTGTAAAAGTTGTGATTTAAATTAAAGGCGTTTTAATTGCTAAAAATGTTTATTTTGCTTTTATAAATTTTTATAATAAAATAAAAATTATTCTTTTAAAAGAAAAACGGCATGGAAATGGCTAAACGCATTTTTTAATGGCTAAACAGGGTAAACAATGGCTAAATCTAGCCACTAAGTGGCTAAATTGGCAACACTGCATGACACCCCTGTATAAAATCATTTGAGGATTGTAATTTGACTTAGAAAACACATTCGAATAATATGAAAATTTATATACGGACCAATTATGAATAAAAATTTCCCGGGAGTTTTTTCCCTTTTCCCAATTTTACAATTGAATTACCATAAGAAAAATAGGAGAAGCGAGAAAACTCCCGGGGAATTTTTATTCATAATTGGGCTGATATTAAATTATTTTCTTTTTTAAATAAGGCAAGTCGTAAATCTTTACCTTAATAACTTTTTGATTCTCTTCCATTTCTAAATTATATTCCTTTAAAGCAGCTTTAATTACTTCCTCTATATAGTCATTTAATAATTCAGTTTTATTAATTGTGTTGTCATCGATTAAATTGGATTTTTTAAGAAAATTGCTGTAGGCATAAACAAAATTAGTTAGGAAGACCAAAGGAGTAAATTTGGCGTATTTTTCTTTTAGGCAACATAAGGATTTTTGTAAAAATCTAAAATAAAAAAAAAAAAAATAAAATTAAAATTGAATTTTTCATAATATTTTTAAAACTAAAATACTTGATCTTAATATTGTTATTTTGGCGTTCTGTTTGGAAGCTTTTGTTTAAGTCCTCTATTACATGGTTCCGACTTATTAGGTCCTGTTCTGCGTTCTCGAATTTTAGTTTAAGAGAGTCACGTTGATTTCTTACATGATTTAGTTCTAATTTAGCTTGGAAATTAAAAAATTTAAATAAAAGGAAATCAAAAAGAAAAAGAAAAATCCTTACCAGCATCCAAATCTCTTTGAATTTTACTCAGTAACAATTTCTCCTCCGTAGAACTTTGTAGATCTGCTACTAAATGTCTTAAATTAACATGATTATCGGTAATATCATTAAGCAATCTTTGCTGTGATAATATTTGCTCTTGAGCTATTTCCAAAAGTGATTCCAATTGAGAATTTTTTCTTAACATTTCTAATTTCTGCCCCTCAAACTCTCGAACCATTTGTTTTTGCTCTTCATATTCCTGTTGTGTTATAAACACCAATTGCAAATCTTCGTTGATTATGCCATAATCTGTACAAAGGTCGGGTATTTTTACCATAGATTCCTGCTTTCCAGATACAAGTTCTTTTGTTAATAAAGCCAATTTTAGTTGACTTTCGTTGAGAGATTGTTGCAAATCTTGATAGTCTTGCGATGTATACATGTAAAGATCTTTGTAATTTTGTAAGTCATGTTTAAGTTTGTCTAGTGCTTCTTTGCCCTTTGACAACTCTGCCTTAAACTGGGCTTGTGTTTTAATACTTTCTATTTCGAGTTCTTTGAGAGCTGAGAGACTCTGATCAAAATCCTGTCTCATATATTCATAACTTCGACGTTCTCGCATTAACTCCAGCTCTTGTGTAACAATTTGTTCGGTGAGTTGGCCACAAGTTTGCATAATTTCCATTTCATTTGCGTTCATATGCAGCTTAAGCTCTTCATAATATTTTTTAAAAATTTTCAACTCTTCTAGTTCTGTTTCTTGTTTTCGTCTATCGGGCGAAATTTTTTCTGACTGAGGATCAAGTTCTGTTGCTGGAGTTATTTCCACTTCTACTATGTTGGGTATAGTAACACTTTTGTTGGGTGTTGTAGGTCTGGTAGATGTATCTAAAAATGCTGGCAGTTGTAAATCTGCTTCTTCATTATCTCTAATTTCACCATCTTCCCGTACACTCTCTATGGATTTTAAATCTTCTGCAACTATTTCTCTTTCCTCAGACAAGGACTTTTGTTTGAATAATAGTTGCTCTAAAGCTTTTTCTCGTGTCTTTATTAAAGCCAACTGTTCTCTTATCCTTTTGGGAGTATCAAAGGGGGAATTAGAACTTTTTAAAACCTGGATCAATCTATGAAGCAATTCATTGTCGATGATGATATTGTCCGAGCAATCTGTGTGAATAATTATAAAGTAAATAAAAATGTAATCATGATATTTTCGTTATTTATTCTAAATTACCATCATATTCCCTTAATTTTTCCAAAATCTCTAACATTCCTTGTCTTAATACATCATTTTCTTGTTGAATTTCATGATGCTTGACTTGTAAATCATAATCATTTGAATCCTGTAGTTCTACTCTTAAGTTCCCCTGGCACTGGCCACAAACTGTTACTAATAAAGAGGTTTCTCGGGAATTGGAAGAATCTTCTACCTCACCAACTTCTTTAGCGAGAGCAGTTTCCTTTTGTACAGATTTTTTGGGAGTCTTAACTGGGGTTCTAGAAATTTCCACTTCTCTTATTTCAGAAGCCTGTGGTATGTTTATGTTTGGCTTTAATTCCATCAGTTGCTTTCTAAAATACAGATATATTGTGTGTAAAAAGCAAAAAAAATAAATTATAACAGTTCTCTCTTATACCTTAAATCCGACTTTTCCATTTTCAATTGTAATCTCATTTCCTCAGAGGCTCTTAGCTTTAAAGTTAATTTTTCTATCATTTTCTCTTTGCTGCGCTCTTTAGCTTGCATGTTTTTAGCCGTAATAACGACATCTTCTGGTATATTCAGACGCTTTCTTAGCAAAGTATTTTCTTGGGCTATTTCGTGCAAGGAATTTAATTCCATAACCAAAGCCCTAATTTGTTTATCTCTGGACTGCAATTTATTCTCCAAAGAAGAACATTTTCTTAAAGCGGACATTAAACCATCTTCTCCCTTTTGATAAGCTGTTAAAGCTTTAGCAGCCTCCATAGCTTGTTTCGCTTTAAGACAACTTTCCTCTTCTGCCTTCTGCAGCATTTTTGAAAGCTCTCTACATTTTTCATTGCTGGCCTTTAAAGCTGATTCCACTGTTTTACAACAAGGTCGCAATTTACGGGGATTACGTTCTTCTTCCCTTTCAGCGGATAGCTTATTCATAAGTTTTGTGGAGGCAATCATTTCTTCAGCCATCATTTTTATTCGACTCTCTAATTGTTCAATAAGTTTGTCGCGTGATTCGATGGACTAATTTTATTGGAAAATTTATAAATTTTTTTTTAACCAAATTCAAATCTCTTTGACTTACATGTTGTAGTTTACTTAGCTGCTCTTGTTCCTCGGATTGGTCACCTTCTGCCTTGGTTTCTGTTTCTTCCTTTTGACTATCAGTGTCTGCCGCTATGTCTTTCTTACTTTTAAATTTCTTTAGTTGTTTTTCCTTCTCATCCAAAATTTTTTTCCATGAAATAGCTTTTATTTCTAATTTCTCAATGAACTCTTTGAGCTCGTTTTCACTTTTTTCACGCTCATCTTCTAAATATGTTATATTCCCCTCCAGACGTTTTATTTCAATATTCAGATCTTGCAAGGATTCTTTAAGAGCCGTTTTCTCACTTTCCAGGAGGTTTATATCGGCTTTATGCTTTAATAGAATATCTTTACCATGTTTCAAATCCTTTTCCAATGTCAGAATTGTTTTGGACTGTTCGATGTTTTGATTTTGAAGGGACTAAGGTAAAAGAGAGAGAGAGAGATAGATAGATAGAGAGAGAGAGAGATAGAAAGATTAAAAATAATAAAAAGAAAACCTTGAGTTGATATTTGTTGCAGAAATAATATAAGAATTTAGAAATGTACTAGATACTAGATTCTGTTAGAGCTTTGTTAAATTTTACAGTGACCAAACTGAGCTCACTCACCATTTACTTTTCAAAATGCTCTTTTTTAATAGAATCAGTTAACTCACCTCAATTTCCCTAAGCAAACGTTTTATATGTTTATTCTTAGTATTAATGTTACGTAGAAGTGTTTCTTGTTTATCCATTTCGGATAAGGGATCCGACGAATCTTTATCGCTGACATCAGCGTTGGCTGCCTCATGCAAACGCGTTTGCAAAGCAAAAATTTCCTCAGTTAACTGCCAATAAACAATAAGCAAGCAAATAAATTATTAAGTAAACATTATTCATGTGCTGCAACGTTGTCATAACTCAAGATATACATTTCGAAATATTCGTGCTTAAAGTTTTTGATTTGTTCGCACCACTTGAAAAAAGTAACTACACATTCTCTTCAAATGCGGAAAGTATAAACGATATGCATTTTATACACAATTTAATTATTTCAGGTGTTATATCTATATAATATTCTATTTATTATTAATTTATCTTTTTAAAAACAGGGGTATAATCTCCGCATTCGATACTTTCGTATCGAATAAACTATCGAATTTTGTTGCATACGATAGACACTGACGTATCGAATGAAAACTCGTGAAATGTAATGTTGAGTTAATCGATATCGAATGCTATTATTTCCAATTCAATAAATTTTATTCGATATCGAAAGTTTTGATACCAAAATAAATAATTTCGATCAATTTTGCTCGATATCGTATGCGGTGATTAGACCCCAGACATCAGCATTAAAATTGATTGGCTGCGGTTAAGACATACATACATACAGAAAGTTTTATGCTTTTTTTTTTTTTTTTTAGAAATTTTAACTAGTTTGAGTAAAATATCATGATTCGTAACAGTTTAAGCCGAACTTAAATGATTTTCAGGAGGGGAATTTATATTGGAGCCATTGTCAGATATGAACCAATTAACCTAAAATTCAACAGAGTAATTTCTGGTATTTAAAAGATAAATTTCAATATATTTCCAAAAACAGCGGTGAAATTACTTTAAGCGTTTACAGTGAAGTTCAGAAGGCTTCTAAATATGGGACCTAAGGTAAATTATGGACCGTATATCACAAAATTCATAATATTTTTACTGGCCATTTGAAACTAAGTTGGAAGAAATTTTACCACAATAAATATATCTGCTACGGTTTAAGGCGTAATTTACCAGAGTAGCCTTTATATGGGGCCTATACTTTATTATAGACCGATCATCACGAAATTGATTATTTATTACGGTTTAAGGCCTTCTAAACATTTTTCCGGGAGTAGGGCTTATATGGGGCATGAAGCGATCTTCACGAAATTTCTCAGTGTAATTTCTGTCTTTTAGAACTTCTAAACAGTTTTCCGAGAGTAGGGTTTATATGGGGCCTAGGGTAAATTATGGACGGATCTTCACGAAATTTTACAGCGTGATTTTGCAGTCGAAAAAACGAATTTTCGCAAAATCTTATGTCATTCCGTGCATTGTTCCACCATTTATGTCAATTTTTGTAACAAAATTATCAATTTTTTAAGGTGGTGGTTCCACATTTTGATTCATAGCTCTGATCTTACTGAACTGAATTTCAATCCGAAATTGCTTAGGATAACTACAAGCAGTTTGACACAAAGTTTGTTAATTTCTTTAGAGTTTTTTGAAATTGAGCGTGTTTTCAACATACGGACATGGCTCAATCGACTTAGAATTACTCAAGGAGGCAAAATATACACATACACTTTATGGGGTCTGCGATGGATAATAAAAAAGTTTCACACGGAATGACAAACTTAGTATACCCTCTTCACAACTTATTGTGGTGGAGGGTACAAAAACATAGTGAACAATTCTGCATATCTAACTCCAAAATCTCATTTCTTGAGTTATGACGACGTTGCAGCGAACGAGCAATATATACAAATGAATCATTACCTCTTTTGTTTTATTTATAAACTCAACTTTATCATCCTCCAAGTTGGCCACCATGTGTTTAAGTTTTTCATTTTCATCCACTAAGCGATCATGATGGGATTCTAAAAACATTTATTGAAATAAACTTATTATTTTTTTAATTTTGTACCAAATTCTTACCCAAACTTCCTTTATCGTTAGCTTCTAATTGTTCCTCCAAACCTCTAATCTGTTCACCTTTATATTCTAAAACAGCCAATGTCAATTCCAAAGTTTTTCGTAACGATTTCTTAGGTAACTCTTCTACGGCTTCTGCTAACTCCAATAGAGTTTCAAAAAGTTCTTCTTTTTGTTGTTTGGAGAAATCTTTAAATTTTCTTAAAGATACAACTTCCGGTAAATCCATTTTTTTTTTAAATTTGTGGTATTTTTCTTAATCTTAATTAATCAATTATTTTATCTAAAATTCTAAATAACATGGCAAATACTCTTGACGTTACTGAATTAAATGAAAATTGAAAGAATATGTACTTTTTTCCTTATTTCCTTGAGTTACATACGGTTGGTTACCTTGACAACAATTTCACTCAAAACACAAGTGTTCACTTACTGGCCGGGAGGGTTAAGGCTGGCCAAATACAAACACTGGTCATTGTTACATTTTAGTGGTTGTGTAGGGTTTAAGCGTGCATCACGTGCAGTTTTAGTTGGCACGACAGTTTAAGGGTGCTTTAACTTACGAGCACCTTGGGTTTGTTTTGGTTTTTCTAGTTTTTTTATTTTGATTCCCTTTCTGTTTATTATTGTTTAGAATGGCAAGACTAAAAAGAAACTGGCAGTATGACGAAATATGTAAGTATGTACATATGTATGTTACATATATACATACAAATGTACATACAGATGGTTGTATATCGAAAATATTTTGTCTAAAAGGAAGTTGACATTAGAAATTTGTTTATAACTATGTGGAAATATCATTTAAACAACTCATACTCATTATTGTTCTTATTTATTTCACCGCTTTTGAGGTGATGGAACAAGCATTCGAATTTATTAATATGGTTTAAAGCTTTACTGAATTAATTATTAAATCGCCGGTAGTTGATTGTAAATCGACGAAATCATGTCTAGAAGGACATTAAAAATTTGCTTTAAGTTTAAGGTTTGTAGTACAAGTTTTATGTGAACGAAAAAGCAAAAGTGTTTAAGAATAAAATAAGACATGAAATCAAAAAGATCAGTAAAGGTTTGTTTATACTATTTTACTTTGTATTAATACATGTCAAAAACTCAAGTATTATGTAAAAGTCTGATAGTATGAATGCATGTGTGATGAAAATGACAAGTATTAAAGAAACAATTTTGACATCCCATATGACTTCATCGTTTTTTGAAAAATTTCAAAACAATAATACTTTTCATTGGATCAGGGTTGCATTTTATTTTATGTGTGAGTGTTTATACTTTGTGTGATGGTGTGATTACAAACTGTCATGTTAAATTAGATTTTTTGACAGTCGCAACAAAACTCTTTAGATTTCTATCTCACAAAGTATTATGGAATACGTAAGGTTTGTAAGATAGTGTAATCTAGCCTTAAACAATATGTTAACTAGACGTGAATGAATAAGCTATTAGGATTAATTAAGCACGCTAAAGTCAATTAAAATCACATAATCAAGTCCCCTACCGTGACTTTTTTCTTTTTTGCCGAGCATTGTAAATAAAACATTAACATTTTTAGAAAGCCTTTTCTGATATTTCAGGAAAAGTAAAGAAATATAATTTCAAATATACAAGGAAAGAATTATTTACTTAATATGTCTTGAACCAAGAAAATTTTGCATCATTCCCGTCCAAGCCAAAAAATTCTTATTGTAAACAAATGTTTGGCTTGGTTTAAGCAAAAGGTTATGACTCGAAGCGAACTAAAATTTACTTAACTACAGCTAAAAATGCTGTTTTTTATTTTACAAAATCAGAAGAAATGCCTAATTTTTTTTCATAAAAACGTGTAGCACTAGTTAATTGAAGAAAACTTAATAGAAAAACAAGAAACTTTTGATTGATTTGCTTAACATGTCGATCCAAATAAAAATTAATTGAATCAAACCAAGTTTTCTGGAGCATTTTCGGAAAATTTTAAAGAAATCCCAAGCATTTGTTTCTTAATGCAAGAAATTCGATTCTATTTAAAAATCAAGAAAATCAGGATAATATTAAATAAATGCTGCGTGATTTCAGAAATGTATATCTTTCTTGTTTTTAATAAAAATAAACCACTTTTTTTTTCTTGTTTTAAGAAATTTTTGATCATATACCAAACATGTTAATTTTTTGATCATGAGAAAATGTATCTTTATTTAAGAAAGTTATTTTTCAGGCAATTATTTTTGGATTTTCTTGTTTTAAGAAACAAAATGGATTACTTTAGAAAATAAACTTCTTTCAATGTGTAGTAAGCATTTCAGAGTATGTATTTAGGAAATTATTGTAATTTTATTTTATTATGATATACATATTGGTATTACTCAATTATGTATGGAACAAAATATCGGCCAAATGGGCGCCGCGACCACGTTAGCTGTGTGGCAAGTGGCACCGTCCTGCTGAAACCACATATCGTCCACATCCATATCTTCCAATTCGGGCCATAAAAAGTTCGTTATCATCTCACGATAGCGAACACCATTCACAGTAACTGCCTGACCGGCCTCATTTTGGAAAAAATACGGCCCGATGATGCCGCCAGCCCATAAACCGCACCAAACAGTCACTCTTTGTGGGTGCATTGGTTTTTCGACAATCCCTCTTGGATTATCATTTGCCCAAATGCGGCAATTCTGCTAATTGACGAATCCACTGAGTTTAAAATTTGCCTCATCACTGAATCACGAAGTGCACGATATGCATTTTGATTTGAACGCCCATTTTCATAATAAGTCTGGATAACTTTAACACGTTGTTGGATTGTGTATCTCTCCATGGTTCAAATTGAGTAAGTCTGAAATAGAGAAATGTCAAATAAAATTCGGAAAAAAACTTGGCGTTTAGGTGTGGTTCACATTCAACATCGGCCCTTACAATTTAACCACCCTTTACTAGTTATATATCAAAAGTATTTAAAAAAACGGAAGCAAATTTTGGTTTAATTTGTCTTGATTTTAATGAATGCATATAAAAGTACAGAAATGTTGGGTATCTATAAAAGCTCTCTTTTAGAAAAAAGCACTAAGGAGAAAAGATGCCCTTTTTCGACACTAAAAAGCGCTAATTCTAGCGCCAACGGCGCCAAATTGGCAATTGGCATTTTTAAAAAACACACACAGGGCACATTGTGCCCTATTTTTTATTGTTTTTTTTTTTTTAATTTCATTTTGTATACATATATACGGTTTGTAGCCCCAGTATTCTCTTTAAAATGACATTAAAATCATCTTCGTATGTTAAGAAGTTTTCGAGATATTGAAGAAATAATCTCAACACATTCGGCTAGTTCGGAAAAATTATGGCATTTTGAATATGACATAACTTTTGAAAAAAAAAAATTTTTAATTTTTTTCCGTTCATATAATTCATGGTCCAATTAGTAGGTCTGCTTGAAATGCCTGCTGATTTTTTGCAGAGTTGTGTTTTTTTACGTGCAATTGTTTTTGTAGCAATTTTTTTTGACATTTCTACCATTTTTTACACAAACAATTGCTTTTGTTCTTGACATCTTTATCATTTTTCACACAATCAAAATGCGTGTTGTTTTTTCTATTGTTGGATTGTTGTAGTTGCGCGCAGACCTACTAGTTGGGCCATGATATAATTTCACCAAATTTTATTAAAATCGAAAAGGGTCGGGTCCCACTCTTGGTAGATTTGATATGGAATTACCCAATTGTAAACGCTATAAAGTTTTTTGTTATGAAATCTCTGTTTTAAGCCACGTTCAATACTATTTGGTTTCAAAAAACAATCGATATATGGAAACCATTGATGTATTTTTCGATATATCGATACAACATGCGATGCATTTCATCGAATAAAACATCGAAGTATTTTTTCAATGTCAGGGCTGGAAATACCCCGGGTTTTAGATTTTTGTATGACATCATCATCCAATGCATACATGGTTAAAAGAGAAGCTAGGACTTTAATAAGTGCTTACATATACATATGCCTCAACTGCCAACTGATGTATATTGGAACTTTTTTGAAACTTGAATTTTACAATGACATTCTATTTTAAATAACGTTTAGTTGTTTAAAGAAGCTTTGAATATCCAACAAATGTTACTCAAAATTTTAAAAGCTCTAAATGCTTTACAAAGTGACTTTGTTGCAATTGCAACCGCCATTGATGTAATCTGTTGAACAATGATATACTACTGTCAAAACGGGATTTTGTTGAGAAGCGTACTTACCCCAAATCATTACTTGGCGAATTTTATGCATCCCAAATACGTATATATACAAACTAAATACAAAGTGTTACAAAAAAGATTGCAAGAGAAATACCTGGGAGGCGATCATTTTTTTCTAGTAGGTATCGCCAAGTACAACAGGACTGTGTCCTTGAAATTTGCAAAACACCTCCAAAATCACAAGTAACGGGTAAAAACCGGGTTTTCGTATCTTTTGCACCAATGTGCTTGTAACTTTGGACAAGTTATTAAAATTTTAACTAAAAATATTTGGAGAATTCGGAGAAATCGGAGTTACTTTTAAAAAAAAAATATATTTAATGAGGTAAATTTTAATTTTTTTTGTTATTATAGTAACTTACAAAAACAAATAATTCTCCGATTATTTTTATTGAAAGTTTAATAACGTTTTTAGCATTTTTAACGGATATTTTAAAACAAGTAGCATTTTTTTAATAAATAAATATACTTTTATAATAATTTAAAATCGGTAGATATTCAACAAAGTTATTGGCATATAACTGCAAAGGGTACGAAAAATCGTAACTCGAGCTTATGGGGGTGTTTCGCAAATTTCAAGGACAGAGTCTTGTTGTGCTCGACAAGACCTACAAGACCTAAACAGGTTTCGCAACCCAGGTATTTTTTCTTGTTTCACCGTGTTAGTCATGAAAACGTAAAGATAGCAGAAAAATTGATAAATCAAAAGCACCTCTCATTTCTTGCACCCTGTTTGTCATTTAAAATTTAAGTTGCAGAATATTTTTCACAATAACGGTATTTAGGTAAGATTTTATTTGATTGAAGAAATTGAAAAATGCATATTTGCAATTAAAAAAAATCTAAAACTTCAGTAATAAATTGCCCTGCTAGTTCAGCATCAATAGAAAAAATTGCATTTTATTGTTTAACCATTTCGGTACGGGAGGAGACGATTAGTTAGTTTCAAGCTTTTATAATGGGCTATTTTTACAAAGATTTGCATACTTAACTAATATTTTTCTTTTTTTTTGTGTGCCCCTACACAGGGAAGAGACATATATCTGTGGTTTTCATGGGCAACCACGTATGTCCATTTTTTCGATTTTGAAATGTTGATGCCCTTTTTATTAATATTAAACGCTCTTTGCATGTGTGTTTGTTTGTTTCTTTTAGTATAGACAGTGTTGTCTTACCGTAGATTTAGCTTTTTTGGCGAGTTTTTAAGTAGCAAAAATAATCAGAAATTCCCCGTTTCTATTTGTTAAAATTGTTTCGTTAAATAGATGAAATAATAAAGAAGGGTGATAACGAAAATCATATTGGGCATTATGATAATATATGTAAAGAAATGGAAAGGAGGGGGGGGAATAATGGACAACTGGATTTGAACTTCGCTTTTCATAAGGACCAAGAATATATATACTTTATAGGGTGTAGGATCAATATTGTAGAAATTACAAACGGAATGACAAACTTATATATACCCTTTTACCTTCGGTGAAGGGTATAAAAAGGGTATACAAAATCAAGAAATTGGTTTCTTTTTGCGATGTAAGTTCATGTATATGATCCACGAATTTACAACTGACATCACCAATTTATAAAAACTTTATTCCACCATTTTTGTGATTTACGGTCTAATACATTTTAGATAACTGATCAAAAAACTGCTCCAAACAACCCGTGTTATGATAATAAGCCAGACTTTGTTTAATATTTGTACTTAAACGTCTAACTAACTAAATGTGACAGTTTTGAATCATTTAAAGTGCAAAACTTTAAAACTAGGACTCTGGGGTAATACAGATGTCCCAATAGGTGCGAAAGGGTTAATATAGAATAACCATAGAAATCGTCTTCGATTGGAAAAAGCTTTAGCTCTTGTAAAAATATATCAGCTTTTAAAATCTGAGCCACTTATGTACGTGTTTGCGCTGCTATTTTAATGCATTTTTTTAAATTATTTTCTTGTAATTTCTTATGTATAGGATATAGGGTTTTAACTTAAATTTTGGCCTTTTCAAAATCAAATTCCGGTTTTTAAAAAACAAATTCATAATTTTCGAAATCAAATTGAGTATTTTACAAATCATATTTCGTATTTTTCAAATCAAATTCGGAACTTTAAATATTAAAATCAATTTTAATCACATTCATTTTTAAAAGCCCGATTTTGATTTTCAAAATAAAGAATACAATTTTTTTAAAACAAGTCGTGTGATGTTGTTTGTCTAATATTTTTCAACTGCCATCACGGATAATAGAGGTAATCACAGTTAATCGAAGCAAACAATCTGAAAACATTGCAAACAAAAAACAGTAGCCTGATCTTTGGCCATCACGGTTTCCATCATTATTTTTTATTATCTCGTTAGACTATTGAAGTTATTTATAATATGATCTCACAGTTTATTTTTTAATTAAAACATATTTTGTATTTATTTAAAAATATGTATCACAAAGTTATTAATTATTTTTTTGTTTGCTCGTTTTAGTTCAAGAATTGTTATGTTATTGTTTTTGTTTTTACTAATAAACTCCAAATAATAAATAATTTTAAATTTTTATATATTGAAGTTACTTAATTTATTTAAAAAAAACCTTATTAGCCGGTTAACCGATCAAAAACAAAATTAACGGATTAAAGCAAAACCTCGATTAATTAATCGAGCGATTAACCGATAAAAGCAAAAGGCCGATTAAATTAATACCCTAATTATATAGTATATATGTAGAGCGAATTGGTGTAAATAGGAATTTTAGATAAACATACATATCGGTAAAAGTGGGCGCAGAAGTTAACGTGGACAGCTCTTCTTTCTCTACAAACCTTATTCGGACTATTACGAACGAACATTTCTGTGGTTTTCATGGGCAACCGCGTATGCCCATTTTTCCGATTTTGAGATGTTGATGCCATATTGCCTAATTTTAAGTTGTCAAAAATTATAATGGCCATACAATTTGTACGAAGACTATCTAAATAACGCGGAGTCAATGCTTTGCAATTGGAAAATCCGACTTTAACAGCGCGTTTAGTAGTGAAGGTGAATTTAGCTATTATTTGGAGCAATCTAGCGTTTTATATCTTTTTTTTTCTATTATTATGTGGGTTTTATTAAACAAGAAAATTAACAATTACAATTCGTGACACAACGTTGACGATTTGTTTATGTATGACATATCAGCGTTAAAGTTAAGCGTAAAAAAACGCTCCGCCTTCGGTACTTGTTAAGGTACGGCTGTTACAGCTGGTACTGCCAGTGAGCCTAACTTGCTTGTTTTTGCTGGTAAAGCGGTAATTTTTTGAGTATTCACTCTTTGCTTGCAAGTTTCTTCTAGTAAAGTAAATGAAAATAAAACCGTTTTTTTTCATTTTCAACAGGCAATTTACAAAAACAAAAATATGTTTGCAATTTATAATATTTCTGGTTTGCATATTTAAATTTTTCTTGCTAATTTTTTAATTTTATTTTAATATACCTGGATTTCTGATAAATGATAAAAATGTGTACATACTAATTTGCATGAATAAATGTTCACCATCGTTCGAAAATAATCGTTTGTAAAAGATCAAAATCGCACAAATCGTTCTCAATTTATGATAAAATGTATGTAGCATAACCGCCTTATTTTGGTCGAACCCATTAACTGGACATGATAGAAAAAACTGAAAGCGAATTTGAAATTAGCGCTGTAAAATCTTTGTATTGCATATATTTTTATTTAAAACGATTTTTTTGACGACCAGTGTAATTAATAAAACTTGGTTCTCCAACATTTCATTAAGTTTTGTATTTTAATTTAATTTAGCGCTTTTTGAATGGGGGCACGGCGTTTTTGATTAGAAATAGTTCACAACCCTGCTTGGTATAATAATCATCAACTCATAAATGAAAGAATTGGCAAAGTATATCACACTTACATATACTTCCGGCAACATTTATTTTAAGTAAGTTCAAATAAACTAAAGCTTCGTATAGAAGGTGGTAAATGTTGTTATTAAAATTGCTTAAAAATGTCTTGAAACTGTGTGAACTTTGTAAGCTAATTTTTATTTGGCAGATGTGTTAAATGAATGAATGCATCTGACAACAAATTTTAATAAATGTTTTTTGTTTACAAATAAGCTAATACCATGTTCACACGGACAGCAATATTCGTGTTTCGCTCTCCCATTCATGGCTGCCAGGTACTTTTTTTCCTTGTCCCTAAAAAATTAAAAAAAATCCCCAAATTACAAAAAAAAAATAACCTAAAAAGTTAATATTTTTTATTGATTTATTTTTCTGACCAAATTAAAAATTTTTTTAAAAATAGTAAGAAAAATGTTTATAAGAAATCCCCAAAAATCTCCACATAAAAATTTTTAATAAAAAAAATTATTTTATTTTGTTTGTGGCGACTGGTTTCGGCATGTTTTAAAAACTTTTTTATGCGATTCCTGTGAGGAATTATAAGCAGGGCAATGTTGTTGAAGATGAATTGGTCAATTTATAAGTATTACATATTTTCACCAACTTTATTATATTGTCTTTCATATTTACTTATTTTTGGGGAAGACATATTTGCTTGAAAATTTTCCTTAAAAAAATTCAAAATTTTATGTGTTTTCAACGGTTTTTGATTCTTTTTTAAAACACTCACTCAAGAATAATAACATAAGCTTATTAAGTACCTTTTACACACTCAACAAAAATATTAATTTTAATTAGGACCCTTTACACCGTATAAGTTGTTGATAAGAGTAAGATAAAAGTTTTGCTACTTTTTTCATATTTTATAAACGAAACAAAGAGAAATAAGCGTAAATAATACAAGAAGGGAAAATATATTAAAAATGTGTAAAATCCCCGATTATTTTTATTAAATCCACAAAAAAATCCCCAATCCCCAAATAACTTTCTTTGTCCTTTTTGCTTGCATTAAATCCCCAACTTTGGGGATAAATCCCCAAGTCTGGAATCCCTGCTCCCATTCCTGTTTCGCGCCCCAAACATGATTGAAACAACATGTTTTGCAATTCAAAATTTCGAGAGCGAAACAGGTTGTTTGATTTTGAAACATGTTGCGAAACAGGACAAATTTACAAATTTACAAATTAACAATTTTCGTTAGTTTATCTGAACTAGCTCTAAAAAATTGATGTTAAATTAAATAAAGTGATAATTATAAAATAATAATATTAATAAAAGTTTTAAATAATATATTTCTTACTTTTAAATACTTTTTTAACTACTTTACTACTTTACTTCACACTAACAACACAAAAAAATGTCAAAATGAAACAAGAATGAATCGTATGAACAGCATGTTTGGCAATCTAGTTTCAGAGAGTGGTTTCTATCGTCGTATGAACATAGCATAATCATCAGCCGATTTTATGTAAAAATTAACCTTGCAAAAGATTTTTTTGAAACAACAAAAAAAAAATATCTCAAAAGTCATCATGTAAATGTAAAAAGATTTTGGTAGCAGCTTTGAAGCAGCATCGGATATATGGCGCCATACAACAAATACAAATTAAAAAAGTTATACGGAATTCAAACTATATAGCGTATTATGCGCCTCCATGTATCAATAATATACGTAAAATGACAGTATTGGGGCAAACTGTCAGTAGTATGTCGATTATCTCCAAGTCTCGCTTATAGTCGTAAAAGGTTTAAAACCCTGTTCTTGTTTAGAAACTGATTTTCTGATTTTTTTTTAGTAAACTCGCCATTTTAGAAACTTATTCTTCTTTAATTTAAACATTCGAGATTTGGTAGATGAATGAATTGTTAAGGGATTATAAATACAAAAGAAATTTAAAAAAAAAATGATAATTTGTACATGTTATTAGAGTAGTTTGTTGTGCGCATTTTATGTAATTTTAACAAAATAAATTTTATATTTTTTTAATACTAAATTTCATTTAACTAAGAACATAAATCAGCTAAGCCTGTTTCATGATTATTGAACTGCAAAAGCATAAATTCATATGTAGTTATTGTGGCCATCATCTGAAAAAAATTAAATATTTAATTAATTAAAATTGCTCGTTTTTAAGCTTTATTCGGCTGTGCCGAATCTTTAATACTATCCGACAAGAATTACAATAATATCTATTTAGAGTGTAAACAGCAAAAACAAAACACTTTTGCATCAAATTTAATGATTATTAAATTATTTGTTAAAGTCATATGAAATAATTTCGTATTTGTCTTTTTATTCAAAAGCTGCCTTCGCAACTGATTTGTGCCTTTTTCATACGTAAATTTTTTCATCATTTGTCCACTCTGTGGCATGTAGACCTGTCCTTACAACTTTAGTATCAACATATTTTATGACGATGTCGTTCCTTATGCGCCCCATACACGTTTCAATTTAAATGCCAACTGAGTCCTTCAACTGAATTGATGCTTGGCCACACACTTCATCAACTGAATTGAAAGATTTTAAATTAATTTTATAATTTAATGAAATAAAAGACAATTTTTAAAATACTTAACTTTTTGTTTTGCAAAAGAAAACTACAAACATTAATTTTGACAGCTGATCAAGAGACTCGAGTACACGCAGTACAATTGAATTGAAAGACTTTGTAGTCAACTTGAACAAATCAAAATCTTTTGATTTTTCTTCAACCAACTCGGCAACCGCCAAACTAATCAATTGACAAATCCATACACGCTTTGTGTTGGACAACAGCCGACTCAGTTGACAATTAAATTGAATCGTGTATGGGCTGCTTAATCAATGAATTTAGAGTCTAAATTTTAATAAATTTTAGACGTATTTACTTATTGTTCAGGAGATGACCTTATAATAGATCTATTCTTAATTAAAGGCCGATCCTTATAAAGTTTTGCTTTATAGTTTCTGATGATAAAAAACTAGTTTTTCCCAAACTTAATGGCGATGTCGTTAATCGTTACGATTTAAGGTGACAAAAATTTGTTAGCCGGTGTAAAAATATATTGGCCGGTTACATATAAAATAAAAGTAAAAAAGTATAGTCGATTTAACCCAAACTATATGATACCCTACACCGCAGAGTTTAATGAACATTTTTAGAGAATGTACTGTATTAGGGACCCATGGGCTATTATGTACAAACATATATAAATAACGTTTCATTTCAGTTTACGGTGTCGAATTCGAATTTCATAGATGGGGGTAGTGCACTCATTTTGCAGTTTCAACTCACACTTGGTGAAAGTGCAAAAATATTGCAATCATTTTGTTGATGTTGGGTGATGAATTGAAAATTTGCAGCCTCACTAAACATAAGTGATAGTGAAGTTAAAAAATTTTGTACTCAAAAAAAAGTAGTAGTTTCATTTTAAAAAAAGCAATCATCAGTTTATTGCACCTTTTTTTTTCTTCACTCATTTGAGTGCAACATAAATTGTTGCACTAATTTTGGTTTGGTTTTTTAATGATTAAAGCCAACAATTATACAGTTATTGACAAAATTTGATGTCAGCCTTAACATCACTTGGCCAAATTGTCAGCAGGGTCAACAATTGAAATTATGTCATCAATGGGATGACACTTCGGCATCACAGAAATGACCAATGGAGCCAGTTTCACTGCCTTTAAATGTTTTTTAGCTTAAAGTAAGTCAGAGGTAAGACTTACAGATATAAAAGCTATTGTCATTGACAGACCTGATCGAAAGTTGTTGCGGGATTAAAATTAATGTCTGGCTTCTTTCGATCAATTCTCAACAATTTTAATTTCAAAAAGATAAAAAAATCGTTAAAAAGAAAGTGTGTCAAAAGGTATCTGACCAAATTATGTGGTGTAGGGCATACAATGCATTTCTCGTACAGTTAATCGCTATTAAATGAGAGGACTTCATATTAAAAGTAGGAAAAGCCAATAGAGAAATGCATTGAAATAAACTACATTTGGGCATTTTCACAGAAAAGCTCTCTTTTTGTCACGATACGTTACCAGGCAATTAGGCTTGCATTTTAGCCCCATGTTGTTAAAATTTTTTTTTTTTTTCACTAAATGTAAAGCAGCGATATGTCACATATAATTGGGGCATTCACAAGGTGTGCTATTAAGTCATGTCGTCATAATGTCCTAAACAATATTTTACAATTGTTGTGTTTCAAATTAAATGAAAATGTTAATGCTGTGTTCATTGATTCGTCATAACTGTCCAATAAAAATCTTAATTTAAAGCGGTTGCCCACATCAGTTATACATATTTCTTGTAATTATTTTAAGACATATGACCATACAACTTTACGACTTCCTTGTGAATCCCCCAAATATGTAATACATTTTGCGATTGTATGTATTTAACATACGTTGTTGTATATGTTGTTTACATACGTACATATCTAGAAAAGAGAAAACGCGCCGACTTGAATTTGCCTATCGCAAATTTAAAGCTAGTTACGCTTTACACCAAAATACAATAAGTAAAAAATATATAAGTAACTTATCCTTTGAGAAACAATTCAAAATACTTGGTGGTGTAACCTGACAAAAAGTAGACCTTTCCGTGGAAATCCCTACATCTAAAAAAGAGGTTTTTCCATTGTTTGAATTGAACTAAAGAAAATATAAACTCACTGCTATTTTTTATTTTATGTTTATTTATGGTGTTTCGTTTAAGCTTTGTTAATGTTACAATCAAGACTTTAAGTGCTTATAATTCTTATTCGCTTAAAGGTTTTATTTGTATAATATTTTTAGCTTTTCTAAAATCTTTGGAAAAGGTTTCCTGATGATATGGCCCAAGCAACTAGTGAAATGCGCATAAAAGCTAGCTTTCCCTCGACAATAAATTTCAGTGTATTTCTCAAATATGAAAAATTGAGAATTTAGCACGTCATACGGAAATCTTATCAATAATAAATTTTGTATTCCCAAAAATAACGTTGATAATAAAACTTACCCCGAATAAATTCTGCAGTGTCATTCCATAGAAACGTTTACCAGTCAGACCAACAAACTCATTCAATATCTGAGCCCTAAAGCGTTGCACCTCTTCGGTCCAACAGCCACTCGGTACAAGACACAAAGTTTTTAAAGGCATTACTGCAGCATCGTGGATTTTCGAAGCAAACATGAAAACAAATGCAGTACGACATATTAAAAATATCAGGGAATACCAAAAGTAAATATAATTTATAAGATAACGTAGTTTCCTAAAAATCATTAAAAATTTAAGTTGATTATAAAATAAATTTAATAGATTACGTAGTTAACTCACGTAAATATATTTAATAAGCTATTACATATGAAATACATGTTGTTTAGCGATGATAGGAGTACAAGGGTCGATACTTGATCATTAACTTCATCCATGAATTCACACAAAACGATGTGTTCGCGACGTATTTTATACCAAACAGCATCTGGTACATACTGGAAAAAAATCAGTCAGTCGTAATGTTTTTACATTCATATTGTATTAGAGTGGTCCAAAAAAACTTTTTGCGCGTTGAATTTAAATATTTTTTAAAACATCAATACTCATATTCAAAGGTAGCATTTCAGTCTTAAAAGAGAATTTTTTCTATTTTTTTCTATTTTGCTTTTAAGAAATTAAAAAAGAAGAACATTATATTTAAATCTCTTTGCATAATTAAACAATTCTAGTACTGCCCACCCTCGCGAATGGGTAGTCATCTTGCCGCGATGTGAGGGCTTAAGTACAAGGACGTTTAGAGTCATGCTAGCGGTAGTGGGGCCTCCCATGCCAGAAGGGTCTAAACCGGGTACGAACCAAGAACTGGCATAAGCAATCGATTAATGAACAAGTGCAAAAATCTTTTCACAATAGCGGAGTTCAGTGTTTCGTGCAAATGGTCTTGCAAAAGAGCAACTCCAAAATAACATAGCTGTTTCGCTAAATCAAACAACAAAAATAAGAGTTTCCCTTAGATCTCACAAAAAAGCTACGACATTTTGCATTTTCCCAAGATTATTTGCATCAAACACTAAACTCCGCTTATATTCACTGGACAGTTAATACGAGTTGCTATTTTATATCAATTATAAAAATGTAGGTTTGAAAAATTTGGAAATAGTACCAAATGAGTCACGGGGGTACCAACATTTCTTTTAAGTTTTAAATTGTACCAAAAAAAGTACAATTGTACCAACTTTATCAACCCTGACACACATAATGGGTGTGAGTTTTCATTCGTACATGGTCTAATCTAATTCTTCGCTGCTTGTTTTCACTTCGTATTTATTTTTTCCGTTCTGTAAACCGAAACTTCAAGATGGCCGAGGTTGATAAGGTTGAAAAGTACCCCTATCGTGTCACCAATTGATCAAGAAATTGCGCAAAGCCCAGAAGGAGGCACTCACTCATTTGAGAAACATGATTGCTGTTCCTGAAATGACCAGATCCATCATTGGTGTCTAAAATGGCATGGATTTCGTTCAAGTTGAAATCAAACTTCAAATAATTGGTCACTACTTGGATGAATTTGCATTGACCTACAAACCCGTACGCATTGTCGTCCCGGTCTTGGCGCTTTCCACAGCTCCAGAATTATTTCATTGAAGTAAATTTATTAACATATTTTACTTCTATTTGACAAAACCTTCGTCATCTACAAGTTTTTAGTATGTTTTATATCTATGCACAAGTAAATAAATGTTGCATATTAAGTGGTCTGTCTGCTGTTTCTTCGTTTATGGAAAATGTTACAAAAAATGATAGAAAAAATAAAAGAAATCCTTTTTCAAAACTAATTCCTTCTTCTCATTACCATCATCCATTTTTACTATATATGTAACTTTTGTGTAAAAATTATGTCTTTGTTTGTAAAAAGTTTCTTCCTTGGAGAAAGGTAAAACTTCCGCAACGACAATCTTCCTGAAAGACAGGAAACATTACCCACAAGAAGTATACTGACGTAGGCCTTAACGAATAGTAGTAGCTAATCACCCAAAGGTCTACGCTATACTGCAGGAAAGAAACCAGAGTCTCTGGCGGGAATCGAACCCGAAACCCCGGCTTTGATAGAATAGCTCACTACCAGCTTGCCTGATGGGGCACTCCATTGCCTGCACACCGTGGGCTACTGAACTCGTGAGTATCTCATGTTTTCTTCCAATTATGGATCTTTTCTGAATACAATGTATTGGCTGCACCTGATTATGCCCCGGAGACTGTCACACCAAAAGGTGAAATATCCTAAAGATAATCCCTTCACCCTGGGGTGAGAAGGAAAGAATATAAGAATTTGTCGTTCCGTTTGTAATATGTATCTATAATATTGATCTTAGACCAGTGTTACCACCAGACAAATTCAAAATTACACTTGAGATGAAGTAAAGTTACCCGATTTAAATGAAATTACACCTGATAAAATTTGAGTTTTATTTAATATAAAGACATTTACAAAGAAGCCAAAACACAACAAACTCATTGGAAAAGAGATCTATATTAGTCGAACTGTTAAAGCTTAAAAACAATTAATAAAACTCCTAAAATAATGAGTTAAACTTGCACATTTGATTGCATAAATCTAGGGAAGGTTCAAAATGCTCAGGCACATCATCTTGAGTAGATTCATGCTTGAAAAACGCCCCCAAATTATCCACATTGACCCATTTTCGCAACTTTAGGCGACGCAACTTATTATTTCACAAATGAAGGTGATGGGTTGATTTAGAGAAAATAAACTTTCAATTAGACTTCAAGGCCGTGCGTTGTGACACCTCTTGATTGTTTTCTGTAGGATTGTGAAGTCACTGGTTTTGGCTGATAAGCCAGCAACAATTGACGAACTGGAACGTCTGCAATGCATTTCGTCAAGGACAGGCGCGGTGCCTATTTGTTATGCCGTGCATTAATTTACGATTAAAATTAATTTTTTGTTGTCCACCATTTTAATTTACATGGTTTAAAAAAAACGTTTATACCTTATTTAGTAAAAAATATGTCTGCATGGTTTTATACAACTGTCCCTTTCGTAATTCAGTTTTACAACTGTTCAGGGCGTTAAATATTCTTCAAACTAAAGCATTTAAAAGCTGCCAGATAAAAATAAAATTAATTGTATATTGGAATATTTGAAACATTTCTTCCCCCAGGCTAGTTTTTAATTTGAATAACTTTTTGCAAAATAATAAGTTCTAATTTACTTTGATAGTCATCCTTATCCAAATCTAAGAGTCAATCTTGCGACATTCATTATTGAACTTTTGAAAATTTATATTAAATGATTGAGGACTTTTTTTAAAATACACACAGACTTTGGTTCAGAAGACTGTGCATTTTTACGAAAATCGAATCTGGTTTTATTTGGGTATCTGAAGTAAGAATTTTAAATAATACCTGAATTACACCTAAGAAAAATTACCCACGCTCTACCCACGGCAGAAAAAATTATACCAAATTCGGGTAATTACCCACAAAGTGGCAACACTGTCTTAGACCCTATAAAGTACATATATGTCTTCGTGTAGTAGTGATGTTGATTTAACGATGCCCCTCTGTCCGTGTGTATGTTGAAAGACCACTGATATGATGGGAACTAGGTTGTTATATATTTATATTTCATATAGTCCGCAATAGTTTGTTATTAAAATTTAGCCATTTCGGTCCACAAGTGGCTAAGATATAAGCTAAATACTTACAATGCCTCTAGTTTTTACCCATAAATCTCTAATTTGAATCAAAAAGCTTAACTTTTTGAAATCTCCTTATAATCTATCTACTTTGTTTTTTTTTTTAATTTAACTTAAATAATAGAACACTAACTACATTTTTCTTTCCATAACAATGATTTTGACACAATAGCGTCCAAACTTTTTGATCAAAGAGGAACAAATTTTGTGGAGATATTTCTTAAATACAATTATTAAAAATGAGCAAAATGTCGCGCTTTTAACACCTGGTCCCCATACAAATGCCCTACGGAATTTGTGGTGTTGATTGATCGGCGTTACCGTTGTGATACTAAAGTATCAATTTGACCCTTTTTCGAAGGTCTTGATACCTTTTATGACCCTTTTTTTAAATTATCCTTTTGTATCATTTTCACCTATTTTGTGCCAATTTTTGACCCTTTTTGGAAATAGCACACACATTTTGTTCTTTTTTCAACACCGCTGAACGTAAGTGCTAAACAAATGTTTTTGAAATAAGCGGAGATGGAGAAATGGACTTCAAGTGAAGATTTAATACCAAAATATAGAACGGTACATTACAAAAAAGTATATAGTAATCGTAAAAAGTTTGTGTTAAAAGATTTTTTACGACTTTTAAATTAGATTTTCGATAGTACAATTTCCCTAATAGCAAACCATACTCATATACTACATATTTGTTATTTTTTATTTATTGGATAACTTATGGTGGTTTTATTTATTTATTTATTTATTTAATATCGATTTTCTAATACAACAAGATAAGTATATCTTATAAATTACAGTATTAGAATCAGAGATGTTAAATAATAATATAAAATGTCAAAAGTTTTACCAAATTTTGGGGGAAAAATACATTAATTTTAGAAAACAGACAAAATACATAAAAAACAAAGATCAATTTATGTATGTTGAAAAAAAAATAATAATAATAATAAAAGTATATGTGTGTAGTAACAATTAACACAAATATATTTAACTTATTGAAATAAAAACATTGATTTAAAATTACGTTAGGAATTAGAATAAGCATTTTCTTAAAATTTATTGCGTTGTTTGTGTTTTGGATATGACTTGGGAGTTGATTCCAGAGACGTATGCTAAAAACAAAAAATTGGCATTCAGATGCATGGCTTCGATGCCGAAATTGAATAATATATCTTCCTCTACGAGATCTAGCAAATCGTATTCGATTAAAAAGGTATTCAGGTTCTTTTGTAATTATGATTTTGTGTAGAAAAATGAGACATTTCATTTTTATTTGGTTATTGAAAGATAAATCTACTAGAGAATTCCGAAACTCTGTCAAATCTTTTTAAACCGAAAACATACATAATGTTATTATAAGTGGTGTTGAGCTTCCTTTTATCTATAGAGGAACATCCAGCAAAGATTTCAGAGCCGTATAATAGAGTAGGCAGAAGATAAGTTTTTGCTAACAACGTTCTTATATTTATTGGGGTGAAATGTTGGGTGGCCCACAAATTACGTAACATACCGTATATTTTACCACATACCTGATTAACCTAAATTTCTTGCGGTATTTGCAAGTTTAATTCTCGATTGTCCAATTGAAACATTAAATTCAATTTCCATTCTTGTGTTATTTCTAGAAATTGCCAAGAATATTGACTTGTTTGGATTTATTTTCAAACCATTTGCAGAGGCCCACACAAAAATATTGTTTAAGTCAGAATTCAATTCATTTAACTTGGTGACGATTAATTCCTTGGTACTGCTAAGGTATATATTACAAAAACGAAGTTGTTTCGGTAGATCGTTAGCATATAGACTATATAATAGTGGACCAAGAAATGACCCCTGTGGGACACCTCTGGGGACGGGTAGAGAGCGAGAAGTAAGCCCATTATTAACAACTGACTGGCTTCGGTCTGAAAGGTAAGATTGAATCAATTTAGCTGCAAGTAAAGAGAAGCCAAATTGATTCAAAAGTTTCATACAGAGGGTAGAATGATGGACGGTGTCAAATGCCTTTGAATGGTCTAGAAGTACCAATAACGCTAATTTGCCATCATCTAAGTTACTCCTTACTTCTTAAAAAAATGTGACATTTTCCTTAAAAATGTTTTGCTCTCTAAAAGAGTAGCAAGTTTTATCCTAAAAAATTAACCCTTAATAATAACATAAGGCATTGAACTGTTCGCTCTCTTTTAAAACGACAATGTTAAGAGTGCCCTGTCAAATAGGTGACTTCGGTTTAGGTTTGAGGCTATTTTTGAAAAAGCGACGATTGCCACAAAGAGCAACAAAGCTTCGCAGAATTTAAAAATTCTAAAAAGTTTGCAAAAATAGCGCCATAAAATTGACTAAAAGTCCATAAAACAAACAGCAATGAAAAATTCGGTAAAAATGGCTGAAATTCCCACATATTTGGTAACAGCGGGATGACAGAAAAGTCTAATATTTATTAAAAATCGTAAAATCATTAAAGAATCGGAAAATTTACAGGAAAAAATGGCTTCAATCTCGAACAGGGCTGAAATTCGCGAACGATTGCAAAATTTGAAACAAACCCTTAAATTTATTTGAAATCGCTAAATCGGCAAAAAAAAACAAAATGTCGGAACAAAACAGAAAAGTATTAAAAAAATGAGTTATAATGATGAAGAACAAACTTTTTGTCAGGTGTTTCTTCTGCATCATTAGTTTGGTCATGGTACATCAAATAATAATTTAAAAATTAATTTGAAGTTAGTAGGTATTGTATAGGGGAATTTGTCACGTTTTCGGCTCTTTTGTTTGTCATAACTCGAGAACCACTAGTCCGAATTAGCTGAAACAAATTGAAAAAAATTAATTACAATTCCTTTAATCTGTTCATACAACGTTTCGCTACATAAGCAACAGTTTCGCAGTTATAAATAAATGTATGAAGAAAAAAAATATTTTTTGCCCATCAAATCAAATTCGGCATATCGGAATATAATAGCACTTTTACACGTTTCTTCATGGAAATGTGTCTACTATTTATATAAATAAATGTTCTGTTGTAATATAAAAATGCGTTCAAATGAGGACATCCCTTGTAAAAATATGAGCTACTGTATTTGAAAGGTAAGTAGTGTTTAACGAAGGTTCATGCTGGATGTGCTCCCTCTCCAGCGAATTTTTGCAATTTGGGCAAGATATTGACGTCGTATACATACTTTCATATTTTTCGCCACGTTAAAAAGTAGCTTATAAAAAGTGTTGTTTTGGACCATTCTACTCTATTTGTAAATAAGTATAAATAGATGTTCTAAAGAAAATTTGAATTTAATAAGATTATTTTTTTGTTATTTGTTAAAGAATAAGGTAAGGGAAAAGAGTAAATAAATGTTAACTTACACAGCCCGCCAATTCACCTATGCGTGCATTGAATTGCTGAAAACGTGTTGCCAGTCCCAAACTTATGGCCATTATGAAAAAATCCAAAAAATTCCATATGAATGTAAAAGCACCGTTTAAAAACTTGGAATGAGAAACGTTTTTAAATAAATGTTAAGTATGATAATACGCATTTTACAAGCTAAAATAAAAAAGTGAGCAATAAATTTTTTTTTTTTGGTATACCTAAAATCACGATTTCGTTAGTAAAAAAGTGAATTAAAAAATTGTGTTGCTATTGACTCTTAACATTAATTATGTACCTGTGGGCTAATTCTGGCAGTCGTTCTCGAATATTTTTTCTATTCGAAAGTAATTTTATTACAAATTCTTTCAATAGATACTGAACGAATCGATTTTTTTTTGAGAAAATCCAAATATTTGGATTTTTAACAATGTTTATGTTCGCAGGTTACCATATTTTGCTTAAATATGACTATAGTATTGTTAAAATTAACAAACATTTTCACGAAATCAACAATAATATGGTCAAAATTATCCATATTATGGTCAATATTAACCATAATAATGTACACAACGGACCATATTATGTTCAAAATTAACCATAGATAATATGATCAAAATTACTTAGAATTTTGACAAAAGAAACCATATTATTGTCAGAATTAACAATAACATGGTCAATGTTAATTATATTATTGTTATTTATTTCATCAATTTTTTTAATTTGTTTGTTAAGTGTCTAATTATAATTTTATCTGATTTTTTATTGGTTAAGACTTTAAGGGCTTATTCAGACTCATTATGAAAATGGGCGTTCAAATCAAAATGCATATCGTGCACTTCGTGATGCAGTGATGGAGCACATCTTCACCTCAGTGGATTCGTTAATAAGCAGAATTTCCGCATTTGGGCGAATGATAATCCTCGAGTGATTGTCGAAAAACCAATGCACCCACAAAGAGTGGCTGTTTGATGCGGTTATTGGGCTGGCGCCATCATCGGTCCGTTTTTTTCCAAAATGAGTCCGGTCAGGCAGTTACTGTGAATGATGTTCGCTATCGTGAGATGATAACGAATTTATTATGGCCCGAATTGGAAGATAGGGATGTGGATGATATGTGGTTTCAATAGGACGGAGCCACTTGCCACACAGCTAACGGAACAATGGCTCTTTTGCGCGACAAATTCAATGGCCGTGTTATCTCACGTGGTGGCGATGTCAATTGGCCGCCAAGATCATGTGATTTAACAACGTTGGACTTCTTTCTTTCGGGTTATTTGAAAGAAAAGGTGTACGTCAATAAGCCAGCAACAATTCAAGAGTTAAAGGATGAGATAATTCGGCACATTAAAGGCATAGAACCTCAATTATGCCTCAGCGTCGTCGAAAATTTGGACCATCACTCGAGGTCGCGTCGGCTAGTTGACCGATATTTTGTTCCATACATAATTGAACCATACCAATATTATCATAATAAAAATAAACGACAGTAATTTCCTTAATAATTTGTGTTTTATTCAAAATCAACATTGGTCCTTAAAATTTAACCACCTTTTAAAAAAAATCCTCTTTAATTCATATCCCAGCCTGTGACGACCTTCATTACCATTTTTTCTGTTCTACTAGTTTATTCTACGTAAATTTATGTATTTTTGTGCATAATTAAAATAAAATTAATGAGAATTTTAAGCATACAAAGTAAAATGCAAACGACCAGAATGTTGTTGCTTTTTAAAAATATTATTTCAACTTTTAAATGAAACAAAAAAGGGCCTTTATTTGAGGAGTGTCATAAAATTTAAAGAAGGTCTTTCTTGTCACGTAAGAAATATGAAATTTGGGGAAAGGATCCGAGATGGCAAAGGTAGCGCCTAGAATTTGATTTCGGATTAAAAAGTCACCTAAGGCCAACATGAAGACACGAACAACAATAAGTGTGTTCCACAAAATCTCGGACAAGTTCGGACTAATGACAGTAAAATTAAAATTACTCTCTTAATTTGGCGAAACTACCAAAAATTGCTGGAACGCAAAACACCATTTTTGTACTTCTTCAAATACTAATGGTGCTTACTTTTCAAGTTAAGATCTATTTAAGTGATTTTAGACGTTTAAAAGTCATAACATTATAAAACCAAAACAATTGCATTATTGTAGTTTTTTATTTTTTGTTTTTTTTTTTTATATTTAAGATTAAGGGAAATATGTTATTTAATTAAAACTAAACTTTTTCTTTTGCTTGTAAATTTCCTGTATTATTTATCAGTTTCATATGCTAACAAAAACAGCTGACTGTTTTTTCTTGTCCGAACCTACCCAAAAAAAAAGTTCATGCAAATTTGTACAGGAAATGAAAAAATTACTCTCTTAATTGCACAAAAATTGTTATGTGGAACGCTTTTGGGTAAGTTTTTGCATGTTCGGACTGTTTCGTTATGCACGTGGACCAAAGCTAATATGCGATATGATGAGATCGGACTTTAAATGGCAGCGCTAAATATAAGAAACAAAAAGGGCTGTATGTGCGGGCGTGGCAAAATTTTTTTCCTTTATCAAAGTAATTTTGTGGGAATAAAAAAATTTTTAATTTAAACGATTTTGTTTTTCGTGTTTAATTCTCAATTTTTATTCTTGATAAAAACACTGAAATTTATTGTTGTTGGGATATGCTATTCCTATGCGCATTTCACTGGTTGCTTGGGCCAGGTCATCAGGAAACTATATCCAAAGATTTTAGAAAAACTAAAGATATTAAACCAAATAAAACTGTTAAGCGAATAAGAATTAAAAGCAACAGCTTTACTTGTAACAATATCAAAGCTTAAACAAAAACAACAACAATAAACAATTGTTTGGAATTCTTCCAATATGAATTGTAGTTTTAAGTAGGTTAAGAAAAAACAAAATTTAAACAAACACAACTTGCTTTTTTAATCTCGCAAAAAATAAAGCATTTTGCCAGTTTGGTTTTTTTTAGCCGTGCACTTTCCAGTTTATTATCAAAGTAATTTTGTGGGAATACAAAAATTTTTAATTTAAACGATTTTGGTTATCAATAAACAGAAACCAGTGAAATGCGCAAAGGAATAGCTTATCGCTTCAACAATAAATTTCAATGTTTTTATCAGGAATAACAATTGGGAATTAAGCACGATAAACAAAATCTTTTAAATTAAATTAATTTCCTTTTTTAGAAACTTTATTGACATATCTTTCATTCTAGGTGGTGACTGGCACAACCTTTTTTTTTAATGTTGATCGACCCGCTCTATTATATCAATTAAAAAAGTTATGAACAAAAAATAATTGTCCATCAAAAAAAAAAAAAAAAAAAAAAAAATTCAAAATTTACTAGGAAGGAAATATTAAAAAATTTAGGATTTTTTTTATCCATCCGATTTGGCGTGGAATGCTCCACTTTTTAATATTTTTTTTTTCGAAAATTTGAAAATTCAAAATTATGTTCGAAAAGTTTGAACTTCTTTTTTATACAAAAAAGTTTTTTAAGTTTTAATATATTGTATAATTTAGAAAATTCGCAGTTATGTTCGAAAAATTTTAAATTAGCAAAAAATGTTTTTTTTTGGAAAAAAACAATTTTACAATAATTTGAATCTGGGAATTTATTTCTCATCGTGAGTAACATTTTACGAAAATTCTGATAGTGCATAAAAAAAAATTCCTCGAAAATATTGTAGGAATGAGACTATTAAAGTGTAAAAGCTTTTGAGGATTGTATTTTGACTAAGAATACACATTCGAATAATATGAAAATTTATATAAAAATTATATAAATAACTTATTTTACTTATCTCTACTATAACTTTAGGTTTTTGTCGACACTCTTGATGAAAACAGTGCCCGAATTTTTTATGCAATAAAATATAGAACACCAAAATTACCATAATAATGTACAATGCTTTTATGACTTTCACTACTTTTATGTAAAGAAAAAGCCTTACAAAATGCTCTTAAAAGATGTTTAGGTATACCAAAATTCCAATGAAAATTAAAAACAAACACTAATAATCCTGTTTTGAAAATCACTTTAATTCAAATAACGACTGAAACAAAAATTGCTTTCGAATCGATAAAGTAATCGATCACGACTGTCATAATTTGTCCCCAGATGTGTTTTTCGGTGTGATTTTAAAAGCACGTGATTTGAAAGCACGTGATTTCCAAAACAGGCTTGATAAATAAAATTGATAAAGTTCATTTTTTTAAAATTGCCCCTGTACAAGTTTTGTATGGATTTTATCTGTGTTGCACTAATAATCACCCTTATCGTGGTTGGCGAATTAAATATACGCCTGCGACTGTTTGGTAATAGATTAAATGAAATAAGTTTATGTTCTCTTTAATCTTTTACAAAACAGTCGCAGGCGTCTGTTAAATTCGCTAACCATAATAAGGGTGAATCTTTTAAGAATATTGGCCAATTTTTTTTGAAGAAAAGAAAAGAACAGAATCAAGAACTAAAATAAAAGAAATCTAAAAAATCTGAATACAAATGCATAAACGGCCAGAAACATATTGTAGGAAAAATATGAAAAGACATCCGTAAATAAATCCATCTTAACATAATCCTTGAAAGCGTTACGTTTATCATCGGGATGGCAATGTAGACGATGCATATGAAAATTATTATAACTGGATGCATAAAACAGACAATTTTCCACTACGAACGTACACCCACACCGGAAGTCGTTAAATCGTTTCGGCGCATGGGTATAAAAGGAGAAGAGTAAATAACAAAAAAAAGTTAGTAAAACTTCTTAGAAATTTCTTAATATTTGTTAAGATAAAGTTAAAAATTCTCACCTACAGCCGTTATCAAAAAACCAATCAACAATGCTCGTATTTGTTTGCGCAATGACCATTTCGGTGATTCATACGGAGGCAATAGAAACATCAAATCGATGCGTGTCCAAAATTGTATTAATTTGGGCCAATTTCTTGCTAAACTTAGAAAATTTATAGAAATAACTAAAACCATATAGAAAAATACGATGCTAACTGAAATTAGAGAAAGAGAGATTAACAAAAAATTAATTATACATAAACAATTTAAATTAAAATAAGTAAGAGTGCAACATCTAATAGCCTCCAATGGGAGTGCCTCCAATCGGAGTGAGCTTTATAAAGGAGTATACATTATAAGCCAAACTTGTAAAACCTGACCTCAGAATATTATAGTTCGCATTAATAAAAAATTCAGTTTTAATTAAAAATTTAATCAAGTAAATTCAACGTTTAATCAATTGAATTATACATTTAATTGATAATATTTAATTGTTTACTGGTGAAAATTTAATTAATTTTTTAATTAATATTACAAATTTTTATTTTTTTCTGTGCAGCCTAATTTAAATAAAATATATATTTTAGAAATATTCACCCTTAAAAATTTCGTATTTTGATGGGTACCAAAGTCTTCAGCTAAAATACGATCCGTCGTAACCACCCCCACTTCCAGTAGCTATATTGTTTCTTATGTCAAAGGTCAGCGGAAATTTAAATAATTTCATAGTTTTTTTATGTTGCTAACCATATTTTTTTGGAAAAAACTCAGGCCATACTTGTGTAAGACGCAACGCCAAAAATTGCATTGAAAGAAAAAACAAAGCCAAAAATATTTCATAATTTTGTTTTGCTTTCTACAGAAATTCATATTGCGTTTTAAAATTTTCAATGCCACAAAATATGCAGCGTTTAATTAATTTAAAAAATTACTACTTGACCACAACACAACCTTGCGGGAAATTTATGTCAATTGGTCCAGCAGACTGGTCCTGGGATTTGTGTAAAGGGCACAAGTACAAAAACAGAGGACTCATGACCAGTTAAAGAAGAACCAATCCCTTAACTGGTTTATGAAGAACAAAAAGGTAGAAATAGTAATGAATTACAGTACAGTCTTCAACGGTGCTGTGAAACATTTGGTTCTTGAATTTAATTCTTCTACGTGTTGTTTAATTGAAATAATACTACATTGTATTGAAATAATACTACATTTTAGGAATATAATGCAAGAAAACAATAACAATTTATAAAATATAAAATATGTAACAGAGATATTCATTAAGTATGGTACAATTAGGGATGCCAATTGGGACTGGTTTTCGCAAATCCCGGGATCCCGGGATTTTACGGGATATCGGAATTCTGGATTTTTGAAAATTAAGAGATAAATGCTTTTTATAGATATTTATTTTAAAAAAACGTCTTTAAAAGAAGTTTACAAACGAAGTTTTTATAATTAATTTATTATTTTAAAGTTAAATTTTACCTAAATTTGTAAAAATTTTAAATTGTGACTTTTCTTATTTAATGACTAATTTAATAAAAAAATATGATAAAAAAAAACGTACGATTTTAAACAATGTGTTACTTGATTCAATAAAAAAATAATTACCATAAAAGCTTTATTTGATTCAATTACCTCAGTTCATTCAAGCTAAATAAAAATAATAATTCTTATTCTAATTGAACAACGCAACATAGATGTTGATTTATTTGTAAGATTCTAATAAAATTTTATTAAATGAATTAAAATAAATAATTGAAATTTGAATTCGAAATTAACTAAAAAAATCAATTTATTTAGTTAACCATTAAAATCTTATTTTAACAAAAACGCATTTTTATAACCACCACTACATGCGGTAAAAATTATGTAGTGTATAAAATATATTACTTTATATTTTGAAATCGCTCCATTAATTACCGTAGGTTCGATGTCAACTCTCGGAAAACACTTTAATAATCTTAACCCCGTAAAGAGTAAAGTTTAAATTTTATATTTGGTGCACCAGTGAATTGTTTTGTGCATTTCAAAAACATCTTTTTCTTTAATAAATTTTCTTGTTTAATTATTTTCAGCACTTCTCACGTTAAAATTTTTTTATAATTATTGGACACGCTTGAAAATAATAACAAACAAAAAACAATGACAGTATTAACAGAATTAATCAAATAAATATTAAAGATCAATATTGTGTTCCCTATCCTCTCATTGGGGAATGTCGTTAGAAAACATAAAAATTAAGTTAACAATTTCGGGATTGACAAAATCCCAAAAATCCCGGGATTAAAAAATTTAAATCCCGGGATTCGGGATTCACTAAATCCCGAAAATCCCGAGAATTTCGGGATCGGGATTTCGGGATTGGCATCCCTAGTAACAATATTCATTAAACATTTAACTATATGGACATCAGGAGCACTCTATGTTTTATGTGCTCTACTGTCAATCTGCTTCTTGTACCCGGTACTGCTTCTTATAAATGCCAATCATTTTAGATCTATATATGAGTTTAAAAAACATATGATGCATGCAATGATGCCAGTTCTTAAAAAACAAATTGTTTGAAAAACGGCTAAGATTTTAAGTTTTTAATGAAGAATTCGATAGTCGTATTTCAATATCGATATATTAATGTATCGGTATTTTAAATATCGGCGATATATATCGATTATTTTTTTAAATATCGATATTTTGATATATCGATATTTTTGCCCATTCCTAAACATAATTGTATGTACTAAACTTTGGCTTCCAGATCATTTTATAGTCTGCTAAGGGCCAAATACAAATGTCAAACGCTTGTCCAGCAGGCAAATTCAGTCGTGTATGTACGTATGCTGTACGTAATACTCACTGTCATATCAAAATTTTTTGATTTTTCATCCAGCATCACCGGTGTGACACATACAAACACATGTTCACTAATATTACTAAAGCACTTGATAAGAAATACTTGACGTGTACAAACCCCTTTAAACCGAATTTGTGTAAATTTTATTTATTTAATTTAACAACAACAACAAAGTCATATCTCAAAAAAAAGATACAGGTTTAATGAAGTATATAAGTTCGGTTCAGTTTGAGATATAATACTCATTTTAATTTTACACATAAAAAAGGTATAACCGAACACTTTTGCTAAAGTAACTTGAATTTTTTTATTTATTTTTTATTTTTTTATTTTATTGTTTACTAGCATATACCCGCTACTTCGTTAGCGTCTCCTTTTTCTTCGTGGACATATTTTTATGCCAAAGTTTATTTTTCTTGGTTTAAACTTGTTTAAATTCTAGCATTTAACCCGCTTCTTTAGTAGAACCAAAAAGCTAAAGACAATTATCAAATTTCCCGTATTTCCTTTTTGGGCACTATATTTTCCCCCCCATTTAAGTAACAAAAATTTCAGTATTGTAGTGGCAGCCCATAATTTTGTACGAATATGTCAATGAATGAAGGAAAATGTTTTGTAAAAAAAGTACCAAAAATAGTTACGAACATTTACCCCTTAAATGTTCGAATTTCGAAAAAGTACCAAATTCGTATACGTATATTTTTTAATAAGTTTCGAATGTGGTCTTAAATTTTTTTTCTATGTTTATTGGTTCTGAAGAACAACGATAAGTATTACATTTATTTTGCATCTCTTTTAGTTTTGGAGATATAAGGTTACCGAATTTGACCGTTTTTACCTTTTTTTACCCCCTAAACATTCGAATTTCGAAAAATCCCGTCTTAGTGGATCGATTTGGGGAGTGACCAATCGCTAGTCCAAATTTCAATTCTAGGGTCAGCGGTTTGGGCTGTGCGATGATGAATAAGTCAGTCAGTTAGTCACTCACGTTAAACTACATGTTTGTGTTATTGTTTTATTGTGTTTATTATATAATAAAAGTTTCAATTCATGTAGAGATTTATGTTTTTTTTCCTATTGGATAAATTTATTTGAATTCGAACAATTTAAAAACCTTACTCGATTAAACGAACAAATTTAAAATTCAAAAATCGATTAATTTCTTACTCGAACAAAACCAAAAGTCAAAAAATTTGATAATCTAGTGGTAATGCAAACTTTATCACTAAAGGCTAGTTTACAAAAATCTAATGAGTTTTCTTGTGACTGTCAAAAAATCTAATGTAACATTACAGTTTTTAGTCACACTAGCACACATGAACATGCTTTTGTTAAAATGCAACCCTGTTCAAATGAAAAGTATGATTGTTTAGAAAATTTTCAAAAAACGACAAAATCGTATGGGATGTCATGTATTAATACAAAGTATAATAGTGTAAACTAGCCTTAACTGTGATTGAATGCATAAAACCTGCAATTAATTCAAAAAGTGCAAAATTTAAACTTGCAATCAAAAAAATTTAAAAAAAATATTTTAATTTTGTATGTGTATATTTTTTTGATTTTGCTGGTGATATGCATAAGCAAAGGAAGTTCAACAAAACTAAATTTTGTCAATAACGGAATAATGTTTGGCTTTAATCATAAAAAAACAAGTTTTGTTTTGCTGGTGGTGAGCTAGTTAGTCTATCATTGCGGGGGTTTTGGGTTTGATTCCCGCCAAAGACTCTGGTCTAGGAAATAAAAGATTTTTTTTTTTGCAAATTTTTTAAGTGCACTAAAATGAGTGAAAAAAACTTACAATAAACTGATGATTGCTTTTTTTAAACTAAACTTTTTTTAACATCACTATCACTCATGTTCAGTGAGATTGCCAATTTCTACTTCATCACTCAACATCTACAAAATTATTGCAATAATTTTGCACTATCACTGAAACTGTAAATTTAGTGCACAAACCCCCATCTATGGTTATAGTAAGAATTTCACTTTAAAAATGTGCAGCTTAAAATACAAAAAAAAAAAATTAAAAAACACATTTTTTTTAAATAATTTTACCAATATTTTTTGGATTAATGCCAGTCTTTAACATATGTCCAGAAAAAAGCATTGTTTTCAATCCACCAAATAGAAAAAATAAAACAGTGGCTGTCATGGCCCAGCAGGTTACTTTGAATTTCAAACGATATGGATTGTATTCCAAAGAATTTACCAAAGGCATAACACCGAAAAAATTAGCAATAAATAAACCTGTCGTAGCAATACAAAATAAAAAAACACTTATTTTTAAAACAGATTAAATCAGAAATTGTTTAAGTTTTTTGCTCACTTACAAGGCCTTAAGGCACGATGAAATGTATCCAAATTTTTAAACTCTTCAGCAGAATGTAGAACAAAAAATTTACGTGAAATTTCTTGGCGCAAGCGATATTTCTTTTGAAAATTTTTCCAAACGAAATTTGTTGTAAAGCTCATGATATCAATTTTGTTTCAATTGGTGGGGAAAAAGGAGGAGTGACTGCTCTCTGCTAATTTTAAATCCAAACTATTCAGGGCTATTTCCACAAAGGCATCCTTAATGCATACGAAAAGTGATGTTCGTGATTGCATGTTGATTTTTGTTAAACGATAAAATATTTAATACAATATAATTAACAGTTTTTAAAACAATATTTACTTTTATTTAAGCGATAATTATTTTGAAATAACAATCGCACATTGTGGAATTCAGTATTGTGTTATTTCTTCATTAAATTATTTTTGTCCTTTTAAACTTGTTGTCATTAAAGTTAAAGATCAATGCCTGCAGCGCTATTGACTTGAAGTAGGTTAATAATTACTATTTGTGGTCAATTTAGAAGGAAATAAATGAAAGTTAAATGTTTTTATTTGTTTGTTTTGGGAATTTATAACTTTAATGCCTCTTTTAATAATGTTTAATATTTAATTTGATATCATTGTTTATTTAGTTTGATTTGATTTTAAGTTATCCCTTGAAGAGCAAAGGCGCCGAAAAGGAATTATTAGATCTCGAAATGTTCATTTAACCACCACAAATGACGGCTTACGCCTGATAAGACTTCTCCACAAGCTATTGAACGATCTCACCTTCATGTAGTAAACCGAAATTTCCAAAGTCAGCCCGTTATAAATAATAAAATGAATTGCTGCTGGTACTTCACCTTATCGATGTCAAAAGTTAGGTTAATTTCGAACCTGAGAAAAATTAACGCAGTACAGTTATGCAAGGTAAACCATTAATCAACGCCAACGAAACGTAAAACGTGCGAAGGCAGACATACAAAGACGGCCTATTTGCCCTTGAGAAATAATGACAATGATGCACGAACTGCTTTCCCAGAATAGGTTTACGAATTATTGTTTTGTTAACTAAAATTTAATGCTGTAAAATAAAAAAGAATTTTTCTTTTTTTACAGCATACATTTAAAATGAAAGTCGAGTAAATTTATGTTGGGCCACGCCCACTTCTTCAATCTCGCCCACATTTTTTCTGATGTTGTGTATTGATAAACAAGATGTTTGTAAGAAATTTGGAAACTTGGCTCCAGATGTACGAACATCTATAATGTCTTTGTGTGGTACACCTCGTCCACTTTTCCAATCCTCCCCATACTTTTAGAAAGCATGTGCATTGACAGCCCAACTGTGTGTACCAAACTTGGACAATTTTTCCTTTACCGTTCTTAAGATATAAATAAGTCTATTTAGTACCACGCCTACTCACCAATCTCGCTACATTTTTTAAATATTTGGGGTAGTTCACAATACTCGTATTTTTTTATGTTATTATTTTATACTTATGACTTTATGACACCTTGTGAATCCCCCAATTGTGTTTTTGTAATTAAGCTGCTTGTACCTAATTTGGAAACTTTGGCTCTTGCCAAAACAACTACAATAAGGGATTTATGGGTAAAATAAGAGGCAGTCATGGTTTTTTGCTCATATATCTTGATTGTTGACCGACCAGGCTGAATTTCAATAGAAAAATTTAATGGAGCACAGAAGAGCAGACGACAAACGGCCAGAAGGATGTCGGTTAATCACCTTCACTACTCATAAGGACTCTGAATATTTATACTTATTGCCGCGCCCAGTTAAACGCCTTCTAGCGCTTAACTACGAGGTCAAAAGTCCGCGATTTTTTAAATTTCCCGTTTCAACTAAGAAGGCAACAATGCTCCTATAATTATTTAAATTAGTTGTGTCTTTTCGTTTGTGTTTAGCAGCCATTTATAGCAGCGTGTTTGAAAAAGAAAATGGAAAAATAATAGATCCGTTCTCCGGATTTCGTAACTCAGAACCTGTGTTTTTTTATTCGTCGACGCCAACGACAACCGTAGTAAGGCTGAATTAATGTTTGTTTGTAAGATAATTTCATCGCACTAGCTAAATTCCTTCATGCCGAGCAATTTCTTTAGGTTTGGAAGCAACAAATAGTCACACGGGGCTAAATCCGGAAAACATGGCGATAATTGCGATTTTCCTGAACCCTTTTGACTCAATTTTGTATAATGATGTTCATGTGTCTATTTATACCCACACCAAAATAGTGGATCGTATATTATGCACTTGTGCTGATGTTTAATAATATTAATATATTGGCCCTAACCACCTTTAAGTATACCGATCGACTCCAAATTACTTTCTGATTCGATCTTTCGATGTCCGTCCGTCTGACTGACTGTCCATGTAAACCTCGTGCCTAAAGTACACGTCGCAATTTTGGAGATAATATGATGAATTTTGGTACACAGGTTCTAATTGGCACAATAATAGTCCCCATAGAAGCTTTTTTTTCCAGAACAGGGTCTATGTGGTCAAACCATCTTATTATGTTGGTATTAAGATTAAATGTTATCCAAACTTATTTTATCTATCAATTTTATAATATCGCGAATACGAATATCTGCGCCAATATTCGCCGAATACGAATATTTAATCTGAAACTTAGCGCCACTCGATATTTCAAATTTAGTTGACAAAAATCTCCCGTTTGCGTCAATAATAATACATTGTAAAAAAAAAACAGTCACACTACTTAATGTTTTTATCATTATTATGACTAAATTTGAAATGATAAACTTCGCACCTGAATGCCTTATTTAAAGACTTAAAGCAGCGGGATCTAAAGGATCTTTTATGCAGCCTAAGTGTTTACTGACGGAGATTAATGAGTCACATAAAGCCAATTATTCTACACGTAAGACACTGTATACTTCAACAAAGGATGGGCAAATTGAAAAAATATATCGATATATATCGAATCGATATTTTTTTGAGTATCGATATTTATTATTTCAAAAATATCGATATATCGAACGTATTTTGCTGAAACTATTACCAAATTAAATAATTTAATATACCTTTGTTCATACATATTTATGAACAAACATATCATATGTAATTACATTGTTGCTTTTATTGTTTCATTTTATTTAAAAAAATTAATAACAAAAAATTCAATTATAACAAAAACAAAAGGAAAGAATATAAAAAAACCATATGAAATAAAAAAAAAATAAATTACGAAAAATTTAAATGGAAGTAAAAAAGTCATGGAAGTATCAACAAAACTTAATATTTGAATTGCATCCCAAAAGTACCAACTTTAACAGAAATGTTTTTCATTGTTTTAGTCAAACCAGTAATCATCAGATATGGACATCAGGAGCACTCTGCTTCTTGTATCCGGTACTGCTTCTTATAAATGCCAATCATCTTAGATCTTCATATGAGTTTAAAAAACATATGATGCATGCAATGATGCCAATTCTTAAAAAACAAATTGTTTGAAAAACGGCTAAGATTTTAAGTTTTTAATGAAGACTGACTTTAAAAAAATATCGAATTCGATAGTCGTATTTCAATATCGATATATTGATATATCGGTTTTTTAAATATCCGCGATATATATCGATTATTTTTTTAAAATATCGATATTTTGATGTATCGATAATTTTTGCCCATTCCTAACTTCAACTGAAGGCACTAAGATAACTACAAGGAACTTCGGATAAACTGAACTAATTATGCTTCATAAATCTAAGGAATCAATTTCAATAAATTTTTGATTTGATTTAATCTAATAAAAAATTTTATACCGGGTATGCAATTTTAAAAATATAATACAGAAATTGAGTTTCGCAATTTCGTTAAAATTTTTTCATTAAATTAATGACAACTTAATATCTTTTTCAAAAGAAAAATGCAACTAATTCTTATATATTACTTTAATAGGATTTTTAAGATTAAAATGAACTTAAAATAAAAATTAAAATATTCAATTGTTGTTGAAGAAAAATGGAATCTATTGTAACTTCATATTTTCCATGAAAGTGTCACTAAATCAATGGCAACAAGATGTTTTTTTTCCTATAACTGTTGAAAAAACGTATTTTTAATTCCATTTTTAACGATAGACATGAACAAATTGTAAATTTTAATGTTTCATAACATCAATGAAAAAATTCATTACGATAACGAAATACTGATTTTAGCTAAATGGTTAAAAAACAAGCAACGAGAAAGAAAAAACAAGAGCAAAAAGTTCTCACATTCTTTTTTTTTAAATGTTTATTTAAATAAGTGTTCAAAAATAAACAGTACATTATTAAGCGTTCGGCTCAACATACCCAAGAACGATATCTATTTTTTTAGTGATTGTGTAGACGAAAACAACCCTTAATACTTAACAAGGTTTCTTTCAAATGTGCTAAATTGAAATTTATTATTGAAGGGATAAGCAATTCCTATGCGCATTAATACTGTTCGTAACTATTTTCAAGAAAGAGCCGAACATTTTATGTATAATGTTCTGTTCTTCGTCAAAAAACAGAACAATTGTAGTTATACTGTAGACAAACAGAATATTTTAATGTTCTGTAATGTTTCTTTTTCTACATTGATAAAAAATGAACAAACAAAAAATTTTTGCAACGACCGCTTGTGTGTGTATTGTGTATTTGCTTTGTTTGTGTGAAATTATTTTGCTGGCTTTTTGTTTTTTTTTGTATGCGTATATTGTTTTTCTAAAAAATGTTTGGCTTTTTACCAGCCAAAAGGGACAAACATAAATCAGCCGAACCGAACACAATGAAGTTTGTGGATTTAAAAAAAACCGAAGGGAATTAAATGATCTCATGTTTTGTTGAGTTTGATAAAAACAGTATTATTTTTGTGTTCGAAAGATGACTAACAGGGAAACGTTATTTTATTAATGATTTTCTACAGAAACACTATAGCCGAACCGAACACTAATGATCGATATTTAGTGCTTATTTTCAAACACTGATTTAAATACACAGATGAAGGTCGTCGCTGGCTGGAAAATATTTACTGAAAGGAAAGGTTATGCTAGTAGAACATAACATGATGTAACAGAAATATAAAAACGAAATAAAATTAAAACAACTTGATGATTTAAAGCAGGAATAAAAAAAAAAATAAAATTCACAACAACTCAAAACGAACATTAAAAAGTTGCTGAAATTATTAAACATAAATATACAACCATAACAATAATTAAACTTATAAAAGGCTGTCGTAAAAATTACAAAATTTAATCATTCATGTAATGAATTTATGTCATTGAATAGATTAAAAATTTCATTAAAATATAAAAAAATTTTACGTTTGACTCTTTATCATTATGTTAATGAAATGTTTCAATAATTTGATTACCAGGGAAACCATAAATATGCAGTTGTATGATTTTCCTCGTGCGACCCATGAGGTCACAAACAATATACATAGTTATCTGTGTTAGACCTTTTTATGAATTTTGGCATCGATTTGTTAGTGCATATTTTTGAATATTTTACCGTTTACAGCATTTTTGTGCATCATTTAGTTAAACAAGCATTTTTGCAGCATTTTTTTAAGTTTATTGCGCATATTATGCCTTTTTAAGGCATATTTTGATACATGATAAATTTTTTTAGATGCCTACAAGAGCTTTCGCAGCAAATAATTCGAAATTCTGTTACTTTAATTTCGTTCGACATCTTCATTTAATTTTTACTCTAAAGTTATAAGACAAATCAGGTTGTCATTAAGGATAAATGTTATTGCAATGTGTTTAATACATAGAAATCTAGACCAATCTTTTAGTGTACCGATCGACTTAGAATCACGTTTTAAAGTGATCTGACAATGTCCATCCGTTCGTCTGGCTGGTTGCCTGTCCATGTTGAGCTTGTGCGCAAAGTACAAGATAAAATTTTGTCGATAATTAGATCGAATAAGGGCAGCGTCTATATAAATGGTGAGAATCGGTTTATAATTTCACATATTCCCCATAAAAACTTCTTTTCTAATTAGACTCTTTGTGTTCGTAAGACATGCACATAATTATGATAATTATGAAAAATTAAACTCGCCCCAAAAATATTTTACTGCAAATTAAATTATTTTCGATTCGGTTCACATTTGCCAATAGCTCCAATCCTTAAATAGCTTTAACTTCTTTTTAAATGTAAACATTTGTTAACAATTTAGCGACCGTACCTAAAATCTCTTTAAGACAAAAACCCATATGGATGTTAATATCTAGATAATATTCAACGCAAACATCTCTTATATGAATTTTAAACTAACATGGGCTTAAGCGATAATATTTTTGAATATTTTGTGATTTTTTAGGGCATATTTTTAACATTTTTCAGGTCATATTTTCCAGTTTTGACCGCATATTTAATGCGCATAAAACGCGTTTTAGAGCATATTTTTGGTTTCCCTGGTGATGATAAATGGTCACAGTCTTAATTTAATTTTTTGACATTAAAATAATGCAAAATTTTCATCGATTTTATAAAGCATTTTATTTCGGGGGGCTAAGGTAAATTCTTTATTAATTCAATGAAGGGTTACATAGGTTGACTTTTAATGTAATTTTTCATTGGATCTGTGAAGAAAATATTTCCAGTGTACTCATACTTTATTACTATCAGATTTCGTTTCTTTCGCTTTTTGGACTTTTACTAAGTTATTCAGTATTGTCTGGGAAAACATTTTTCCAAATAATCCACTCACCGCAGCGAACGCATTTTCAATTTGTGTAATGGGGTTGGAATAATCTTGATATTTTATTGACTCATTCCAATTGTCTAAAATTTTCTTACGATTATTAGACAATTGCTTTTAGTGATAATTTATCCAGGAATGCAGCATCAACTTGAGTAATTTTCGTAAATTATTATTTTTATGGCGACAAAATACTGCTAATGTTTGTTTGTTTTTTATTTTACTAAAAGAAGATTGTAAAGTGCAGTCCAACCATAATGCACGCTGTTAATTGTGAGTCACAGCTTAACGTCAAGTTTATTGCCCAACTTAATTTGACATTTCATTGTTTCAGTGTTTGACAAATTCAACCATGTTGAGGTACACAATATTGAGCAGCGCGTTAAGATTGTTGAAGCCTTTTACAAAAATGGACGTTCAAATCAAAATGCATTCATCTTTAGCGAAATCGTGGCGATGTTAATTGGGCGCCACGATGATGTAATTTAACACCGTTAGACTTCTTTCTTTGGGGATATTTAAAAGATAAAGTGTACGTCAATAGGCCAATAACAATCCAAGAGCTAAAGAATGGGATTATTCGGCACATTAACGACTTTAGGCCTCAGAGTCATTGAAAATATGGGCCATCGGTTAGAGGTATGTCACCGAAGCCGTGGCAAGCTTTTGGCCGATATTTTGTTGCACACATAATTAACATATATTTTTCTAAAGGGGTTTTTTTAGAGTGTCACAACTTTGAGTTGGCATCACTGCTTTTTTTGAGCACCCATTTAACAGCTGATAGTTGCTTTTTGTTAAGTTTGCTTTCAAATTTCATTATGAATCGGCTTACAACAGAGAAAAGCGTGCGAATTGTTGAAATTTTTAATCAAAACAATTCAACGAATGGGCTGAACCACAATTTGATATTGATTTTGAATTTCCATTCAAAATTTTATTTTCCGATTAAACCCATTTCTAGTTGAATGGGTACATAAATAAGCAGTATTGTCGCATTTGAGTGAGGAGAATCCACAAGCTTTTGTCGAAACACCATTTCATCCACAGAAAATTATTGTTTTGTGCGATTTATGGGCTGGCGGTTTAATTGGCCCATATGTCTTCAAAAACGATGATGGCCAGCATGCGAAAAGTTTTTGAAAAATGGTGTGCCAAATTGTGCCTTTTGCGCGCCAGCTGTGGCGGCCACATGCCAGAAATCGTATTTTAACATTAATTTCATTAAATTTTAGTTTCAATAAAGCCCGTTTCATTGATATTAAAAATATATTTCCTTGTTTTAGTATGATTTAAACTTGTGTCACTTTATAATAATAAAAAACATTAAGATGGTTCTCTGAAAACTTTTTGTTTTACTATTTACAATTAACATCGTGCGTTTTGGTTGGACTACCCTTTACTTACAAATAGCTACAACATTTTGCAATTTTTTTGTCATCATATTATTGTCACCATTAACCATATTATAGTTAAATCAGTTCTCATTCAAGTAGCCACAACCTTGTTATGGTGACCTCCGAACAAGTTATGCTTAATAATTACAAAAATGTGCTTAACACTTATAAAAGCATGGTTGTCTTTAAACCAAAGCCTGTTACTCTTGTAAGCAAAATTTTCGATTTTTAGTGCATGAAAATCTCATCCGCACTTATTATGATTAAAATGACCATAATATGATTACATTGAATTATAATAGGATTTTAAAAAAAATTTCATTAAGGGACACATATTATTATGTAGTATTACGAATATATTTATGGTGACTACAGTCATGAATCTAATCCTAATATGTTGCTCTTAGAATATGTTTACCACAACCATGTTTTTTCTTTGCGTTTATATTTATGTTTTTAAGTAGAAACATTGCGATTTAACCTAAGACTTTTGTGTCATATTTATTTAAAGGTTTCTTTTTTTTAAATTTATTATTAGTAAATACATAACAAATAATAAATAATTCTTCTGTGTATATTTGGTTGTAACTACAGTTATGTGTATATTTATTAGGACACTCCGTTAAAGAAATAATAAGAAGCTTTATGTTCTATTGGCTTTTAGACTGTAAATCCCACTTTTCGTTTGCCAACTAACATTTATTCACTAAATACCATTAATCCTCTTAAAACATTTCGTTCGAAATAAAAAGACAAATAATAATTTCTTTAGGAAGCAACTATTTTCCTAGAAAGAATAATAAGAGAATCTTAAAAACCTTTTGAGCTTTTTTTTAAAAGGTAAGGATTGTTCCTCTACGAACTAAATCTGCAATGAACTAAGTACCGAAATAAAAATGTAAAAATTCCACAACTTTTTATTTTGTGACGGGGGATGGATTCATAATTAAATAAGTCTCCCAAGTTTTTGAAATGAAATAAAAACTAATTCATATTTTTAGAGACTTATTTCATACTACAATTGAACGCACTACTTCGTTAGCGCCTCCCTTTCTTTCTTGGATATATTTATATGCCAAAGTTTATGTTTCTGGGTTTTAACAAAAAACTACCAAACATTTTTCATCTTAAACTCAGGAGCCTGCACCTAAAATGTTATGTTTCTTAGTTTAATATTATAGAAAATTCAAAATGTTTCACATGTAGAACGGAAAAGTAAAACACCTAATTTTCACGATGATTTAAAAGACATGTCCTTTTTGTAGTTCTTTTTTAAAGAAACTTCCAAAAACATGTTAAATTTTCACAATGTTTCTAATTTTGTTTGATTTTTTTTTATTTTCCTTATATATGTATGTATGTATTAAATTTTTTTAAATTAAATTTGTTTATTTTTTTATATTTTAGTAAGTAATTGTCATTTTGAAATAAAAATACAATATAAATTAAAAAACAAAAATTTTGTGCAAAGAGGAATGTCAAAAAAAAACACAGAAAATACGATTCATGTCTTTTTTTCTACCCTGCTTACTTCTCACCCCCGCTCGCTATCAAACTAAAAAAGACATGTTTCAAAAATAGGAGAAAAAATCATCATGAAAATTGGGTGTAAGTAATTGTCATTTTGAAATAAAAATACAATATAAATTAAAAAAACAAAAATTTTGTGCAAAGAGGAATGTCAAAAAAACACAGAAAATACGATTCATGTCTTTTTTTCTACCCTGCTTACTTCTCACCCCCGCTCGCTATCAAACTAAAAAAGACATGTTTCAAAAATAGGAGAAAAAATCATCATGAAAATTGGGTGTAAGTAATTGTCATTTTGAAATAAAAATACAATATAAATTAAAAAAACAAAAATTTTGTGCAAGGAGGAATGTCAAAAAAACACAGAAAATACGATTCATGTCTTTTTTTCTACCCTGCTTACTTCTCACCCCCGCTCGCTTACACCTAATTTTCATGATGATTTTTTCCCCTATTTTTGAAACATGTCTTTTTATACCCTTCACCGAAGGTAGAAAGGGTATATATAACTTTGTCATTCCGTTTGTAATTTCTACAATATGGATCCTACACCCTATAAAGTATATATATTCTGGGTCCTTATGAAAAGCGAAGTTCAAATCCGGTTGTCCGTCTGTCCGTCCGTCCGTCTGTCCGTCTGTCCGTCTGTCCGTCTGTCCGTCTGTCCGTCTGTCCGTCTGTCCGTCTGTCCGTCTGTCTGTTGAAATGGGTTTTCCGAAGCCCCCAGATATGATGGGGACTTGGTTGGGGTATCTTTATGTCAGGTATTCTTATTATAATTTTGCTATTGAAATTCAGCCAGATCGGTCCACAAATGGCTGAGATATGACCAAAAAAGCACGACTACCTCTAATTTTTCCCAAAAATCCCTTGTGGTTGTTGTAATTTAATTACTTTTTGCTGTATATCTTGGGAACGGCAAAAGCCAAAGCTTCCAAATTAGGTACACACATTTAGGTTGCTAATACACACCATCCTAGAAAATGTGGGCGTGATTGGGGAAGTGGGCGTGGTACCTCCCGTACAAAAAAAATTAAAAATTGTATAAAAACCTAAAATTTAGGGCTGCCATATGTCCTATGGATATGACTTATATATAAAAATATCGGAAATTTTAAGTAGAACATATTTTATAAAAAACTCGGGAAAATCGGTTCAGATACAAAAAAGTTATGACCAAAATAAAATTTTTTTTTTTTTAAATACCCACTTTCGGGAACCATAGATCTCCCCGAGTCCAAGTTTTATAACTAAAGTAAATGGTAAATTTCTTCTTCAACACGTCGGTATATAAATCTGCCAAATCGGTTATAAAATGGCTGAGTTATGAGCAAAAAACCACGACTACCTCTAATTTTTCCCAAAAATCCCTTGTGGTTGTTGTATTTGTATTACTTTTTGCTGTATATCTGGGGAACGGCAAAAGCCCAAGCTTCCAAATTAGGTACACACATTTAGGTTCTCAATACACACTATCCTAGAAAATGTGGGCGGGATTGGGGAAGTGGGCGTGGTACCTCCCATACAAAAAAAAATTAAAAATTGTATAAAAACCTAAAATTTAGGGCTGCCATATGTCCTATGGATATGACTTATATATCAAAATATCGATAATTTTAAGTAGAACATATTTTATAAAAAACTCGGGAAAATCGGTTCAGATACAAAAAAGTTATGACCAAAATAAAATTTTTTTTTTTTAAATACCCACTTTCGGGAACCATAGATCTCCCCGAGTCCAAGTTTTATAGCTAAAGTAAATGGCAAATTTCTTCTTCAACACGTCGGTATATAAATCTGCCAAATCGGTTATAAAATGGCTGAGTTACAACCGAAATACTGAATCCCCAAAAATTACTCTTTTTTATACCCTTCACCGAAGGTAGAAAGGGTATATATAACTTTGTCATTCCGTTTGTAATTTCTACAATATGGATCCTACACCCTATAAAGTATATATATTCTGGGTCCTTATGAAAAGCGAAGTTCAAATCCGGTTGTCCGTCTGTCCGTCCGTCCGTCTGTCCGTCTGTCCGTCTGTCCGTCTGTCCGTCTGTCCGTCTGTCCGTCTGTCTGTTGAAATGGGTTTTCCGAAGCCCCCAGATATGATGGGGACTTGGTTGGGGTATCTTTATGTCAGGTATTCTTATTATAATTTTGCTATTGAAATTCAGCCAGATCGGTCCACAAATGGCTGAGATATGACCAAAAAAGCACGACTACCTCTAATTTTTCCCAAAAATCCCTTGTGGTTGTTGTAATTTAATTACTTTTTGCTGTATATCTTGGGAACGGCAAAAGCCAAAGCTTCCAAATTAGGTACACACATTTAGGTTGCTAATACACACCATCCTAGAAAATGTGGGCGTGATTGGGGAAGTGGGCGTGGTACCTCCCGTACAAAAAAAATTAAAAATTGTATAAAAACCTAAAATTTAGGGCTGCCATATGTCCTATGGATATGACTTATATATAAAAATATCGGAAATTTTAAGTAGAACATATTTTATAAAAAACTCGGGAAAATCGGTTCAGATACAAAAAAGTTATGACCAAAATAAAATTTTTTTTTTTTTAAATACCCACTTTCGGGAACCATAGATCTCCCCGAGTCCAAGTTTTATAACTAAAGTAAATGGTAAATTTCTTCTTCAACACGTCGGTATATAAATCTGCCAAATCGGTTATAAAATGGCTGAGTTATGAGCAAAAAACCACGACTACCTCTAATTTTTCCCAAAAATCCCTTGTGGTTGTTGTATTTGTATTACTTTTTGCTGTATATCTGGGGAACGGCAAAAGCCCAAGCTTCCAAATTAGGTACACACATTTAGGTTCTCAATACACACTATCCTAGAAAATGTGGGCGGGATTGGGGAAGTGGGCGTGGTACCTCCCATACAAAAAAAAATTAAAAATTGTATAAAAACCTAAAATTTAGGGCTGCCATATGTCCTATGGATATGACTTATATATCAAAATATCGATAATTTTAAGTAGAACATATTTTATAAAAAACTCGGGAAAATCGGTTCAGATACAAAAAAGTTATGACCAAAATAAAATTTTTTTTTTTTAAATACCCACTTTCGGGAACCATAGATCTCCCCGAGTCCAAGTTTTATAGCTAAAGTAAATGGAAAATTTCTTCTTCAACACGTCGGTATATAAATCTGCCAAATCGGTTATAAAATGGCTGAGTTACAACCGAAATACTGAATCCCCAAAAATTACTCTTTTTATACCCTTCACCGAAGGTAGAAAGGGTATATATAACTTTGTCATTCCGTTTGTAATTTCTACAATATGGATCCTACACCCTATAAAGTATATATATTCTGGGTCCTTATGAAAAGCGAAGTTCAAATCCGGTTGTCCGTCTGTCCGTCCGTCCGTCTGTCCGTCTGTCCGTCTGTCCGTCTGTCCGTCTGTCCGTCTGTCCGTCTGTCCGTCTGTCCGTCTGTCTGTTGAAATGGGTTTTCCGAAGCCCCCAGATATGATGGGGACTTGGTTGGGGTATCTTTATGTCAGGTATTCTTATTATAATTTTGCTATTGAAATTCAGCCAGATCGGTCCACAAATGGCTGAGATATGACCAAAAAAGCACGACTACCTCTAATTTTTCCCAAAAATCCCTTGTGGTTGTTGTAATTTAATTACTTTTTGCTGTATATCTTGGGAACGGCAAAAGCCAAAGCTTCCAAATTAGGTACACACATTTAGGTTGCTAATACACACCATCCTAGAAAATGTGGGCGTGATTGGGGAAGTGGGCGTGGTACCTCCCGTACAAAAAAAATTAAAAATTGTATAAAAACCTAAAATTTAGGGCTGCCATATGTCCTATGGATATGACTTATATATAAAAATATCGGAAATTTTAAGTAGAACATATTTTATAAAAAACTCGGGAAAATCGGTTCAGATACAAAAAAGTTATGACCAAAATAAAATTTTTTTTTTTTTAAATACCCACTTTCGGGAACCATAGATCTCCCCGAGTCCAAGTTTTATAACTAAAGTAAATGGTAAATTTCTTCTTCAACACGTCGGTATATAAATCTGCCAAATCGGTTATAAAATGGCTGAGTTATGAGCAAAAAACCACGACTACCTCTAATTTTTCCCAAAAATCCCTTGTGGTTGTTGTATTTGTATTACTTTTTGCTGTATATCTGGGGAACGGCAAAAGCCCAAGCTTCCAAATTAGGTACACACATTTAGGTTCTCAATACACACTATCCTAGAAAATGTGGGCGGGATTGGGGAAGTGGGCGTGGTACCTCCCATACAAAAAAAAATTAAAAATTGTATAAAAACCTAAAATTTAGGGCTGCCATATGTCCTATGGATATGACTTATATATCAAAATATCGATAATTTTAAGTAGAACATATTTTATAAAAAACTCGGGAAAATCGGTTCAGATACAAAAAAGTTATGACCAAAATAAAATTTTTTTTTTTTAAATACCCACTTTCGGGAACCATAGATCTCCCCGAGTCCAAGTTTTATAGCTAAAGTAAATGGCAAATTTCTTCTTCAACACGTCGGTATATAAATCTGCCAAATCGGTTATAAAATGGCTGAGTTACAACCGAAATACTGAATCCCCAAAAATTACTCTTTTTATACCCTTCACCGAAGGTAGAAAGGGTATATATAACTTTGTCATTCCGTTTGTAATTTCTACAATATGGATCCTACACCCTATAAAGTATATATATTCTGGGTCCTTATGAAAAGCGAAGTTCAAATCCGGTTGTCCGTCTGTCCGTCCGTCCGTCTGTCCGTCTGTCCGTCTGTCCGTCTGTCCGTCTGTCCGTCTGTCCGTCTGTCCGTCTGTCCGTCTGTCTGTTGAAATGGGTTTTCCGAAGCCCCCAGATATGATGGGGACTTGGTTGGGGTATCTTTATGTCAGGTATTCTTATTATAATTTTGCTATTGAAATTCAGCCAGATCGGTCCACAAATGGCTGAGATATGACCAAAAAAGCACGACTACCTCTAATTTTTCCCAAAAATCCCTTGTGGTTGTTGTAATTTAATTACTTTTTGCTGTATATCTTGGGAACGGCAAAAGCCAAAGCTTCCAAATTAGGTACACACATTTAGGTTGCTAATACACACCATCCTAGAAAATGTGGGCGTGATTGGGGAAGTGGGCGTGGTACCTCCCGTACAAAAAAAATTAAAAATTGTATAAAAACCTAAAATTTAGGGCTGCCATATGTCCTATGGATATGACTTATATATAAAAATATCGGAAATTTTAAGTAGAACATATTTTATAAAAAACTCGGGAAAATCGGTTCAGATACAAAAAAGTTATGACCAAAATAAAATTTTTTTTTTTTTAAATACCCACTTTCGGGAACCATAGATCTCCCCGAGTCCAAGTTTTATAACTAAAGTAAATGGTAAATTTCTTCTTCAACACGTCGGTATATAAATCTGCCAAATCGGTTATAAAATGGCTGAGTTATGAGCAAAAAACCACGACTACCTCTAATTTTTCCCAAAAATCCCTTGTGGTTGTTGTATTTGTATTACTTTTTGCTGTATATCTGGGGAACGGCAAAAGCCCAAGCTTCCAAATTAGGTACACACATTTAGGTTCTCAATACACACTATCCTAGAAAATGTGGGCGGGATTGGGGAAGTGGGCGTGGTACCTCCCATACAAAAAAAAATTAAAAATTGTATAAAAACCTAAAATTTAGGGCTGCCATATGTCCTATGGATATGACTTATATATCAAAATTTCGATAATTTTAAGTAGAACATATTTTATAAAAAACTCGGGAAAATCGGTTCAGATACAAAAAAGTTATGACCAAAATAAAATGGCTGAGTTACAACCGAAATACTGAATCCCCAAAAATTACTCTTTTTTATAATTAACTTTGTTAAAATATATGTATACAAGTATATATAAATGTTTATATATGAATATAACTTAAGTAAAAGGTAAAATTCTTCCTTAACACGTCGGTATATAAAACTATCAAATCGGTTAGACAATGGGTAATTTATGAGCAAAATACTCAAAAAATGGGCTAAAAAACATCAAAATTTGTATAAAAACCTAAATTTTAGGGCTGCTATACGTCCTAGGGATATGACTTATATATCAAAATATCGGAAATTTGTATGAGTTATAACCGAAATACTGGGGTCTAATCACCGCATACGATATCGAGCAAAATTCATCGAAATTATTTATTTGGTATCTTGAAACTCGATATCGAATGAAATGTATTGAATTTGAAATAATACCATTCGACATCGAGTAACTCGACATTACATTTATCGAGTTTTCATTCGATACGCCAGTGTCTATCGTATGCAGGGGTGATTAGACCCCTAACTTCCCGAAAATTACTCTTTTTATACCCTTCACCGAAGGTAAAAAAGGAATATATGTATAACTGTAATTTCTACAATATTGATCCTACACCCTATAAAGTATATATATTCTGGGCCCTTACGAAAAGCGAAGTTCAAAACCGGTTGTCTCTAATTTAAAAAAAAATATTTACCAGTTTTATTTAGTTTCTGTCTAATTGCTATGTATTCTGCTCGCACAATGGTGAAGGGTATATAAGATTCGGCACAGCCGAATATAGCACTCTTACTTGTTTAGTTTGAAAGCGAGCGGGGGAGAGAAGTAAGCAGGGTAGAAAAAAAGACATGAATCGTATTTTCTGTGTTTTCTTTGACATTCCTCTTTGCACTTAATCTTGGGTTTTTAATTTATATTGTATTTTCATTTCAAAATGACAATCACTTATTAAAATATAAAAAATTCAATACATACATATATACGGAAAATAAAAAAAATCAAACAAAATAAGAAACATTGTGAAAATTTAACATGTTTTTGAAAGTTTCTTTAAAAAAGAACTACAAAAAAGACATGTCTTTTAAATCATCGTGAAAATTAGGTGTAACAAACTAAAAAAGACATGTTTCAAAAATAGGGGAAAAAATCATCATGAAAATTGGGTGAAAGAAAGAAATTTAATTTCTATATTTCTCCCTTTTGATATTTTTTTTCTCCCCTTTGAAATATCGAAAATTTCAATATTGTATGTATATGTCAATGAATGGAGGAAAGTATTTTGAAAAAAAAACAAAAAAGGTACAAATTTCACACTTGAAAAGTTCGATTTTCGAAAAGGTAGTAAACTTGCATTTTTTAGATAAGAAACGAATGTTATATAATTTTTTTTCTATGTTCGTTGGTGTAAAAGATAGATGGGGCAACAAAAATGTACCAAAATAAAGCTTTTACACTTTTACTTCCTTAAAAGGTAGCATTTCAAAAAAGTACCGGACACCTATTTGCTCATTTTTTTAATAAACAACAATAATAAGTATACATTTTTTTATCTCTTTTAGTTAAGGAGATATAAGCTTAGTGAATTTACCTGTTTTAACAGTTTTCTACCATCTTAACATTCGTAAAACGACGAGACATCACATGAAGCACACACTGCAGAACAATATCCTCTTAAAGTTCTTTGGCAATCAGCCCAATTATGAATACAAATTGCCTGGGAGTTTTTTTCTTTTTCCCTTTTTCAATTTTACAATTTAATCTACCAAGGAAAAAATGGGAGAAGAGAGAAAACTCCTGGGGAGTTTTTATTCAAAATTGAGCTGAATATCTCGAGCGTTAAATTTTTTTTAGTTTCTTTGGCATTTTTAAATAAATCACTATTCAAAAGTGTGCAGTAAACGTTTATTTAAGAAAATTCTTTTGTAATTGCAACAGATTGACTAAAAAGCAATTCTTTTATTAAAAACGGCTGGCAACCTGCGTAATAAGCAAATATAAGAAAAACATACATATGTACATATATTTTTGGGAACATTTGGATATGCGTATCGTTATAGCCGATATTTCTTTTGGAACACCTTTTTTTTAAAGGCTTCTTACTGAGCTACCTAAAAAAGAGCGGCAAGCGTTTTTTAGACATGAACAAATTCTATTGCCAATACATTTTCAATAAAATAAAACGACCAAGCGATCTATCAAATCAGATTTTCCAGTCGGGTTTTGTTGAATTTGAGTTCTAAAGGTTTGTTTCGTATAAACGGTGCGAAAATGCCAAATGTTGACATAGAACAGACGCTTGCCGCTCTTATTTAGGAAGCTCAGTCAGTCTTAAGGTGGATTCTTCCATGTGTTGCAAATAATAATTTTGTCCGGAGAATACATTTTTTACTGAGAGTTTTCTGCAGAACGATTCAGCCATTTCAGAAAGTTTGTCCGGCTTACATAGTTCACAGATATCAAAACCACTTATTTTGAATTGGTTTCTAAAGTGTGTTAAAGAAATTGGGCGAAAAAGGAAAGTTATTTTATTATTTTATTATAATATTTTTTTTTTATTTAATTATTCAGCAAAAAACAATCATTTCAACTTTTATGTACAAATAAAAAAAAAAGTGGCAACTCAGTTCATTTTGTTCTGAAAAAAAAATTAAAACTAAACCAATTCTAGAAAAAACTTACCGAACAAAATAGTTCTGTGCCATTTTGACAAAACATCTTCAGTCGAGATAAGATAGCAAAAAAGTTTAAAAAAAACTCGGTGAAAAAATCATTTTTATCAAATAATAAAATAAACCGAAACTTAAGAAAAATTTCAACTTTTTAAATTTGTCTTAAGATGTTTTGTCAAAAGGCCACAGAATTTCTCTCTCTCTTTCAGAAGTAACAAGTCAAACTCAATAAAAAAAATTTTGTCCGGACAAAAATATTGTTCGGAAAGCATTGCTGAATAGAGAATTTGGAAGCGCTTCCAAAAACTGAAATTGGTTTATATGATCTGAAACTTCTCTTGGTAAAAAAGTCGCGGCAATATTTTCGGTTCAGTCATGTAAAACCATCTGAAGAATTGTCAACAATTTATCGATATTTTCTCCGCATGGCGTATGAGGGATAATAATTTTAGTAATGAAATAATAAAAAACATACACAGCGTATGAATATTTTTTATTTCTCGTATCAACTAAATAAATATTACACATACGCAAAGTTTGGAGTAAAAAAAAAATTAATGCTATAATTAAAACAACTAAGAAAGTATAGTCGGTCAACTTTGACCATTTGATACTCTACACAACAGTTTTTACTGGCAATTTTTCGAGGGTGTACAATATCTGGGAACCATGGGCAAGCATGGATCCGGCAAAACAAAATTATGTTGTCTGGTTTAATTTATATGAGAGTTCTAGATACCAACATCTACTTATATGAGATATTTTTTGAGCTTTTTTTTTATTTTATTTATTCATATATGCATGTAAAGGGTGGTTAAATTTTAAGAGCCGATGTTGATTTTGAATAAAACACAAATTATTTAGGAAATTATTGTAATTTCTTTTAATATTGATAACACTGGTATGGTTCAATTATGTATGAAAAAAATATCGGCCAAATGGCCGCCGCGAACTCGGCGCCACACCTCCATCCGATGGTCTAAATTTTAGATTACGCTGAGGAATAATTGAAGTTCTATGCCGTTAATGTGCCGAATTATCTTATCCTTTAGCTCTTGAATTGTTTCTGGCTTATCGTCGTAAACCTTTTCTTTCTAGTTACCCTAAAGAAAGAAGTCCAACGGTGTCAAAACGCAAGATCTTGGCGACCAATTGACATCGCCACCACGTGAGATAGCACGGCCATTGAGCCATTGTTTCGTTAGCTGTGTGGCAAGTGGCACCGTCCTGCTGAAACCACATATCGTCCACATCCATATCTTCCAATTCGGGCCATAAAAAGTTCGTTATCATCTCACGATTGCGAACACCATTCACTGTAACTGCCTGACCGGACTCATTTTGGAAAAATACGGACTGATGATGACGCCAGCCCATAAACCGCACCAAACAGGCAATCTTTGTGAATGCATTGGTTTTTTGACAATCACTTTTGGATTATCATTCGCCCAAATGCGGCAGTTCTGCTTATTGACGAATCCACTGAGGTGAAAATGTGCCTCATCACTGAAGATGATTTTCTTCGAAAATTGATCATCCATTGTTGCCATTTCTTGCCACCATTGGCGACGTTTGGAATGGTCAAGAGTAGGGTGATCGATCGAATAGTATTCGACCGGTTTTTACCGGTTATTTTAGTTTTGCCCAAGTCGAATATTTTAAAATGTCCATTTTTCGAATATCGAATAAACCGGTTATTTTAGTAAAATAAACCGGTTACTTTAGTAATGTGTAATTTATATACTTATTCCTTACTTTTTTTTTAAATGCACCCGTAATTTAAGTATTTTTCTAATTGAATATTTGCAAACTTAAACTTTTTATAAAAAATGTCAAAACAAAATGAAACGTGTGTTCTTGTAACAAAAACCAAAAACAATATAAAGTACTACAAAAAAAGATCAGCTTAAAAATAATAAGCAATTGGACAGTATTATAAATACTATATATAGCTTTACAAAGATGTCATCTCTTGTGAAATTTCGAACTGACTTAAAAAAAAATTGTGCTTAATCGGTCCTAAAATGATAAGTTGCAAAGGTTCTTTACATCACGACTTATTAATCACTTTTAATTAGTCTACAAGCTTGACATAAATATACGCCAAGTAAAACTTAACAGGGTCAAGTAGTTCTTAAGAGACTGCAAATAATACTTTACTAGAATATGCTGCCAATAATGAATGAAAAACTCTTAAGTAGTTCTAGCACATCTTCATGCTTAAAACAACAACATACCGGCGGAATCAACGTTATGAGAAAATTCATCAGTTTTATTTATTAAAACACCAAGAACTTAAAATAAAATTGAAGGAATCAAAAATGTCCTGGAAGGGTTTAAGTTGTGAGATCGACGAATTGACAGATATTTCATACAAAGAGCATGTTCATATTACTATTGTTTCTATAATGCTGAAACAAAAATAATTGAAATATATAATCCTGGATAAGAGGTTTTTTTGCCACTTTTCAAAAATATGGCTGAAGTTTACTGCTTCATATAGACATGCTTAACCAGCAACAAATTAAAACTCATTTACAATAAATTTAGGAAAATATGTCAAATAATAAATTTATTGCATTTCTATATTTTTAAAACCAATGTTTTTAAAAAATTCTAAAGCTATGTTCACACCTATTAAATGTTTGACTCGTAACGTAAAGAATTGTTTGATTTTGCAAAACGTTTGGCAAGAGCAAACATTATTTAAGGGTTTCGTAACTACATTATACATAAATGCTATTATCATCTTAGACATAAAGTTTAGCAAATAACAAGAAATTATTTAAAATAATGCTTTTGTTTGATTTTATCGTCAAATATTTGTTAGGTCTGAACATACCTTTTGTCATATCTATGTACAGTATTCCACGGATAATTGCCTCGACAAAAATGCCAAACTTTTTGGGTAATTATGCGGGGTAAGCATTTAAACGAATACGCTTAACTACCTCGTTGGGGTAATTATAAGAATACGTTTAACTACCTAATTGAGGTAACTAAGCGAATACGTTTAAAAATCTCAGTGAGGTAATTATTTACTAGGTATTTTTTACTAGATATCATAACTTTGATGTAGGAAAAAAGTGTAGACATAGGAATTTTTATATGTATCAGCTAAATCTAAAGAGAAAGCAATTAAAAGCAATGGGATTTGCTGTTTTAAATTTTATCTGTAATGCTTTTTGGGATGTATTGTCATATCCTACTAACAAAATCGTACTCATACATTCAAACTTATGATCATGGAAACCGTAAATATGCAGTTTCATGGTTTCTCTTGTGCGACAAATAAAGGCGGAAACAATATGTTTCTCCGTTTTAGAGCTTTTTATGAATATTGGTATCGGTTTGGGGATAAATTGCATATTTAAGCTATTGCTGCTTTTTTTGCACACATATTTCACGTTTTTTAAGCATATTTTAATACATGTTCAGCAAATAAAATAAATTTCTTTAAATTCTGGTTAACAGATGAATTTTCTGTTGCTTTAATTTCGCCATCTACATTTAATTTTCACTCCACAATTTTAATCCAAGGCAAGTTTTCGCTAAGAAGATAAATGTTATTCCAAACTGTAAATTTTTATATACCTATATGTATGTATGCAAAAATTAGGAAAAAACCAATTATATAAATTTTTTCTAATACATAGAAATATGGACGCATCGTTAAGTAAACCGATCGAATCAGAATCACTTTTTAAAGTGATCTTTGCGTGTCCGTCCGTCCATCTGGCTGGTTGTATGTCCATGTAAACCTTGTGGGGAAATAAAAGTTTTTAGATAATTTGATAAAATTTGGTAAATACATTTAATTGTCATCATAACGAAACCTATGTTAATTGTAAGAATCGCTCTATAATATCACATAGTCCCCATGCAAACTTCTTTCTTTATTTCCATAAACCATTTTGTTATGTTCTTATTAAAATTAAATTTGGCCCAAAATATCTTACTGCAAATTAAATATGGTTGAGTCGGTAAATATTCAAGCTATCGGAGTCGAAATAAAATATTCAAGATATTTCATCTTTTCAAATGTTAATATAATTTAAAATTTAGACCTTTCCTTTAATCCCTGTAAGACAAAATATCTCATATACTTGGTGTATCTAGATAATATTCAACACAAATAACTCTTATATGAAAATTACCTTATAACATAACTTTATTCTGGTGAGCCCTGAAGAAAGTTTATTTTAATGCAAATATTAATTTGGGGAATATTTTTTGGCTATTTTTTTTTAATGTTTAGTGTATATTTTCAAATTATTAACATGTAAACTTGGTTGCATTTCTTACTGTGTTGTTGCCAAATAGTACTGATGCAATTAAACGAATGAAATTAAGGTGTAATTTTGTCTTGGGAGTTTAATTTTTAAGGCAATTAACCGAATTGGGTAATTAAGCGTAAGGCAATTAAACGTGGATTTTTGTTTGAAAAAAGGAAGAAAAAAAAACGGGGATTTAAAACTCAAGGTAAATAAGCGTGAAAGGCATTTAAGCTTGGGGTAATTAACCGGGCTATACTGTATTTTGTTGGTTCCTTACCTTCGTGAATTGTTTTGTTTTTATTCTAATTAACTTTTTATTACAAAATCTAATTTGAATTTTGTATTTTAATGTATTCGAATAAAAACCGGTTAACCGGTTATTTTAAAAATGCTTAACCGAAAACCGGTTTTTTTAAAAAAGCAAATATTCGGAATATTCGAAAACCGGTTATTGAAAAAAGTCGAATAATCGATCATCCTAGTCAAGAGGCTTTAGTTCTTGAGTCAATTGCACCTTGTTAGCGAGTAAATGAAAGTCTTTATGCATAATGTTCACCAATGACGAGCGTGAGAGGCGCAATTGTTTGGCACGAAGAAGAGTTGAGGTGGACGGCTCTTCAGCCACACTATCGCGAACAGCAGTGCGAGCTGTAGGAGCATGCACTGGTGTTTTCACATCTCCTACAGACCCGGTTTGCTCAATTTTTCACACGATTTTTCCGATTGTACGCACATTTGGGCGATTAAATTGACCGAAAAAATCACGAAGTGCACGATATGCATTTTGATTTGAAAGCCCATTTTCATAATAAGCCTGAACAACTTTAACGCGTTGGCGCAAATTGAGTTAGTCTTAAATTGAGAAATGTCAAATGAAATATAGAAAAAAAACTTGACGTTTAGGTGTGGCCTACATGGGTGGTGTTGCCCTTTTTTATGCCACATATTCTCCGTTAAAGTTTGCTATTGAAATTCAATCAGATCGGCTAATTAATGACTGAGATATGAGCAAAATACCACGACTGCCTCTAATTTGTCCATGAATCCCTTGTTGTTGTTGTGATTTTATTTCATTTTTCTGTATACCTGGAACGGCAAGAGCCGAAGTTTCCAAACATTAATATACATAACATCCGACAAAATGTGGCCAATTTTTTATGCATTACAATTTTTTTTTTAGCAAATCATTCATAAAAATATACACTTTTTTTCATTTTAAATTTCACATGGTCCTCCTAAAATTATAATGTTTACTTTACATTCACTTTCTCTGACAATTTACATTTACATTTTGTTTTTTGCAATATTTGCATGACAATCGTTTATAACAAACGCTGCACTCACTTTGTTCGCAAATGCCATTTAGCTAATCAAATATTTATAATGCTTTGCAATTTCTGTGCAGAGTAGAAACGTTAACGGGCATTTAAAAACTTCAGTTGATTAAAGACAATCTTTCATTTTCCCAAGCAACGTCGAAACCCCAACAACTTTGTTTTAGCATTTTGTTTATTTTGTTGCGAAAATGATGTTAATTTTTTTGAAATCATGATTTCTCGGCAAAAGTTAGAAAACATTTTGAAGGTGTATCAAGACGGTTTAACCCAAAGGAATAATGCGAATAATAATTTTAAAGTTGTCATGAATAACCAGACCCAGAGCATTAATATTTTGCAGAAGAAATTTTATGGTGGCGATGAAGATATTTGGCGAAAATCAAGAGCGAAAAAAATTAATGCTCTGGATGAGGAAGTGGAAGATGTTGAGGTGTTACGTGATGATCGGTATTTAAGTGATAAACGATAATTAAAGTTGTATTGAGGTAAGAAGTTTTACTTTTAGGAATACGAAAACTCCAGTTGAGAGTGTTTTTAGGGCTGCATGGGACTTAAGTGTGATTAAAGCGAATAAGAATTATGAAGCGGAAGAAAGTGGTAGTCAGGCGACCAGTGATGAAATAAAAAATAGTATAGAGGATACATTTCATAGAGCCGTGAGTCCGAGTGAGTTGTACTTTTATTTAATCTTTATATTTCCTATTAATCTTCCTTTAATCGAACTTATTTTGTTTTTATATTTCAGTCCTTTTTCTCGGCCAATGTTTTGCCCTAATGCCTGTCATGGGTGTGTTGAATCCAAATTCAAAGCGCTTAAAATTTTCCTACAAATCCTGGCAAGTTATTCTTACATTACTTTTTATGTGCTCAAGCTCCATATTGACCCTTACCATGCTAAAGTTTTTATTAAAAATTGGCATCAATGCAAAAAACTTTGGTAAGCATTGTTATATATTAATTAAATAACAAAAATTACATGATTTAATGAGAGTCACCTTAAACGTGCAGTTGGTTTGGTTTTCTTTGGCTGCGTTCAATGCTCGACTGTGCTCTTTGCTTCACTGGCCCCACGTTGGCCTAAAATTATGCGTTACTGGTCGAGAGTTGAGATTATTTTTACGCAAAAGCCCTACGAGATGCCCAAACGAACTTTGGCCCGTAGGGTAAGAGTTTCGGCTGTATTTATTATAATTGGATCGGCTGGTAAGGAGAGAATAGTAATTTTATATCGTTTTTTGTTTTCTAATCTATTGTATTTTTTTTTTATGTTTTAGTGGAACATGCCATGTACTTGTCCTCCGCCGTCATAAGCTATAAACGTAGCATTCAGTTGTGTGCTTCGGCTCGAAATTATACCGAGGATGTTTCATTTGAGGATTATATTCGTCGTAATTATAATTTTGTGTTTGAAATTTTACCTTATAATTTGTTTGTGGGATTATTTATATTGGTGAGTTTTAGAAATTTTGTTATTGAGTTTTCCATTAATTTAATTGGATATTTAGCTGCTAGTTAAATTAAAAATATTTTTCTTTTAAAAGTCTGCTTCCTAATTTTCCAAAAAAGTTCGGATTTTTTTACCCACACCACAACAGTGGAAAGAGTATTATGTCTTAGTGCTGATGTGTGTAATACCTTAAAATGTGGGTCCTGCACCCATTTTAAGGTACGCCGATCGATTTATAATCACTTTCTGAGTCGATCAAACTATGTCCTTCCGGTTGGCTGGATGTCCATGTAACCTCGTGCGAAAGTACAGGACGCAATTTTGGAGATATTTTGATAAAATTTGGCTTATAGATTCTTATTGGCACAAGCCTATTGAAAAATGGGCCGAATCGTAGGACCACGAGGGGAGATAGGAGCAATTTCTGCCTCCCACAAACTTTCTAACCGATTTTAATGAACTTTAAAACATAGTTTGATCCATATTTATATGGACGAATAAGCATGATTCTCCATGGGTCCCGATTAGGGTGAACTCTCGTTTATGTGTTTTAAAATACTGTGGTGTATGATATCATATGGTCTGTAGAGCTGTACTTTCTTACTTGTTTTTTAAATAAATTTTTTTCAAACATGTAGTTTTTCATAAAAATATGTTGAAAATGTACCAAGTTTTACAAAATGTCCCAACTACAGCAAAACAAACCAAGTTTTACAAAATGTCCCAACCACAGCAAAACAAACCAGTTACAGCAACTCACACGGGGATTTCTAAGACGTCACTTTTTCGGTGTTTTTTTTGTTTAAGGGCGAACGGTATAGAGAAGATAGAGGGAAGAAAGACTAGGCTAGTGTTTTTCATGTCGTTTTCGTTTTAAAGTAATTAATTTTTTTTCCTACTTTGAAGTGTCAGCTTAAAAATACAGTAAGACCTCGATTATCTGCAACGGACAGGACCGGGAGCTTTCTGGATAATCAATTTTTCCCCGGTTAATTGAGTAACAATTTTGGTTGTTTTTTTTTTATTTCTTATTATAAAGGAATATTGTTGTATCTTCACAAATTTTTTTTAAAATTGCATTAAAACTTCATGTAATAAAGAACCTTGTTGTCCTAAGTTCGTAAATTACTGAGCTCAAATCCGAGATCCAACACGTCATCGGTGAGATACAGCCACAACTCTGTGAAAAAGTCATGGGCACGGGCCATTTGACGGATATTTTATTCTATACTTAATAGGAACATGCCTTCTTTACAATCCAATAAAAAAATTACTACTATCTTAAGCTGGGATCACACGATTGCCGCAAATGCACCAATATGACACAATTTTTATTGTGCTTTATTGACGCACAATAATGAAATTGCACCAATCAAATATTCTGAAATCACACGATTGCCCTGTTTTAAACAAATTTAATTGCCGCTAGTTGGTACAAAGCGAAATGGTTACAAAAATTGCCGCAGCACAGTCACACGATTGTTCTTAATTGTTCTTGCGAAAACAGCTGTTGTGGTAGCTTTTTTATTTGTTTGAAAGTTCTTGTTGGTTTGTTAATTGAAAAAAATTAAATTTGTAACATTTACTTAAACAAATTATTGTTGAATAATTTTATTTAATTTTTTTAAGACATTCGAAAAACTAACAGTCTGTTCAACAATTTCGTAAATTTAGTTTCGAATAGAAAAATCTTTAATAAAAATATTCGCACAGAACAGCTAAATAGGCTTGTGAACATACACACATACTTAAAATAATTAATTAAAAAAATTTAAATGCAAAATAAATAAATATGTACATACATATTTATTTGTATTACCTACTAAAAGAAACACAAAAAAGCAAATCTCATAAAAAAGGCAAATATTGCCGCGTATTGTGTTGTTTGATTGCCGCACAAGAACACAATAAATATTGGTGCATTTTTGTCATTTTTATTGACGGGCGGTTGCATAGCAAGCAGTCACACGATTGCCGCACCAGGGTTGCATTTGATTGGTAAAAGTAAGCACAATATTGTCCTCGATTGGTACATGAGCCATTTGGTTGTGCGGTCACACGATTGGGGTATTAAAAAGTGTGAAAATTGGTACATTGCGGCAATCGTGTGATCCCAGCTTTACTGAGTCAGCCTTTAGATTGGATTTTCATTGTGAAAAGGCATGACTTTGAACTAGTAGATACCTATCTACTTGTTTCCCCAAGCAAAATTGTCATATCTGCTTTAAATGTACAAACATTTTTATAAGAGTAAAACTTAACACATAAACTCTCAAATTACAGGTAATTTAAATTATTTAGAAAATAAATGAAGGTTCCCGCTTTGCACGACAATTCATATTTTGCACAAAATATACCAACATTTACAAAAAGTCTCGAACAATTTAAGTTAAAAGCTTAGCCGTATTCAAAATGATAGCAACAATTTGGTTTTTATTCTCTCTATGGTTTGCCAAAGTAGTTCATTAATTACAGGTTGATTCACCCATGTCACTTTATAAGAAAAAAATTTACATATTGGTAACTGAGCTCAAGTTTGTCTGGACAAAATATAAAAATAAACCAATTCAATCTATGAATTGTTTCGTGAAATTATTTTCTCTCGCTCAAAGCGAAAGAACTTCAAAATACCCATACAAAATGTTGTCATGGGTGAATCGAACTTTATTTTCGTTAAATTTGTTAAACAAAAATTGAACTTAAGTTCTTTGAAAATTTGAGTCTAATTCAGGGTACACTTAGCAGGTATAAGTATCGGCCCAGATGATTTTTTTTTTATAAATAAGCTTAGTTAGTCTTAATGTCATATAAAAAAAAATTTGCAGCCAGATGTATAAACCTTATGAATGTGCCTTGGTTTACTTCTACTTCCATTCCATTGGCAGCCGCAATCATGCACAGCTCACGTGGATCCAGTTATCAGTTTTCATTGTGTTACCATGTTTAACATTCTCACCCAGCCATCCGGTTGATTCAATTAAGGAATGGACCCTGTTTAAATCAATTTCGGAGAGATTAGTTTTGTCCCTAAGGGTTCTTCCACCAAATAGACTGAGTCTCTTCCTCCTCCTGCAAGTTCTACATAGGCCATTGTAAGGGATCCCTACACGCAGAGAAAAAATATGGTTGGGCATGGTTACGGCAACAACACTATGTTTAATGAAACAATATATTGTTGTCGTACACAAATAATTGTTATTTTTCTTTAATATCAACAATATTATAGTTTATCGCAATTATTAATTTGAGTATTGTTGACCGAAAAATAATTATTTTTCTAACAACTATATTATGATAACTTTCTAAACATATTATATTACTCACAACCATATAATGATATTTAATAGCCATAACATGATAACTTTCTATACATTTATCATATTATGTTTGAGATGCAATCAAACCATTTTTACTCTAATAATATGATGTAAGCGCCATTTGTAAAATAATTTTGTATCAGTTGTGTCATTTATTTTATATGTGAGCGGTTAATCAATTTAAAGATAAATTCCCATAAAAAATATGTTTAAAGAATTTAAAAAAATTAAAATATTAGCGGAGTTCATTCCGTATTAGTGATTTAATAGTGCAAATGCAAAACATCGTAGTTTTTTTGTAGAATCCAAAAACAAAACACACAGAGATTTCGTTATATTTTACAAAAGTGTTGCGATATTTCTGTGGTTTTAATGGGCAACCGCATGTGTCTAAAAACAAATTTTTCAGGAGAGCCGAAAAACAATTCTTTATCCTACTATGGGCTAGGTATTGCAGATTTTGAATTTGCTCTTTTGCAAGCCTTATATTGAACTCCGCTGTTTGATTCACATTAAAAAAAATTGTAAAAAGCCACAAAATACAAAATCGATGCAAAAAAGTTTAAATTTATTTTATATTTTTATGACAGTTATGAAAGGGGCTGTATCATAATATGATTGCTTCTATATTAATTGCGATTAACATGATGATAATATAATTAATTCTTAGCATATTATGTTTAACATGACAATAATATGATTAGTTCTTAACTTATTTTGATTAACATGACAATAATTTGATAACTTATTTACTTAGTATAATTAACATAATAATAATAATATGATTATGGCAAAAATATTATGATGTAATATTACGAGTATATTTAGTCATAATATGATTCAATAATAATCTTAATATGGCGACTACAATCATAAATTTTATCATAATATGATGCTCTTAGAAAATGTTTACCACAATCATGTTTTTTCTTTGCGTGTAGCCTTTGAATTTTATAAAAGTCATAAATGAAAATGATATGTTTTTTCCATTCGTAAGACTGCTTTGGTTGGAGAAGATTTTCGCTTGTCATCATCATTATTTCCTAAGGGCAATCAGGCCTTCTGTATTTGTCTACCTTCACGCATTTAACCTTTCGTCCGCTTGGGTGACTGTACCGCCTACCAGTTCAACCAAACAATAAATCGTAATATAAGAATAACAAATAGAAAATATATTATAACCTCAGAGCGGCAGCTGAAAGTTATAATTGGAGTCAGGCCTCATTTCTTACTTTAGTAACTCAATGGTTTCGTTTTCTCTTTAACACATGTTATCGTGCAAGGAAACTTGCTGTTTGTTAATGAAGTCTAAAGGGCAAAATAAAACACATAAATTTGTTGGCGGTTAAGGCTTCTCTGATGAAGATGATTTTTATTAAATGTCGGCGATAATTTCTCTCTATTTTTTTAGAGATCGCACTATTCGAGTTGTTAAAGATGGTGTTGCGTCAAACGAATTCAAGATTCTTTCAGGAGTTCTGCAAGGCTCCGTCCTTTTTTTCTCCTACTCATTTTCTTATTTTTCTAAACGACCTCCCATGTCCAACTTTCTACCTGGCTTTACAAATGTCAGCAACCTTTGCCATTCGTTTCATTTGAATAGCTAGCTGGTAGTGAGGTAGTCTATCAGCGCCGGGGTTGCGGTTTCGATTCCCTTTTTTCTTTTCTGCAGCTCTACGCTAAGCTTCTCGGGACTAGTTAAGGAAATTAAAAAGGCAAAACATGAATGATACAATTGGTCAAGACCTTAATATAATCTCCGAATGGGGTCGTGGGAATAGGGTCGATTTAAAAGACCGAAAGAGCCAATTTAAGAGATAAGAGATGCCTCACTTATTGGCATAATTATTATTAAGGAATCAGAATTTCTTCATGTTCTGTGCTCATGTTCTGTAACTCTTGCAGCGAGAAACTTTTCGATTGAAATGTGTGAAATGAAACAAAAATTCCATATTTTGAAACAAACAGCTGTTATTCTCACTTAACTGTCACGTAAGAAAATTGCTCGCCGCCTATTCACATAAAAAGTGTGCCTGTAACATTTTTGTGAGAAAAGTCTCCACTTTTCACTCTCATATAAACTCACGAGTAAAAATTGGGCGAGAAAAAATTTTAGCATTAAAAACAATTAAAAATGCAAAATACAAAGAATTATAATAATGATATTTTGTTCTTGGCACATTTTTTAATTGTTTAATTCCCTGCTTGGAAGATCGTTTTTTTTCAAAAATCATCGGTATGAGTCTTTTTTGAGCACTTTGGTGATTACAAACTGATTAATCACTTGCACACCTAAAAATCGACACAAAAATGATTCGCGCTTATGAATTAAAATTGTTTGATTTTAAATTCAATAACAAAAACTATTAAAAAAGAGTCAAAAATGTCTATAAACTATTAAAAAATCGAATTATATATGACTCTTCAAGAAGAGTCGCGGGTAGGGTACCATTTTCTCCCTACAAAAGTATGATTTATGATCAGAAAATGAGCGCATATTCTGGTATTTTAATTGTTTGAGTCAAAAAAGACTCGAATATGAATACAAATTTCAAAAAATTCAAGCTGGGTTATTTTGCTTTTAACATCTTTACGAAATATCCGAATGTTTTCGAAGCTCATTTGCGAAAAACAAACATAAAAATCGCACTTTACATTATTTGTTATAGCCGATGGTATTTTCACCGTCGTCGTTGAAAAATTTGAGTAAATTTTGGTCGCCGTCAACAAAATGTGTTACTGGCGTTCTCACCGTCTGCAATGTCACATCGGCTTCGAGTGCAATGTTAGCACATTTATAACGTAACGACGTTACCTGTTTTGATAGTTTTCGACATGAGTTACAGTCACACTTTTTTCTCACTTTTCGAGAAACGGTCGAATATTTTGTTTCACATATTTTCGATGCGAGAAGTTTTCGCTGCAGTTACGGATCATGGGTACTGGGCATGCAAATTACAATGTTGAAGGGGTCGAAAGAAGCATTCAAATGCCTCGGGTTTTTAAAACGTTGTAAGGCATACTTCACTCCATCTGATCTGCTTACTATCTATACCATCTTTATTCGATGGAGAAAGGAGTGTGCCTCAAAGGCCTTGTGTGCCTCAAAGTCCATTTTGGAGCTTCTGATTCGCGTGCAGGTTATCAATCAATCCATCCGTACTCAAATCAATCCGAAGCGGTATTAATAGTACGGTGAGTACGGATTGATTCAAGTACGGATTTTCAATCGCAAAATACTTAAATTATCCATATTCAATCCAGATTTCGTACTTAAAAGAATCTGAAAATGAGATTGATTCAAATAAAGCTAAGATTAAATTGAATCAATCTCAAAATGCGCTTGAATCAAGTATTATAAATTTGATTTTATCCCGAATTCGTGCTTGAAAAAAACAAAAAATGAAATAAGAAAGAAAAAATTATTATGATTTCTTTGCTTACCCGTAGTACACATTACAGAATGATATGACACCAACATCATGTCCGCTATAGTTTTTACCAAAAGTATAAACTAAACGAGAAGCAATAGTTCAAATTTACTTTTTAGCCCTTTTCAATGTGTATAGAAAATCCAAACATGCGTAAGCCGTAGGGTTAAATACAACGAAAAGTTTAATCTTTTTTTTTACTTGATTTAAGAATTTTATACTTCTTTTTAAGAAATTCCGGGAAATTATGGATCTGGTTTCCGAAACTTGTACGTTTGTTCGTACAACCCCTAGAGCCCATTCCTTTGTGAACGATCGGTGCATCGAACAACGCAATAAAGGGCAAATTTGTTCTTGTGCCGTGTTTTTCGAATATCGTATATCCCTCTCACGTTCAACATGAATAAGTTAAAATCGAAAATGTGTCTCTAAACACAGTAGTGTAGGGTATCGTATACGGTCGGTTTTGATTGACTATACTTTCATACCTAATTTTCTTTTTTGCTTTTGTTGCACCCTCTTTTATAAACATATAACATTTCTAAATTATATTAAACAGATCACAAATGGCGCCTGTACATTTATCTGGAATTATATGGATCTTTTTATAATGATGGTCAGCAAGGGAATCGCTTATCGTTTTGAACAAATCACAACACGCATTAACAAACTAACGGACAAGGTAAGAACATGACGCTTTTTTGTTAGCGTTTTACATAATTTTATGCAGACAAAAAAAATTTTATATATTTTTGTGTGTCCTTTTTCCATTTAATGTGCTTTATTTAAAAGGAAATACCTGAAACTGTGTTCATTGAAATACGTGAGCATTATGTTAAATTGTGTGAACTTTTAGAATTCATAGATGATAATTTATCCGGCATCATTTTATTGTCCTGTATAAACAATTTATATTTCGTTTGTTATCAATTGTTAAACGTCTTTAAGTAAGTTATCCTTGCTTGTTCTTTTTTTCTTCTTTAATCCTTATAAACAGCAATGAAAAATATTTTGTCTCGATTTGTGGTTCTTTTGTCTTTTCTTTACTATTTTTTTTTTTTTTTTTGTATTTTCTGGGTTATTTTTTCAGCAAACTACGATGGCCTATAAATTATATTTATTTTTGGTATTCCTTGTTGTATTTGATTATTCGAACTGCTTTTGTATTTTTATCGGCGGCTTCGATTAACGATGAGTCTAAGGGAGGCCTGCCTGTCCTACGAAAAGTTTCCTCTAGGTCTTGGTGTGTTGAGGTAGGATGTGCAATAATTTATCTGTTTCCGTACTTTTGGCTTAAGTTATTAAGTTGGAATTAATGAAATGTGTTGTATGTGCTGGTGTTTAGGTGGAAAGATTAATATTTGAAATGACTACACAAACGGTGGCATTGTCAGGCAAGAAATTCTATTTCCTAACAAGACGTCTTTTATTTGGCGTAAGTATTTTATTATTTATTTAACTTTTTATTTGAAATTTTATCAGGTTTAAAAGCTGTGAATTAAATCTCTGGAAGAATGTTATTGAGATGATAATACTAATTAGGGAATTTAATTTTATTAATCAGGGACTTAAAGAAAATAGCTAAATATTTAAAAAAAACCAAAATGCGACTGTGTGTAAAGACTGTGACTTTTTACGAAAAAAGTGATTTCAGGTCAACAATTCGATTTTTGTGAAAAGTTACTTTCTGTAAAGAGAGTGAATTTTTGTAAATCGGCGACGTTGTGTAAAAATATTGTTACTTATTGTAGAAAATAGTAACTTTTTGTAAAATAATAGTGACTTTTTATAAAAAACAGCATTTTTCTAAAAAAGGTAATTTTTTGCTAAAAAATATTAATGTTTTGTAAAAAGAATTCCTTTCAGTGACTTTTTGTAAAAACATAGACTTTTTGTAAAAAAGGAACTTTAAGTAAAAACAAGTATGCGATATATATATTCGGCTATGCCGAATCTTATATACCCTTCACCAATGTGCGATTTAAACAGAAAGATATGAAAAATCTATTTTGTGCCACGCTTATTTGTCTAATCCTGTCTACATTTTGTCGAAAGTTGTGTATGATATAACCAATAGGCTTGTACCTAATTTAAAAAGTTTTGTTTTGCCGAGTTCCAGATAGACAGAAATCTATAATTTTGTAAAAATTTCTAGTAAGAACTATAAACTTAAAAACTAGAAAAACAGAAAAAAAATTTTGGGTACTTTAGCAAATTAAAGAGACGTTGTCGACTACTTAATTCAAATAAAAAAGTTGTCGATTGCTTAAATTCACTAACGTAAGGTTATCGATACCTTAATAAAACTTAAGAAAATATATTAAAAATAAAACTTAACGGCAAACGTTATCAATTAACTAAATAAACCAATAAAAAGTTAGCGATAACCTTAGTAAATTAAAAAAAATCGTCGGGTTACTTTATATGTATAACTAAAACTTATCGATAACTGTACATAACTAATAAAAAATTAAACGAAACCATAAAAAAATTAAAGACACGTTTTGAATGACTTTAAATAAACCGTTGACTGTTTACTAAAAAAGTTATCGATAATTTGTTTGAACTTAAGAAAAGTGGTAAATTACTTTACAAAACTTAAATAAAAACCAAATTAAAAACTATACCCAACTTAAAAAAATTTATCGATAAAATAGCCTTACTAAGGTTAAGATATTTATAGCATTGCTTCATTCAAGTTATCAAAACTTTAAGTAAATTATTCAAAATTAATTGATAACTTGACTTAACTAAAGAAATGTTATCAATGACTTTAATAAACTAAAGAAATGTGATCGATAATTTTACTAAAGTAAAGAAAAGTTATCGATAGCTATACTATACTAAAAATAAGTTATCGATAAATTAACTTTACTAAATGAAAGTTATCGAATACTATACTTTATTTAAAAAAAGTTATCGTAAGCTAGAGAAAAGTTATCTATCGGCCATGTTCTGACAATAGCACTATTTGGAATGGCAAAACGCTATATTTGTTTCATGGTTTTCTGAAACTCATGCGTTTTGGATGCGGTCTGCATAGTTTGTTCTAGTTCCCTCATACGCATTTTGCGATTTCAAGTTAGAATCGCAAATGTTAAGCGTTTTTCGATTGTCAGAACATGACCGTAGAATTTTAATAAACTGAAGAACAATATACGATAACTAGAATAAACTCGATAATATTGTAAAAAAATGGGTTTCGGTAACTTAACTATCCGAAAGAAAAGTTTTTGTATCCTTTACTTAAGTGAAGATGTGTTATTAATAACATATTTTTATTCTATAGAATAGTTATCGACTGCGTTCTTAATTCTTACAAATAGTAATCGATTGAGTTTTTTATAGAATAGATACAATTTTTTTTAAGAAAGTTATCGAAAGTTTTATTGTTTAGAAAAGTTATATATTGCTTTCTTATTTTATAGAAAATTTGTCAATTTAGCATTTTTATGCCATAGAACAGTATTTTATGTATAAAATACTTATCATAAGATGTTGCTTAAAAATGTTACCGATTGTTTTTTCATTTTATAAAATTTTTTCGAATCCTTTTTTATTTTATAGAGAAGTTATCGTTTGCTTTTTGATTCTATAGAAAATATTTTTGTGTAATATGAAAGAATTTTACAAATTTTTATTTTGTCCACTTTTTATAAAAAAAAGGATTGGGGCTTTTTTCTAGAAAAGCGAGTTGTTGGAATAAAAATTAAATTTATTTTGAACAAAACATTTATCACTTTATTTGACAGATTTCTTGTAATTCCTTTTCCAGATGGCTGGCACAATAGTCACTTATGAATTAGTTCTGCTACAATTCGATGAACCTAATCGTGTTAAAGGTTTGACAGCCCTGTGTGAATAACTTAAACTTCTTTTCTTAAAACCAAGGTATATTTACACAAGGTAGACTCATTTGGGAGTGTAGACATGCTGCTCTATAAAAATAACCGTGTGGAACGGAATTGTCAAAATTGTCTTCATATAAATTTAACGCACACATGTACAAATTTTGGCTCATATACACGAAATTTGACATTGGTGTTCCAACTTAGGTAAACAGCTGACAAACATATGGGCCAACGAGTTTACCTTGTGTAATTATACCTTGCTTAAAACAATTGTGTTTAAGTTTTGACAGATCAGTGTACATTAATCAAATGACAAAATAATTTGTACTTCAAAAAAACAAAAAAAAAATGTTACTAAATGTGTCAGTTGACACTCCCATTTAAAATACAGTAAAACGTTTATTAACAATTATAAATAAAATGCATCATTACTTATAAATATTTTTGTATTAATAATTTTTAACAAATAAAGTGCATGTCATGACATGTTTTATATACTTAATTGATAAAACCATGGCGTTTTTTTTTATATCCCTTAATAACAAACAATCCTCATAGCGTTTTCAAATAATACTAAAATACGAGTCCCAGTAGCAAGCACTTAATTTACAACTGTCATACAAATTAAACCGAGACACGCCAAAACTCGCAGTTGTTTACAAATAATTAAATCTGGAACACAATATCGTACACAGATTTATTTCAGTTTTATTTTTCCCCTGTTGCTTTCAAACTTTGACAGAGACAATTTTATTATACAATCTACATCCTTAATTTTATTTCCTATTTTTCTTTAGTTTATTAAATTTAATATTTAATGTATCATTCATTTATTCTATTATGAGGGAAAATAAATTGTTATTTTATTTGTTTTAACACAAAGTGAAAGAATTAATTAAATGGAGAAACAAACATTTCATCAGTCAGTGAGAAAAAGTATGTATCAGTGTTTCCAACTTATTTAATGGATTTTAATTAAAAAATTAATGAGAAATACGAGTGTGTAAATGTTTAATTAAAAATGCAATTACGACTTGGCGTGAAATAGAATAAGTATCAACTGATTATGAAAACTTCACGTTATGTATAAAAAGTGTCACGTTTTGTTAAAAGTGTGAATTTTTGTGTAAAATGGAAGGAAACCTTTGTGTAACTTTTTGTTTTAAAAAAATGTTATTTATGAGTAAAAGTGTTGCTTTTAGTATAAAAGTTGTGACTTTTTGTATAAAATAAGCGATTTTCTAAAAACTTTTTTGACGTTTTGCATAACAAGTTTGATAATTTGTATATGGGTATTTCCAAAGTAACGGTCGTTACCTATTTTCGGAAATTTTTTAAATAAAATTTCGTCCTACCCAAATATGTCAAGCAACGGCAGCAACCGAAAGAATTGATAAAAAAATGTAATTTCAATACTGTTTTTGACTGCTGTTTTCAAATGTCGGAAACAAACATCATGTATTGTAAAATTTTGCGCAGGAAATTTCAAGTAAAATACCTGATTAAATTCTTTGAAATGTTTTGTTTAAGAAATGGATCGCAAAATGACAGATACATTTATTTTGTATAATATTAGCGGAAAAAAAAATTAACTTTTGAGCTATAAAGGGTAATTTTCTGTGGAAACACCCATATAAAGGGTGACTTTAAATATCAAAAAAAAAAAATGTAGCCGTTCGTATAAAAAGTGTAGCTTTTTGTGTAAAGTGTTAAAGTTATTGTGTGAAACGTTAGACATTCTTACAGATTGTGTGGCGTTTTTACTTAAAGTCTAGCTTTAACGATGTCCGTTATAAATAAAAGATCATTTGCAAAACATCCAATGACAAGCGAAGAGAATTTTGAGAAATTCATCACTTAAATATTGTGTGTTTTCTAAACGAAGATGCACTTTTATGATACTTTTTATTAAAAAAAAACCTTTGGAAATTAGAATTTTTCGAGAATTCGAACTACTCCAGGAACAAATTGGTTCTAATTTACGAGCGTCTACTGTAATTTTGATTTGAGTTTTGTTTTGTTGAGAAAAAAAACTGACATTGAGTTTAAAAATTTTACTTATTAACGCGTTTCTTTAATTTTTTTTTAAATTTTTATAACATATTTTTTTAAATTTTGTTTACAAGTTTTCTTTAATTTTTTTATAATTGTTATAATTTTTTTTTGTTTTAGTTTTTATTATTTATTTGAATTTTTATTTTTTTGTTTAATTATTATTTTATTTTTTAATTGTTATTTTCTTTTCAATTTTTATTATTTTTTTGAATTTCTTGATTGCATGTTTTATTTACTTTTTCTTAAATTTTTGTTTTTAATTTTTTTAAATGTTTTCCAAACAAGTTGAAATCATAACAACATAACATAAACAATGTTTTCGGCTCTGAAATACGCTTCGGAACTGTTTTCTCGCATTCAATCAGCTTTTCGCTCTGACCAGCTCGGCGCTTGTTTGATTCCTTCAATTTTGTTTCAAGTTCTTGGTAATTAAATAAATAAAACTGAAGAATTTTTCCATATCGTTAATTTCGCTCATATGATGTTGATTAAAGCATGAAGGCCTGCTAGAACTACTTAAGCGTTGATCATTTATTATTGGCAGCATATTTTAGTAACGTATTATTTGCAGTCTCTTAAAAACTACTTGAGTCTAGTTTTACCCTGCCTTTACACATGCAAGTAGTGGCATGCCACTACTGTATACATATTATCAAAGAAAATTTGTTCGAAATAGTCGAATCTCATGCCATTGGCTTTTGTGATTACACATGCCACTGCGAGTTAATTTGAGTTAATTTGTTTACTTCTAAAATTAAAAAAAAGTACCAGAAAATAAAATAGAGTTACCGAGTTAATCATGTTGGCATATTTTTGGGGACATTTTTTCATTTATTTATATAAGCATTATTTAAACAATATTAATGCTCTATTATTAACAAACTTGATTTTATTAATGCGCGTTTCAAAAATTAATCATAATAATACATTTATTAAGTTAAAACTTAAATTACAATTTGACACTAATCCAGTAAATTTGCATTACATTGCTTATCGTTTTGACATTTAGTGGCATGCAAGTACCAAATTTCCACTCGCATGCAATTTTTGCTGCCACTGGAGCTGCCATTGCGAAAAATGTGAGTGGATTAGTAAAAAAGTGTGAGTGTATTGAGTTTTTCGAACTGGCAGTGGCATGTGTAAATGCTGGGTTACTTGGCGTATATTTATGTCAAGCTTGTAGACTAATTAAGTCGTGACGTTGAAGAACCTTTGCATCTTATCATTTTAGGGCCGTTTAAGCACCATTGTCTTTTAAATTAGTTCGATATTATCACCAGAAATCACATCTTTATAAATTATTTAGAATACAGTCAAGTTGCTAATTATTTTTTAAGCTAAACTTTTTTTTGGTAGTATTTTGAATTGTTTTTGGTTTTTGTTACAAGATTTGTATTTACATTGCTCAAAGTGATTTTTTTTTGACTTTTGTTAACTTTTGTTTTTACATTTTTCATAAAAAGTTTAAGTTTGCCAAATATTCAACTAGAAAAATACTTAAATTACGGGTACATTTATTACAAAAGTAAAGAAAACGTATATAAATTACACTTTACTAAAATAACCGGTTTACTTTACTAAAATAATAGGTTTATTCGATATTCGAGAAATGGACATTTTAAAATAAACGACTTGGGCAAAACTAAAACAACCGGTTAAAACCGGTCGAATACTATTTGATCGATCTCCCTAGTAACCATCATTTGACAAATTTCTTACAGAATAAGCCATCCTTTTTTTACAAAATATCTACCCTTTTACGCTCAAACTTTCAAAGAGACGTCACCTGACAAAATATGGTAGGCGAATTCCACTTCGTTGCTTCAAACATTGAATGTATATTTTCATTTTGATATTGCTAGCGAAAGCACAGAGAATAAGAAAAATGGCTGTCCTGTTAAATTTGGTTTTGTAACACACGATAATTTCACGCAAAGGTGAACTTTTGTGATGACTTTTTCTTAAAAAAGTTTGATTTTTTTTGCATAAAACACGTAAATACGTGTTGTAACTTTATCGATTGACTTTTTAGATAAAAAATTGTGCGGCCTTTAGTTAAAAAGTGTAAATTTTAATTTTAAAAGGATGACTGTGTGTTTGCCTTTAATTATAAAATGTATGACTTTCCATATTAAAAGTGCGATATTCTGTTTGAAAGGTGCAATTTGTTGCACAAAGTGAGACTTTTTTTAATAAAAATGGTGTGACCTTTTGTTAAAAAAATGTGCCGTTTGTATAAAAAAAGTTTGACTTTTCGTATAAAAGTATGACCTTTTGTACAAGAATTGTGCCTTTTTACGAAAAAGGTTACATAATGTGCAGATTTCTTTAAAAAATATTTTTTTTTTGTAAAAAGTGTGATTTTTTTCTTAAAAATGTTTTGCGTGAAAATCGTGTTATTTGTATATAAGTTTGTGTGACTTTTCGGATAAAAATTGTGCGACGTTTTGTAAAGTGTGACATTTTATTTAAAAAGTGTGACATTTGAAGTTCTAACAGAAAGTGCGGCTTTTTGTGACAACAAGTTTAACTTTTTTGTCTAAAAAATATTTTTTTTTTGTAAAAACTGCAACTCTCTTAAAAAGGTGTGATTTTTTCCATTTGATGTTATCCTAAATCGATAAACACAAAAAATTTTGATTCAATATTTAACATTTTTCCATTCTGTTTAAATACATTTTATATGTAACACTTTCATTTCTTTCCTATTTAGTTCTATTCATAACGCAAGTGTTTGCTCTTTTACCTGTCTCAAATATCTATAATAAAAATGCAAAAAAACTTAAATATTCCTGGATCAGTATTCCAACTTTTTATTCTTCAATTATAATGATTTTGAATGTCACTGAATTTTGTATTGTTTTAAAGTACATCTTTCACAATGGCTTTAGTTTTCATGCATCAGGTAATTAAAAAAAAATCTGAATTCAAACTATCTGAATTATTAATTATCCTTCTTCAAGGAACAATTGAACTGTTTTTTGTGTGTCTTCTGGAGCATGTATATTTTTGGCGCCTGGCCACCAAATGGCCTTGGCTTATGTCGCAATGGCGACAAGCGGAGCAATTATTTTTAAAGGCTCCCTATCAATTGTATGCAAAATTTAATATGAAATTGAATATATATTTTTGGTATTCTTTAATTATGTTGGGGAGTTTAGGTATGTGGTAGCAAATCTTTCTTTAAAATAATTTTGATTTAACTCTTTTGTCTTAATTTAGTTGAACATTCCATATTGGTATTTAATTCTTTTCATAAAAGTGAACTAGAACGTGTTCAATGTAACTTGAATATCAGTTTCTGGCAGGGTTTGTATGCTCGTGAAAGACCACATTTACAAAATGTTGTACCGTTTTATTATGGTCTCTTACCTATTTTGGAGGTATGTTGGAAATATTATTTTAATAAAAGATGTAAGATTTATGTATTTTTTTTTTTATTTTAGTGGATAAATTTAACTTTGGCTTATCCTCGCTCTTTTACGGATACTTTCATTATCATAATTAGCATTGGCTTAACCACCAGATTTCGTCAAATCTATTGGCGTATTCAGAGTGTCAGAGGAAAGGTGAGATGGAAATTTGTTTAATTTATTAGAAAAACAGATTTTTTTTTAGTGCCAGAAAGAGTTTTTAAAATGTCGAAATCAGATTTTGTGCATAAAGTGTGGTTTTTGTGCAAAAAGCAGTGTTCGAAAATATACAGAACATCATTAAGCTCACATACCCGGAAACGGTAATGTTTTTTTCAAGTGTTTGTTTATTAATACACAACCCTTAATACCGTTAATAACTATTTTCAAGAAAGTAACGAACATTATATAGTGTTCCGTTCATGGTAAAAAAACAAAACAATTGTAGTGGTTCTGTACTTATACATTCTATTTTAATGTTTTAAAATGTTTCTTTTTTTACATTGCTGGCTTGTTTTTTTCGTTTGTGTATTTTGTTTCTTTAAAAAATTCCTAACTAGCCAAAAGTGCGCTGAGCAAAACTGAAACGAACAAACTTTAATTTTCTGAACCGAACACAACAAAGCTTATGGTTGAAAGAAAAAAAAAAAAAAAAAAAAAACAGAACAGAACACATTAAAATGTTCTCATCTTTATGTTGAGTGGGATAAGTTCAGTATTGGTTTTTGTGTTGGAACATCCTAAACGAAGAAACTTTTTTTTTCAAAGATTTACTACACAAACACTATTCGCTCTTGTCCTTTCCACATATCTACCGAGCCGAACACTAAAGAACAGTATATAATGTTTATTTTCGAACATTGGTAAAAAGTATGGCTGCGATTAACGAAGCCGGTATTTGATATGCCATAGAGAAGAAAATCGTTGCGCCCAAAAACGTTTTCGTTATAAACTAAAAAATTAAATAATCCCCCAAAAAATATATTGAGGCTTTCTTTCTAAGTGAATTAAAAAAATCGTTGTTGTTATTTTTTTGGAGGTTATTTGCCGCCAAAGAAGTCATCCTCTTTGTATAAAAAATTATTTTTTTTTGTTTGCAAATTGCGACTTCTTATGTTAAATACGTGACTTTTTGTGTAAAAGTGTAGGTTAAAGTGTGAAATAATAGTGAAACTAAATAATAGCTACGTTTTACACTCAACACTAATGTGTACTTAGCGTGTTAATATTGAATGCAAAGTTTGTACTAACAAGCGATATTTACCACGGTTGTAGCAATTTTCAACACTTAATTTTCTTTGAATTACAATAAGCGTTAACAGCACTGATGTTCAATAATTAAAGTCAGCTGTTGTTGAAAATGTTGCGCCAAAAAAAAAAAAAAAATAATTATTAAATAAAAGTAAAACAAAAGACAAACAAGAAAAAAGTTAATACAAAAATTCTTGCTTGCATAAAAAGTACTTAACGCAGATGTAAAAACGGGTATTATTCCACACTCAAGGAAAACGACAACTTCTCACATTTTTGCATATATTTTTAGAATAGAACAAAAACCCGCGCGAATGGTAGCATACATGGAACATTATTGTTAGAAAAGAAAACACCGTAAGTTAGACTTTTTTAAAACGCCATGGGCTGAGCCATTAATCGTAACTGAAATAAATTTTGAAAGTTCAAGTTTTGTGTTAAAAAATGAAGTTTTTGTTTTAAATGTGCTATTGTTTGTGTCGAATGTGGGACTTTTTTCTGAAGGACGTGACTTTTGTGTAAATCGTGACTTCTAATGTGTATAACATGTGATTTTTTTTTTCGTGTAAATGTTTTTATTGATAAAAAAAGAAGTGTTTTCTGATGAAAGGAAGAATACATGTGAATCAACTTTGTTTCTTATTAATTTCTTTCAGGCAATGCCCTCAATATTTTGGACTGAAACCCGAGAACATTATTTGGTTTTGAAAAGACTTATGCATCTTATTAATAACGAAATATCGCCATTAATCTTATTGGCATTGGCCAATAATATGTATTTTATATGCTTTCAATTGTTTAACAGTTTCAAGTTAGTTATGGATTTTGAATTAATTAATTTTCATTTTGAAATAATTTTCCTCCCTGTCTCTTTTTATCTTTCAGCAATATCGGTGTCGATAATGTGGCTGAAATGGGTTTTTGGTATTCTTTGATTTTCAATATAATTCGTACCGTTTTAACTCTCTACCTGGCGACATCAGTTGACGTGTATACGAGAAAAATTGTTTCCTGTTTGCGTGATATTCCCTCGAAATCGTGGTGTGTGGAGGTTTGTCATTTTGATTAATAGATTCTTACTGTGTCGGTCCGTCCGTCCAAGTGTCTGTCTGTTTGTTTTTACTTTTTATAATGAATTTTATCGGATTTTTTTTTATTGGTTTTACCAGTACTACAATTTATTCTTGTTATTTGTCTCTTATTTTGTTGTTGTTTTTATTGGTTTTATTTTATTTATTTTCGTTTCAACGATTGTTTCTGTGGGTGTTTCCTCCCTGGATTGATTGTTTAATGTTTCATCACCATCATCATCGTCATCTTTATCATTTATTGACTGATAGACTCAACGTTTTAGCGAACAGCTTTCGGTTGATTTAACGGCTTTTACTGGCGGTGGCTTCTTCTTTATGACTCGTAAACTTATATTGGCGGTAAATACAGATATAAATGAAACACTTTTTTTAAGTTTTGTTTTTATTTCAATTAAATTGTTCAACAGAGTATGGGCAAATGCAATGTCAAATTCAGAAAACTGTTTAAAATGTAAATGTAAAAATAATACTTATGGAAAGAACAGAATAGTCGCTGTAGTACTACGTAACGAAAGCGCAGCACGCTGTCAAATGTTTAAAACGGGCAGTTTCAAAGTAGTGTCAACTGAACACGTAGTTGTAGTAGTCGTTGCAGTTGCAGTTGAAGTTTAAGCGCAAAATACGAAATTTTGAACTTTGTTGCGCTACAGAGAATTCGTCGGTTTCAGCTACTACTACAACTGCTTTATTCTGTTCCAGCTACTTTCACACTTATTAAATATTTGACCAAATAAGCGTAACCACTTCTTTTGCTAATAGTTAGTAAGATTTACCATACTCTCAGTATCACAAAATAAAGCTTATTATACTACTAGACATAGCAAAAAAATGTTTCTGTTAAATAAATATTGGAATTAATAATCAAAATAAATATTGGAATTAAAGGAAATAATTATTTAGTTTGCTTGTTGGTTCCGTTTTTTTTCGTCAAATATTTGACAAGTGTGACCGTAGCTTTAAACTTATTTTTCCAACAAATTTAATTTAGTTTTTATTAACATTGTATTTTTCTTTATTTTAATGTTTTGCAATAAAATAAACTTTAAACTTGTTTAAAAACACAACAAATTTTTGTATTACAGATGGCCGGTACCATTGTCACCTACGAATTAATGGTTTCTGATGTCATAAATCAGGGTTCCATTAAACAAATCACCGATTATTGTTCCCATTACTATGATGAGCCAAGTGATAATGTTGAACAATATTCCTAAATGAGAAAACAATTATGTATGTAATAATTAAATCGATAGGTCTTGATAATAAAGATAGAAAAAATGATTACAATTAATATGGAAGTTTTTATTATGTTTGGAACAGTAGAATACAATTATGACGAATAAAAAATAACGACATTTTTAATTTATTGTTAAAATTTTGATTTGAGTCTTGGAACAAACGCAGGACAAATTTATTACAGGTGGTCTTAAAAGCCCTGCTGATGACTATTTTTTTAAGCTTTATAAATGTTGGATGTCAAAATTTTGTGTATTATCTCTGTTTTTGTTTTGATTTGTTTCTTTTTTTGGCATTGTACAATGATTTTACAAAAACAAATTGCTTGTGATTTTTGCACGAGCTGTACTTTTTGTATAACCAAGATTACCTGAAATGAATTCGCCTTGTACAAACGTTAACATTAAACAAACAAATATGAAAGCTCAGTCAGTCGCCAACACAAAATTGTGCTATGAAGTTCAGATTCATATACCAGTTCTTTGTGTCGCATATTATCTCTATATAAAATACAGGGTGGCTGATGAATTTTGCTACATAAAGAAATTCAAATAACTTTTTGTAAAGTTCCTTTAATTCCTTTTTATTAATTCATTTGAAAAATAATACATTTTTATTAAAGTATGTAAATCATTAATTTTTAAAAATAATTCAAAAATTTTTGTTTTATTCTGTGGAGCAGCAATCTCTTATAGTGTTAGAACAGGAGAATGTAAAAGAAAAAAAAAAAAAACTGGAAGACAAAATTTGCGAAAAATTGCCAACTTGGAAACAAACCCTGAAATATATTTAAAATCGCTAAATCGGGTAAAAACAAAATGCCGAGAAAAAAATTGCTAAAATAGCGACAAATCACGAAAAATTTAGTTATTTCAAAGAAGCCATAAAATGTATTAAAAGTGCCTAAAAGTATAAGGAATGGCAAAAATTGGTAAATTAGCTGAAATTCGCCAAAATTTGCTAATAGCGGCATGATAGCAAAGTCTAATAATTATTAAACATTTTTTAAACTGTAAAGCATCCGAAAACATACCGAAACATTGCTTTTATCGGGAAATGGCTAAAATTATTTGTCGTTCTTTGCCCTTACAATTTTTTTGTAATATCAAATAAATGTTTGTCCAAAAATTACTAAAATATTTGATTTTTTGTGTTCACACTACGTTCACATTGGACAAATATTTGTTTGCCGCCAAATACTTTTATTTGCTCAAAATCAGCTGTTATTTTATTTGACACTCAAAAATATTTTGCGTTCAGACTACGTTTATGAAATATTTGATGTTTTCTACCAAATATTTCATCAGTCTGTTAAGGTACAGTTTTTAATGAAATATAAAACATATTCATATAGCTAAACACTATCAAAAATTTGTTTTTAAAAACTGTGGTGTAGGGTATATTTTGGTCGGGCTTGACCGTTTGTACTTGTTAAAAAATAAAAATTGCAAAAATTTATTAGGCTTAAGAAATAAAATTGAATTTTTTTAAATTAGTATTGTGGTTAATTTATCGAACTGTTTATTGGTTTTTATCCAAATTTGGGTATTTTAATCAGGCTGTAGTTCATTTAATTTCCCTAAGTTATTTTTATGCAGAAGGAATTTTAAATTAATTGATAATTTCTCAATCTTGACTGTGCTGGGAACGGAACTCAGGGGCCTAATTCTAATTTATTTCTTAGTCTTTTAGTCGATACTGAACGAATAGAAATTATTTTTTCAGTATTGTGAAACTCAAATTAATGCTTTACAACACTGAAAAGATAATTCCGTTTCGTTCAGTATTGACTAAAATAATTAGATATTAAATCGAAAAAGTACTCGATCACGACTGCCAGAATCAGGCCGCATCTTTTCACGGACAGGTTGTCCTTACATGTTTCGATTGTAACCACTCAATCTCTTCAGATGGTTTTGCCGTTAAGCACTCGCAGCAATTGACGCCTGCTGGCAGTATTGACCGAATATAAATTTTAACTATTAGTGCCCGTAATTTCTACAGACAGATATCTAGCTGTGTATAGATATCTTTGGATTTCATATTTCTTACCTACCGGTTAAAGTTAAATGTATTTTACACCATCGATTTTCGATAGTTAATTCACGTAGGCAAAATTAACGTTGAAATTACCAAAATGGTGTCACCGGATAGGTAAAGATAACTGTTAGGTACGAACACGACTAGATGTCTGTTTGTAGAAATTACGAGCATAATTCCTTGAAATTTTGTTAACTTAAGGGGTGATAAAGACAAAGACTCTTTTTCCCAAAAGAAGTTTGTATGGGACTTATGTGAAATTATAGATCGATTCTTATCAGTATTAAAATGGTTGATCCTTGTTACAATATTAGAGTCTGTGTACTAAATTTCATTAAATTATCTCCAAATATAAGACCTCGGCTTTGAGCATAAGGTTAACATGGACGACCAGCCAGCTAGCATGTCAGCCGAATTGACGGATATCGTACGATCAACTAAAAAAGCAATACTGTGTCGATCGGAATACTAAAAGCTGAGTCTAGAACCAATATTTTCCTGTGTTGCACACATTAACGCAAACGCATAACCACTATGAAGGTGTTGGTATAATAAATATTTAATAAACACTTTTTCAACACTCCCTTTCTATTTAAGGGTCAATTCTAACTGTTAAAGGTTTTATTTTAGATTTATATCTCTCTAAATTTGCTTACAATTGCCATATCCCGTTTTTTGTTTGTTTGTTTGTTTGTTTGTATCATGCTGTTAATTGAAACATGTCATGCATGCAACAACGTATATTGTGGCCCCCTCAGTTTGTTTAAAATAAAAATGAACATTACATGTCATTTAAAAAACTCACAAAAAATATACATAATTAAACTGAACTAAAACTTAACTAAAGAACACCATTCTCAATTTAACTTCTAGCAACTAACACTTCATTCTCTAATAGAAAAATCCCTTGTAACTTTTTTAGGGGTTTTTTTTATTTTATTTTTACACTTGTGTGTTAAACTTGTGCATGAAAAAAACCAAAACAATTTTAAAATATTAAACAAACGTTTATTTAGTTTAACAAATTCTCTGCCAAAAGACAGAAAAATCTGCTTAATACGTAGCGAGAAATAACGAACCACACAATGTCCCCGACAGCTGTAACAGCAGTAGTTGAAACTAATACTTCTGTTACAACTGCAACAACTGCCACATCTCCAACTAACGATGATGCTGTTTTAATGACTGCCTCGGATCCTGCAACAACTTCTGCAGAACGTTTAACACAGATGCTGCAAGTTAAAGTGCAGTCAAGTGTTGAGAATAAACGTGTTAAAAATACTCTACATCATGCTTTGGGACCATGTAAGTGTTAAGTCATTCACACATTTACACACTTGCATACTTGCACTAAGTGATACGTGCAGTGAGTACATAAATGAAAAAAACCACAGTTGTGGTTAAATAATTACTATCATTAGTGTATTTGAATATTTATTTTCTACAAAGAGTTTTTACACGCAACAAATTTCGCGGGAAAAGTGTATTAATAATCTACTGAAAAATAATTTCGCAGAATTTTACGAATTTTATATTCAAGTTTAAATAATTGAATAGTAAAATTTTAGGAATTTAATAATTAAATTTTATATTGAATTTCATTTATTGCGTCGTACAAATAATTAAAAAAAAACCTTTGATTTAAATTTTAAATTGTATTCATTTAGCGGTCTTAATTGAAAAAATTATATGACATTTAATCAGTGTTGCCAAAACTTATTGAGGAAAACATGCTAGATTTTGTTAAAAAAAGATGCTCAAAATATAGAAAGATCTTCATTAAAGTATGGGCCAATAAATTTTTTATAATATGCTTAATTTTTTCCTACAGCTTCTGCGACGAGCTGTCAAATTGTCAGATGATCAACTGGACCAACCAAACTACACGCAGAGAAAAAACATGTTTAAATATTGTCACCTCCCACAAAACTATTGTTAAAGAAAATTTTAAACATATTTTGTTTAATGTAAAAATATTATTTTCACCGACAACCATGTTATTGTTAAATTAGTCCTCTATCAAGAAGCCACAACCATATTTTGGTTGCCTCTAAACATGTTGCTGTTGAATATGACAATAATTAGTTTTAAAAGGAACAATAGTATTTTCCCCTTTTCCAAGAGCAACATGCTATGGCTGAAAAACAACCATAAACATATTTTAGTTATTATTAACAACTATAAAATTTTCGGAGCCAACCATAACATGGTTGTGGCTTCTTGATGGACGACTAATTTAATTTTCGGAGCGAACCATAACATTGTTGTTGCTTCTTGATGGACGACTAATTTAATCAAAATATGGTTATCGGCAATAATAATATGGTTAAATTAAACATAATTTGTTAAAAATTTCCTTTTAAAATAGTTTTATTGGAGGTGACCATATTTAACCATGTTATTTCTCTGCGTGTATGCACAGCACCTAAACTTGATGTCACCTCTGCAGAACTTTGTAACAAACTCTTTTAAAAGAGATAGGAATGTTATGCCCGTAGCAGTTTTGTGCTTTCTTGTTTCTGCGTGATACTCCAGTCCACAAACAATATCGCATTTGCAGTAATTGCAAAATGTTTTTTCTAAGTCATCTGTTTCCTTCATCCTTTTTTTTTAACTTTACACAGAAAGAAAAACAGGAGTCGTTCCTAAAAATTTAAGTGTGAATAACACTAAAGCGTACTTAAAACAATCCTCAATGGGATAACTTACGAAAACCAATCCCAGAATTTCTTAAAATAAGTATACAATTCTTAAACCAAGTAAAAAAAATATTGAACTTTTTGTTGGTATTGACACTCTGAGAGTAAAAATACAAAGTGAGCGTTTTAATCTTATATAACCAGCGTTGCCAGAATGAAGATTTTATCTTATTTTTGATGATTTTTTGAACAAAATAATATTTGAAGTTTTTTTAACATTTTTTAAGTTTTTTAAATCATAAATAAATAAAACAATGAGGTTTTGTATCAGCTTGCTGTATATTGGTTTTGCACACTTTTGTACCCATTGTCTAGCATGCACAAAAATGCATCATTATTTCTGGGTATACAAAATATTAAAAAAAGCATCTTAGATTAGCGGTTGATCATTTTGGGAAATTTATTTGTGAAAGGAAAAAACATATTTTTATAAAGTGTCATATATTAAAGAACAAAATGTGCATGTAGTTATTTAGTACCAAAAGGTAAAACTATTGGAAATTATTCCTAGGATTACCGTCTTGGTCCAGACCAAATTTGTGTGTTGCTTGCAATATTTTTCGAATATAACAAAAAATCAAAAAAACAGGGGCTTGAATTCTATAAATGATGTGTGCAAAATCGAATAAAACTAATTTGGAATCGATTGAAGCAAGTAAGTGGGTGAAATTCCTTTTTATGTAAATATTAATGAAATTACCCTCTTGGCCAGACCAATTTTTTTTTTGCTTGCAATATCTTTCAAAAAGGACAAAAATATCAAAAACAGGAACGTTAATTCTATAAATGATATGTTCTGAATTGAATGAATTAAGTTTGAATCAAATCAGAAAAATACGGCTGAGTTCAATTTAACTACAAAAACCAAGCGCAAAACTCGTTTAATACTATGTTCACACTATGGTTCTTAAACGCGTTTAAGCAACTCGAACGTGATTAAGCTCTAATCACATTAAAATCGAGATGATTTCCCATACATTGAAGTGATTTGTTAATCACTTCAAATTGACATGTTTACAACTAAATCACTTCATGAATCACATAGAATCCACTGAACATATGTACCTCAAACTGAGTAAAATGTAGAATCGGCCAACATGAACTGAACAACCGGCCACGATTTCTGCTTAATGTTTTTATTTTTTTCCTTAAATAATTCATAAATTTTCACAATTTCATCATTAATAGGTTTAAAATAATCTTCTGATAACTTTATAAAAGTATTTTTTTTTTTATCAATTTTTAATACTTTAAAGAAATATAAATTTGTTTGTTTTGTTTTTTTCTTAATCATCTGTCATCTGAATCATCTCAAATGTAATGTGAACGGCTTTGATTAACTTAATCAACATTTTGCTTAAGCGCGTTTAAAAACTCAAGTCTGAACATAGTATAAGCTGTGGTAGATGCGAAAAAGCAATGTGCAAAACTAAAGAGTACATTTTCGATGTCTTCCATGCAAAATAAAATAATGAAATAATAAAATTATATAATTAATTCGTATAATATAAAATAATAAGCATGCGTTAAATGAAAAATATATTTATTTACTTTTTATTTAATTGAGTTTTTTTTTAGCTGTTTTAATTGTGGTCTGGCCAGACCAAGAGGAGAACTTAGTGGTTAAAAGGTAACGAGAATTTTTTAGTTTGAAAATTACACATTTTATGTTTACGATAACTTAATTATTTTTATGAAGATAGGAATTTTAACAACATGAAATTAATTAAAATTTTTTTATAATTTTTCATTCTTGACTGCCGCGGGAATCGAACCCAGGCTTTTACGGACATGTTACCCTTATATGCTTCAATTGCAATCCTCTGAAGAGATTGAGCACAATTTTAAAGCGTATAGGGGAAAGTATATTTGGGATGTTTTTTTCAGATTTTTCGGAAGAGGTTCACTTTTAAGGAAATAATTTAAAAAAAAATTGTCGAAGGTTTATTTTGGTGTACAAAGACTTTACGTTATTCCAAGGCATTATTTACCTTGGAATTAACTTTTTTAATGTTTCCATAAATTTTGTAAATAAAAAACTAAAAGCGCAGAAAGATCTATTAATTGTAAATAATTTAGAAACAGAAATTTTTTGAGTTTGCTGTTACCGTTCCTGGGTTATACCGGTTTTCAGCTTTGTACCCAGTTTATGATATTATTACTCATACCCAACAACCACATAAAACTCAAACGTTTTGCATTTGCTTTATTTAAAATTCATTTATTGGAGTTCTTACGATGCAGTCTATTTATGCCCAGCAAAGAAATCTGAAAATCAGTTTTTGAAGTTGTGACATTGAGCACCTCCAAAAAGTAAACAGTATGTTCTTATAAAATATTACTAATTTTTACTTTTTTGCACTTGTTAGAAAACATTTTAAGATTTTTCTCTTTAAAATAAGATTTTTTTTTCGCCAAATGAAGATTTTCCTTCCAAATCCTCTGGCAACGCTGCATATAACTAATTAGTCTCAGCTCTCCGCATTGCATTCTTTATGCGTGCATACGCTTGTGTTTGTTAAAGTTTGTTGTAGAAACTACAACAACACCACACATATATGTAAACAACGATTTACTTGTTTTGCGGAGAAACAGCAAAAACAACAGAACAAGAAAAAAACATGCATTAGTTTCGTGTTTAAAAAGTAACATAAAAAGCAAAAGTCCCTTTTTTATACCCTTCACCACAGGTGGTGAATAGTTTGTCATTCCGTTTGTAATTTCTATAATATCGATGTTAGACCCTATAAAGTATATATATTCTGGGTCGTTATGAAAAGCGAAGTTGATTTAACGATGTCCGTCTGTTCGTCTGTCTGTTGAAATGGGTTTTCCGAAGACCCCATATATGATGGGGGCCAGGTTATTGTACATTTATATCACATATGGTCTGGAATTGCTTGCTATTGAAATTCAAGAAGATCGGTCCACAAATGGCTGAGATATGAGTAAAAAACCACGACTTAAAACCAAAACTTACCATACAATTTGGTTTATACGGCTATGGTAATGCAGTGTTGGTAATGTGGTTTTTTTAAATGTACCTTTAGTGCTTCGCAAAATGATAAAAATTTTTATTGGGTAAAGTAAATTTTATTGCGGAATTTCGGATTTTTTTAGTTTTTTCAATAAGCTAAAGCGTTTTTGAGTAACCCGAACATATGTTGTGCAGCCTCCTTCATTTTCGAAATAACGGTATATCTCGAAAACCAGAGCTAACCTAAAAAAAACGGCTAGCACCACTGGATTCAGCGTACCTGAATTAGGTTAAAAATCGTTCGTTCGTATCATACTAAAATATTAATTAGCAGATACTTTAATCTATCTATACAATATATAATTTCTTAGTATTTGCGGATGTTTGTATGTATGTCCTATTATTTCCGCAACTTTCTGAAGCCATCGGATGACATATGAAGCTGAAATTTGGCATACTTAAAGTACTTTCTCTGCGGAAGATCGTAACGAAGCCAGATTTTTGATTTTCTGTCTTTGGGACCGGCTTTTCAACTAGTATCTGATTGAATAGATGTATTTTTCATCATATGGGGAACTTTGGCCCCACTTGGCACGACTAGGCACAGTCGGATTGAGCTGAAAAATTAGGACTTGATTTCTTACACCAAACCACATATTTAAAGCAGCGCAAACATTTAAATTAAAAAAAAAATCCCATACAAGATGCGACCAGTCTAATGTACATATATGTAAAAATTATTTAGTTTTTGTCTAGTTGCTCTGTATTCTGCTCGCACAATGGTGAAGGGTATATAAGATTCGGCACAGCCGAATATAGCACTCTTACTTGTTAGTTTATAATTTTAGTTAAACAAGTGTTTGCCTTATGGTCGAAATTCGGCCATAAGCTTTTTTTAATATGTAAAAATAGTGGATCGATTCGGAGACGGAGTAACCTCGGGTTCACGTGAGCGGTTGACAAACAAAGAGAGATATCGTTCTTAACTGGTTTGCCTGTGCCGATTTATACAGTCGGAATATTTTAAATTATCGACCACCCTATTTTTTCTTAATTGAACGCGTACAACTATGAAAATATTGAATAGATTTTGATAAAATGTATATTGTGCACTTTTGCCAGTAAATACCTTTCAAATGGTGTACTTTTATTCTAGGCGTTGCTCAAACAGAGAAGAAAAGAGTTTTTAACTTAGCCGATATAGATATGTACATCAAATTCCTAAAGTAGAAAACGTGACGGGCATGATCCTGGTGTTTTATAATGGAAATGCCGTAAGGTGTTTTAATCAATCATAATAATATTCTCCTTCTGTCTCTGTGATAAGTGTTTAAGGTTAGAATCAATCTAATACCACTTTCGGATTATTTCAAGTTCGAATTTGGGATTAAATCAACTTTAAAATACTTGAATAAAGCACATTTTGAGATTGATTTAATCTTAGTTTTACTTCAATCAACCTAATTTTCGGATTATTTCAATTACGCATTCGGGATTAAATATGGACAAGTTAAGTGTTTCGCAATTGAATAAGCCGCACTTGAATAAATCGTTCTGTACTTGATTCAAGAAAATCCGTACTAACCGTTCCATTGATGCCACATCGGATTGATTTAAGTACGAATGGATTGATTTCTATTTTTAGTGTACATATGGCTGTGGACACTGAGACAAGTACACGAGAACTCTCTGGGACCAGTAAAAATAACAACTAATCTATTCAAGATAAGACCGAATGATGAAATTCAGGCAGCACTAAATAAAACATCCCTTTTAGCACTACAATTAGATGGTCTGGTCATGTGGAACGTATATTAACTCCACCATCAAGAGAATTTGTTTTCGCAAACCAGAAGAAGAGCAGTTGGACGAACAAAAGTTCGATGATTTGAAAAGCCTAAATGAACGAGACTGGAAAAATGTTGCGATAGAAATAAATGGAAAAGTTTTGTTTGGAAGGCCAAGGCTGCGCTTTAGCTGTAGCGCCAAGCATGTATGTGTGTGTTTGATCTTGGACCTTATAAAGTATATATATTCTGACAATGCAGTTATATATTTATCTAAGTAGTCCGGAATGGTTTGCAATTGGTCCACAAATGGCTGAGATATGAGCCAAAAATCACGACTATCTTAAATTTTATTCATAAACCCTTTGTTGTTGTTGTTGTTTTTTCAGATTTTTTTTATGCATATCTGTAAAATGGCAAAATCCAAAGTTTCCAAATTAGATAAAATCATCTTGGTTATCAATACACAACATCCGTGAAAATTTGGGCGGGATTCGAAAAATCGGCGAGGCATAAAATAAAATTAGAACGGTATTTTTATAACTTTCTGTTCTGATCAAACCATGGTGGCTGGTATTAAAGATTCGACAAAGCGGGATATAGACAGACTTTTTACTGGTTTTCCTTAAAAACGGAAATTTTTTCCGAAATTTAAGCTGTGTTCACATTATGTGTATTTGTCATATGGAATGTCACTTTTCTACCCACATGGGTTTTCATGTGTATGTCAAAATTTAAGTTTTACATAAGGTTTGTAATTTACATGTTCACATAATGGTATGTAACGTACATTTGACATAACCTATCAAAAATAAAAAAAACATTTTTAATAATTAATTTGTGTATTTTTTATCTGTTTTATTATTTATTTACTATTTTAATATATATGTTTTACAATTTCAATTAATTTTTGCCGCCACAAACAATTTTGTTAATAAAAAACAGCTGATGTCAGATGCTTTGTCACTTGAAAATAGAACACGTTCTAAATCAAAATTGTCATGTGTACTGTACACAGAGAAATAACACATGATAGTGTTTGAAGGGGTTCAGACGATATGTACACATTTAACATGTGAAAAAGTGACAATCCACATGACAAATACACATAATGTGAACACAGCTTAACTTAGGAAAACTTTTACTTTTTTACGTTAATTTAAAAATTGTAGGTGTTGCGCTATTTATTTAACCATGACTCTTAACTTGTTTGCTTAATATTTATAAACTATTACTTGATGTTAAGACACATTATATTCACTGGAATTCGAAAACTTAAAACACCATTAAATTTTTAACAGAAATATTTTTATAATTTTAATTTAAACAATTCAGACCAGTGGTTGCCAGCATAGTAACAGCCGTACCTAAACAAGAGCGTAAAGCGTTTTTAAGCTGTCAAAAATTCTCATGCTCATACAATTTGTATGTAGTATACCGGAATGGCGCGGCGGCAACGCTTTGCAATTGGAAATCCCGTTTTTGACAGCGAATTTAAGAGCGAAGTTGGCCGATTTTGCTAATAAATAATGGCAATTTAGCTATTTTAAGGTCAATCTAGTGGTGTTATCTCCAATTCTAATTTCTATTATGTGGGTTTTATTTAATAAAAAATTTAACACTACTGTTCGTGGCAAAATGTTGACGCTGTTGCTTAGTTATGGCATAAAGGGTTCGCCAAATTTTTTTTTTTTTGAAAATGCTATAAAAATAAACTACTGAATATTTTCTCAAATTTCTTTTTTTATTTGAAAGTACAAAACATCAAAACATCGAGTGAAGCTTCGGCTGTGTGGTACGTAGCGCCTTTCATGTTGAAACCAAATGTTGCCAATATCCTCCTCTTCATCTTTTGTGAACAAAAATTCGTGCAACATGGCCCGATAACGATCGCCATTGACTGTAATGGCCACTCCTTGCTCATTTTCGAAGAAAAATGGCCCAATTATGCCTCTGGACCAAAATCCGCACCAAAAAGTGACTCGTTTTGAGTGCATCGGCTTTTCAATGTATACGTGCGCGTTTTCTGTGCCCCAAATGTGATAATTTTGCTTGTTTACATTCCCGACATGATCAAAATGAGCTTCATCTGAAAAGATGATTTTTTTTGGCAAAATCGGCATCTTCTGTAAGTCGATCGCAGACCTACTTAGCGAAGCGAAAACGCATATTTCCCAGAGTTGTTAACGCGTATACACAACCATATTCGTTCAGCGGAAGGATACAACTAATTATCTGTCAAATCAGACATGAGCTAAGTGTTACCATACTCGAAAATTTTGAACAACATTTCTCTTGCCGTTTTTCGGATCAACAAAATTTTTTTTTGGCTCCTTCAATCCTGCCCACTTCTATTAAATTTTGTGCAGCAATTTCTAAGCTGTTTGTAAAAAATATGGACAATTTTACCATATATAAATACAACTATTATGTGGCACGCCCACTTCTGCGATACTCAAATGTTTTCAAATGTTGTGGATTACTATCTAAATTATGTGTATAAAAAATCGGGTTTATGCCACGCCCATTTATTTATTTTTTTCGATATTTTTAAAGTTATTCTGCTATTCAGGGGGGGACGCATCCAACAAATCAGAGTTCATTAATATCGGTACAGCCGTTTATTTGGTGCAGCTAACACGACTATCTTTTGATTTTGTGGTTAGTTTTTGTAATTTTTTTTTGCGAAATTTTGAAAATTTTAATATCCTTTCTAATAATCGTGGTGATGACAAACACAAAAAATTAAAAATTTAAGTCAATTTCAATTTTAAGTCTTTAAAATTTTTAGGAGTGCCCGGTAGGCAAGCTGGTTATAGGCTAGTCTATCAGCGCCAAGGTTGCGGGTTCGATTCCGCTCCTTACGCTTTAACCTAATTGGGGCACGCTGACTCCAGTGGTTCTAAGACTTTTTCAATGTATTGTTTGTAGCCACAAGTATTCTCTGCCTGACCGACCTCATAACCGCACCAAACAGTCACTCTGTGGGTGCATTGGTTTTTCGACAATCACTCTTGGATCATCATTCGCCCAAATGCGCAATTCTGCTTATTGACGAATCCACTTAGGTGAAAATGTGCCTCATCACTGAAGATGATTTTCTTCGCAAACTGATCATCCACTGTTGCCATTTCTTACCAGCATTCTGACGTTTTTGCACATTGCAAGCATAGTAATGCAAGTCTTTATGCATAATGTTTATCAACGACGAGCGTGAGAGGTGCACTTGTTAGGCACGACGACTAGTTGAGGTGGACGGCTCTTCAGCCACACTTTCGCAAACAGAAGCGAGCTGTACGAGCATGCACACTGAAAGAAAAATGCTTCATATATTTAATGAATCATTTTCATAAAAAAAAATTTCATTGGTTAAATGAAAATTTTCATGGTCTAAATGGAATTTCATAGTTATAATGAAGTATTTTCATTAAAATCGCTTCATGGGTTTGTCCAAGTTAAACAAACAATTTCAATTGGGAACAGGGCTGCCAGAAATTTTCAGCAAAACAACTTAATTTCACCAAAAAAAAATCTTATTTTTGAAGAAAAAATCTTATTTTTGGAAAAAAGTAGTTTTTTTTATTATAAATAATAAAAACAATTCATATTTTATTTAATACATAAAATAAACAAAAAAAAAACATTACAAAAAATTTAATTTCTTATTACTAAATTGTTTTATTTAGTTTAAAAATTTTTAAATGGGAACAAAGAAGGTTTTTTTTAATTGAACTTAACCTTCGTCTAGACAAAACAAAAAGTCTTGTTTTTGGGAAAAAAATCTTAAAATCTTTTTTCGGTTAAAAAATCTTAAAAAATAAGGTAAAATCTTTCTTCTGGCAGCGCTGATTGGTAACATAAAAAAATAATATACAAACATAACTTTATTAAAATGTTTAATTGTTAATTGAAAAATGTAAGATTTAATAATTTCATACATATAATGTAATATGCCATTAAATTTATGAAATCAAAAAATTTTTTTTAAAGTAACATATTTTAATAATTGAAAAAATTAATTATTTTTAACATTCAAATAACTCTATAGTCTCAATAATTAAGAGTATAAAAATATTTTGAAAAATAATTTCATAAATTTAAATTTTCATTATGACAATTAAAATGTCATTAGCTGCGTTCATTTACCCCAAAATTTGTACAAATTTGTACTGGATTTTACTGAAATGCGTTCGCGTACTCATAACTTTGTAAAATTTTCACATTAATCACCTACTGGATTTTACTGGGGTTTTACTGGAAAAGTAAGCGAACGCACATATTATAGTAATGAAACAAAAACTTTCAATCAATAAATATGTATGTTTTTAGTTTTCTTTAATATGTACATTAGAGCGACTCAAGTTGTATGGAAGCAAAATTCGTGCTCGATGTACCCTCCTAAAAATGAACCTTGGACTTTTTTAAGATACCATTTTAAATATTTCGGCTCCAGCTTTGACCTCTCGTGAGCTGGACCATTTTGAAAAAGGGTCTATTTTTGCATGTTTTGTTAATTTGAGAATCTTTTTCCTTACCAACATATACAAATTGGGTATCATAAGAAAGGTCCAACTGTATATACAATTTGTCCAAGCACGATCATCGATGTCCTTTTTGAGGATTTTCTGTAAAAAAAAACGGTTTTTGAATTTTTTGTTTGGGGTTGTTTGTAATAAAAATGCCAAATTAACATATTTTAATCTTTAGTTGATTTAATTAAATACGTGTTTGCGCTTTTTTGAAAATTCGCGCTAGTTCGCGTTTTGACAAAAATGCAATGGGGTGGCAACCCTTCGTTTTAAATAGAGCAATGTGGGTATCAAATCTTTTCTTTTTCTAAATACATCATCTTTGTATGTAAATAATTTAGATTTTTGTAAATTAGATGCATTTTACACGGTGCTCTGGAATATATATAAATAGAATTTTGCAGTAACTCTAATATGATAGCGAATTGAGTTTCTAGATCATGTATGGATGAAAATAGAACTAAAGAAAGAAAAAAAAAATGATCCACGACTTTTTGGCGGCATATTTTTTTTGCAAATTTAAAAAAATTTAAGTCGTGGATCATTTCTTTTTTTCTTTCTTTAGTTCTATTTGCATCCATACATGATCTAGAAACTAAATCCGCTAAGTTAAAGCTATTTGATTTGCAGTAAAATATTTTTGGTACGAATTAAATCTAATTTGATCAAATTATCTACAAGATTGCAACTTGTCCTTTGTGCACACGATTAACATGGACAGACAACCAGCCAGACGGACGGACGGATGGACATGGGTAGATCACTTTTAAAAGTGCTTCTGAGACGATCGTTTTACTAAATGATTGAGCCAAATTATTTATGTATTACACACCTCACCAAAAAAGTGAATACATAATTGATTTTTCCTTAATGCTTGCTTCAATATAAAACTTGAAAGTTTAAAATAACTTTTATCTGTAATAACAAAAAGAAAAGCCAAAATTTCGCAAAAAAAAAAAATAAATTTTTTATTTGCTGCGAAAGCCATTGTGGCATCAACAAAAATTCAATATATGCCTCAAAAAAGAAAGCTATGCGCTAAAAACTTAAAATATGCTGCAAAAAGGCTCTTTTAACTAAATTATGCAAACAAAATGCTGCAAAGGGTAAAATATGCCAAAATATGCACTAACAAAATTGATGCCAAAATTCATAAAAACGGATAAATATATTGTTTCTGCCTTCATTGATCGCACAAGGGAAAACATGCAATTGCATATTTATGGTTTCCTTGTTAATAAGAAATGCTTTAAAACAAAAATGAGTACTTTTGGTTTGCGCTAAATATAAAGTGCCGTTTTACACATCTGTGCGTCAAAGTTAATCGATATAATTTTTTCTGCAAATGTGCTTGCTTGCAAGTTCAGTATTTCTTGGTCAACTGTAAGTGCGTGTTTCTCGAATTTCATTGGCAATAATTTACTAGCGTAAACTGGAAAATAAAGAATCAAGCAAGTACATATGCGTGTTTGATTCGAACTGCTTTATATTTATGTCGCTATTATGTACTTGAAAACAACTCATTAGTCTTAATAACCTTAAAACAGTTCAATTTATTACAAACTTTAACTTTCTGTTAGCATTAAGAAATGTTGACCTCATATGACCTCTTTCAATTTGAAAAAAATAGATTAAATAATAACTAATGAATTACTGTCAATTGATTTCAAATTGTGATTTTTTTGCGCTTTAGGAGGAATGTCTCTTTTTCTTAGTTAACATTTGTATAAAAAAAACGATATTTTTTAAATGTGGGGAAAAGCATGTACAAAAAAAAACATATTAATGTCGTCTGATTACAAAATTGAAGTTAATACAATTTCGGATAAAATGGAGAAACATAAAACAGAAAATATATTTACATACATTTTTTTTGCATAAAATTAGCTCAAAAGTAAGGAAAATATCAAAGAAAGATTAATGATTTTAAGGACAAAAGTTAAGTTAAGTTAAGTGCTAATTCTAAAATAAATTTTGCGGCAAATCGTGCTTTAAAAATGCCATTTCTAACATTGTTCGCCGTCCATGTGTGCCATTCAGCGCAAAATCAGAATTAAGAAAAGGAAAAGAATCCGACGGAATTCGAACTCCGAAAGCTGTAATTGAAAAAAAAACTTTAAATTTTTTTTCTGTAAAAAACGTCTTAAAACGAATACCTAAAAATTCCAATTTTGACCATTATTTCGAAAGTTATGAACCAAAAACAAAAAACAGAGGCCTTTGAAGGTGTAATAAAAAAAATTTAAAAATTGATCACAAAACAAAAATTAATTTTAAAAACTTTTTAAACCGCTCGATTTGGCGTGGAATGGCCCATATACCCTTTCCACCTGTGGTGAAGGGTGTAAAACAAATATTAGCGTGACTTAAAGACAATTCCTTTCAAGTTATGTAGAGTTTCTTTAAATAAAATTGAATATGTATGTAGCCCCTTTCTAAATCGGTGGAACAACCTATTCGAAAACCCCAGATTTTTAAAAAAAATACTTAAAAAACAAAAAAAAAAGTTTCACTAATTTTAATTTTTCTTCTTGCATGATCTATTAGGAGATGATGCAAGTGCTGAAAACTATATACACTTTATGGGGTCTGAGATGAATAAAAAAAAAGTTTTACACGGAATGACAAACTTAGTGCAACCTCTTCACAACTTAATGTAGTGGAGGGTATAAAAATGTTAAAACAATTATATTTTTTAAAGTACAGATGTTTTCAAAGTTATAGGGGGTACTTGCTACGATCTTATTTCTTACCCAGCAAAAACTTTCGTTACATTGTGAGCGGCAAAAAATTAAAACATATGAAATACTACTGAAGTGGCCACGCGAAATTTTTGAGCGGCTAAGTGGCGCTGCTCAGGAATAAAACTTGTTCTAATTTTTAGTTTTTTTTCTCAGCTTCAAAGAATAAACATTGCAAAAGTGAATGTGGAGCTTATAATTTCATCTGTACAAAGCCGACCGCTAATTTGGCAAGGCAGATTACCAAATTTTAAAAATAAATATAAAACCGAGAAATTATTTTTTGTTTTGTCAATTTAGTGTTAACTTTTTGCAACAGCACATCAAAGGATTTCACAGACATACGGCAGTATTGCCAAAATCTGTCTGGAAATTTTTGTAGATTTGTGTATAAATGGTTAAATGCGCCCTAATGCCGCTTTGCTTGATATATGGGATGAACACCAAGGCCTGTTGGTCGATTTCGGTATATATATATACATATATATACTAGCTGACCCGGCTAACGTTGTTTTGCCATATAACTTACTTTATTCAGATGTTACTGTGTCTGCTTGCCAAATTTTAAGAAAACTGGTTGACGACGTTTACGTTTACGACGGGATTGAATAACATTTGGCAACGCTGTTCAAGCTAGAAGCGTAACACAACATTCCTGTGCGACTGTTCATGCGAGACTGAATTGTTTTAATTTTTTTTTCTGTACGTGAGCTTAAGTACGTGTAAATAAGAGAATAACAAAGCGCCCATGGGCGGCATTTTGCCTATCTCTGGACTAAAGTCACATTTTTGCCCCTTTTTGACTGCAGTGCCACTTTTTTCCCCCTTAGTTTTAAATCCCCTTTTGTATCATTTTGTAGTTTTTTGTGCCCCTTTTGCCCCTTTTTGAACCAAATATTTTTTATACTGGCAATATTATATTATATACTTATCATGGAACCCGGGGGGCTACTCCCTATTGCAATGCGAAAGAAAATTGTAGCAAATCTAGCGATTGGTACTCTTTAATACGTTTGCGCATGTGTCTTTCACATCTTTTAATTTTTTTTTCTTTTCTAAATCATCACTTTATTTTATTAAAATTTTTCAATTTCAAATATTTTTACACACTTTGGCATTTCATTACTGTAAATCCGCGACATTTTTAATTTTTATTGCCACTATTGCTTAATTTTTAGAACATTTTGCGAAAGTGATAGAGAGTACCAATTTGGCATTTCGCTTTCGCATCGAAATTGTTTTCACATCGCATTAGAGACCCCCAGAAATATGTACTTAAAAACGCGTTTTATTCGCATTAAATATGCAGTAAAAAATTGAAAATATGCCCTAAAAATTGTTAAAAATATGCCCCATAAAACTCAAAAATTGCTATTAATAAAAAAATTCCTTAAATTATAATCGGTAAATCCCAAACACAATAGTATATAAAGAATAATTTTCGAGATTTTACCCTATTTGGAACCGAATATTATCTAGATATTAACATCCATATAAGATCTTTTGTCTTAAAGAGATTTTAGGGACGGTAACTAAATTATAAATTTTTTATTAATGTTAACATTTAAAAGGAAGTTAAAACTATTTATAGATTAGAGCTTTGGGCAAATGTGAACCGATTCAAAAAGCATTTAATTTACAGTAAAATATTTTTGGGGTGAATTTAATCTAAATACCAAATAAATTAAATAGTTTATGGGCAATTTGAAAAGAAGTTTTTATTTACATAGACTTCGCTCTTGATCAAATTGTCTAAAAGATTGCAAATTGTGCTTTGCGCACAAAGTTAACATGGACAGACAACTAGCCAGATGGGCGGATGGACATCGTTATATCAGTTTAAAAAGTGATTCTGAGACGATATACTAAAATATTGGTCCAGATTTCTGTTTTTAAAGTTGCTCCTTTTTTTCTCAGAATTCCCCTTTTTGTGACACTTTTTTTTTTGAAAATCCCCTTTTTGTGCCCCTTTTTGAAAATTTTGAACGGTAATTTGAATACTTTGCGTTTACGGAAACGTACGATATCAGACAAAAGGCATAGGAAAACCTGTGTATCAACTTAAATGTTAGTTGAAAAAAGCACCGTATAAAGTTAAACGTTTTCTATGTGACTCGGCTTTTAGTCTATTTTTTTTTTAGTTTTGTAGAATAGCAACTTCAGACTTGAAAGGTGTTTTTTAAAAATTGACTCCAATTCTAATATAATTCATACTTCTCTGCGGTTCCTTATGTCACAGATCGGAAGTGAACTTCAGTTTGTATTCCAAATGTTATTGCACATTGAAGAAAATAAGCAAAAACTAAAAGATAAGACTTTTTTTTGGACCCAAAAACGTCAGATCATGTAACTGTGAATGTAATACTTTGTAAGTGCTTTAAATCGGTTTATTCTGTATAAGAGTGAGTGTATTTTTTTTTTTTTATAACTTTTCAACATCTTACCCTCCTCTGCTTATGGAGCAAACATATAATTTGTTCAAGCAAAAACAAAAAAAAAAAAAAAAACGAACGAAAAACGAATAAACATGCCAATAATAAAACAAAATTGTGTCTTAAAGTTCTGGTGCTGTCTCGTTTTTTTGGCATTTTGCCTGTGACGGGTGTTTGGCCAAGCGATGATGTCAAAGAAGTACAATTCAAGTGGATAACACTACCAATGCTGGCGACCACAGTATCGATAGCATTTGCAACAACAGATTTTTTGCTAACTTTTAAAATGATGTCGGAACAAGGCTTTAAGTTGACAACAACAGGTGGGTCATGGAAAACGAATGACATAAAAAGGACGAGAAAAAAGGATGAGAAAGGGATAAAGAAAAATAAACCTGTCTATGTCCTTTTGTACATTGCTGTTATAGAATTATTTGTTTTTCTTATCGTTAACCTCATCTTTTTTTCTTTCCTTTTTGTGGTGATTTATTTTTTCTTCTTATTTCAATTTAATTCTTTTGTTATTTTTGTTAGGTCCTTTAAGCTTCAGCATTGAATGCTTAAGTGCCTATATTGTTTTTCTATGTTTCTCACGTAATTGGCCAAATTTGATTGAGTCAACGAGTCACTTGGAAAATATTTTCTCGCATCCAATCTACACCTGCCAAGATTCTCGTAAATTTAATCAACGTATTCGTTTGATAGGGTGTTTGTTTCTGGTGGTATCGTTACGTAAGTCATTTAATTGAGTAAACATTTTTTCGTGTTATTTGTTTAATTTTAGAAGTTATATTTTATTCTTAAATTTTTCCTTTTGGGATTTTAGTTGAACATTCATTTTATGTCACCAGTGGCATCTACAGTAATTATTTGCAAATTAGAGAGTGTAATTTAACCGTGGACTTTTGGCATAACTACTATGTGAGGGAACGCTCGCAAATCTTTTCGTTAGTGGATTATAAAGTTTGGTTGATACCGCTTCTCCAGGTAAAGTACTTCCAAAAGGGACTTTTTTTAAAAGTAAATTTTTGAAATCGGTTCCTTTTGCAGAATTTTATTAAAAGAAATTATTTCTTTGTTTGCAAAGCAAAAAAATACAAACATATTTTATTTAAAATTTCTCTTTGTTTTCTTATTACATTTTGTGAAATGGTTCATTTTTCTAAAAAGGTACTATTTTTCAAAAAGTACTTCTTTTAAAAAGAAACTTATATGAGAAAGGGGCTTAATTAAAATGGAATTTACATCTATTTGAAAGGTACATTTTTCTAAAAGTAAATTTTTACTAAAATATTTATTTTTCCAAAAGTCAATTTTTTCTAAAAATGTTCTTTTTTCTAGAAATATGGGGTTTTTTGGAAAATGCCTTTTTTCTAAGAAGGTACATACTTTTTTCAAAGAAAAAAATCAATATTAAATTTGGTAAAATGGTATAATTTTCTAAAATAGCTAAAGTTTATAAAAATGTATTTTTGTTCAAAAGGAAGTTTTTTGAGAAAGGTACTTTTTTCAAAAGGTGATTTTTTCTAGAAAGATAGGGCTTCTCTAAAAAGACCTTGTTTTCTAAGAAGGTACGTTTTTTTCTAAAAATTTTTTTTTTTTTTTGAAGAAACACATGTTAAAACATACTTCCTTTCTCCTTTATAGTATTTTGTACAGTAGTTTGTAATTAAAAGAAGAGTTTTTCCTAAAGAAGATGACCATTTTCAAAAGGACGGCCTTATTTAAAAATATACTTCTTCCTAAATATTTATGTTGTTTACAAAAAGTTATACATAATTTTATACACACGATTTTCCCAAAAAAGTACTTTTTAATAATGGGCGTTTCTTAAACTTTTTTTAAACGTTACTTTTTTAAAACTAAATTTTAAACGAAAGATTACGTGTAAGCATTTTTAAGAATGTTCTTTTGTTTCGTTTGAGTAGAAATATAATACTTTTTTTTGGAGAATATTGTCCCAAAAGGGTATAAATTTTAAAAGCTGTACGTTTTTATATTTTTATTAAAAAAGAGATCTTTAAAGAAGGGACTTCTTTAAATATGACTAAAAAGGCTCTTTGTTGGAAGAGAATTATTTTCTTAAATGTTTTGTATAAAAAAAAACACTTTTTGCGTTAAAATGAGGAAATTTTGTCAAAATGGTACTTTTTTAAGTGATTCTACATTTTTTGGTAGGTACATAAATATGTACAAGAAGGCAATTGGATTTTATTTGCAAATTTTTTGGTAAAAAATGCTTTATATTTATAACTAAATCGCGTATATATTTATTGCTCTTTTTAAAACCGTTGGTACCTTATTTCAAAATTTTTTTTTTTTAATAGGAGTATTTCACTTTGTTTTAGTAATATATTTATTAAAAATTATTTCCAGTGGGTTACAATATCAATGACATTTACTTGGAATTTTGTTGATATATTTCTTATTCTTATCTCTACCGGATTGGCGGCTAGATTTCGTCAATTCCACTGGTGTATAAAGTGCCACATTAAAAAGGTACTTTTTTTCTAAATATAATTTCAATTAGAGCATCATAATTAACTTTTCTATCTTTATTTTTTCACTTTGCTAATTACATACAAAAGAATATGTCAAATGAGTTTTGGTCCAAAATTCGACAAGATTTTTTAGTTCTTAACGATTTGTTCGGTCAATATGATGAAAAATTAGCGGGTCTTGTACTATTGTCTTCAGCCCAAAACTTGTATTTTTTAGCCGTGCAAATGTTTCATAGTTTTCTGTAAGTGATTCTTATCTTACTGAATAGATAGAAAGAAAAACATAAATTTTCACCCTTTCCCTTTCTATGACTAGTTACCATGGCAACTTTATGAATGATTTGTATTTTTGGATTTCTTTATCGTTCGTCGCTTTTCGTTGCTACTACATGATGAGCACCGCGTCCAGTATCCATGATTCCGCAAATGAAATTAGATCGTCGATGTATGAAATTCCTACCGCTCACTGGTGTTTGGAGGTAAGAAAGTCCGTCAGGAGATGTTTATAAAACGTTTACCATTTATTTTATGTAACATTTCTTTTTTAAAGTTATTGAAGTGAATTTGTGTAAAAAATTTAATATTTATATTGATTTTAGCTTAAGAGACTTAATGAAGTCATTGTGTCTGATATGTTTGCATTAAGTGGCAGAGGATTCTTTTTCCTTACCAAACGTTTGATGTTTGCGGTAAGTGTGTTTTTTCCAGAGATAACCCAGTAAATGTTGTTGTCGTGTATTGACTTATCGCCTTAAACAAATATGTTACTTTTCGCAAGCATTATTAAATGTCAAAAGATAAAATCATTTAGATTTATGCCAAGCATTTTATATTTTGAACTGCTGTCATATATCAAGAATAACTAAGGAATAACATGTGTACATACTACCGCGAACCTACTTTATTATACTATGTAATTTGCTCTTATACATACAAATACCTATTGCCTTATGCATAGAGTTTTTATATTAAACCAAGCATTTTCTTATAATACAACTCTATTATATTAAGAATTTACTACAGTCTGGGTACGAACGACGAACTTCACATAGTATGACAAATTCGTCGGCAAGAATTCGTTGCGTAAATAACTTGTACGCTAGATTATGTAAACATTTACCCCCGTATTTATAAACGATTATTAAATTTAACAAACGTTTATTAAGGCAAATTTTCATACAAAATTTGTTTTGTAAATCTTTATTAAATTAAAAAAAATTTTATAAATACGGGCGTTATTATTCTTAACGTCTCTTAATATTTTACTGAATCTATTTTCATCTTTTTTAACTAGCAATAACTTTTATTAAAATTTTCTTAAAATTTATTTATTTGTTAACATTTATCAAATTGCCATATTTCAACAAAACATATAAAAAACTATTAATCCGGTATGTTCTTGAATCCGAATCCACCCGAATGTGGATTATTTCAAATTAGTTTTTGGGTTCGCGATAAAAGCGATTTGTTCCAGTAAGTTTTCTGATTCTTTACTACTTTAACGATTTATAATAAATAGTAGACTTTGATATCATGCCGCTGTTAGCAAATTTTGGCGAATTTCCGCTAATTTAGCAATATTTACCGAATTTTTGCCATTCCTTATAGTTTAAGGTACTTTTAATTAATTTTTGGGGCTTGTTTGAAATATTAAAAAATTTTGCGAATTTTCGCCATTTTTGCAATTGTTTTTGTTATTTTCCGACATTATGTTTTTTTACCCATTTCAAATAAATTTTAGTGTTTGTTTAAAAGTTTGCAATTTTTCGCAAATTTTAGCCATGTTCGCAATTGAAGCGATTTTCCCTGTGATTCTTTACAGCTTTTACGATTTTCAATAAATAGAAGACTTTGCTACCATGCTGCGCTGTCCCTTTCCCAATTTATTAGTCGTTCGTCTGCATATGAAATAGAAATAAGCCAACCGCAGAGTTTGCTACGATCGGCGAATTTCGGTCTACGTAATGATTGTGTACTTTCATATACACAAATGTGTTCTATTTCTGATGACGAATTTTCGTTGCGAATAATTCTTCGTTCGTCTCAGTTGTGTTTCTAGCATTTATTATAGCGAATTCAAGATTTTAAGTTTTCGGTATATAACCCCAACCCAAATAAGTATGTATGTATGTTTAAAACTACTCTGAACTTGAATATTAACATATCAGGTAATTAACCAAAACACTAGCAAAAATAAATGGAAAATGTTAAAGAATATAAAGAAATTACATAATTAAAAAGGAATGACTCCCACAGAAATTAAATAACTCCCACATCAAAAAAAAAAAAAAAAATGATTCTGACTAATTTCATTTTTTTTGGGAATTTTTGTACCTGACAGCTATTCCATTCTATCGTTTACAAGGTGGTAGGTACATTTTTCTTTATTTCAATGGAACAAAATAATTAGGGGATCCACAAGGTGTCATAAAGTCATAAGTCTTAAAATAATAACATGAAAATATACGACTGTTGCGAACAACACCTCATAATGTAGTGTGCTATTTTGAATTTAAATCTACTGATTTAAAACAAATAAATAAAATAAATATTTACCAAAAATAAAAATATTTTTTAGTTCTTATTTATGAATAAATAAATCAAAGTAGATCTTTCCTGACTATTTTCCATTTACAGATGCAAACCACAAATAAATTTTATTTTCTTTGTTTATCAAACATCAGAGTCCTTAGCCGATCTAATTTGACGCCGCAAGTGTCTTGTTGCAAAAATTGCTAGCCGCAGGTTAAATTCGGATATTAGCCGGATAAAACTATACCATCAACGGCGACGGCTACAAAAACTAATGCGGTTCGGCTCAGCCGCTCAGCGCAGGTCTCTTCTGATTAATTACGACAGCATAACAAACATACCAAGCAAAGTTCTATTAATTTAAAACACTTTTTGTTTACAAAGCAACAACAATTTTTTTAAACCATTGTAAAATGTTAGAATATTATGACAAAATAGCATGATAGCACACCTTGTGAATACTCCAAATATATATCTTGATTTTAAACTTAACGCTAATGTACATTTAGCATGTCAACAAGACTGATTTTTGAAAAAAAGTCACCTGCAGCCATATTCTGTAATTCGCTTAGCTAAAGCTAAATCTCGATCGCTAAAATGCCTAAGAGAATACAAAATTGAAAAATTTTAGCGATGAAATTAAAAGCTACAATTGCGGCGAATAAAATTTGAATGGCAATGCCAAATTTAGCAATGCACGTTACAATATTGCATTCGTAGCCAAAAATCGCTAACTCAACTTTTTAGATTTTAAGCGATAGAGATTTAGCTTTAGCGAATTACAGAATACGGCCACTGATCTAAAGATTTTTGCGATATATTGTAAGTGGGTAAAAAGAAATAAACAATTATAAATCAAATTGCTTCATTCTAATTAATGTCTTCGTAAGAAAACAAAAAAAAAAAAAAATCCCCAAAAAATCACTGTTTGGTGTGGTTACATCCCAGCCCATTGCCTTTAAATCCGAAACCAGTGCCATCATTGCAGTGATTGGCAACACTATAGGCACACGTTTTTAATTGCTCATGTCATTACAAATCATTTGGAGGTGAAATAGCACCAGAATGTACTTATAAAGTGATCTCAGTAACGTAGCTGTTACCAGTGTTTTTCTTCGTGCACGTGTGGTGGCGTTTTTTTTTTTGTTTATTTACATTTTTTATAAAGCCATTTTGACATTTTCCGTCACAAACTCAACAACAAAATGCCTGTTATTTTTTCTACTGTTGCGTTGTTGTAGAACTGAGGTCACTTTACTAATCCATCTTGAATGGCACCAATAAGATAGCGCAATTTGACATACAGCAGCGTGTTAAACCATCACTTTGTTGAGCACAACATATGATGATTGGATTATCAAGAAATGTACCTGTAAATTGGACAGCTCGTTCGTGTATTTTGGCACCTTTTAACTACTTGCTGTGGGGGAACGTTAAATTTACGGTCTTTGTTGATTAACCAGCAACGATTTCAAATTCGGGCCGACAGAATGGCGTAAATAAAACGATGTCGGCGGGTCCATATGTAAGAAATTATTTTAAAACATGAATGCCTACCAAATTTGTGAGCTAAAAAGTTTTAAATTTTGGTTATTCAAGTGAATTTTTTGTGATTCCAAAAAAAAAAAAAATTCAAAAACCCCCTTCCCCACTTACTTATTATTTATTTTATACTCCAATCTTCTTCAAATAAAGCTAACCGTTATATATTTTAAGACATTTTAGCATTCTATTAACATCTTTTACTAAACTGTTTTGTATATTATCTAATTAATTATTCAAGCGTCGAAACTGTTTGCTGGGTTATTTCAACTGTATTGGATTTTAAGAAACTTTTTTATATTTGTGCGGTATTGTCGTACGTATCTTATGATTTTTCAGATGGCTGGAACTCTGGTTGTATACGAATTGGTACTTTTAGATCAAATCGATAGTGCCGATGTTACAACTCCGCTTTGCAAACAACTAAAAGGGTAAACAAACATACTGCAGCTGATGACAAGAAGACTGGTGCTGCAATTCCATATGGATGTCGTTGGTAGAGAATGTTCTTTTATTTTATTTAACTTCGTTTTATTTATTTTTTTACATGAATGATTTTTACAAAGTGTTAAAAAATTTTACAATCCTGTTCGGTAAATAATTGATGTCATTGTTTAAGGGCATGTTTTAAGAGCTGAATAAAAAAAATATTGATAAAACCAGTAAAGGAAATTTTTTTATGGGCAATAAAATTTCAATTTATAAATATATTAAAGTTAATAAAGACTTTAAAGCCCATACATTGTTTGTGTTAACATTACTTTTTAGTTTTTTCTTAATAACAATATAAATATTTTTTATTATCTGACTTTCTTTTATGAGTTATTAGATCATATCAGCGCCAAATAAACATAAAATTTTTTTTCTTAAGTTGTTATAAATGCGATATTGGAATTCTGATTTTATAAAACAACAATTTAATTTATTAAACTTGCAAATGGCTCACATTTTGTATTAAAAGCGCGTTAGGCCAACGCCAGTATTTGCTTAGTTTTATATGAGAACAATTAAAAAACTATAAGAGGGGCTCTTGAAATTTACTTTGAATTTAATATAATCATCAGTTCTCGGCGGTTTAGAGTTTGTAAAGGTACGGTCACATATGGCAAACATTTGTCAAATTTTGTTTGCCAGCATTTTTTTAAAATTTGTTAAAAAAAATAAAAATTTTATTTGCTGGTCACACTACGCACATTTATTTGCCCATTTTTGTTTGTTCAAACAGATATTAAATACCTTCAAATAAAAAATGGGAAAACATGTTTGCCCAGTGTTCACATATAAAAATATTTGCCTAAAAACAAATATTTGAACAAATTGTCAAAAGTAAAAATTAAATAAAAAAATTACTTTTCATTAAAACTAAAAATTAACATTTTGATGCAAAATATTGAAACTTTTATGATTTTATGGTACAGAAGAGCGAGAACAGCATTGTTAAAAGTAAAAGAGGATTAAGATAACAAATAAAGGGATAGAGGCAATTTGGCGGAGTAATTTCCAGTCTTGTAAGCTAAATAAACATAAATTATGACGCAAGCAATAAAGTGTTTTAGACAGTGGATCTATTGTAAATTATAGACCGATCTTCACGAAATTTAGTTAAATGATTTCTAGACATATAAATTGAGTTTGTGCAAAATTTAACGATAAAAGGTGCATTCCGCCACCAATTTACGTTAGTTTTTGTAAATAAATATTGATTTTTTTCGACAGGTTGTTTCACATTTCGCTCCATAACTCTTTTCCTACTGAACCAAAAGTGCTGAATTTCAATCCAAACTGCTTGGACGAACTTGCGACCAACATTTTTATTTTTCGTCAGCATCCTTTTCTAAATCGATATAACAATGTCCATCCGTCCGGCTAGCTTTCGATGTTAACCTTATTCGCAAAGTACATGTCGCAATTTTTGAGATAATCGGGTGAGTTCTAGAATCCGAATTCACTCGAAAGTGGATTACTTCATTTTTTTTTGTGTTCTGCAATAAACCTCCACATGTTTTTATTCGTTTTCAATTAGAGTGGTAAGGGGTTAGTGAAAGTAAAACGAATCGACTTTAATTCTTATATGTGAGAACATTTTTAGCAAAAAAACATAATTTTGGTTTTTAGTTTCAAATGTTCTTTATATAATGAAAACAATACGTATTTTCACACAAATATCGCAAATTTTTACAAATTTCCACTGATTTAGCAATATTTACAGAATTTTTACAATTCCTTATAGTTTAAGAGACTTTTAATCAATTTTATGGCTTGTTTGAAATATTAAAGATTTTCGCGAATTTTCGCTATTTTTGTAAATTTTTTTTTTGTTTTTTCCCACATTTTGTTTTTTAACCGATTTGGCAAATTCAAATAAATTTTTGGGCTTGCCATTTTTCGTGAATGATTGCGATAGATGCAATTGTTTCCTCTGATTCTTTACAGCTTTAACGATTTGTAATAAATGCATATTAAACTTTGCTATCATGCCGCTATTAGCAAATTTTTGCGAATTTCCGCTAATTTAGCCACTTTTATCGAATTTTTGTCATTCCTTATAGTTTTAGGGACTGTTAATCAATTTCATGGCTTGTTTGAAATATGAAAAATTATCGCTGTTTTTGCAATTTTCGCGTATCTTTGTTGCTCATAAAAACTTATTTCTTTATATAATTTTATTTTGGCGGGTCCATGATTGTCGACTGACTCCAAACAGGTACACTCTCTAAAATTTATCTATTTATATAGATACGCCATTCTTGCAATGCATTATTCGTAGCATTAGCTTATATATTATATGAACCCATATTTAATAAATTAACTATTTACTTAAGAAAAATGTATTTTGTAACATCTTGAAACCTACTTACCGCGCAACTCTTTGCTAAAAAGAGAACACAGGAAAATTTTTTTACATAAATAAGTTTTTTCGTTATTAAAAAATTTTTTAATTTTGTTAATTTTTTCAATTTCATTCAATAATTTTTATTTTAAACCTTTTTTATTTGCCGCTGTTTGGTCTTACAAAATTTTTGTAAGAACAAATATTTATTTGCCTAAAATCGAGAAAAATATTTGACGTTAAATGGTCACATTAGGAGCATTTTTGTTTGCTAGCAAATAATTTTGTTTGCCCAAAATCAGCTGTTTTTCTGTTTGCCCCTTAAAAATATTTCGTGGTCAGATTAGGGCAAACAAATATTTGATATTTTTTGACAAATGTTTGCCATATGTGACCGTACCTTAAGTTTTTATTCCTAAGCACTCCTAATGTCACAGATGGGAAGTTTTTATTATTCCAAATGTTAATTCACATTGAAAAAAGATAACCAAAAATCCTACAAAATAATTGAAATTTTGCCCATGTGTAATTTTAAACATGAAGAATTAAGGTGCCTTTAAGCACTTTTTCCTTTTTGCCACAGAAACCAAAAAGTTGAATGAATTTATAAATTTATGTTATTGATTTCAGGAAATGTCATTTGTTCAAATAAATTAAATTATATTTTGCATCGATTTGTATAGAGCGGGAATTCGAAGGATCCCGGGAAATTAAAAAATAAATCGCGCTTTCCCGGGAATTAAAAAAGTTCGGGAAAAGAAAAACTCTTATGTCCATATTAGCACGTACATTTTGGAAATTATATCTAGTAGTTGCTAGCCCCATAGTGTTGTAATCGCTTCTAAAACCAGATTCACATGAGCTTATCATTTGTTTTCTCATTAAGATTTTTAATACTTAAGAACAGGTATTCAATATTATAATTGGCCGAAAGCTTAAAATTTTTTCGAGGTAATCTTTTTTTTCGGTATTGGTATGACACGACCAATTTTCCACAGTTAAGGAAATATTAAAGATGTAATCATAGATTTTTTTTGGAACGTTATTTGTGGAGAAATAATGCGATATATAGTTTTTAAAAATTTTAATGAGATGCTTAAGGTGGAACAGCATTTGTCTTAATTTTTTTACTTTGCAAAATTGCTCCGATAATGCTTTATGCGCTGTTTACACAACACAAATCATTGAACACTCAAAAAGTGCTTTTTATATAAATTTTATTACACGTTCCAATCAGTTGTGTTGTGAAAACAGCGAATTAAAAATGAGTTTTAATTAAAAAACGTTTCAGCTTTACTTTTTAACATATGTACATATTTTAGAAAATATTTTCATTACAATTTTCAACATTCAATTTCTTTAAAGTTTTAATTGTTTAGTGTGATGTAAAATAGAATAAATATTTGAAAAATCAATAAACAATGTTTACCAATGTCTGTAATAGAGACTGTCTGTATATTTTGACTATCGTATAGATATGTATGTATCAGTGTTGCCAGGGGAAAATAAAAAAAAAATGTAAAAGTTACTTTAGAAATATTCCTTTAATAACTAGTTAATTTATGTGATTACTATACTATAAATATTTTTTTTCAGGAGTGATATCGATATGATACATATTTATTATTAATTAATCTTTATAAAAACAGACGCCAGCATTAAAATTGGTTGCGGTTTAGACATACATTGAGAAGTCCTAAAGGACATAATCAAATGTCATTACATGTGGGCATTTCCATAGAAATGTCAACCGCAGCCAAAAAATTTAATATTTTATAATTTAATATTTATTCATAAAACACTTTAAAATATTCAAATGCAAAGACGAACAAGTGCAACAATTTGTTTTTAACATTTCTATTGTACGTTTTGTTTTGCTCAATGATCTTAATGATAAACATTATGAGAATATAAGAAAACTTTAAACGGAACGATGCGGTTGGCAGTTACGGTAAATTTTTTCTTTAGTTTACTGTATATTTCGATGTAGGGTGCGACATGGAAAAAGAACAATTGTTATCAGTGCGTCGAAAATATTTGTACAATGCGCATCAAATTTTAGTAACAAACAGATATTTTTGTTGCAAATTTAATAAAAAATACTTTGCTCTTCGCATTTATTTTAAGTTTGTAGCATGCGACATCGTACATAAGTGTAAAATGGATAAATTCAAAATTATTTTTTTATTTAATATTTCATTTGTAAATACAAAATATAAAATGTTTGAAACGATTTTTGTAAAAAGAGCCCAGCAAAAATATTTTCAAGAAACAAAAATTAACTTATAGCCTTCCGAGCGCGTTGTGCAAATTGGTTTTGCCGAGAATTATAGGTTGGCACACCAAAACGAAATACAAATATCTCATTTCAGCTACAGACAGGTAACAATTTTTACCTGTGTAGCTTAGCTTCACAGTCGTTTGCGGGTATAAGCAATAAAATTGCGCATAATAAACACGATGCACATATTTATTTGTGTTTTAAACCATTTCTGATGGAAGCTGCGCTCAATTTAAAAATAAATATATTTTGATAAGCTTGAATGACATTATTAAACAAATTTGCTGGTTCGCACGGAAAGGGAGACAGCGTTTACGGTGAATTTCAGAAGGCTGCTTAATATGGAATCAAAAATTAATTATGGACCGTATATCACAAAATTGCATGACATATTTTCTGGTCATATGAAACTAAGTTGGAAGAAATGTTACCACAATAAATATATCTGCTATGGTTTTAGGCGTATTTAATTAATTTACCAGAGGGGGCTTTATATGGGGCCTATACAAAATTATGGACCGATCGTCACGAAATTTATTAGTGTGATTTCTAGTCCAATAAAACTGTGAAGTATCAAATTTTATTCTGATAGCATTACTTATTACGGTTTAAGGCGTACTAAATTGTTTTGCGGGAGAAGGGTTTATATGGGGCCTTGGGTAAATTATAAACCAATATCTACGAAATTTCACAGTGTCATTTCTAGTCCTATACAACTGTGACGTACCAATTTCCATTATGATATCGTTATTTATTACAATTTTAGGCGTACTAAACAGTTTTCCGGGAGTAGGGTTTATATGGGGCGGGGCCTGGTGTAAATTATGGACGGATCTTCACGAAATTTTACACCGTGATTTCCTGTAAAAAGAATTTTTTCAAAATCTTATATCATTCCGTGCATTGTTCCACTATTTATATTCGTTTTTGTAACAAAATTATAAATTTTTTTCAATATTTATTGTTGACCTGTGTCCATTATCTATGTTTTGGTTTTTTTGTTTGGCTTAAGGTCATATAAACATTTTTTTTATAAATAAAAAATCCACAAATTTTTTTATTTTGTTTTTTATTTTTCATCAGATATTTCGAACATACATCGATGGTCATCTTCAGGGGATTTAAAACACTGTTAAATTAAAAACTACAAAAAAGTTGATACGTCCTCACTGCTTGTCATATTTTCATCAACAAAATACAAAAATTTGTGGATTTTATATTTATAAAAAAAATTTGTATATGACCTTAAGCCAAACAAAAATCAACAACATAAATTATCAATTTTTTAAAGTGGTGGTCAAACATTTTGATTCATAGCTCTGATCCTACTGAACGGATTTTGCTGGATTTGTTTGCGTAGGATAACTACAAGCAATTTGTTTATTTCATTTGAGTTTTTCGAATGTTAGCGTGTTTTCAACAGACGAACAGATGGTCAGACGTACAGACGGACAGACAGACGGACATGGCTAAATCGACTAAGAATTACTCAAGGAGCCAGAATATATAAACTTTTTGGGGTCTGAGATGAATATTAAAAAAGTTTCACACTGAATGACAAACTAAGGCCTAAAATGTGTTTAAACCAACAAATCTATAAATCACCAAAGAGATAAACCATTTTTAATCGAATGAAATTGGGCGTTCAAACAAGGGTTTAAAAAGCTGCAGTCAAAATCAAAAAATTGCTTTTTCTTCCACTTTCTGATTTTTCATTGGACGAAAATAAACCATTGCCTTTACTTCTGATTCATTAAATGAAAACAGTCGTAGTGAAGGCAAAAGCAAAACACGAAAAGCTGAAAACAACAAAGAACATCGGCACTCGACATGTTCGGAAGTGTTTCGTTTGACAGACTGAAACTTTTAATAAATACCGAAGTTAACGAAGATGGGACCTTGTGTTTTTTTTCCGCAATTATTTTTTTTTAATACATGTGTACAAAAATACATACGTTTTATTTAATTTCAAAAAATTAAAAAGATTGTTAAGCATTAAAATAAATACATGTGTATGTATTTATGTACACATGTAGGTATTATTTAAAAAAAAAAAATTCCGAAAAAAAACACAACGTCCCATCTTCGGTAACTACTGGATTTTTTAAAAGTTTCAGTCTGTCAAACCAAACACTTTTGAACATGTCGACTGCCGATGTTCTTCGTTGTGTACAGCTTTTTGTATTTTGCTTTTGCCTTCACTACGACTGTTTTCATTTAATGAATCAGAAGAATCCAATGACAAATGAAGATGTCGAAGTTGCAGCACAATTTTATGACTTTTACTATCTCAACTGCAGCTTTTTAAACGCTGGTTCAAACTACCAATACAGACCATATGAATTTGCTAAAGGTGCTATCAGACGGTATGTATTTTACATATGTACTGTCAAATTTTCCATCTGTAAAAGTTGTACACATCGTGTGATACATATGAAACTTTGCATGTGTAAAATACATGTGGAAATACATATGTAATTTCTTCGATTAGAACACGCTCTATTTTCCTGTGGCAAACATAAACAAAACAGATGGTTTTTGTTTCTTTTTTTTTTATTTTTATTTCAGATATTACTGCAATAATGCTGGACGCTACAATTATTTTATTAGCAGTTATTACATCCATTTTACTTTTAAAAACTTTATAATTTCAGCAGCTTTATAATTAAAACAATTAATACACTTTAAAAAGTCAGCTTTTGTTTACATTTATAGGTTATGTCATACGGAAAAACATAAGCAGGTGTGATAGCAAAAATTATGAATCGTGTGTAAAATGGGAATTTTGACATACATACGCAATTACATATGGGTAAGAAAAGTGACAGTACATATGTAAAATACATACCGTCTGATAGCACCTTTAAATTTATCATAGTTCTGCCACATGTTATTTCTTTAACAACATATAATACATGGGACACTGATTTATAGCTGTTGAGTTTAAACTACAGATAAATTCAAGTTTAGTTTAACTAAACCAACGTTTAGACCATCAGTGATTTATTAGCCATAAGTATACCCTCTTCACAACTAATTGTGGTGGAGGCTATAAAAATAAATTGAATTATTTGAATGTTTTGTTCAATATTTTGTAATAAAACAAATAAATGAGAACTATAATGTCTTCTTCAATAACGTAATATAAATAATTCATCATATTAAAAATCAAACATAAAAGGTTAGTCTTCTATGAACACAAAACATACTTAGGATCACGTTCTGGTCTATAACTCTGACACCAATCGAATCTCCACCTTTAAATTTTTTTAAAATGTTGAAGAGGGTCTAATACTTGACATATATTTTTTTTAAATTTTTACAATATACTTTTTCAGATATCGACCTTTGAACTCAAGACCCAAAAAAGATAACTTTCTTAAAAAAAAAACGCAATATGTATATAATTTTAACAGTTGGACTTTCACCTTTAAAACGATACAAATAAAACTTAAATATCTTTCATAGTTCTATCCCCTTTTTTAAGGAGACTTTTGTGATTTTTTAACATTTTCACATCTTTTATGACGTCATATTTCGGAAGCCGAAAGAATCTAGGGTCTGAAAATTTATGTTTTATTAAAGTCCAATAACATACAACAGTTGTGTCAAATTTCATTGAAATCAGAGGTTTTTTATACGAACGGCATGATGGTTTGACATGTTTTCACTTATTATGCTCATTTGGGGTGGAATAGTGCACGACACGAAGTCTGTAAAAAACGCATGAGCCAAAAAATTAGGTGTGTGAGATGGGGGCAAATGGCTCTTTATCGGGGTCAAAGCTAGGGGAAAATTAAACAAAATAAATAAAATAAAAAAATTATTTTTTGTTCCAAAGGAAATTTGATTTTTTTAGTTTTTTCAATAAGCTAAAGCGTTTTTGAGTTATGCGAACATATGTTGTGCCACCCTAATGATTAAAGATGGAGACTAGATATGTTCTGAAAAAATGCTCGGGTAGCAAAGATATTTGACTCCTTTAGGGGCATTCTGTGGCCAGTTAGGGCTGCGGCGGGTAATTTTATAAAAAATAATATTTAGTATGGGAGCACCCTTAAGGAGCACAGAAGAAATGTAGGGGGGGGGGGGGAAATATTAGTGGGAGATAAACTTACATTTTTTTCGCGACTCAGGGACAGTTGTGAAGCTTTTTTTTGGCTTTTGTATCATTTTCCACTAGCTTTGAGCCCGATGAGGAGCCATTTACCCCCATCCCACACCCCTAACTTTTTGGCTCATGCGTTTTTTTTTTACAAACTTCACTAAATTGGGGGCTCTAGCGTATCGAAATCTTGCTGCTAAGGATTTCAATATAACACTATTCCACCCCTAATGCTCATAGTGGAGTAGTGAATTCGATCGTGCGATTTGACAATTTAGACTATTTTTTGTGGAGGTTTTTTGAAATCGAAAGTGTACAGCAATAATCCCACAACAGTTCAAGGGCTTAAAACAAACATTATCGAGCAGATATTAAACATTTACAACAGTTTATTGAAAAACGTGATTAAGAAATTTGTTAAGAGATTGGGCGCCTGCGGAGGGGGTCACTTAACCGACATTATTTTTTAATTTTTAACCGGAACCTATTTGTAATAAACTGAAATAAATATATTTTTAATATCTCAAAAAAAAAAAAACAATCCTTTTTACTAAAATTAACAAGATATCTCTATTATTGGACACCTTTTATATGTATTTCAAAACTGGTTCGAAATTATCCGCATAGTTTAACTCTATCCAGTTCAGTAATGAACTAAATCAAAAAGGGGTTCGTACCAAAGGCAAAGGTAATAATGTGCAACAAAAAACAACCAGCCTTAATATGTAGTTGCAATGCGAACTGAAACTAGACTTATAATACCCCATAAAATAATAATAGGGTTATAATACATATATTGTGGATCCGATTATAAATAAATGGTGTGATGATATGCGAACGATTTTAAAATCCATTTCTGAATTATAGTCTTATGCCCCTAATTTCTACAAAAAGAAAGCAGGTCGAGTTCGTACCTAACAGTTATCTTTACCTATTTCAACGTTTATTTTGCCTACGTATTTTTTCCTTCAGTTTTCCTTTAAAATGTAATGGTAACTTTAACACTATAGATTTCTATGCAAAGCTAGATTTCTTCTTGTAGAAATTACGGGCATTAAGGTATGTTAAGACCTAACAAAAGTTTAACGAAAAAATCCAAAAAAAAACCAGTAAATTGATCAAACTTTAGCTTTATTTTTAATAATTTGTTTTGACTTTCTTAACTTTATTTGTAAGAAAATAATTGTAAAATGTAATTTGAAAACTGTTAAATGATGTTAGATCTATCAAACTTTTTGCATAAGCATACAAGTTCTTAATAATACTAGTGGTTACGTGTAGGACGCCAAATATTTGATATATTTGGTGTGAACATAGCTTTAGAAACAAATTGTTTAAGATTCCGTTAAATCTTTTCGTTTTCTAAATCGATTTCCATCACATTCCTGACCAGTTTATAAGATATGATTTTTCCGTCGCTAGATTAGCCTTATTTGTTCAAGTGTGTTTAGGACCCCTAGAGGACCCCAATTGACTCAAATTTCCCGCAAGGACAACTCAGAACAGATAAACGCGCGAAAACGTAAATTTAACAATTAAGCATATATAAATTTTTAAATTCTTGAACAATAGTTTCACAGAAAAAATTTTTGCAAAAAATTATTCAATTAAATAATTAATTGGTGTACATTAATTATTCAATTAATTTTTTGTTTGCTGCAATTAATTTTTTTAATCAAAACCCATAAAATTAAATGTTTGTGTATATGTGGTGTATTTTTTGTTTATGCAATTAATTTTCTAATTGACTAAATTTGTGTCCCATGACTCGAAAATACGAATTCGTTAATTGATATGATCAATTCCTTTGCAGGGGCAAAATTAGTTAAATATTTAATTGTCTGAACGAATTGTTTAATTAAAGTCGATTTTCTATTTTTTCTGTGTTGTTCATGAATTAAATACTTTTTTAAAAATATTGCTTCGTTCTCTGCCATGTACAAAAACTATACATGTTACGTTGGGATTTTAAAAGTTACGTTGAATGTAACAAATGTAACCAAACGGCATCACTGGTATGTATGTATGTACATATTTTTGGATATGGCTGAGAATTACTTATCCTTTTTTATTCATCTCTCAAGTAAAGAGTATCCAAAGCAAATATTCTTTGAAAATGAAAATTGCAGGGACGTAGTGTTATATTTTCTTAAATACAGCAGTAATAAATTTGATATTGTAGTTTTTAGAACAAATATTTTTTTAAATGGAGAAAAATGCTAACATTATTCTGTCTGTTTTCTATGTATGCTGATTCAATTAAAGGGGTCTGTCCGTCATATTTATATGTATTGATTTTCTACCCAGCGCACACATTGGCTTAAGGCGGTGATTTCACTGATAAATTGAAAAAAAAAAAAAAAATTAAAGTACCGCGACAACCGAAAGTACTCGGTTAAAATTCTACTAGGCAAAAAACTCATTGGCAAATATATAACGGTGCTTTTGCAGTGACATTGTAAGAAAAAGTAAAAATATTGGCAAAAAAGCTTAAAACTTTTCTTAGTTAAATGTTATATACCGAAAGTAACTTTAAAAAGGAACAAATATAACGATGCAACCATCAAGCTAAGCTGTTTATTTAAATCACACACGTAAAACTGCTCTAAGTGGAGAAGCAGCTCGCGCTCTTTGTCATTATTTCAAACAGGTCGTTCTTGTTTGTCTGCTTTTTGTGCGTTTTGCGTTGTCACCCCGAATTGGTTAGTGGGGTTCGACGTCGTATAAAGGCCCCATATTAGTTGAAGCTTAAAAAATTGTGTGTGACCCTAGCATTATAACTTAAATAGTTCGCCAAAAACTTTATTTTTAAGTAAAATAAAAAAAAAAAATTATTTAAATGTTTTGCTTAAATTTGTAAAAAAAAATTATTAGTGGAAGTGCTTTTATTTTTCAAGTGTATATGGAAAAGGCAAAATAAAAAGAATTTTCTCAGTTTAAGTGGACATAAAGTTATTAATTCGGCTCAATTGAGCAGAGATTTTAACTTTACACGCGCTGTGTTTACCAACAAAACACGCTTCACAACTTCTGCTATAATTTTATTACTGTTGTTGCTATCATTGTTTTACGTGTTTTTTATTGGAGATGTGCAAATGTCGTGATATAGTACACGTGAGTCACGCGTAACTTGGTTTAATTTATATATTATAATGATTAAAAAAATGGAGTGCGTGAATTTAAATTTAATTCTCCTGTGCGGAAGCGTGTGTGAAATCACATACACATTTTTTTTCTATGGGGGGCACCCCACCTCTTACTCCTCCAATATTTTGTTGGAACATAAAGTTTATTCTAAGAGTTTCCCACATGCTTTTGGCCCCAGTGTGCAGCGTCGTCGGTGTCACACATACAAACAGATTATAAGGTGGAAGCACTCTCTGACAGTTCGAGTCAATTTGTATTGGTTTTGTTAGTCTTTTGCTAGCTAAAGTTTACATTAACAATACAATGCAACAAACCTCTGTTGTTTTTGGATTGTTTTAGTAGTGCCACCACCTGTATTTGTTTGAATTCGCCTTAGGACTTGGCGCTTCGTCGACCATAATTGAAGACGAGAACTCATGTATCGGAGTTAAAACATGGTTTTCCTACTCATCTGCTATTTGATAAAATTGTATTTGAAAGTGTGTGTGTGTGTATTGAAGTGTGTTGTATTCGTAGATTTTCATATAAAATTGACTTTAACTTTTTCACCCAAACGTGCTTTTGTATAATCTTATCATCGTCTAGATTTATATAATTTAATTTAATATCAGTTTTTTTCATTTATGCTACCAAAGTCATACAATATGAATTCCAAAGTGTGCTTTTGATAATTTTAGGAGGAAAAATGCTGCCAACCAAATCAAGGCTGACTTTTAAAGGCCATAATTTATTTCTCATTTAACACAATCCTCGGTCATTGTATTGAAAGGGTAAGCTTTTGGAGTTTAGAACAATCCTTTAAATAGTTTTTGATTTTGTTATTTCCTTATGTTTTTCAATTCACCCACTGTGTATGTAAATAGTTTAACTAAAATCGATCGATGTAAAATTTGAAAGCTTATTTTTTGGTCGAATTGTTTTCAGAATTATCCATGCTTAAAATTAATCTATTACACAATTGTACTTGATGGCAGTTCGATAAATCTTGAACATAAATTGTAGGATGTAAACAATGAGAAAATGTAAGAAAGTCTGGTTGAATCAGACCGACCTTTTGATACCCTAAACCATTTGCGAATGCTAGTAGGATTATTTTCAAAGTCGGCGCTTTAACAAAATTTGCACCTTTACCACAAAATGTTATTGTAAGCTTAAAGTGAAACTCAAATAAATATTTAAATTATCCGTTAAAAATTATGTATTTTTTACAGGGGCTTATTTTGGGGATTCTTTCTTTTATCGGGGGATATTTGGGGAAATAAATTTTTAAATTTGGGGAGAACGAAAAAAAGTACCTGGTAGCCTTCCCCGGATTACCCCTAAACGATTCCCACAACGATTGGAGAAGCGTTTTTCGCTGTGCTATGAAAGAATCTCAGTCGTGTTACAGTTATCCTGCCTGAGAAATCTTTAACGATTAAAATATGCGGTCATTGACGATCAAATATGCTTTTTTTTTATAAAAATCGAACAAAAATTAAAAAAAAAAAAATAAAATTTAAGATGTCCGATTTTTTTTAAAGTTTTTTCGAAACGTGAAAGAATTTTTTTTTATTTTTTCTCAGGAAGTTGACGATTTCTTCACAAATTTATCTGGCAGCCCTAATTTTCCACATATTTTGGCATAAAGGCTATGAAAGAATCTCAGTCGTGTTACAGTTCTCCTGCCTGAGAAATCTTTAACGATTAAAATATGCGGTCATTGACGATCAAATATGCTTTTTTTTTATAAAAATCGAACAAAAATTAAAAAAAAAAAAATAAAATTTAAGATGTCCGATTTTTTTTAAAGTTTTTTCGAAACGTGAAAGAATTTTTTTCCATTTTTTCTCAGGAAGTTGACGATTTCTTCACAAATTTATCTGGCAGCCCTAATTTTCCACATATTTTGGCATAAAGGCTATGAAAGAATCTCAGTCGTGTTACAGTTCTCCTGTCTGAGAAATCTTTAACGATTAAAATATGCGGTCATTGACGATCAAATATGCTTTTTTTTATAAAAATCGAACAAAAATTAAAAAAAAAAAAATAAAATTTAAGATGTCCGATTTTTTTTAAAGTTTTTTCGAAACGTGAAAGAATTTTTTTTCATTTTTTCTCAGGAAGTTGACGATTTCTTCACAAATTTATCTGGCAGCCCTAATTTTCCACATATAAAGGCTCGAAATTTGTTTTAAATTCAAACCAGTGTTATCAAATTATTCTCAAGAATGCTTTTTATATGGGCCTCTGGGAATATATGGATTGACGGGCGAATATTTGTAAGCGTTGCAAACGTTACACAAACGCATAATGCTTTTTTTACTTACTGTGGTGTAGGGAGAACCCATAAACCACATTAAAATGGCTCTATTATTAAGAGCTGTTGTGTCTTTGATCTACGGATAACTTGAAGCATAGAAAATGATTAGAGAGAATTTTAAAAAAATTTCTGTAGTATGAGAAAATGTTTTCTTTTCTTTTTGTAAATGAAAAGTGTTTTATTATTTCTAAACCCATTTCTTAAATGTCCCTTTTGAGTTAAATGAAAATTTTACAAGCTTTTGCCCCCAGTCCTACTCCTTTAACATTAAAGAGTTCTGTCATTTAATCTGCTTTAGGCTTTCGCCTCTAAAGGTATTCTACAACTGGGAGTAAAATGCACTTTATTCTTTAAACATTTCTTAGCAACTCCTTGATTTTGCACAACATTGTATTAAGGCCAGATTGTATTCATGTTTATTTAATTCAGTTTTATAACAATTGGTTTTTGTTTTATTCTTATTGATCAACTGGTTGTGCCAGGCTGTATTTTAAAATGTAAATTGGGAAAAGTGCAATATAAAATGGAAATTGGGTAGATAGAGTAAATGATACCATAGTACATAAAACGGGGTACACACTGTCGAACATAAATGACAGTTTTGCTTGAATTTTCGCTTGCTTGATGGTGAGGTTGCTAGTTTTCGTCAGTCAACAGTCAATCGAAAATTATTTTGTGGTTCGCTGTTCACTGATTAAATTTTTGTCTATCACTTACACTCGATAGAGTTAAGGTGTGATGTCACATTCCTTAATTTTTATTTTTCAAATTTATTTACTTTCCCACGATTTAAGCTACACGCGCAACGTATTTTATGCTGACGCAGTGTGAACGAAAATTATTTTAATAAATTTTTTATATGTAACATTAAACCGTTGTTTTTAACTTTGACAACATGATTAAAACTGCAACGCGACTGCGGACAAAATTATGCTTCTTGCCAATTAAAAGTGCTAATTTAAGTTTAGTTAAGAATAAGAATTAGGTCAGTTTAGAATAACTATTAGCTCAAATAAGGTGTAATAAAGATAAATAAAAAATAAAAAATGTGTATTTTTTTTTAACAATTAATAAGCGAATGTAATTAACTGGGGGCTCAACCGGGATCCTTAAAAAGCTTAATCCTGAAAAAAACAAGTAAGGAGATTTTTAAGGACAAAGCCAAATAAAAAATAAGTACCCTTGTAAAAAGGAGAACAAAAATATAAAACAAAAACTTTAAAAAAGTGTCCTTGTTAAAAGGAGAAAACGTTAAAAACAAAAATTTTAAAAAAATTAAAATAAATATCCTTATAAAAAAAGGAGAAAAATAGAACAAAAAACAATTTAAGGAAAAGTATAAGTTCATAAAATAAATTAAAATTGTGCAAACTAATTAATTTAATTAAAAATTGTGCGAAAACTGAAGAAATAAATTAAAAAAATAGCGCAAATTATTAAAACTCGAAATTGTGCAAATTAGCTAAAATTGGTGCAAATTGATAAAAAATTGTGCAAAAACCGAATTAAAAATTTTACAATTTTCCAATTTTCCAAAAAAGACAAATTAAAAAATTTTTTAAATATATTGAAGAACATTTCAAAAATTTTTTTGAATGCAATTTCGACAATCCAATTCATCATTCATCGTATAGAAGACAACAGCAATTTCGACAATCCAATTCATCATTCATCATATAGAAGACAACAGCAATTTCGACAATCCAATTCATCATTCATCATATAGAAGACAACAAGGATTCTCAACAAAATTTCGGAAGACAACAACGTATAGTTGTAAGTAATTTTAAGTCAATTTAAAATTGTGAAAGAAAATAATTAAGTGAAATTTAAAAAGAAAATAATTAATTTATAGTTGAAATTTTGAAATATGAAAATAAAAAGTTAAATTAATTTTCTAAATTTAAAAAGAAGAAAATAGTAATATAAAAGAATTTAAAATAAATTTATGATTTCTGTGGCTATTTACTGTTTTTAAAAAATATTTCGTGAATGTTTTTTTTGAAAACATTTATTCAAAAGTTTTGGCTTTATGCGATTTTTGTGTAGATAAATTTTATTGAAAAATAATTTAAAATAGCCGAATTCAATCTGGATTCAGAAGTAGATAACCTATCTAATTCGTTTAGGGATTTGGGGACAGATTTCAAAGAAAAAATGGCTACTGTAGATCAAATTAGAATTCTAGTAGAAGCACAAACAGCTCCTTTAATAGCTAGAATAGAAGAATTAACGAAAAGCTTAGGAGAATTGACAAATTCAGATACAGTAGGCGAATTCGAAGAAGAAAAAATTAACGTGGCAATACGATGCGACGAACCATTAGATGTAATCAAGTCCTTGCCAACGTTCGATGGCAAAAACTCTTACGTTAGCTGGCGAGAGGAAGCTACAAATTCAATGAAAATATATGCGAAAGGTAGCAGACGTTATTTTTCGGCTTTGACCATTTTGAGAAATAAAATTATTAGCGACGCCAACGATACCCTAACAAATCATGGCACTGTTTTAAATTTCGACGCAATCATAAGTCGTCTTGATTTCGCGTACGCTGACAAAAGACCACTTCATCTCATCGAACAAGAACTAAGTGTGATGCGCCAAGGGTCACAACCAATTATGAATTACTACAATGAAGTTAACAAGAAACTGACCGACCTGACAAACAAAACAATCATGACTTACGGAACAAACTCTGACATGGCCAAAGAACTTAATGATAGGAACAGGCGATATGCTCTTAGAGTATTTATGACAGGCCTAAATGCGCCTTTGGCTGATATATTATTCTCTATTTCTCCCAACAGTCTACCGGATGCTTTGGCAAAAGCACAGGAATTAGAGGCGAATAAAGTTAGAGCTAACTTTGCTCTACACTTCAATAAACCAATAATTAATAACCATATCAATAAAGGAAATAACGTTCTACGTTTTCCTAACCGAAATAATAGGGACTATCGTCCTAATGAAAATGTAAATAGATTATTAAATTCAAAACCAGAACCAATGGAACTGGGAAGTTCGAATTTTAAATTTAAGCAGGAAAGGGAACAAAATTATAAAAACAATTTTCAACAAAACAGAGCTTTTAATAATTTTCAAAATACAAGACCCTTCAACAACTATCAACACGGTCTTAAGCGACAATCAGATAATAGTGGCCAAATAAGCCACCAACCACATCAAAAATTTCAACGAATCAACAACCTAAATGAAGATTCTTTTTTAGATCAAGGAATGGACTGCCCTACATTATTAAGGCAGCCACCACAGGAAGAAAATATAAAATTCTAATTGATAGCGGTGCAACAAGTTGCTACTGCAGCCCTGGTGTTCTAACGAATAGGCAGGAATTAGTTATTAAGAAGAGGGTAAGAACCATTAATGGTTTTACCATCATTAAATATTTTTATGAAGCTAGCATTTTTGGTTTTAATGAAAGATTTTACGAAATTGAGAATTTAGAATCAGACCTTCTTATAGGTTATAACTTATAAGTTTATGAAAAGAGCTAACATTATTTTAGATTTTGAGAAAGGAGTATTAACTTGTGGTAAACACTGCGAGAAAATTATAAACATTGAGTCAAAAAACTCAAGTGAAAATATAGAAACAAGAAATAAGCATTTTAAAGGAGGTGCTCTTAATAAATTAAAAAATGAAGAAATTTTAAAATTCAGTGATGAAAGTGAAAAATCATTGAATGATTTAAGAGAAAATGTTATACGAAATATTGAAAAATTGCATTCAGATATAAATATGAAGTTACCGTTTAGAACGGACATAAGAGCAGAAATCCGAACAATTGCTGAAGCGCCAATATGGAGCAAGCAATATCCATACCCACTTTCTGCAAATAGCTTTGTTAACAATGAAATAAAGAAACTATTACAGGACGAAATAATTCGCCCAAGTAAAAGTCCTTACAACTCCCCAATATGGGTAGTTCCGAAAAAAGGAATAAATGAAGATGGTACGCAAAAATTGCGTATGGTAATTGATTACAAAAAATTAAATGAAAACACAATATGCGATAAATATCCCATACCAGATTGTAACGTTATATTGTCCAATCTGGGTACAGCAAAATATTTTTCAACTATCGATCTGGAATCAGGTTTTCACCAGATCCTTATGAAGGAAGAAGATATTGAGAAAACTGCATTTTCTGTGAACAACGGAAAATACGAATTTTTAAGATTACCCTTCGGTCTCAAAAATAGTCCAAGTATTTTTCAACGGGCTATGGATAACATTTTACGCGATTTTATTGGAAAAATATGTCATGTTTATATAGACGATATAATAGTGTATTCTAAAACACTAGAGGAACATTGTAAACACTTAAAATTGGTAATTAATAGATTAAAAGAATCAAATATGAAAATTTCATTAGAAAAATCAAAATTTTACTCTAAAGAAGTAGAATTTCTTGGATATGTTGTAGGCCATAACGTTATAAAAACTGACCCAAACAAACTAGAAACAATAAATAACTACCCATTGCCTAAAACCTTAAGACAACTGAGGAGTTTCCTAGGAATGATAGGATACTACCGAAAATTTATAAAAAATTATGCTCAAGTAGCAAAACCATTGTCCAAATATTTAGCCGGTGAGAATGGTAAAGTATCACAGTATATGTCCAAGAAGATTGAAATTAAATTGGATGAAGAAGGTATAATCACTTTTGACAGATTAAAAAAATTATTATCCGAACAGATTGAACTAACTCAGCCTAATTTTAATAAAAAATTCATTCTTACCACTGATGCCTCCAATGATGCAGTAGGTGCTGTCCTTAGTCAGGATGGTAAACCAATAACTTTTATATCAAAGACACTTAGTGTAACAGAAAAAAACTATGCAACCAATGAAAAAGAACTTTACGCTATCGTATGGGCGTTAAGGAATTTAAGAAATTATTTATATGGTAGTTCAAATCTTGAAATTCATACAGATCATCAACCATTAACATTCGCAGTTTCTACACGAAACCCTAATGCAAAAATCAAAAGATGGCGATCATTTATTGAAGAATTTTCACCAAAAATTATTTATAAACCAGGTGTTCACAATATAGTAGCAGATGCTCTTTCACGTCAATATTTAAACAATATTTCAGATGAAGAATCTCTTCATAGTACCCAACATTCTACAGAAAGTAGTGACGATTTCAATATACCAAAAATCTCAAAACCATTAAATGAATTCAAGCAACAAATACTTTTGTGCAAAGCAAATTTTACAATTCATGAAATGATCATAACTTTTGGAAGAACAAGACATATTATCGAATATGACACAAGAGAAAATCTTAAAACAATTCTCTTAGAATTTATTAAACCAAATTTAGTTACCTGCATTCATTGTACAGCAGAAGATTTAAACGATTTTAAGGAAACTATTAACGGAATTTTCACAAACAAATTTGTATATACTAAAATATTTCCACTAGACATCACAAATGTTGACGACCAACAAAATATAATTCAAAACACTCATTCACGAGCTCATAGAAACTGTAAGGAAAATTATAAACAAATATATAAACAGTACTACTGGCCGAAAATGATAAAACATTTTAAAGAATTCATCAGACACTGTGCAATTTGCAATAGAAATAAATATAATAGACACCCACAAAAGGTTCCAATTGGAGAGGCTCCAATTCCTAAGAAAGAGGGGGAGTTCCTTAATATAGATATTTTTTACGCTGAAGGTCTTAAGTTTATTACATGTGTCGATGCTTATTCTAAATTTCTAGTTATAAAAAATATAGAAGATAAAACAAACATAGGAGAAAAAGTTTTAGATGTCCTTCAAAACTTTCCTAATGCCAAAAAAATTACACTCGATAACGAACCAGGCTTTTTAACTGCTCAATTTAAATCATTAATGCAACGTTTGCAAATTGAAGTTTATTATTGTACACCGCGGCATAGCACAACGAATGGTCAAGTCGAAAGAGTCCATTCTACATTAATTGAAATAGCTAGATGTATCAAGGAAGAATTTAATCTAATAGATGCCACTGAGGTTTTTTATAGAGCAGCTCAACAATATAATAATACAATACATTCAGTTATACAAAATAAACCAGTAGATATACTTTTTAACAAAATTCCACACAATTTAGTAGATATATTAAAAAAAGCTCAAGAAAATATGATATCAAGAAATAATCTAAGCCAAATAAAAACTTATCAACCAGGCGAAGTAATATATGAAAAGATTATAGGGCAAAGAAATAAACTTTTGCCACGATTCAAAAAACAAAAGGTAAAAGAAGACTTAGGAAATAAGGTTAGAATTAATTTTCGCGATAGAATAATACACAAAGATAATATAAGAACTTAATTCATAAAATGACTTTTTTTTACATTTTATACATAATTATTTTTTCTCCTCCTTTATAGAAAATGAAGTTTTTAATATTTTTGTTTATATTGTTTGAGACCTACAAAACGGAAGTCCAGATACTAGACTATACAAACTCACAACTAATTTCAATGCACCAAGGACAAGCAAGATTACAGAACGGAAACTTTAAACTTATTCATATTTTAGAACTTGACGAATATGAACGAACAATAAATAATTTGAATAATGAAGTTCAAAGAAGAGTATTAGTAAATAGTACATCGCTACCATTTTTGCTTCATGATATAGAACAAATTAGAAATCAAATTAAACGAATGAAACCAAGAATTAAACGCTCAATTGACATTATTGGCACAGCTTGGAAATGGATAGCCGGTACACCCGATCCCGAAGATCATAATATTGTAGTCAGTAAAATAAACGGATTACTTACAAATAATGAAAGACAGAAAATTATTAACGAAAAGTTTATTGACAGAATCAACTTATTGACGAATACTACTAATCATATTCTAAAAACAATTCAGACTTTAGAGGAAACTCAAAGGGTTATAGAAGACTCTATAAGAAACAGGATAAATATTGTTAAAGCAGATGTTATTAATATAGAGTACGCATTACAATGGGCGAAAGTAGGAGTAATTAATTCATTTATACTTTCTGAAAAAGAAATCAATGAAGCCAAACAATTTTTGGATCTTGAAGAATTTCCATACGATAATTTAGGTTTTGCTACAGTTAAAATAGCTACAGACTATTCATCTTTAATCTATATAATAAATTTACCTGCAATTAATAAAATAAATTGTGAAAAAATATTAATTAAGCCAGTAAAACAAAATCAAAAAATTATAAAAATCAATTCAGAAAATCTAATTAGATGTAAGGATAAAATCTTTGAAATGAAAAATAAGTGTAATCAATTTAATGATTTATGTATTTGTAATAATGAAAAGTTAATAGACATAAGTGAAACAACTTGTATACCGCTACTATTAAAAAGCAAGAATCATAATTGCACATTTATAAACAATGAACATGTTCCTACAATACAAGAAATAAATGAAGGAACAATACTTTTAAATCAATTTAATGGATTTTTAGAAATATTTGAAAACAAAATATATCAATTATCAGGAACATACTTGATTCAATTCCATAATGAAACAATTAAAATTGAAAATCGAACATTCACTTCAAAAGAAGTTTCCCATTTGAAAGCACTCCCAGCTGTACTACAGCTATCATCCAATAAATCAATTGTTGAAGAAGTCCTATCTTTGGAAATGATGAAAAATATTCAAGTTAATAATATAGATGAAATAAATTCGATATCAACTAAGGGACGCCTAATGTTTTCGACAAATATCAGTTTATCTATTTTATTGGTTATCGCAATTTGCTTTATTTTTATTAAACTAAAATCTAAATCTAATTCTGACATAAATATTACAGCAAAAATTGAAAAAGAAAAAGAACAAAATACCTCCACGGTTGAAAAATCAAATTTTGAAAAATCTAATAAAAGATTCTGTAGTGCTAATGAATTACCCACATTTTAACAATCGGGGCGATTGATCTTACAGGGGGAGGAGTTAAGGTGTGATGTCACATTCCTTAATTTTTATTTTTCAAATTTATTTACTTTCCCACGATTTAAGCTACACGCGCAACGTATTTTATGCTGACGCAGTGTGAACGAAAATTATTTTAATAAATTTTTTATATGTAACATTAAACCGTTGTTTTTAACTTTGACAACATGATTAAAACTGCAACGCGACTGCGGACAAAATTATGCTTCTTGCCAATTAAAAGTGCTAATTTAAGTTTAGTTAAGAATAAGAATTAGGTCAGTTTAGAATAACTATTAGCTCAAATAAGGTGTAATAAAGATAAATAAAAAATAAAAAATGTGTATTTTTTTTAACAATTATGTAATTAACTATAGTGTGTACCCCACCTCAGGAACTGGATTGTTTCGGTATATTAAATTCATGTTAAAATTAATGGTTTTATTAAACAAGCTTATTGAATTATTTAATACACGCAGAGAAAAAATATGTTTGGGCATGGTTACGGCAATTACACTATGTTTGTTGTAACAATACATTGTTGTTGTACACAATATCATTAATATCAGCGATATTATAGTTACTGTAAACATATCAATAATTAATATCCATAACATGATAAATATCTATACGTGGAGTCATAGTTTGCTTAAGAAGCAAACAAAATATGTTTACTCTAATAATATTATGTTAGCGCCATTTTATTTTTCGAATTTATTCTATGAACTAAATTTCAGTAATGTATTTTATAAAGCTTTTTTGTAATAGTCCTATTCCTTCAATTTTTCAGAAATGAAATTACAAAAAAGCGTTTGCGCCATTTGTAAAATAATTTTGAATCAGTTGTGCCGTTTGTTTTAAATATGCTTATAAATCTTTTTGAATTATTTTGAGTGAGTGGTTCAATAATTAAAAAACAAAATACAAATTAAAAAAAAATTAAAAAAAAATAAAGAAATTGTATTAACATTAAAAAGAAAATTTCAAAGTGCCACAAAAAAAAAATTCAATTTTTTTTATTGTTGTGACAGCACCACTGTTTTATAATATGATTACTTCTAAATTTGTTATGATTAACATAACAATAATATGATTACTTCTTAACTTATTATGATTAAAATAATATAAAACTAACTACAACTTATATTATTATTGTTAACATGACAATAATATGATTAACAGGATCAACAGTATAACAATGTGGTTAAGGGAAAATTATTATGATGTAATATTTAGAATATATTTGGTCATAATATGATTCGATAATAATCGTAATATGGTGACGACAATCACGAATCTTATCATAATATGTTGCTCTAAGAATATGTTTACCACAACCATGTTTTTTCTTTGCATGCATTAAGAACTTTAATATATAGTCAACATATTATTTTCTTATTTTTAACGTGCCTACAAAAAGTGGCAAAAGTACGATTTATTACCTTATTTTGCCCCTAAAATGTACTTTATTCATTTGCTGCTTTTATGTAGGGGAACATAAGTACATATGTACTAAGTTTACGCACAAATATAAAAATTTTCATAATCTATTTCCCTTTTAAAAAAAGAAAAAAAAAATTATAAATTATCCATTTTTTCCCCTTTTTACCCTCAAAATGTGCGTTTTTCAAGATTGACATGACGAAGTAGAAATGGAAATTTGTACAACAAATTTTTATTTAGGATGAAGAGTAATTAAAAAAAAACCAGTTCCAGTTTTGCCTTTTTTTGATCATTTCATCCAAAAAATTTTTATTCTCTTCGTACTAAATTTCATCAAATTCTGTTTAGCCTTTTGGGCGTGACAAACAAAAAATAATAAAAAACAATTGCTTGCCGAATGTTTGATACCCTCCACCGACAACTCGAATATTTCAGGAGTGATATCGACATGATATCTATTTATTATAAATTAATCTTTATAAAACGGCATTCTAAACAGATTTCCGGCAATAGGGCTTATAAAGGGCTAGGGTAAATTATGGACGGATCTTCACGAAATTTTACAGCGTGATTTCCAGTTGAATGAAACAAATTATTACAAAATTGTGTATCATTCCGTGCATTGTTCCAACATTCATGTTAGTTTTTGTAACAAAATTGTCAATTTTTTAAGATGGTGGTTCCACATTTTGATTTATAGCTCTGATCCTACTGAACCGATTTTGCAAGATTTCAATTCTAAACTGCGTAGGATAACTACAAGCAATTTGACACCAAGTTTGTTCATTTATTTTGAGTTTTTCGAAAGTGAGCGTGTTGTCAACAGACGGACGGACAGACGGACATAGCTAACTTGACTTAGAATTACTCAAGGCGCCAGAATATAAGTACATACTTTATATGTTATGAGATGAATAATAAAAAAGTTTCACACGGAATGACTTACTTAGTATGCCCTCTGCACAACTCATTGTGGTGGAGGGTATAAAAAAGGAGAAAACTTCAACGGATTAAAGAATAATTAAATTTTATTCTAAATAAGTTGAACATAATTTTTGGTGGGACTAAAAATTACACTTAAAGAATTTTCTGAAAATCGGTCTAAAATTTACCAAAGGTGCAACATAGGCTTGCCAGGTCGGTTGTTGCAATTTTATTTCGTCACCGCTTCTAGCTGATTCCTTCTAAGACTTTTTATAGACAGCAGTTTTATCTCGCCTGTTTCTTTCAATACTGTCAATATCATCATTATTTAATGCTGCTTTTTTTTCTAAAATTTTTCATTTATAGGTTACCAAATTTCACGATAAATCAACGCCTTTTCTGAGACCTCTCGTGGTAGTAAATTGTTAGAAGATGTGAGTTCCAATTCTTACTGAGGATTCTTTGTCACTAAGCGTCCTTCTGACAACAGATATAAAAACATGCATCTGTCATTTCACAAACAAAAAAAACATTTGGGATAAATAAAGTTTATATACCTGCTTCAAGTACGAGTCGTACTCAAAAATTTAAGAACGAATAATACTAAAACGTTCTTAAACAATCATTATTGGGATCACTTTCGAAAATCAATCCCGGAATTTCGTAAAATAAGAATTAATAATAACATATGCAAATAAGTACAAAATTCTTAAACCAAGTAAAAAAAAGATTAAACTTTTCGTTGGTAGTGCCACTCTAAAAGTAAAATTACAAAGTGAGCGCTTTAACTTGTCAAAGTTTTTTGCAGACACTACAACAACACAACACAAGTATTTAAAAAACGATTTGCTTGTTATGTGCAGAAATAACAAAAACAATAGAACAAGACGAAAACACATTATTTTCATGTTTAAAAAGTAAAATTGAGAACTCTTGCTTCTCATTTAGTTTATATTTTCATTTATATATGTATATTAAGTTTTTAAAGTAAAACCCATATCGGGAATGAGGCTGGTGTTTTACAATTGAAATTCTGAAAGGTGTAAAACGGGTAAGTAAATCTTTTATTAAAAAAATCTCCTTCTAATTTCACTTTTGGTTTATTTTAAGAACGAATTCGGAATTGAATCAACTTTATAATACTTAGTTTACTTAAATCAAACTCATTTTCGGATTATTTCAAGTACGAATTCGTAATTAAATATGGATAAGTTAAGGATTTTGCATTTGAATTAATCTTTCTGTAGATGATTCAAGAAAATCTGTACTTACCGTATCATTGATACCGCTTCGGATTGATTAAAGTACGGATGGATTATTTAAAATTTATCCCAAAGTTTGAGTTGAATTATAAAAATTACTAAGAATTTTTCATTTTGAATTTAAAGTTTTATAGGTTTTTGTTTCTAGTTACTCCCATTGTGCAATGTAACAAGAAATCAATTGAAAGATTAGATTTATTAAAACGATTTATTAGTCAACAATTTCAGTTGTAATAAAATTTGTTTTGCATTAGTTTCTCAAAAAGGAAAATAAAAGTCTAGATTTTGATTTCCATTGCAATAAACAAATTTCATTGCCTTTTTTAAAAAAAATGTTCAAAATCATGTTTCAAATGAAAATTAATGAATAAATGATTAAGTGAAAATGTTAATTCATTGCTATTGTCATTCCAACTAACAACGAAGCTCTTCTAAGCACATAAATGACAAGCAAAAATATATGATAACAATATGTTGCAATGGCAAAAACTCTAGTAGAATAAATACACAAAATTATACAAAATAAAAAATAAAACATGCAAATTGATACTTTGCATTATTTTTTTTTTTAAATTTAACTACTCGATTTTGTTTTGTACTAAAATTTTCTGTGTGGGTGTTAATATTTGAATATTTGTTGCATAGTTTTAGGGCCAAAGCAGAAAAAAAACTACAGGCATTTTATTTCAGGGTTTAATATGCAAATTTAATTTGCCGAAACGATGATTTATTCGTTAAAATAAAGTGAAAGAATAAAGGCAGATAGAGAAAACAACAGGATTAAAAATGAAAATTGTCCAAAATAAAACTTTTTTAAATTCGTCAAAACGACATTTGGGGAAAATAAGATTTTGGAAAAGCCGTCAAGTCAATATAACAGAAAACGAGTTAGTATTGCTAAGAATTTATTTTTTATTATAAATAAATTTTTTAATGCTTTGAAATAAAATAAAAAATTAAAGCCTATTTTTTTTTTGTTTAATTCTGTTTAATAACTAATTTAATTACTTGACAATATTAAGTGCTAGAAATTATTTTTAAAACTAAAACATTTTTTAGCCTAATTTAAGGTCAAATTTATTTTATTAACTAATTTAATTATACATATAACATAATTTAGTGCCAGCAATTTTTTTAAAGTTTTGTTACAAAATGTGTCATAAACTACATAAAAATAACAAAAAACATTAAACTAATTATTTATTACTAGGGACCGGATTTTTATGCAGTTAAAATCGAGTTTTATGCGCATAAAAAATACACTATAAATATAAAAATATGCGACAAATATTGAAAAAATATGCAATTTTTCTTAACACATTAATTAATCATAAAAAACATTAAAATAAATGAGAATAACATAAAAAACCCTAAAAATTCAGTCTCATTAACGAAAAAAGGGAACAAAAAAAAGCAGAAGTAATTATAAAGTAAAACAATCATGTAAATTAAGTCACTTGTTAGATAGATATTTGAACTTTCGTGTACAATGAAATAAGAACAATAATCATTTTCATGTATTTATTCGTTTTCCACTGCACTGTTTTCGTAAAAATTTTTCTAAAAACTTTTTTAAGTTTGATATAAATTTGTTTACTTTAGTTACCCTTAACTGCATACATCCTATATATGACATTTTCAATTAATTTAATTTGCTTTCTCAATGGATTTGATTTCTCTAATTTTACAACAGTCTCAGAGATAAATTCGTAATTTGAAGACATACAAATTATCTGAGCTTTATGTTTGGTAAATTTGTTATTTTTTTCCATCACCCCATCACATCCTGGAATTGTTGAAAATTTTCAGCATAATACACAACTGATTTCAACCACTTTCCCCACCTTGTTGTTATAGGATACTTCTCCTAATATGCGACAAAACGCGATGTGCTTTGCAAAATATTTTTCCAATAAAATCAATTGATAACACGGTGCATCGCAAAATAAAGCAAACAAAAGAAGTTTGATTTTTTTTTAAAAGTCACTAAAAATATGCAATGTAAGCAATATATGCAAAAATATGCATTTAAAGCAATATATGCACTAACAAATCGATTCCATTTTATTTAAAATTTCTTGATTTGAAAAGATAATAAGTTAATGTTGATCTCAGACTGACGACAACAAATATGCATTTGCATAAAAATCCGGGCCTTGTTTATTACTAAAAAGTTTTTGCTTTCAGAAAACCTTTAAAAAAATATTTCTATTAAATACTAAACTGGCGATAACATGTATGTATGTATGTAGGTACATATTTTCGTGTTACAAATACCTACCTACAATAGATATTTTTCATGGTATACAATTTATACTTTGGTAACAACCTTCTATATTTGTATCATGGGTATATCTACATTTTACTCAATTTAAAGCTTTGTTTAAGATATACACACATACATATCCAACAAAATAAACATATTGTGTGACTAGAAAAGACAAGGTCTTCAATAAATAATATAACGCATAACGCATATATACCGTAAAAAAAAAATTTACAAAATAGAGCATGTTTTTTGGCATAGTCATTAAACTTCGTCTGTATAAGTTAGACAAGGTCATGCAAACAATTTGATCGAAAGAACATAACCAAATAAAAAAAAAGTAAACAAAGCCTTAAAATATGCAAATATAACCATATGATTATAATAAAACATTATTTTAGGCAATATTTTGCATTATTCATTGTATGTAACACAAGTTGGTTATAAATAGGGAGTGAAATTTTATGCATTGATTACTTAAACAACTAAAATAAAAGTTAAGGAATTGGTGAATGTAACTGAGTTTATTTTTGTTACCGTTATTCTTTAATATGCTCCCTTTCAAACCTGCTCATTCAATTTTATATATTTTTTATGAATTTGCTAAGAATTCGTTCACTTACCATGGTATAAATTTCTTTTTGAAAGACCTTCCAAAATAGGAAGAGAGAAAGGAAGTTGTTCAGTTTAATTTTTAATTTTTTTTTTTGGCCTTCAGCATTCTTAAAAACAATTGTATACATTTCTTTTCGCGCCTGATCTTGGTTTTATAACGGTTTTTAATTTTTTTTTGATGTCTCTAAAGGCCTAGTAACGTTGCGGATCACCTGTTCCGTTTTTCTCACCAAGCGTGTATAAATCAGGGTTTAAGAACTGCAGCCGAAACCAAAAACTGTCGAACAAAAAACGAAAATTTGTGTACAACTTTTCGGTTTTTCAGTTGTATTGACAGTGACTGTTTACATTAAATGAATCAAAAGAAAAAGCAACAGTTTTGTTTGGCCAGTGACAAATGAAGAAGCGGAAGAAATTACAGTTTTACTACTTTGACTGCAGTTCTTTTGAACGCTGGTATAAATAGGTACACTTACGTAAACCTAACATTGCGTTGCGGATGAACCTGATAAAAATAAATCTTTTCTCCGGTTATATATATTAACTGTGAAAGGATTTGTTTGATTATGTGTATTGATAAAGCGAATATTCCATCGGCGAACATGACCCAATACCATTAGCACGAAATGTTTGTATGGACTCTTTACTCATTCTTTTTACCGCTGCGTAATGTTTCTCAGTTCAATCTTACACACATTTAGAACGGAAATGTAAAATAAAAAAATCTAATATCCCATATTTCCCTTTTTTGATACTATTTTTCTCCCTAGTTAAGTATCAAAAATTTCAATATTCTTGTGGTAGCCCGTAATTTAATACGTATACGTCAATGAATGGAGAAACAGGTTTTGTAAAAAAAAGATTGATATTTGACTATTGACTGGCAGCCGTCGTCAATGGCGGTGAGTGTTAAGTGACACAGATCTCTGAGGGGATAGTGTGGTGACTATCGAATCATGTCAGATCAAGCTGTCCGTGAACGTGGGTTCAATCCCAGCGTCAGTCAAAAATGAAAAATTATCAATAAATTTTAACCCATTTCATGTTGTAAAAATTCCTTGCTTCATAAAATAATTTAATTTTTAGATTAAAAATAAAGTTAAAAAACCATAAACAATTTAATTACGTAACCGCAATACTAATTATTAGTAATAAACAATGGTACGACTTTCGCCCTCTTTAGCTTTTGAATATTGAAAAAGGACTAAATTTAAAATTTTAGTTTTTTTACGTTTGTTACGAATGTCATAATTTTTATTTCTATGATTATTGGTTATTGATTAAAAGATAGGATGACTAAAAAGCTCTTAAATTTAGGTTTTACTCGAATTTTAAAATGCACCAGACACCTGTCCAAAGCTCATGTGAAAAAAAAACTTGTGCGGAATATCATGAAATATTGCTGATAGAGTTCAGAGCTGTAAATGAATCATTCTTTTTTGATTTCAATTAGTTACGAAAAAAAGTATTGAATGAACATTTAATCAATTCAAACGAATTAGGCAGATCATACTTTTAATTCATTTCCAAATTAAGTGGATTTGTTAACGTGAAATTGCAATTCACTTAACAAATTTATTTGAATTGATTTTGAATTCATTCAAATGAATTAGAACAATGAATTGCAATTCAAATGAATGACATCAAAAATGAGTTGCAATCAATCAAATTCAAGAGCAGATCTAGGGAGAATTATTAAAACTGACTATTTTTAGTCCAGTTGGGCGTTTTTAATACAAAAAGTAAACAAATTTTTCAATTGAAGTAAAAGTAGTAGGAATTTCCAGTAAACGAACACAGCTTTGACAGCAAAAAATGTAGTTGAGATTCAAAGCTGCTAAAATCTTTAAATTCGATCGAAAAATTAAAAAAAAGAAATTTTCCACAATACACAAATATAAGTTTATTTAAACAAAAAATTATTGTTAAACACACTATTTGATAAAAATAAAAATTTAAGTTTCTTTTAGCAAATAAACAAAATTTATTTCTCATGGTGAGTACATTTATTATATAAATTTCAATATTATTCGAATGTGTATTCTAAGTCAAATTACAATCCTGGAAAATATTGAAGAAAGAAGACTGTTAAAGTATAAAATAAGCTTTTGAGGTTGTAATTTGACTTAAAATATACATTCGAATAATATGAATATATATAAAATTAACAAGATTTTCCCATTTTTATAGGATTTTCGCCTATACCTAATAATTTAATCCCTATTCTGCCGCTAGCTTACGCTTCCATTCCAATAAAAAATAAATTCAAATTTCACTCAATTAAATTCAAATGAGTTGGAAATGAATTGCTAATTCTTTTTTCTAATTCATTTGAATAATTTCAAAAACAATTCAAATGAATCTGTAAAATGAATTGCAATTCACTTTAATAAATTCATTTGTATTGGAAATGAATTGCAATTCATTTTTACCAAATTCATTTGAATTGACTCAAATTTCATTCAATTAATTTTGAAAGAAAAGAATTGAAAATAATTAATTGAAAATTTGCTAATTCAATGCATTAAATATTAGCGAATTAATTTAAAAGTTAATACAGTGGACTCCCGATAATTCGTAATCGCAAGGGACCGGCCATTTCTTACGAATTAACGGGGATTTTCAATTTATTTACTAAAACGAAAAAAAATGTCTTAAGTTCTTAAGAAAATAAACAAAAAGCAAAAACCCACGCAAAAAAAAAAAAAAAAAAAAAAACATTGCGGTAAACAAAAAATCACTCTTTCCACGTTTCTGTTGTTTTTATTACGAATTATAAGTGGTAGTTCGCAAACAATTACGATTTATAAGAGGCAAAAAAGATTTTATTTGAAAAAAAAAAATTACGAATTAGCGAGGGGACCAAAATGTATGTAAATTTTACGAATTGACGAGATTTTTTCAAGGGACCGACAGTTTATTACGAAATATCGGGAATTACGATTTATCGGGGTACGAATTGTCGGGATTTGACTGATTTTCATTTACAGCTCTGACAGAGTTGTACTCTGTTCAATTTGTGAAAAATTTCGAAATGTTTGTGGCAAAATTTTTTTACAACTTCAAAATAATATAAGCTGAACTTATTTTCCTGTGGAAATTTAAGCAAAAGAAAAAAAGTGTAAGCTTAATATTGATTAAGAAATGAAAAATTTAAATAACGCAACCGCACAGTGGTCCCAATGACAAATTTAGAGCGAAAAAACTCAACGCTCTTTTTTACAAGTACATACATATAAGGATACAAATTTGTACGATCAAAGGACATGGTTGGTATGGCATGATCTTACGCTAAAAATGTACGGATTCGATTGCGTTGGTGTAGCGCTTTCCATATAAAATTAACTGACGTAATTCTATTAGCTCGATTTTTCGAGATATACCGTTATTTCCAAAATTAAAGCACTTCCGCTACATTTATTGGAATAACTTGAAAATGGGTCACATGAAAATTTCCTGAGTTGATTTTAGTTGTTTTTGTAATTGTATAAAAATGCTACCATCTTCAATATAGTGTGTTAAAATGCACCTCTGGTGTAATGACAATACATAAGTTTTTAAAATGGTTTAGAAAAAAATCATTTACCGACCGCTTGTCAGATTTTGTGTTCGTATTGTCTCTTACTCAATACATTTTGTTTTTATATGGTATGATTTTCCTCATTCTACGTAATGTCGTAATTCAATGTTTTACCGTGTAAACTATCCTTTACATTGGTTTATAATTTGACCAGTCGTTTCAGAGATATCGTTAAAGTTTAAAAAAAAAATTTTTTGTTTTTTAAAAATTCAGCTTCCAATTAATCGACTTTTGGTTTTGTTCGAGTAGGGAATTAATCGATTTTTGTATTTTAAAATTGCTCGATTAATCGAATAAAGTTTTAAAATTGTTGGAATTACTCGAAAAATTCAAATAATTTTATCTAATAGGAAAAACAAATATCTCTATTTGAACTCACACTTTTATTTTATTAATAAACAGAAAAAAAGGTGAGAGGTGCCTGCCAGTTATTAAAAACATTTAAAGCCAATTTATTATTTCTGAAAATCGAGTTAAATTGAAATCGATGGAGAATCTCCGCCATTTTTTTTAAATCACCGCAGTTTTTCCATATTTTAAGAGAAATTCTGTTAAAGATAAAAATTCAATGTTTAATAAAAAAAGTATTTTTTTTATAATCTTTTAAAACACTATCTTTTTTTTTAAATCTCTTTTAATTTCCTTTATTTTAAAACTCTACTCTATATATTTCGTAAATTTCTTTTTTAACGTATAACTATTTCACGACAAAAACCAGAAACTGCGTTTTCCAACAAGGACACTTAGGATTTCAAGACGAAAGTAATGACATCTCAAATGTCACATCCTGCCGATTAGAAGATACAAGATAATAAAAAAAATTTACAATAGGGTAATAACAGGTAACCCATTATCTGACAGTACATGGTTTACAAATTTATAACTGCTGATGAATTTTATTTTTACGAATTTGACGCTTATAGTCAGCGTTAAAAAACTGCAGTCAAAGTAGGAAAACTGCAATTTCTTCTACTTATTCAGTTGTCATTGGTCAAAAAACTTTTACTTTTGATTCATTAAATGTTAATAGTCGCTATCAAACCCACTCAAAAAAATAAAAGTTGTATACAAATGTTCGTTTTTTGTTTGACAGTTTTTGGTTTCGACTGCAGTTTTTAAAACCCTGTTAGTAGTGATTTCCGTAATATGTAACACACGCTCAAATCTAAAAATGGACTAAAATATGTTTTAAAGTATGAGTAATGAAAAGAAATGCAAAAGGTAACCACGTGTAATTTAGTTTTAAGGTTAGAAATCTAAATAAAAAATATTTTTACATTAAAAAAGTAGAATTTTCTAAGAAATTAATTTTAATCGATTAATTGGCATAAATTGTTCGAGTTATTCGTTATTCGAAATCTACTATTTTAATTATTCGATCAAATAATGGTGGAAAAATTCCTCGATTAATCGAACAACGATAAATCGAGTGGATACTCTAGAAACTACCATCAAAGTAAATTGCCAGCTCTTCTTCACTGCTATAAGGTTTGATTTCTGAAGATGGCGTATTTAATAATTTTTTAATTATTAGTGCCCTTTCTGGAGAAACTGTTAACTCTTCTTGGGAACAAGTGTTCACAAGAGACTTCATTTTCATCTGCTTTGATCTCTCCCTCCTTCTAAAAACGATTTGGATGGTCGTCCGGGTATTAATGGTCCTTCCTCTGAGTCTTCTTCTAAAAAAACTTGTCGAGGTTTTACTGGGAAAGCGAAGAGATTCATCCAACCAATTTTAAAGATTGACTCGAAAACATTATTTTTTCTGTGTGCATGCATCCACTTCATCGATAGTTTGCGAAGAAAATTTTGAGCTAATTGCTTAACTTCATAAGATGGCCTTATCATCATGTTCTATACCACTTATCATGAAAATGTAATATATGACAGCGTTTTTTTTTCTACTGGTCTTTTTCAGAGTACCAAACATTGAACAAATCCCTTTTAGAGATAGACATTGCAACCTAAAGATACGATTGAAAGTGTTTTGGCAAATAAACGGCAGCTAATTGCTTAAACATTTCACAATTCACAAACAAAAATAGCAGCAACGGCTGGTGAAAGTCACATTTAAAAGTCCATCACAATTTACAATACATATTAAATTCAACAATCAATGAAAACATTGTAATTTGCATACATATTTTTCTAAACAGAATGCGAAATCAGCGGAACATTTTAAATTTAAATAAAATATACATTAGGGCGGGTCGATTTGTATGGATGAAAAAAAAATTAAAAATCGTATAGCAAAAACGTAATCTACATAAAATTCTACGAAAATTCTCCGAAGAAACCATGAGTCTAAAACAAAACCCTAGTCCGTGCCTCTCGACTTGAAAATTGTTTTACTTAGGTGAAAATTTATTCAATGTAAAAAAAATTTTGATTGTAAAAAAATATAAAGTGCAAAAGAATAACCTTACTAAACCATTTTATTAAAAAATTCGATTTCTTTTTGGAAAAAGCTATTTTTTTCAAAAAAATTTTTATTTTTCAAAGGCGGGCAGCCAAATTTTCAAGTCGAGAGGCGCGGATTAGGATTTGTTGTAGACCCATGGTTTCTTCGGAGAATTTTATGTAGATTACGTTTTTGCTATACGATTTTTTAAAAAAAAATCGACCCGCCCTAATATACATACTTCTATTGTATAAATAAAACCAACAAATATTACAGAAAACATTTTCACCTTATTTAATTAGCTCTCGAAACCACATACAATTATCAACTAAACTGTTATTAAAAATTAAACTTAGCAATTACTGATAATTGCTAATATTGCAAATATTGCAAATATTCAAAAAAAAAATATGTACTGTTGTGCAAGGTGGGATCCTGTCATTAAAAAATCAACTAAATTTTTACTCGCTCTAAATTTTTTCATTGGGACCACTGTAAACCGGTAACAGTTTTTCATCTAAATTAACTTTCTTTTTTTATTAAATTTTGTTCGTAAAATTCATGTTGGGTGTGTTTTTCAACGCAAAACAATGTCGCATACTTTGAAGGAACAAAAACTTCAAATTGTGCAAACTCGCAAGGCAACATTAATAAAATATATCAAAATTTTCGTGTGAAATAATCAATGTTTGTCAACTTTTTTAAGAGGATCGATTTGGCAAGAGAACAACTTCCGCTCCAAATTCAACCTTCAGGCATTTAGGCTGTACGTTAGTACGTCATTAACGTTACAATTTCAAATACAGTTAGTCAACACATTATTTTCAAAATATTACAGGCAACAGTCAAATGTTTGTGTGAATTTTAAATTTAAGTTCTTTATTTAATTTGAAGTTTTAAAATATTTTTATTTTGAAAATACTTTTTTATATTATATATTTTATTTAATTAAAAAAATGTTTAAAAAGATAAATTAACTTTTATTAAAGTGCATTTTTTCAACAGTAAAACTTGCTTTTAATGTTTTTAAAGCATATTTATACCCTAAATATTATTTGCATAAGGTTTCACCCTTAAATTTTAAGCATATTTCTTAGATTTTTAAATATTTTCTTTTTCAATCGAAATTTTATTTTCAGAGGTTATTTTAAAAGAAATTTTAAACTGTTCAAGTTTTCTGTACAGTTTTTGTATACATTACGACTGTTCAGTTGAGTTTAAAATTTAATTTACTGAAAAAAATGGTTAAAAATTTGTTATTTATTAAATGAAATTATTCCTTTTCAAGCAATATACATACATACATACATTCATACATACATTAACACCTACGTAAGTAGTAGTTATCACCCAGTAAATGCGTTAAAATAAATTATCTATTTAATTAGTTTTTTACTTTGTGTATTTTTAGCTCTCTGTATTATAAAATAAAGTCTGCAAATATGACACAGAATCAGCGTAAATCAAAAATATTTAAGTGTAAGTTGTTGTTTTTTTAATTTATTAATAAAAACACAATGAAAATAATACCTAACAAAAAACAAATTAAAATAAAAACACTTTTGTAAAAAGGTACTATTTTTAAATGTTTCAAACAGGGAACGAAAATAACAGTTATTTTAAAATGTTAAAACAAAAAAAAAACATATAGAAGAAAAAAATCGGAAAACGTATTTAGGCATTACAATATTGATTCTTTTGAACAAGTCTATGATAAAATATATTGCTTTGAAAATTGTAATTTTTATTTTATCTAGTAAAAATAAAAGTCCTTTTTCTGATTTTGGTTTTTTCGAGCAAAAATATTGAAAATCAACTAAGATATTATAACAAGTACATACATTTCTTTAGAAAATAAATATTATTTTTGCTTGAAAAAATAAAAAATAATAACTTTTAGTTTTCATCGAAAAAATTTAAGCAAAAATTTAGCACTTATTTTTGCTCGAAAAAATAACTATAAGAACATTACGTTGTATTTGCTCAAAAATAGATATAAAAAATTAATTTTATATTTTCTTTAAAACAAATAAAAAAAAATTTAAAGCAAATAATAATTTTTATTTCTTTTCGAAAAATAACTTTTATATAATAATAATAATAATAATAATAATAATAATAATAATAATAATAATAATAATAATAATAATAATAATAATAATAATAATAATAATTAGAATTGTGGTTATTTTGTTGAACTACAGTGGAGGCTCGAAAAAATTAAGTCATAGAAAAGTTAAGTATATGGAAAAGTTAAGCAGCTTTCATTCACCACACGTGATTCTAAAAAGTTAAGTGCTTCTTAACTTTTTAGAGACAATTTTTTTTTATTTTGTTTTTCTATTTCTAAGTGTATCATTTACCGTTAATTAATTTTTTTGCGAATTTTATATACAAACCTAATCTTGCATAATGTGTTTGCTCTCAGCAGTTGGTAGTGAATGAAAATAGTCGTAGAATTTGTTTTGTTTTGATCGCAACAATGTTAGCAGCAATGAAGCAAAAAAGTCGCCGAAAAATGCAAGATTTTAAAAAAATTAGATGAAGGCGTTCTTGCTAATCGATTGGCCAAGGATTTTCATGTTTCTGTGTCAGCAATTTCAAAAATTAAAAAAAACAAAGCAAACATTTATGCAGCAGTGTCAAATACGTATGAAAAAATTAAGTTAAAAACATAAGGCAGAATACGTCGATTTGGAGAAGCAATTATAAAAATGGTGTTTAGATCAACGATAAATAAATAATGTATAAATACACATATAACCACATGCATTTTTCATACCACGGAAAAGTTAAGATTTCGGAAAAGTTTATCACCCCCAAAACAAACTGCTTAACTTTTTCGAGCCTCCACTGTATTTATGGTTTTTAATCCAAATTTTTAATATTTTAATCAGGCTTAAGTTCATCAAATTTAATTTTCATTAAATTATTTTTATGAAGAAAGGAATTTTACAACATGAAAATTAATTAAAATTGTTATTGATAATCATTCATTCTTGACTGACCTGAGATTCGAACCCAGGCGGCTGGTTACCATGACATGTTTCGATCACAACCACTTGATCTCCTCAGATGGATTTGCCGTCTTACACTCGCAGCCATCGACGACTGCTGACGTCAATAGTCAAACATCAATCCTTAAACCAAATTGTATTTTAACCTTTGGTAGATCGAAATTTGCTTTTTTTTTAATGATTATCCATTTTTATTGATTTTACATGTTTTTCCTAACTTCTGTTTTTTCCGTACTTATGTCAAGAATTCTTCTTGAAGTCCAAAGTACATTTTATTGTTTTTTTCATTTTGTCATTCTTTTTCCTTTCAAAAGTTTTTGTTATTCGTGCTCAATTCCCAGTTTTTATTCTTGATAAAAACACTTGAAATTTATTGTTGATGGGATAAGCTATTCCTATGCGCATTTCACTGGTTGCTTAGGCCAGATCATCAGGAAACTTCATCCATAAAGATTTTAGAAAAACTAAAGATATTAAACCAAATAAAAATGTTAAACGTATAAGACTTATAGCAACAGTTCTACTTGTAATAATATCAAAGTTTAAACAAAACAACATCAACAATAAACAGTGCGTTCATCTCGTCTTACATTCCCCGCTACAATTAGTTGAAATTCTCTCAACATTAATTGTAGTTGTAAGTAGGTTAAGAAAAACAAAATAAAAACAACAACAACTTACAAAAGATGTTGTCAATTAAGTGTTTTTTAGGCCGTGCACCTGCCTGTTTATTATCAAAAAGTAATTTCAATTTTTGGGAATACAAAATTTTTAATTTCAAAAGTTTTTGTTATTCGTGCTCAATTCCCAGTTTTTATTCTTGATAAAAACACTTGAAATTTATTGTTGATGGGTTCGAATCTCAGGTCAGTCAAGAATGAATGATTATCAATAACAATTTTAATTAATTTTCATGTTGTAAAATTCCTTTCTTCATAAAAATAATTTAATGAAAATTAAATTTGATGAACTTAAGCCTGATTGAAATATTAAAAATTTGGATTAAAAAATAATACTAATAATAATAATAATAATAATAATAATAATAATAATAATAATAATAATAATAATAATAATAATAATAATAATAATAATAATAATAATAATAATAATAATAATAATAATAATAATAATAATAATAATAATAATAATAATAAAAGGAAATTGAAAACTTTTCTATTTTCTCAAAAAAAAAAATCGGAAGCTAAAAATTTCTGTTATCAACCGATTTTTATAAAAAGAAAAAAAATAATGATTTCGGCCCCTGGTTTAAAAAAGGGTTTAAGCAAGCCACTTTTAAAAAGATATAACTTTTTCTGAAAAAGTTACACGTTTGTTTGCAATTTTTATTTTGGTTTATGGAAAGGTACGTTTTTGTAAAAAGATAAAGTTTGAGAGGGTGCTTTTATGTAACGTGGTACTTGTTGTAAAAAGGTACTTTTTGTAATAATATATGTACTCTTTTTAATAAAAGGGTACAGGTTTTGTAAACAGCTACATTTTTTTTGGAAAGGCGTACACTAAATCCCTGCACGAATGCATTTGAATGCCGTTTCAAGACATTCGTTTGTTTTTTAAATACTGTTTGTCGATTGCTCCTTGCTAACGAACCAAATACTATTTTGTGAAAAACGCATAAAGCATAAAAAAAAATATAAACACACAGATGCAAATGCAAATGCATTTTTATTAGTGTTTCATTTCATTTATTTACCGTTCGGCTCACAAACCAAGGAACAATATCTATTTTTACTCTTAATACTGTTCGTAACTATTTTCAAGAAAGAGCCGAACATTATATGGCCGAACATTATATTGTAGTGATACTGTAGACAAACATAATATTTTAATGTTCTATATTGTTTTTTTTTACATTGATAAAGAAATGAACAAAATAAAATTTTAGCAACGACCGTAGCACGAACAGCTTGTGTGTGAAGTGTGTATATGTTTTGTTTGTGTAAAATTATTTTTCTGGCTTTTTGTTTTTTTTTTCGTATGTGTGTTTGGTTTTTGAAGAAAGTGTTTGGTTTTTTTACCAGCCAAAAGGTACGAACATAAATGAGCTGAACCGAACACAATAAAGTTTGTGTTAAAAAAAACCGAACGGAACACTATATAGCGATTTTTAGTGTTTATTGTGGAACACTGGCTTTAATATAACATTTAGCTGTGGTTGTGGTGGTTCTGTAGACATACATTATATTTTAATGCTTTGTAGTGTTTTTTCACATTGATAAATAAATAAGCAAACAAAATTTTTAGCAACGCTTCTTATTAGTATTGATGTTGTTCCCTGCAAATATTAGGACTAGTCCAAAAACGCGTGTAAAATGTAGCCCACAAGGCTCTAGGACTAGTCCTAAAGTAGCCCAAACATATGGAAAAAACATGGCCTATTTAACATTACGATGTCCTTGGGCAGGGCCATATTACCCAGCTTTGGATTACAAATGAGTAGTCTTAAAGCTACTCAATTGTATACACACATGTATTAGTTTTAACTTCATTTAAAAACGAAAAAATGTCGTTAAAAAACGAAGACATGTCGTCTCACTACAAACACTTTTTAACAATGACAGGGTCCATGCTTGCATTACTTCGGACCAGTACGTGAAGTAGTCCATTTAATCAAAATGGATCACCAAAGCACGAATATCCTGCGGATGTATTTGTATTGTGTACAGGTTTTGTTTTTGTAAAACATTGTTGTTGGCTTTTTGTTTTTTTTTCGCCTAAAACACATATGTATGTAGTATATTGTTTTTGTAAAACTGTTTTGTTGTCTTTACCAGCCAAAAAACAAAACGCAATGAAATGTTGGGTTAGTACAGTTTTTTTTTCACCAACACAAACACAATTATTATATATATTATACTAGCTTAACCCGGTGCGCTTCGCTACACTGCTTTAACCACTTTATCGGTTGAGAGATATTTAATATATGCATCCTATGGAAGGTAGTTCCCCCTTGCGCCTACCCGCTATATTTTTATTTTCAAAGTGAAGTATACCATAAGAGTGACTTCTACAAAGTTTGAACTTTCTCACTATCACAGTTTTTAAGATATCCGATATTAAACATTGGCGTCCTATGGGGGGTAACACTTCCCCCGCTGCTATTTTATTTCAAATTTGGGGCTCAGAAGATCCTTCTACCAAAAGTTCAACAAAATGCATGCAGTGGCTCTTATTTATATTTCTATCTATGAGGGGTACTGCTCCTACCCTGTCTAACCCGCCCATTTGTATATTGAAATTTATAGTTTGCCATAGTAGTAGCTTTAACTACGTTTGAAGACTCCCCCTTTAATAGTTCTTCAGTTGAGTGATATTTAATATATGCATCCAATGGGAGGTTTCCCCCCCTGCGCCTACCCGCTTTATTTTTATTTTTAAAAGTGTAGTATACCATAAGAGTGACTTCTACAAAGTTTGAACATTCTCACTATAACAGTTCTTAAGATATGCGATATTAAACATTGGCGTCCTATGATGGGCACCACTTCCCCCGCTGCTATTTTATTCCAATTTTGGTGCTCAGAAGATCCTACTACCAAAAGTTCAACAAAATGCGTGCAGTGGCTCTTATTTATATTTCTATCTATGAGGGGTACTGCTCCTCCCCTGTTTACCCCACCCATTTTTATACTGAAATTTATAGTTTACCATAGTAGTAGCTTTAACCACGTTTGAAGACTCCCCCTTTAATAGTTCTTCAGTTAAGCGATATTTAATATATGCATCCTATGGGAGGTTTTCCCCCCTGCGCCTACCCGCTTTATTTTTATTTTCAAAGTGAAGTATACCATAAGAGTGACTTCTACAAAGTTTGAACTTTCTCACTATCACAGTTTTTAAGATATCCGATATTAAACATTGGCGTCCTATGGGGGGTAACACTTCCCCCGCTACTATTTTATTTAAATTTTGGGGATCAGAAGATCCTACTACCAAAAGTTCAACAAAATGCATGCAGTGGCTCTTATTTATATATCTATCTATGAGGCTTACTGCTCCTCCCCTGTCTACCCCGCCCATTTGTATACTGAAATTTATAGTTAACGCTAATAGTAGCTTTAACCACTTTTGAAGACTCTCCCTTGAATGGTTCTTCAGTTGAGCGATATTTAATATATGTATCCTATGGGAGGTATTTCCGCCCTGCGCCTACCCGCTTTATTTTTATTTTCAAAAGTGTAGTATACCATAAGAGTGGCTTTCACATAGTTTGAACATTCTCACTATAACAGTTCTTAAGATATGCGATATTAAACATTGGCGTCCTATGATGGGCACCACTTCCCCCGCTGCTATTTTATTCCAATTTTGGTGCTCAGAAGATCCTACTACCAAAAGTTCAACAAAATGCGTGCAGTGGCACTTATTTATATTTCTATCTATGAGGGGTACTACTCCTCCCCTGTTTACCCCGCCCATTTTTATACTGAAATTTATAGTTTGCCATAGTAGTAGCTTTAACCACGTTTGAAGACTCCCCCTTTAATAGTTCTTCAGTTAAGCGATATTTAATATATGCATCCTATGGGAGGTTTTCCCCCCCTGTGCTTACCCGCTTTATTTTTATTTCCAAAAGTGCAGTATACCATAAGAGTGACTTCCACAAAGTTTGAACATTCTCACTATAACAGTTCGTAAGATATGCAATATTAAGCATTGGCGTCCTATGGGGGGAACCACTTCCCCCGCTGCTATTTTATTTCGATTTTGGGGCTCAATAGATCCTACTACAAAAAGTTCAGAAAAATGCGTCCAGCGGCTCTTAAGATATGCGATAATTAATATTGGCATCCTATGGGGGGTACCAATTCCCCTGCCCCTATCGAAAAAATAAGTAGCCTATTTTATTTTTAGGGCTCACGTGATGTTACTGTAAAAATTTCAGGAAAATCGGTTCAGTAGTTTCGGAGTCTATAAGCCAACAAACAAACACACAAACAAACAAACAAACATACAAACATTTTTCATTTTTATATATATAGATAATATATTTTTATCTGATAAAAAGGTATATTTCATTAAAATGTACTTTTGGTAAAAATATACCCTTTTGAAAAGAGTTACTTTTTATAAAAAGTTAATTTTATATCAAGATTGATAGGCAAATGAAACGGATTTGTGTTTTTTAAAAACTCACGTGATCGAAGGTTCTCTTCTATAGCGTAATCCATTAAAGTACTTTATAGTGGGAGTACCCCCGATGGGGTAGTTATTAATTTTTTATTAATTTTTTTAAAATAATACTTTTTATAGTGAAATAGTTTATAGTTCCAAATAGTACTTTTTCAGAAAGGTCCAGCTAATGCTACTAGTTTGCAAAAATGTGAATGGAAAAAGTACTGTTAAAAAAAAGCAAAAATTATTTTTTTAAAAAATAAAACTCTAATTTAAAAAGAGTTTAATTTTTTTAAAGGGTTTTTTTTATAAAAAAGAAAATACTTTTAAAATCGGACCTGTTTTGTAAAATGGTTCTTATAAAAATAACTTTTTTTATAAAAAGGTACTTTATTAACACTTCATAAACATAACATTTTTTTTTGCTTTCCCCTTCTCCTTCTCAGTAAAACATAGATTTTTACGCAAAGGCATCAAAAAGGATTATACATACACCGGTTCCTTTCAAGAAGCCATAAGACCAGGTTTTATATTTCAGAATTAATTAAAAACAAAATAACAATACTAATCTTTTAATTTATTTACATTGATTTGCTCTTCATCTCTAATCTCAAATAATTGATCGAAAAAAAACAAAAGTTTTGTGTTTTGCTCAAATATTTGCCATCATGCCTTTGGCGGGTATTACCTCCAGCTCTTCGAATGATTTACAATTTTCCTGGCGTTTCATACGCACTTGGTATTCCACAGTGGTCATTGTTTGTTTTGGCTTTTGCATGGCCGTAACAATTGCTTATGCCTTTCGTGGTGTCTTCAATTTTGATTCAGTGGGTAAATTTTAAGGCACTTTCTGTGCGACCATCTGCTTGTGTTTGCATTAATGTATTACAACAATAATATAATTTGTATTGTCTTTTCTTTTCTTTGTTCTTCGATTTTCTTTTTTTTTAAATTTATTTGATTTGTTTTATTATTCTTATCTGCTTTTCCTAGAGGGTTTAATTTTTTATTCATCGATTTTTTTCATCGCCTTAACTTTTTTTCATTTGACACGCAAGTGGCCGGCCTTAATGCAACAGTGGCAACAAGTTGAACATGATTTGCCACAACAGCGCACTCTAAAGGAGAGATCTGAATTGGCACATAGAATCAAAATGATTACTCTGGTGGCAACAATGTGCTCGTTGGGTATGTAATTGAAAAAAGGAAAAACAAAAAAAAAAAAAAAAAGAAAACATTTCTATGGAGTAGAGAGGGATAACAAACAATTCAGGAGAATAAAAACTTAATCTAAGACGGGACAGAAATAAACAACATGAATGTTATTTGGACAAAATGAAGACAAGTACAAAATTCAGAAGGGTATTTAGTTAAAATGTTCAATTAAATTATAAGGTGTATTAGAATAAGGGTTACCAAAATAAACAGTAAAAGCGATTTACCGCTCCTTTTATTCATGATCGGTTCATTATATCGGATGTTTTTCTAAGCTGGATAAGAACTTTCGATATCGATAACCAAAATTTGCGTATATGAAGCGAAGACAATACTCCAGCCATTTACAAATCCACATTACATCCATTAAAATAAACTGTTTGGTGCGGTGCTGACTGAATCCTCGTTCCCAAAAATTAATCAATTAAACATCAACGACATTTGGTACAAAGTTATCGTCGGGAGTACAAACATTTTTTATTTCATTAATTCTGTGTACTAAATTTCCAATACATACATGCACTGAAATTGGGAGATAAGTTAGTTCTTGTGCGCATTTTACTGGTTGCTTAAGACAGATAATCAGGAAACCTTTTCCCAATGACTTTGAAAAAGCTGAAGATATTATAAAAATTAAACTGTAAAGCAAATTAGAATTACAAACACTCAAGTTTTATTTGCAACGATATATTAAAATATTTGGTTCCAACTTGCCATACAGAGCGCTTAGCAATCAATTTATTGCAAAATCAATTTGGTGACAACTTTATATCCAGAAGTGGTCCTGGTCACTGGCCCCCTTGTTCGTCCGATTTAACACCTCTGGAATACTTATTATGGGGCTACGTTAAGTTATTGATTATGGAGACAAACCAGCAGCTTTAAAGCAGTGGAAGCCAATGTTGAAGCCATTGCTGACGCAAAGACCCCGCATAGACCATGTTAATCGCTAGCGTTTCAAAAAGGGGATTTTCGTATAATGTGGTAGATACGAAAATTCCCTTTTTAAAATGGTTAGTTCCATGTGATGATACCCAGAGTCCTCCACACCTTCTTGGGGAATGCTAGGAGTCTCAATAGTCCAGTTCCATAGATTTCGCCTTGATCTTGGCAGTAATGATCTCCTAGAAAGTTCGCTCTAGAGTGTATGAATGCCGGACAGTCGCAGAGTATTTGCTCAACCGTCTCTTTTTCCCAGTACCTTACATTATCTACAATTGTCACTAGTCAGTTGCCCTCCCTGCCCTTTTGGCGTATACTGCCGTCTAACAGTGACCCGTTATAAGGCCGACCAGAGGCCTACAGTCCCCTGTCGGTTTTAAGTCGATTTTACCTTATAGGATCCCCACATAGCCCTGGAAACCCTGCACGTTTAGGTGTTTCCCCAAACCGCCTCAGATTTCCTCTGTATAGTAAAGTCCGTATCCCTCTTAATATTACGAATTGGAACTGCAATGTCAAGCACTCTTGGACCCCCCGTCTCGCAAATTCGTCTGCCACCTCGTTACCTTCCACGATCTGGTGGCCGGGAACCCAGTAGATGTGTACCCTTCTTTTGGCACCAAGTCTACTTATTGAGTCCTTACATTCATGGACGATCGAATAGTTTGTATATGTAGCGAATATCGCCTTCTGAATATCTATAAAGAAGTTTACATGTGAGTTCCTAGTATTAGAATCACGAGTCAAATCAGCAGCCATTTTGGCAGCAAATATTTCCGCCTCGAATATACTGAAGTAATCGGGAAGATTATAAGATTCCCTAGTTCCTGAAAGTAAACTGCAGCTCCAACTCCCTCCATGAACAGTATAAAAACTGAAAGTCATATGGTCAGATCGGAGTCCCGCCAACCAGCCGCTCTCTTCTAAAGTAATACGCGAATATCTATTAAAAGTTAGTCTTGGAATGATGTAGTCGCTGCTACAGTCGATACCCGTTAAAATAATAATACCGTGACCATAAGGTCTATCCACAAGTTGTCCCGTCGCTCTTAAGCGGATCGCAGATTTCCTTGCTGTTCCTTCTGCTACCAGATGAATCGATACCCAAAAAAAAAAAATGTGCTCCAAAAGGAGCAGGTTTTATGTATGAATGCATACCTCAAACTATTTACTGCTGAAAAAAGCGCTTTTTTAACATGCAAACAAAGCACTCCTAAAGCGCTTTTTAAGGGATAACTATATTTCCATATTCATGGATTTTTTGCTTTTAATTGCTTAAATGCATTGTTTCAATAATTTTCGTAAGCCATTATATATTTGTATTTTTTTCGCTTTAAAATCTCATCGTTGTCAGCACTAAAATAGCAGCTTTTTTCTATATTTTATTCTTTATAATTTACTGCTATATAAAAGCTCTTTTTAATTGAAGCGCTCGATTATGCGCTTTTTCTCTAAACTGCTTCAAAAAACCCAATTTTTTTTTACTGGGTAGATTTATTGGAATGAACCATGTACTTCATTAAAAAGCTTTAAAAGCTTTTATAATTCATATAAAAATTTTACACTTTGATTAGCTAAACACAAAACAAACAATAAATTATAAGTATTGCCTTTTAGGGATTATACATATCGTCACCTTAAATGCAAAATGGCGTTACAACACTTCTCATATTTTTACAGGAGACGCAAAAAACTTAACAAAATCAATAACAACAAGGTCGGAATTTCTTTAATAAAGTTGCCATTTTTGATCGCAGGGACCAACATTTTTTTGTAATGTGGTTGTGGTTTAATAAAATGAACAAAAATACATCTACAACTCCATATCGAATTTTTTTTTTTTTTTTTTTTTTGTTACGCCATTTTGCATTTTAGGTGACGGTATATAAAGCAATATAAGAATTAATTAAAGTTATCTGTTTATTTAATTTATTTTTTTCATAAAACATTCATATTTATATTTAAATTTACCCTCCAGGAGAACATATACTTAGTATGCTGAATATAATCTACTATGTGAATCGTTGTCCCACATTCAAGCATCATCCCATAGACAGTTTTTTATTTACGAATTTCTCACAATTCTTTTTCTTTTTCGAGTACCACACATTGGCTGGGGTATTGGGAAAAGTTATAAATTTATTTTTAACATTTGCCTGGAATTTTAACGATATTTTCCTGATGTGTATCTGTGTGGCTTTATCGTCCAAGTTTCGCCAGCTTAATGTTTATATGGCATCGTCTATAAAAAAGGTTTTTGTTTTTATTTGTCCTTTTTCGTTTCTGTTTTTTACAGCCGAAGATTATTAAAAAAAAAAAACTCTTTTCAGCCGACCACAGCTTCCTTTTGGATGGAAAGGCGTCAAAACTATCGCATGTTGTGTAGGTTGAGTGAATCGGTTGATGATAAGACAGCCGCCATAACTTTCCTGTGTCTATCAAATAATCTGTATTTTATTTGCAATAAAATTTTGAAAAGTTTACAGTAAGTATATAAAAAAAACTAAATATTTGTGTAAAAAGTTATTTATTTTGGAAAACTTTTGTGATTTAAAATTTTCATTTTAAATTTAGAAAGAAGCCATCTTTCACTCATACTTTATATTTTTGGTATTCATTGATTTTTCTTTTGGGGCGCACCTTTCTGCTGGCTTTATATGCTGCCGAAATCAATGAAGAGTCTAAAAAACCTTTAGTTTTATTTCGTAAAATTAAACGTGAATTTTGGTGTCCTGAGGTGAGTAAAAGTTAAACAAAAACTGTTTAACACAGGTCGTTATTGACACATTAACAAAAAGTATTTAGAGAATAAAAGCAAAATTAAATTAATATTTCATGTGCCATAAAAAAATTCGATAACAAAGAGAAGAAGGTCACAACAATAGTTCCAAACAAAAAAAAAAAAGGTTAAAAGAATGGAAACATCATGAATATTTTATGAAACCATTTTTATTAATAGTATTTTAAACAATTTCAATTGTCCCTGTTTTCCATTTTCTGTTTTTATTTGTTTAATCTTTTTGTTTTTGTAACAAATAAACTTTGTTCACAAATTTCGTTTTGTTTTCTTCATAAATATTTAATTTTTCCCCATTCTCCCTCTTTTCATATTTGTTCATAAGTTATAATTGGGTTGTTCATGAAAGGCGAATTATCAGGTTTTGTGATTATGTAGTTATATTAACAGCAACAAAATATTTATTAAAATAAATTAAAATAAATTAATTTTCCTGTTGTAAATGTTTATATGTATGTATTTGTATGTACATATATGTACATAAACTAATTTATGTACATATGTATATTAGTGTGGCCGCAAGTTATATGGACAATTTTTTTTCATATTTTCACTTGGCAAACCCCTTAGATTGATTCCAAATTAGAAAAAAATAATATATAAAAAATTTTAGATCGTTTGCATAGTTATTGGGCGTGCCTTGAGCCCACAAAGTTTGCTAAAAATGTTATTTTTCTCACTATGTTTCGCTTTAATTGTTGATAACTTCAGTAATATTTATTTTAGAGAAAAACCTTATTCACAAATATTCAAGGGCTATATCTTATGAACAATGTTGCTCTATATTAGTTTTCTTTAACATTAATATTTAATCCAGAAAAAGCCAAATTAAAAAATAACACCGTAATATTCACATATCTACGCATTCTTTGGCTGTTGATTAAACAACGTGACAAATTTTCAACAAAGTCGTGACCAAATGAATCTAACAGCTAATCTTTATATGTAGGTATGCCAAGAAAATGTTTTTACACATTGGTTCTTATAGCGATCCCTTTGTGATACCCGTAGCCAGTGACAAGGGTCAGGCAGTATACACCAGACTATTCCCAAGAGGTAGAACAGAGAGATTGAATTTAGTCCCACATAAGACATATCGTAGACACACGGCAATTCCGGCCTCCCAAAATGCATGCACTTAATATCCCCTATTGCGTGTTGGGCATTTCCACACTCAAAAAATTATGTAGTTAAATTCAAACGAAAATTCATTTTCAACAACTTAAAATTCATTTAAAAAACGGATCATTTACATTTCATTTAAAACAAATGATTTTTACATTCATTTTTAATTTTTTTATTTATTAAACAGCATATTCCGTAAAATTGAATAGTTTTTACTTTTAAAAAATATATTTTTTAACCGAAAAAAAATCAAACAACATAACAAAATAAATACGGTAAAACAATATTCTTTGGTAGTTTGTTTTTTGAATAACAAACACCAATGTTGAAAAATAAAATTATTCGTAAAAATAACTATATTTTTATTCAATTCTAACAGTACGGAAAACGAATTTAATAACCGGCAATCAGTTACTATAATAATTTTATAAGTGCAGAGAAAGTGAAACAGCGTATATTCTTCCTCCTCAAGTGTAGTATAAAACGTAAAAATCGGGAATACAAAATTTAAATTTAAAAGATTTTGTTAGTCGTGCTTAATTCCCAATTTTTATTCTTGATTGAAAGACTGAACTTTATTGTTGAAGGGATAAGCGCATTTCACTGGTTGCTTACACCAGTTCGTCAGGAAACTTCATCCAACGATTTTAGAAAAACTAAAGATATTAAAAATTATAAGCAACAGCTTAACTTGTAACAATAGCAAAACTTAGCCAAATTCTTACATTCCACATTATTTACATATTTATCTATTAATATTAAAAAAAGATTTCTGATTATATCATTAGTTTTGAGCCATCAAAACAAAATTTTAGTTGTGATTTAAACACTCTTTTCATATGTTCCCTTATCTTTAGCTCAAACGATTCTCCGAAGAAGTCAATGCCGATTTAATCGCCTTAACTGGTTTCAAATTATTTCATTTAACACGCAGCATGGTGTTAACTGTAAGTACAAAGGGATATATTTTTCTCCTTTCATTTTTATTGTGCCGCATTAGAATGTTTTGTTACAAATTTTTTACTTTTTCAAAACACCTTTAGTTTTTTCTAATTCAAATAAATATGTAAATATACACACACTTAATCGCTTTATTAAAACTTTAATTGTTAAAACAAACACAAACACAATTTGATCTCCCAATAAAAATAGAGCTTCCAACGAAGCAGAAGAAGAGTAAAAGCGCTTTAATCAGCGCACATAAAAATTGGTGAATGTAACGATCAGCTTTACACACTGAATTTTTAATTGTTACCGTTATTCTTTAATATGCTCCCTTACAAACCTGCTACGTAGTATCTGCATCTGTATGTCCTATTGCGTAGAGCAAATGTACGCTTACTTTTTAGAGAATATTATATTTTTTTTTACTGTTACGTTTGTTTCACTTTTGTTGTATTCATCTTTGCTAACAGAAGCACTCACAATTGAAAGATAGCAGCAGAATGGCCCGATATATTTTCGTCATTTACATATGGGCATTTCCATTTTGACGTGTCGTGATATTTGTAGCACAAAATGTAAAAAAATTAAATGACAAAGTCAAATTTGTAAAAAGGGTTTTTATATATACAAATTAATAAAGTTGCTCTACATTCAGTAAAAAAATTACAGTAATCGACACTAAGGATTTGCAGATATAAGCAAAAATCTGCCCTGGCGTGACGTTAAAAAACGGAAGTGGGTTTTGATTGCATTACAAAACTGAAAAATACTGCGAATTGAGCAAGAAGTTTTGTACAAAACCTTTTTTAGTAAACTTAGAACTTATATAGATTTATTTTTCAAGCTATCAAATTTAAAAATCTTTGCTCGTTTTAAGGTAAATATGAGAATTTTCAGCTAAAATTCTACGTTTTTTAATCTACGTTTGTATTTTCGGACCATGTTGTTCAATCGTTATCCCTTTTGTTACTTAATGTAGAGCTTGTTGCGCTTTACACCAAAATATAAAAAAGTAAACGATGCATATAAAATTTTTTGAGAAATAATTTAAAATACTTCTGGCGTTACGTGACAAAAAGTAGACTTTTCGCTGGAAATGCCCATATGTATTTAATGTGCTGTTGCCAAAAGACAGGCGAGTGATCGTGTAGTCAAATTTGTATGAAAAGCACTCAGTGTTAATAATAAGTTAAAATTACAAATAACTCTTTGCTAAATTTAATTTCATAACAGTATACTGCTGATAAAAATTGTAAACAAACGCCTTAATCGGAGTTTTTTATTTAAACTGTCCAATCTGATAATTACCACCACAAATTTGATTCCTTATTTTTTAAACTATTTTAATTCAAATTGCTGATCCATTTATTTTTATTACCATTACATCTCAAATTATAACTCCCACACCTGGCTTTATTTCATGGTATCAACCAATGCGAATGGCAAATTTTGAATTGAGGAAGAAGAAGTAAATAAAAACCTGTGCCCATGATCTGTAACTCTTGCGTCGAGAAACTTTTCGATTAAAAATTGTGAAATGAAACCAAAATGCCATATATTGAAACAAACAGCTGTTATTCTCACTAAACTGTGTCTGTAACTTCTTTTGTCGAGTTTTAGCTGCCACGTAAGGAAATTACTCGCCAATTTACAGAAAAGTGTGTTTGTAACATTTTTGGAAAAAAAGTCCCCACTTTGAACTGTCAAATAAACTCACGAAAAAAATTGGGCAAAAAACAAAAAACAATAATAATATTTTGTTCTTGCCACATTTTTTCATTGTTTAATTATTTTGCTTTTAACATTTTTATAAAATATACGAATTTTTTCAGGGCTTATTTGCAAACAACAAACATAAAAAGTCGCACTTTACATTATTTGTTATAGTCGTCGGTTGTATTTTCACCGCCGTCTTTAAAAATATTTAAATTTTAGTAAATTTTGATCGCAGTCAACGATATGTGTGACTGGTGGCGCTTTCAACGTCTGCAATTTCATATCGGCTGCGAGAGTAATATTATGACATTTATAACGTAACGACCTAATATCTTTTAATAGTTTTCGGCATGAGTTACAGACACACTTTTTTCTGACATTTCGAGTAACAATGGAATATTTTGTTTCACATCTTTTCGGCGGCATGAAATAACCCCCCAAAATATAACCCCCCAAAAAAAATGAAATAACCCCACAAAGGTTTGTACAAAGAACGACAACAACGATTTTTGGGGGGTTATTTCTTTTTGTTTGGAGCATTATTTCATTTTCTTAATTGGGGGACTATTTCTTATGAAATAATTCCCCAAAAACGCATTATGAAATAATGCCTCAATATATTTTTTTGGGGATTATTTCATTTTTGAATTTATTATGAAAACGACTTTTGGCGCCTTTGGCCGGCGCTACAATTTTCTCCTCTATGTTGTACCAAACACCGTCTTCGCTAAGTAAAGCTCATAAATTTTGGCTTGCGCTAGGCCTAAGGCAATCTATGCAGAAAAGAATAAGCGAAACCGGTATTCGTTATACCAAAGAGGAGGAAATCCTTGCGCCCGGCGGAAGGCCGGCTATGAAGGGAAGATTTAGTTAGCGAAGCCGATGATTGACATATCATAGAGGAGAAAATCCTTGCGCTCGGCCGAAGTCTCAACCATGCTATCCATCTCATGATTCTTTAAAGCAAAACTGCACAATTAATTGTATTGTACATCTTGGGGCTTATTTCATTCCAGAAATTAAAAATTAAGGTATTATTTCATTTCTGTTTGGGATGTTAATTTCATTTTTAAAATTGAGGGTTTATTGCGTATGAAATAAGGCCCCACACTTTGGGGGGCTATTTTATTATTTTTTGGGTGCTTATATTATGGGGTGTTATTTCATGCCGCCAAAGTTAAAAAAAACATGGGTGCAGGATTGAAGTAAAAAATTCTAACTTAAATGAAATAATTAGCTTTTTTTAAGTTCTATTTTTCATATCGCACTCGTTCAACAATACTGTATTAACTCAAAATTTTTATTTTTCACTTTTTGGAAAAAATGGATACGTAATATTCATATCTACCCACTGTAAAAATATTGTGCAATTTTGTCCACTTTTTTGTAATGAAACGGCTGCTTTAAAAATTCTTTTTCATATGCCTGTAATGTTAAATTGAAAATTGTTTTGCTTCTACTGAAAATTTTTAAATTTTGAGTTAATACAGTATTGTTGAACGGGTGCGATATGTTTTATTATTTAGTAAATAGAAATTTGTAAATCTTTACTCAAACTGAATTGAAAATGTACATTGAGTTGAAATTTTTCATTTTTGACATTCAGCAATACGACAAAGTAACGACACAACCAATTTGTTTATTCACAAGTGCATAAGCCACAATCGCACTTTTTTTAAAGATAAGCCATACAACAGAGCTTGTGATTTGGACAAATAAAGGGCTCTGGCTATTTATTTTTTGACTTGTTTTTAAGTTTTTTTTATTTACCAATCACTTGTTGACATTTGATTGCTATTTGCTTTTAGGTGGCCGGCACTATTTTGACCTATGAACTGATCCTGTTGCAATTCACCAAACAAAATGTGATTGGTGATTGTGCTCAACAGTGAATTGAATCAAGAAGGAGGTATGAAAACACAATTAACTATGAGACAATTTTTTTTGGCGCAAATGCTTACGTCATCATATTGGTTGTAAATTTATGCAACATAAATTTGGAATGGTTTGCTGTTTGCGTATAAATAAAATTACAATACAAAACAATTTTAGTGAAAGTAATAAAATTTTTAAGCGATTTTAATATTTCCTCATATTTTTCTTATTTTCATATATATTTTTTTTTTTTGATAATAAAGAGATCATAAAGAGGGTTGAGTTTCAGCGCAAAATTTAACAAAATTAAAAATTGTTTTGCTTCTACTGAAAGTTTTTAAATTTTGTGTTAATACCCCTGGTGAAATTTGTGTCAATTGCTCTTAAAGGACCAATCCTGTGACCAGCGAACAGAATATTTTAAGAAAATGGAGCTAATTGTGAGAGATAAAAAAAAGACACATCGCTGTTCATGCGATAAAGTCAAGTTACTCCAGAGGAAATGTAATTGACACAAAACTAGACATGGGACGGGATTTTGTGCGGCCTGATGCTCTTTATATTTCTTTATATTAAGGAGATCTATCATATCAATAGTTAAAGAACGTGAACTTATTTCATTAAGGCCCGTTTTTACAACTTACTAACCTTAATTTACTTTATCGCTCGCTTAAGGTTAAAGTACAGTTTTAAAAATAGAATACTTTTTATAATGCCGGTTTAAGTCTACTTTTAGCTATCGGTAAGTTTTGAAAACGGGCCTTTATCTATTACCAAACAGTCGCAGGCGTATTTTAAGTTCCCCAACCACGGTAAGACTGAATGTTCACTATTGACAATATCTGCGACAGGCATTATTTAAACAAAAATTGAATGTGTCTATTTAGGTGACTTCAGTAACAGCTGTTTCAAAGTATCAAAACGGTGCCAACGACGAGCGCCTTTTAAAGGGTTAGAACTACAATCGTTCCCTATCACTTTAGAACTGTCACGTGACGAGTGCTAGTTCCCTTTGCCCTTGGGACCCCCTTTATGATCAAGTGTCGACCCCTAACCGCGAAAAAAACGTAAGTGCCAGAAAACAAATTTTCCAGGAGAGAGTTTTTTTCATTTTAAAATCGTAACGGTGCCTTATGTGACCATGACATTTTCGGAGATGATGCAAGTATTGCCAATAAATTCAATTATTAAAAAAAAACCCAAAATTGAAAATGATGTCGCTTACGTTATTTTCGCGGTTAGGGCTCGGTGTTATATGAAGTAACAATAATTAGTCCAATCTTAAGGCTCAGTTAGCCGGGAGTAACAGTAACGTTGCAAATCAGCTGCTTCATTTTGTTATTTGTAAAGCAATTAGAACGATTATAGTTAGCAGTAAGATGTTACGTCTCAATAGATCGTTCTTACTTTTTTACGGTAAGGTTAAGTTACTGTTACTCCCGGCTAACTGAGCCTTTATTCTAATATCGAAGTCTACGACCTGCCAGTGCCAAATGAAAATTCTACTGAGCATAGTTCCCATTCGCATACATGCTAAGTGCTCTTCTGATTGGGTGAGTGCTGCAGTGTCTCTTCTCCTAAAGCGAATGTTGCCGTCATCATTTAAAATATTTCGAGCTAGTGGATTGCAACAATATATTTAGAAAGGACGAGTATTTTGCTATAATATTCCTACAGGAACAATCTGTGTTTCGATCGCGTGCGCTACATACAGAAAAAAATCCATGTAAAATCGTCGAAAATTATCGGAAGTGATTTTGCCTCATACATATATGTAGTTTCTTCATGTTTATTAAACATGATTTTATAATTCTTGTTAATTTAACATTCTAGTAAAGTTAGAGCATGCCATTGATATTGAAATAACATTACGAATCCCGTTAAATGAAAGTTATTTTAAATTGAAACAACGTGAATTTCATGAAGAATCAATTTAATTTAAAATAGCAGTGAGAAGGAAGCTTCAGAGACAACATGCATCGACAACATATCGAGAATATAGCGACATGATTTTCAATTTTCGTTTTTTTAAATAAATGAAATTATTGGCAGCACTTACTAGTAGGAATGGGCAAAAAAAATATAATCGATATATATCGCCGATATTTAAAAAACCGATATATCAATATATTGATATTGAAATACGACTATCGAATTCGATATTTTTTTAAAGTCAGTCTTCATTAAAAACTTAAAATCTTAGCCGTTTTTTAAACAATTTGTTTTTTAAGAATTGGCATCATTGCATGCATCATATGTTTTTTTTAAACAAATATGAAGATTTAAAATGATTGGCATTTATTAGAAGCAGTGCCGGACACAAGAAGCAGATTGTCTGGAGTGCACATAAAACAGAGAGTGCTCCTGATGTCCATATCTGATGATTACTGGTTTGACTAAAACCAGTTGGTACTTTTGGGGTGCAATTTAAATTTTAAGGAAAGTTGGTACTTCCATGACATTTAAATTTTTCGTAATTTATTTTTTTTTCTTATGGTTTTTTGTATTCTTCCCTTTTGTTTTTGTTATAATTGAATTTTTTGTTTTGATTAAATTTTTTTTTGTTTTTATTAATTTTTTTAAATAAAATGAAACAATAAAAAGTATCAATGTATTTACATATAATTAATTTGTTCATACATATGTTTGTACAAAGATATACTGAATTTTATAATATGGTAATAGTTTCAGCAAAATACGTTCGATATATCGATATATCGATATTTTTGAAATAATAAATATCGATACTCTAAAAAAATATCGATTCGATATATATCGATATATTTTTCAACTTGCCCATCCCTACTTACAACATCTTCTAAAATGTCATGGTCACGTAAGGTAGCGTTGAGATTTTATAGCATAAACAATTTTAGCTCAAGACTCTTGAGTCAAGAGACAACCTTCATACAAAATATTTATGAAATAAATAAAAAAAACCTCCTGTAAAATTGTGTTTTTGTCGCTTAAGCTTTGTTACGGTAAGGGCTCCATATGTATTTATTTTAGAATAATGGTAATCACCTACCCCCTGAACCAGAGAGAGAAGACGAATATTATTATTTATTTTCCTGTTACATATGGGTAATTCCATAGTGTTGAAAGTGACAGTCGTACGCATCAAAAATGCAATAATATTTTAAACAACGAGTATTTTAACGTTCTTTAAACCCTTAAATTATAGCACTTAGAAAGAATTGTTATCTATGTTAAAGTTGATGGAGGGCGCGATTCTAGGCCAAAAATAATGGCAAAAAAGTAGCGGGTCGAACGTGAAAAAAATATATGTAAGTTGTTTTTGTGGCCATGTATAAAAAGGCGCAATTCAGAGATACCTGGCACATTTTTTTAGTCAAACTACTTTCAGAATTTTATGTTACAATGTAACATTAAAATGTCATTGGTTTGATCCAAAATCTTCTTTATTTCTTTTAAGCCAAAATCTGGTTCGATACGTGACATTTCGAAAGTGAAATTTTTTCCATAATAATTTAACTGAAAAATTACTAAAACAAAATAAAAATTTACCGTTAAATGGAATAACATATGACTCTTCGAACTCTTTCTTAGATAACACACCATGTAAGAGCATTTTTTTTGGATAATTGTTATCATATATCACATCTCTTAAAGAAGATAATATTAAAGAAAACATGCAATAAAACATTCTTACAAATAAGAAATTACGATTGTGCAACTTTGCAGACGAACGAATTTATGGGGGAATTAATGAAATTAGTAAAATCTTAATATTTCTCTATAACAAAGTTAAAAAATAATATGCTTTTAGTAACTTTAAAATTTTCGGTTACGGTGGACCTTTAGAAAGAAATGCACATATGCTTTAATTTTGTTGTATTCCCCTTTGTAAATTGAAAGACACCAACAGAATGACCCGATATGTTTTCGTCATTTATGTATTTAACTTTATAATTATAATAAAAAGAATACGGGAATTTTTCTTCTTTTTACAAGTTATTTTAAACATTAAACTAAAAAAATCATGTTTTACTTCTAGTAGTGTTGTTTTTGTCTCTACTCAAACACGTAAAACAGGATTTTATGGATTCAATATTGAACAATGTTATTTTTATGAATGTAACGATACGCCTTTTAGCCGATACGATACCGACACTCAAAAGGAAATATGGGCAATACCGATACGAATAAAAAAATTTAAATTCAAGGTAAAATTAACAAAACTAAACTAGAGTAGAGTAATTTTTTCATTATAAAAAATTACTGTGTAAGAGATTATTAATATTTAAAATTGATATTAATAAGATTTCGAAAACAACGAATTGCATTGGAATTCATGGAAAAATTAACAAAAGTTAAATTACTTTTACAGCAAAACAATTATTTTTTTAAAATTAATTTTAATAAGATTTTTGTTTTTGTATTTTGCAAATCCGTTTGAAGCAAACCTGCAGTGCAAAAAAATTTCTCAGATGCTACAGAACTTATTTCTGCGCCGTTTCTTTGCCTTTCTAGAAAAATTAAAAAATCTAAAAGCTAACTTTAGACTTCTTCTTTAGCTGTACCTCAGCGGAGGGTCAGTTCTTGTAGACTTATCAGAACTTTTACTAGGTGTAGGGGTGGCCGTGACTTCAAAACTTTCGGAATGCAGAGTCATGTTAAGTAGGTCAATAAGATGTTTTTTAAATCTTTTGGTTTGAAATCGTCATTGATATTGGCGACTAAACGATTCGCCAATTTTTTGGTTTTGAACTATTCAACATCTCAGTTTATTTATTTATTGTATTTTCTAATAATGTTCGAAGAATCACCCTTATCGTGGTTGGCGAATTTAAAATACGCCTGCTACTGTTTGGTAATAGATTAAAGGAAAAAAGTTTACGTTACAACCACGATAAGGGTAATTGTAGCAGTGGTTTTGCTTATGGATTTTGTGGTCTCTTCGAAATTTGTAGAAAAACTTGTTTTATTCTCACAAAATAATAAAAGTAAGCAAAAAAACGTACAAATACATCCATACCCAATTAAAAATGGAGCTTCCAACAAAGCAGGCTTGTAACGGAGAAATGTAAAAGTTTCGCTTACCATCTCGCTTACGGAATGCCTGATTTTGATATGGTGAGTTCCCACTTTGAAGCAATACATTTTTGAGACAAAAAGCGATTTGTTCAACGCATATAAAAACTGGAGAGTAAAGCTATCAGCTTTACACACTGAATGTGCTGTTAGTTATTTTTATTATTCTCCCTCTCAAACCTGCCTCGTAGTTAGGGAATGGCGTCGCACATGAAATGTTAATTTTGTTTTTATAAAACTTGCTAAGAGTTCTATTCTATTACTTTACTGCATTTCCGTATATCTTATTACCTAGAGAATTAGTGACCTTTTTTTAATGAACCTTTAGTGCTTTGCAAAATGATAAAATTTTTTATTAGGCACGAGAATTGTCAATGAAAGAATAAAACGGCTAAAGCTACCGGTCCACAACAAGCTTACAATGCGTTTATACATGTGACCAAAAAGAAGTATTGTAAAATTGTATTGAAAAGTTAAATAGCAAACGCGCAGAATGCCTATATGTATCGAAAAGGATTGATTACTTTGTACTTTAGTATGAGTCTTAAGAAAAGTTCAAGAAGAAACGTACATAGAAAGCGTAGTGTGTACATCCATGATAAGAATTAAGAGAAACCATTTATTATTCTGTTTGATGCTATGTTTTGTATTTCCCATTTTTGGTCCTTTCCCCCCCAAAGTATTAAAAACTTGAGTATTGTAGTGGGAGCCCATAATTAAGTAGTACAAATATGTCAATGAATGGAGAAAAATGTTTTGTAAAAAAAGTACCAAAAATAGTTACGATTTTCACCCATTAACTGTTCCAATTTCGAAATAGTACCAAATTTGTATTCGTATTTTTTTTGATAAGTTTCGAATGTGGTATAAACAGCGGCATGAAATAACACCCCAAAATATAAGCCCCCAAAAAAAATAATGAAATAACCCCCCAAAGTGTGGTGCCTTATTTCATATGCAACAAACCCCCAATTTTGAAAATGAAACAAACTCCCTATGAAATTAAATAACACCCCAAACAGAAATGAATTAATATCCTAATAATTGCAATGAAATAAAACCTTTATATGTATATACAATTTATTGTACAGTTTTGGTTTAAAGAATTGTGCAATAGATAGCATGGTTGAGACTACGGCCGACCGCAAGGATTTTCTCCTCTATGATATGCCAATCATCGGCTTCGATAACTTAAGCTCTTCTGCATAGCCGGCCTTCGGCTGGAAGCAAGAGTTTTTTCCTCTACGGTATATCGAACACTGGCTTCGCTAACTAAATCCTCTCTGCAAGGATTTTCTCCTATATGGTATAACAAATACCAAATTCGCTAATAAAAGCTTATCTGAATAGGCGGTCTTAGGCCTAGCGCAAGCCCAAATTTAGGATCTTTACTTAGCGAAGACGGTGTTTGGTACAACATAGAGGAGAATAAAGAACAACGTTAAGTATTAAATTCTTTTTGTATATCTTTTAGTTTTGGAGATATAAGGTTACCGAATTTTCGCATGTTTACCCTTTTTTACCCTCTAAATATTCGAATTTTCAAAAATACCGTGATAATGGATCGACTTGGGGAGTGAATAATATATTCATATAGATTCGAAAAAGCTCCATTTAACGAGTGCTCTAAAGAATAATCCGGAGAATAATTTTTGTACTGAGAGTGTTCTGCAGAACGATTCACCCATTTCGGAAAATTTTTATGGAAAAGAAAGCTCCCATATAGTTTACAGATGTTAGCAAAAATGGCTGCACAAACCACTAGCAAACCACTTATTTTGAACTGTTTTCTAAAAGTGTGTTTAAGAAAATGGACGAAAAAAGGAAAGTGATTTCATTATTTTTAATTTTATTTTTTTTATTTAATTATTCAGTAAAAAACAATCATTTCCACTTTTATGTCCAAATTGAAAAAGAGTGGCAACTCAGTTCATTTTGTTCTGAACCATAGTATAATAAGTACCAGGTAGGTGCATCATGGAGAGTTGCCATTATTTACCCATGTAATGTTTATTTTATATTATTATATTCATTTATTTGAGTTTTACCGCTTGTTTTGATTACATTTCACATTTTCGTTTGTTTGACGTTATATGGGTTTTAAAATTGAGAACAAAATTGTTAATGACTATACCAAGGCGAATTCATGTAAACGGTGGTGACGATACTACAACAAGTAACAACACCAAAAACACAACAATGTATTTTTTTGTTGCTTTCGTTGGACGATATATCAAAAACACAAGTAACTTTTGGCATTCCTCTCTTTAACTAAGGAATAAAAGTAGCACAGCTGTGCTTTCAACGCCACCTGAAAATGAATTCGTCTTTGACTATACCTTGTTCTTATTCTGAACAAAAATTAAAATTAAACCAATTCAAGAAAAAACTTGCCGAACAAAAAATTCAGCCCTATTGTGGTTGTCGTTTTCGTAAACAAACGTATCGTTTTTTGTAGTAGATTAAAGAACACATGTTGTGTATTACTTTAATCTATTACACAGTCGTATACGACAACGACAACCACAATAAGGCCGAATGTCTCTCTCTCAGAAGTAAGACGTCAAACTCAATATAAACAAATTTTGTCCGGACAAAAATATTGTTCGGAAAGCATGGGTGAGTCGAGCTTAAAAAATATATGTTCAAATTATTTGTTGTAATGCTTTCTTGTTTAATATATTTAATATTTTTAAACAAATTGAATTGAAAACACTTTTGTGTTTTTTTTTAAGTTTTGCTCCTTTTGTAGAAAAAAGCTTTATTTATTTTATTATTTATTTTTCAAAAATGGTGGCTTTTTGTTTAATGTACAATGTAAATAGATTTGAACAATGTAAACGAGAGTTTAATATTTAATAATATAATTTGATGGTAGATGTTAGATGTTGGTCAGTGTAAAAAGCCTATTATAGGCTTATAGGTGAAAAGCATGGAAGATGTAGAATATGTTGCACATGCGTTAATACTAAAACTGCAAATCAATTAAAACTGTAAGTGATGTACATATAAATATATTCATATATACATACATATATGTATGACCACAAACAAAAAAGTAATAAATAAATAAAATTTAACAAAGAAAACCCAAAAATCAATAGATAGTAAATAAAATTATACCAAAAAAATGTTCTGTAGTTTTGTTAGTGAAGCCACAGAATGGTAGAATTTTTTTTTGCCGTTTTCTAGTGATGACACTAACAAAGCGAAAGATGTAGAATGGAATAAAATAAAATAGAAACATCTTGTAAAGGTGTTGATTTTAAACACTATATATTTGTTACGGGAAGATGTTAACATCTTCGTAAATGGATGGCAGATGTTGATCAGTGTAAAAAGGCTATTAAGGTACTTGTATACAACATGTATTTTGCTTTGTCAGATGAAAAATATACTATATGTTATTACAAATGTCTGTCAAAGGTTTATAATTTTTGCTTTCACACGTTCGTTTTTGGTTTCATCGGACATAACCTCAAAACTTTCACATTAGCAAATTATATACTGAGTTATATTTCTATTCGCTTTAAGTTGTATTTCAGTTAATTAAAAATGTGTGTGCTTTTTTAAAGAATATGTGTAAATAAATAGATTTTATTGTGTATGTGCTCCCAGAAACCAATGACTTGCAATGCGGCTGATGTGAAGTGGGTTGTTAGTTCAAAATAGATCACGTTCTGATTGAAAAAATTTACACTGCTAATTTGAGTTGACATTTATAGTAGGAAATTAGTTTTGCTTTTACACGATATGTATGCATTTCGCATTAGGAAATTTTACAAGTACACTGCTAAATACATAACGTGTAAAAGTACCTTTAGTAGGTTTTAAACTTCGCCAAATGCTTTAAAAATTTCCTTCTGTTTAGTTTAAATTAAATCTGTTTTGCTTTATTTCAATGTCATTGGCTGTTTATGTTTTATTTGTTTTTAAGTTGTTATTGTTTACCATTCTATTGTATATGTACATTTGGTTGCTTTTTGCTTTTAGGTGGCTGGCACTATTTTTACCTATGAACTGATCCTGTTGCAATTCACTAAACAAAATGTTGTAAGTGATTGTGCTCAGCAGTAAATGGAATCAACAAGGAGGAATGAAAACACATTTAACTACGAGACAATTTGGCGCAAATGCTTACATTATCATAATATTGTTGTAAATGTTTGCAAAATTTTTTTGTGTTTGTCGATAAATAAAATTTTAAAATTTGATGTTTTTAACTAAATTATTTTAACAAATAGAAACTGGGAATTGTTTTACACAAAACAAGCAAATCGCTTTTTTATAGATAAGAAAAAATTTGTATTTTTGGTAGTCAAATTACACAAAATAACTGAATATTCATTTGTTTTTATGGAATTCGCGGTTGGATTTTTAACAGTAAAAATAAATGAACTTTTCGTTGCTTTAAATTACATTTTCATTTAATTTTATATAAAGAAGAAATTAACTAATTTATCGGACAATTGTAACTGCAACTGAAAAGCTGTTTTAATGTGCACTTAGGGGGTAATTTTGTTGTTCACTTCACCTTGCGTTGAGAAGAACAAAATCACCCCCTTAGTTTTTTGAATAAATGTTTGAATCAGTTAAAAATAAATTTGCTTGGCATTTTAAATGTTTATTGATTTAAAAATTACTGAACGGGAATACTTGTTAAATACACTACAGTCCATTACTGTAATAATATTGAGGGTGTAGGGATAATTTTGTTCTGGCGGGTCCAGGATTGCCCATTGGTCTTGAATGGGATAAGCTCTTGAACATTTTTTTCTAAATTCTATGGTGTATTTAGCCAGTAAAAAAATTTGGGTTTTTTGAAGCACTTAAGAGAAAAAGCGCATAATCGAGCCCTTCAATAAGAGAGCTTTTATATAGCAGTAAATGATAAAGAATAAAATATAGGAAAAAGCTGCTGTTTTAGTGCTGACAACGCTTAGGTTTTAAAGTGAAAAAACATAAAAACATATAATGGTTTACGAAAATTATTGAAACAATGCATTTAAGCAATTAAAAGCAAAACATCAATGAATATGGAAATATAGTTATCCCTTAAAAAAGCGCTTTAGGAGTGCTTTGTTTGCATGTTAACAAAATCGCTGATTGTCAGCAGTAAATAGTCCTCCAAACCGGGAACACTCCATACAAAAGTCAGGCATCTTATCAGCAGGTTTGAAGCGATTTGAGATATGCATTCAAACATAAAACCTGCTCCTTTTGGATCACATTTTTTACTGGGTAATTTATAAAATTTTTTGTTTTAGAAAAAAATGTTTTTTAATATTTTCTATCACTTAACTTAATTTTTATTTTTTTTGGTTCCGAATTTAAATTTAAATGGTCCTTTTTTTAGTTTCTATCTCTGTCAGCACTTCAAAACATGCTGATGTTGTATTATTGTCGTTTTGGCACAAATCCTTTCAGAACAACCCTTCTTTTTTTTTTTGCCAATTACTCAGTATTTGTGTGACAAAGTTTAAAATGTTCGTGTCACTAGCGTTTAATTTGAAATATTAGTTTTTTTTAATGATAATTATAGCAATATGAAAACAAATGGAGTGGCAGGTAAAGTACTTGAGAAGCACCCACACAAAATAGAAAACAAAAATATCATTGCATTTGGAAAAGTATCTTTAAAACGAGAACAATATTTTCTAAGTTATTAAGAGTTTTTATAGAAACCTTTTTTATTTGAGCGAAATGAAAATTTTAAAGAAATTGAACAAAAAATTCGGCAAATTAAATAAAACTAACAATCAAAGCCATAAAACCAACAAACAATTTATTGCAAATACGAACAGGTAGGCTAAGAATAATTTTAATTTAAAACTGTTAAATTTAATTTTTATTTATAAATTATTTTTTATAAAAGTTTATTTTAATAATAATATTCATAAAATTTCCTTATGACTTTATTCAATAAAACTATTTTATAGTATTTCGGTTAGTGATGAAATTAAATTAAAAAAATTTGTTTTGAACTTGCCGGTGATGAATACATTTCGAATGCATTTAATTAGGGATTCCGAGAATTTTTACACAAATTTTCAAACTGGCAGCCATCAGCTTCATTATTCACATCAGAATGATTTGGATAAACCTCCCAGTATGTTTTATAATTTTAGATAATTCTCTTATATTTTAATATTGTTTATGATACTGTTGAATTTTTGTGTTTGTTTTTTCAGAAATATTTCGCAAGGGTACTAAAGATAATTTTATGTACGAGGGTAGTTTCCATGAAGCGGTGGGAAAGAGTAAGTGTTTAGTGTTAAGGTTCAAGACTGTTTTTGTACCCCACATATTTGTTTCTGGCGGTGTTGTGAACAATTAGACTCAGAATCACTTATCGATTATTATAAGAGCATTTCTGTACTAAAATTCTGTTAATTTTTAAAGATCAAAATTTGTCGTTAAGTACTGACACCAAAGCAGTCCCGTGATAGGTCTTTGGTGATAGAGACCGGTTCTAGTTCTAACACTTTATATGAATAAGACCTATCACTTTTACATTGGGTTGTCAGTGGAGGAGGTCAATTGACACCATTTGGCCAGTCACAGATCTATTCTCAGTGATCGTTTTTAGTGTCAGTTGCTAAAATTTAGTATTATTTCAATAAAAAATCTTAGAATTAAATTCAAGAACCAAAGTTTAGAAAGTACCAAAAATGTTTCACAGCACCGTTGAAGACTGTACTGTAATTCATTATTTTTCTACCTTTTTGTTCTTCATTAACTCGTTAAGGGATTGGTTCAACTTTCACTGGTCATGTTCCTTTCTTTTTGTACTTGTTCTATTTTCACAAATCCAAGGACCGGTCTGTTGGACCAATTGACACAAATTTCCCGCAGAGTAGCACAAGAAAAAAAGTTTTTGGTAAATAATAACGAACAGATTAAAAATATATAGTAAATAAAACAATTTTTAATGCAAAAAAAGTAAGAAAATATCGTCGACGAAGCCCGACAATCAGCTGGTAGCGAGCTAGTCTATCAGCGCCGGGGTTACGGGTTCGATTCCCGCCTGAGACTCTGGTTTATTTTCTGCAGAAAAGCATAAAGCTTCGCGGGATAAGCTTAGGAAATTAAAAAAAAAAAAAAATGGTAATTCAGATTTTATTTTTATACACTAGAACTAGTAACAAACTGGTTCTTAAGTACCCAATGTGGTCCAAGTGTACTAGTGCACCAATAGTACTAGTGATTTTCCAAGCACACTAAATGATAATTTAAGCAATAAGATGGTATTGAAAAGTTTACAGTTGAGAACTAGTACTGAGTATTTGTGTACTAGTTTAGTACTGGTTAGGTACTAGTTCAATCTCCGGCAGGGTTTTTATAAACTTTATAAGTCATCACATTTTCAATGATTATTTTATAAAAATATTCGACATAATTTTATTGTACTCACACCACAATAGTGTGTTATATTAAAAAATATTAGGCCTAGATCTACCTTTAAGTATACCGATGACAGTCGGAATCGATCTTACGATGTCCGTTTGCCTGTCTGGATGTCCATGTAAACTTTGTGCGCAAGGCACAGGTCGCAAGTTCTCCAGATATATATTAAAAAAAAAAACAACAGCAAGAGATTTATGGGCAGTCTTGATTTTTTGCTCATTTCTCAGACATTTGTAGACCCATTAGGCTGAATTTTAATAGAAAAATTAAAAGGAGCATTAACCAGCAAAAACTGATGCTTCCTCGGAAGCAGTAATGTAAGGGAGAATTCGGAGTAAAGCGCTGATTTTTGTTTGGAATTCGTCGCATAGAAGCTCTGCAGTAGAGATCTGGAGAACGCTTATTTGGCGCTTTAAAACTGACATGATTTACATGTATAAAGTAAGTGAAAAAAATTAAGCATTGAAGAAACTGTTATTTCAGCGCTTAAACATATTTTTTATAAATCTTAAATATTTTTTTGGAATAAAAGGTTTATAGTTTAATAATAATTATGTATGATTTTTGTAAAATTAAGTTAAAATTTTTTAATTTTTATCAAAAGAATAATTGATAAATAAAGCAGTAGAGAATGTTACCTTAAAAACAACAGCAATTCTCTTCTAGTGTTTAGCACCGCATTTAAGAATTGTAGGATTGTATGCCTTGTCTTAGAGCAGTAGAGTAAGGCAGTAATTTTTAGAGGCAAAAAAGGAAGTAGTTGGGATGCAGTTAACGTGCTTATTGCTTCCAAATCTTAAAAAAATTTGCTGTGATGTGAAATAAATATATACCAATAAAGCCCCCCATCATTTATGTCGTCTTTGGAAACCCCATTACTACAGACAGATAGACGAACATCCCCAATAAAAAATTTTATCATTTTGCGAAGCACTATTGGTACATTTAAAAAAATAAGCGCACAATTATGCGCTACGCAATAAGACATACATAAATGCAGTAAAGTAAGTGAAAGAACTCTCAACAACTTTTATAAAGAAAAATAACATTTCAAGTGCTACGGCATTCCCTTACTACGAAGCAGGTCTGTAAGGGACAATACTAAAAAATAACTGTATCAAAACATTCAGTGTGTAAGGCCGATCGTTACATACAACAATTTTTATATGCGCTGAAAAATGCGCTTTATGTATCAAAAATATATTGCTTTAAAGTGGGAACTCGCCATATAAAATTCATGTCTTCCGTCAGCGCAATGGTAAGTTAAACGTTTATGTTTCTCCCTTACAAATCTGCTTCGTTGGCAGCTCCATTTTTTAATGGGTCGTTAAATAAACGTCGCTCCTCACAAGGAAGCAGAATAAATTTACTTTATCCTAATATAAGATCAATATTGTAGAAATTACAAACGGAATGACAAACTCATAAGCACCCTCCTTCATTTCCAACTGTAGGGGAGGGTATATAATTTATTATAATACAGGCGTGTTCTGGAATTTAAAAGTGGTTTTTAATACACTTCTAATCTAATTTTTATAATTTTTGTTATACAATTCTGCTAAATAGAGAAATATTTCTATAAAATTTGCTATAAAATTTTTTTATCATGGAATTCTTATTAAAAACCGACGTTTAAAATTCTAGCATTTTTGATTTCCGGAACAGCCCTGATAGTTTGTATTAATATTTTTAACTATTTTTAGTTTTTTTGTTGGCTGAATTCTTTGGCATAATGCCTGTTTATGGCATTACCATGGCTCATCCACGTTATTTTAGCTTCTCCTGGTCGCATGTTCGTACCTGGTACTGCTTGATTTTCATTTTTGTAATGATCTTTGATACTTCGCTAACCATGAATAAGGTATTGAATGGTTCTATCAGTTTTAATAATATCGGTAAGTATTATGGTATTCTTTTAAAACAGAGGTGGGCTTGATTTGCTTAGTTGTTCCAGCAGAAGTTTGAAGACCAATCACGCGTGCATATCACCGCTTATCGTAATCAGCACTCTCAATTAAACTAAAAACAATGGGCAGAAGTCAGGAAAAATTTGGTTGTGATTATATTCAACATTTTTTAATTTTCGAATTTATTCTATGAGCTAAATTTCAGTTATGTATTTTATCAAGCTTTTTTGTAAAAGTCATATTCCTTAAATTTTTCAGAAATGACTTTATACACTATCAGACTATTATATTGCATTTTCTTGTTACATTTTACCTTAGCTTTCCGTTGGAAAGCAATGAGGTATATTGTATGTACAGAAAAATTTACAATTATTAGACACCAGCAGAATGTAATGCATTTTCTGGCCCGCTACGGCCTTCGTCAGCATTCTTTGTGTCACACTGGATAGTGATACTTTATAAATTGAATGTATTTAACTCAACTATTTTAACAAATTTTTTTCCCAAACATTTTTATAAATTGAAGAAAATTTGGCTAAACGTGATGAAAAATGCCTAATTCTAAACCATTTAATTAATGCTGGAAGAATCTACTACATTTTAATTGAAACGGTTTTTTTCTTTTAAGTTGTCAATCAACGTTTCAAAGCCAAACACTACCTTTTTTATATTAATTTTAATCTTTTGTGTTAAATTGGTTTACAAACAGTATAATTCTTTTAAATTTTTTTTCTTAACCTCGTTTTTTTATTGTAAGTCTGCTTTTACACACATCAATTATTCTTAAAGCAAGTCTGAGTTTTTTGAACAGAGTGGAAAAAAGAATGGAGGGAGGGAAACTAATTTATTAGAAAGTTACTTCAATTCTCTTTTGCTTTTTTATTTTCACAAACAGAGACTGTCTGAATGTTTGAAAAAATAATATAAAAGGCTTGTGCTAAAAGAAAAAAAAATTGCTGTGTGTAAAAGCAGACTTAGCTTGTTTTTGTCAGAATTCAAAATACTTGCTTCAAGCAAAATTGCTGGTTGTAAAAGCAGACTTAGCTTTTTTTTGGCATAATTTTGCAGATGCATTCTCGAACAGAGTTGTATTTTAAAAGAAAACTGTTAAATATTAAATCAAACTTTGTTCAAAAAATACAACTCTGACAGAATTGAGTAGCTACTTTTGAGCATTGAGTACCCAAAAATAATTACAAAGACTCGATACTCAGTACCCACTACTCAATACATTTCCAGCGCTACACTAAATGGCTAAATTTGAACACTGTTTAGAACCGAAAATTTAACTCAATATCAGATCATTTTATAATTTAAAAACAAAGTTGTTATTAAGATAATAACATTTGAATTTTTTTTAAACTTAACGGTAAACGACTTCAATAAACTACAATCAGTGACTGTGATTTTTTCCTGAGTGAAGAAGCACAATAGAACTAAACAATACTGGTCTAATACTAAACTGGAACTTAACTAGAGCTAAACTTAAACTAATCTAGCACTACAAATATTATTCATTTGCACATTTTCTCGCTTTATTTCATACGAAGCAATATTATTTAAGTTTGTTTTTATAAAATTTTACTTAAGCCATTTTAACATAAAATATAAAAAAGTATTAGACATATTTGCAAATGTTATTATACATTCCAGTGTAATAACTCTTAAAATCTCCTAATGCCCATTATAATATTCCTTCTAACATCCATTGTCTACATTCATTCCATCCTTTTCATATTTAACCACTCTTAATATTCATTCTTCTCGCAACTAACTCAGATTTCTATTATTGTTTGCAGAGCCCATGATATTTCGTATTTCCATCATAGCGTTCATTATGTGTTCTTTACGTTTGGCTCGCAAGTGGCCAGCTTTAATGGTCTATTGGTATGAGATTGAACAGAAGCTTCCGCCTTATACATCGCAATTAGAAAAATGTCGTATGGCGTTTACAATACGAATGGTGACATTTGTGGGAATGATGTTGTCATTGAGTAAGTTTAAAATATGTAATGCGCACATATTTAGTATACTTATACTCCTGCTGAGACAAATGATATAAAATTTACGGCCAATTTCACCAAGTTCAGTCAGTTATAATTAACTAACAGTTATAACTGTCAAAAAAATTCGCATTAAATTTTGAGAGATAAAGACAACTTTTATTTTTCATGTTCTACTTGTTTTATTTTTTATTAAAATGGTTAACTAAAAAAATTTTTAGGATTTTTACTTTAAAAATCGTTCCGCTAGATTTTTTTTTTGAAAAGTTCGTCGATACGACGAAGATTAACCTTAATGAAGGGTAACTTTTCAGGGTTAAGGAAATAGTAAAAATTTAATATGTTGAATATTTTTTTTTTTTTTTTCAATAAATGATATGTTTAATTTTAATTAAAAAACAATTTCAAACAATGTGTTGATTGATTTTGACAATTTTCAACAACAATTTCACAAGTTTAAATTATTTTATTTTAAACGAAATAATTTTTTGTTATTTGATTATTATTTTAATTCAAAATTTATTTCAAAACTACTAAAATATTAATTAAATCAAAATTATATTTTTTATTTTCGTTCAACAAAAAAAACAATTGATTCAATTATTGCATTAATTAAGTTTAAATACTTTTTAAATAATTTTTTTAATTGATAAAAAACTACTAATTATTTATTCGTGCTTAATTCCCAATTTTTATAATTTGATAAAACCACTGAGATTTATTGTTGATGGATGTTTGATGGAAAGATATTAAACCAAATAAAACTGTTAAGCGTATATGAATTACAGCAGCAGTTCCATTTGCACAATTGTGCAAATTAATTCACATGTACGCTTACGCTCTTTTATTTTGCGAGCGTAAAATATAGTTGTTTACTGAGAAACACTCTCATTCAGCGGGAAATATCGCAAATATTGCAAGGCCTGTTTTGAGGCCTCTAAATATATTTATGTATATAAATAAATATACAATAACTGTATGTAGGTACATCTTTTTTTTTGTTTTATTATCTTTTTTATTTTATTTATTATCTATGTTTTTGTTTTGTTTTATTTATGTTTTTGACATTGTACAATGATTTTAAAACATTGCACAATTGTGCAATTGTGGTTATTTTTTAGGATAGAAATTTAAAATTTTATAAAAATATATATGTAAAGTGAATCCTAATCAACAAAAATTTCAAATTTTCAAAATAATTGTTTTGCATTTAAGCTAACGATATGTGTTTTGTTCGTGAAAAAAATACAGTTGAATGATTATGAGTTCATTTTAGACCTTGCGTTTCTGGCGGATACAAGCAGTATTTTAAATGAGCTAAATTTGGAACTACAAGGAAAGGGAAACAATTTAAGTGACATATATACGATTGTTTTTAATTTTAAAACCAAATTATTTTTATTAACAAATGAAATAAAGAATGAAGATTTTTCCAACTTTCCTAAAACTTTGCTTATTTATGACAAGGAGAAATATTGGAAAAAAATCTGAGTATTTGGCAATTTTTGAAAACCTTTTTACAACTTTCAAGATCGTTTTCAAGATTTTGAGGATATAAAACCACTACTAAACATATTCCAAAATCCCTTTAAGTGCGACATTGCGAGTTATGAATTCAGCATCCAGTCGGAACTATTCATACTTAGGAGCGAAATTAATCCTCCAGACAGGGAAAATATTATTGAGTTCTGGAAAAATTTAGACGGGGCGCTATATCCTATATTAAAAAAAATTCCTTCAAATGTTTGTCGCTTTTCTCCTCAACATATCTTTGCCAACAAATATTTTCCGATTTGAAATACATTTGCTCAAAACAACGCAATAAATTAACATCCGCAAACCTAAAAAATGTTTTGTTGTTACGAAACTGCAATATAAATTTAGAAGATATTATTGGTAAATAAAAGTATTTATTATAGGCTAGTAAAATCTTCTCTTTTTATAATGGTGGTAAATACTTACAGAATAATTTTGAACTTAATATTTGCATTAGTATGAGCAAATGAATTTTCATTGTTAGAATTCGCAAAGGTATGTTGAGTAAAAAACGAAAAATATTGGAAAGAATTGTATTAGGTTGTAAAAAGACTTCAAATATTGTGAACTGCGCAATTTTTCCAAAAAATAAGCAAAGTTTCTGAGGTTCCAAATTAAATTTATTTAAATAATAACTGATTGTGTCTGTCCATAACTCAACATTTTTCGATAATTGTATTATTATTTATTGCTTTTAAGTCTTCATAGCAATAAATGTAAGTTAACTTTAAATGGTCTGATGAAAAATGAATGGAAAGCATGAACTATATTTCCTCGCATAATGCTGGCCCTTTCATGAAAATGTTTTGTAAGTTTTAATACATTACCTGATTCCCAACAATTTAATCGAACATGGATGACCCTTAGAAAAGGTCTGTAATAAGGCCTCGCAATAGGCCTTGCAACCGCATATTTCGCCCGCTGGGCATGTAAGAGATAAGAGCCCAGCAAATAAAATTGGACCACCTGACCCATTTTGATAAAATGGACTACTCCATGGACTGGTTCGATGTAATGCAAGCATGTACCATGTCATTGTTAAAAAGTGTTTGTAGTGAGACGACATGTCTTCGTTTTTTAACGACGTGCTTTCGTTTTTAAACGACTTCAAAACTAATCCTCTTGAGTATACCATGGAGTAGTTTTAAAACTACTCCTTAGTGGTCCAAAGGTGGGTTATATACCATGGAGTAGTTTTAAAACTACTCCTTAGTGGTCCAAAGGTGGGTTATATGATCCTCTCCTAGGACATCGTAATGTTAAATAGACCAGGTTTTTTCCATACGTTTGGGTTACTTTTGGACTAGTCCTGGTCCTTTGTGGACTACTCTTTACACGCGTGTTTGGACTGGTCCTATTATTTGCAGGGAGTAATCTCACCAACACAATCATAATTGACATCACTGGTTTAAACAAAATCATCAACAATAAACAGTGAGTTCATCTCTCCTTACATTCCCCACTACAATTGATTGGAATTCTTCCAACATGAATTGTATGTAGTTGTAAGTAGGTTAAGAAAAAACAAAATAAAAACAAAAACAACTCGCTTTACTGTTTTCACAAACAAAATATAAAGCGGGCTGCCAGTCAGTTTTTTTAGGCCGTGCACTTACCAGTTTATTATCAAAATTATTTTCGTGGGAATACAAAATTTAATTTTAAATGATTTTGTTATTCGTGCTTAATTTGCCAATTATTATTTTTGATAAAAACACTGAAATAAATTGTTGATGGGATAAGCACGAATAACAAAATCATTTAAAATTATTTCAATTGATAAGATCTCCTTATAAAATAACCTAAACATATAAAATAGAGTCCTGTTTTAATTTTTTTAAATTTTTAACACTTCTCAGTGTTTCGGATAATTCTGTTATCAAATTGTTTGTGTTACTATCGAGAGCAGTGTTGCCAAAAGTAGGGGAAAATCCTACATGTAGGGTTTTTTTGTTATTAAAATAGCAGCGTAGGGAAAATCGGACAGATTTTTTACATTCGCCAAAATGTAGGTATTTTTTCCTCATATAGCATTGTATACGAAATGACAAAATGGACAAAAAATAGATGAGTACAAATTTCCACTTTTGCCTTAACAATTTAAATTAAGCCTCAATGATCTTTTGAATGAGGGTAGATCAATCTCTTAAAATTAATTTTCTGAAATTGTGAAACTAATTTGTTTTTAAACATGAAATAAAAGCAAAAACTATAATGACGAGGTTGTTTTTCCAAATTTATCAAAACGGGTTCGGATTTTGTTTGCTTTACCCAATGCAAATTGCGATGCAGAGAAACCACCAAAAAGAGAAACAAATTGAGCCAAACCACTTGAAGTTTAATTTGTATTAGAAGAATGGAAGAGGCTGCATTAATTTCGAATATACTAATGGGCACTTTTAAAAATTCAGTTCAAAAGAAATACATATATTCGGCCATGTCATAGAAATCGAACTCACGTGAAATGTGAATTCAAATTTTGTTCGATTTCATTTTCACGTGACTTTGATTTCGACATGGCCGATCAAATAACCTGTTGCTTTCGTACCTGATTAAAAAAAAATTTTAAAAAATTAAATATAAAAATTACCTGCCGTAATTGAAAATTTTTCTTAAAAAACATTTGTCAAACTTAATAAATATTTATGGATATATTTTTTAAACCATCTTTTTTCATTGAATTTTATTAAAAGTACATACATTTTTTTAGTTTTATTACTTATATTTGTTGTAAGAGCTTTACTAAACATATGCAAATGAAATTAGTTTCTTATAACTATTGTTTTTCTAAGATTAAAATGACTAAAATACGTACGGATTTTTCTAGGGAAAATGTTTGCAACGTGTAGGGAAAATCGGATGGTTTTCAAAAAAACTTTTGGCAACTCTGATCGAGAGTTTCTTCTGTTGCCAGGTCATCGTCTGACTCATCCTGGCAAAGCTCTGCACCGAACCACCTTCAAAGTTTATTTCCGAACTCCTTATTTTCTGTTTTTGTACTGTATTTTAATAATGTATTGATTGCTAGAAGGAAATATTTTGTACACAAAAATATTTTCTTTACACATACATACCTTTTGTATATGAGACGAAACAAATAATTAAAAACAAACAAAAATTTGTTATAATACTACTACCGTGAATACCCTATAGTTAAGCGCAATTTTTTAATTTTCTGCTCTGGTTTAGGTCTAGTTCTGTTAAAATTTTGTTTTAGTTCAATATTAGTTATTTTCTAATTTCGTTATAGTTTTCTCTAGTTCTAGTCCCGTTCTATTCTAATTCAATGCTAGTTCTTTTCATATTCTGTTCTGATTTATGTCTAGTTTTGTGAGAATTTTGTTTTAGTTCCGTTTTAGTTATTTTCCAGTTCCGGTCTAGTTTTTTCCTAATACCGTTCTAGTTCTGCTGTAGTTTTCTTCTAGCTTTTATTTTTAGTATTATTTTAGGGTTTTCTAATTTTTTTCTTGACTGTTCTAGTGTTCTTGTTCTAGTTCAAGGTCAAGTTCAATTTCAAGTTCTAGTTCTGGTTCTAGTTCTGTTCTAGTTCTAGTTATTCTTCTAGTTCTAGTTCGGCTTTAGTTCTGTTTTAGTTTTGCTTTAGTTCTGTTCTAGTTTTGGTTTACTTCTTTTATTGCTCTGTTCTACACAGAAAAAATTTTCAATATTTTTCACTAATTAAAGCATTAATCAAAAAAAAAATCAGTTTTAATTAAAAATTTAATCAAGTGAATTAAACGTTTAATCAAGTGAATTAAACGGTTAATCAAGTAAATTAAACGTTTTATTGAATCTATTAATTTGTTTACTGGTGCAAATTTAATTAAGTTTTTAATTATTATCACAAATTTTTTAATTGAAACCTATTTTTATTTTTTTCTGTGTAGATCTGTTCTTTTGCTTGAGTTCCATTTTATTCATTTTCCAGTTCCGGTCTAGTTTTTTTTTCTAATAATGTTCAAGTTATGTTGTCGTTTTGTTCTAACTTTTTCAGTATTATTTTAGTTCTGTTCTCGCTTTATTCTAGTTCTGCTCTTCTGCTCTGTTCTAGTTCTGTTAAATTTTTGTTCAAGTTCTGTTTGAACTGCGTCTTTGTCAGTTGAATTTAGTTAAAGTTCTTTTTTAGTTCTGTAACAGCTCTGTAATATATATGTAGTTCAGTTCTAGTTTTGGCTAAGTTTTTCACTGTTTCTCTATTAGTTCTGTTCTAATCATATTTTTTCATGTGCTTCTAGCTGAAAACCTACTCAGTTGCATATCCATCATTCACTATTCCAATTTTTGCCCAATAACCAATGATCCCATAGAGAACTTCTTTCGTTTGTCCAATGAACATATTTTCTATGTCTTTTCCTTTTCCTATTGGTGGGGATGGTATGGTAAGATTTTGAATTTTGTATCAACCTTCGGCTGGAATTATATGGATTTCTTTGTTATCATCATAAGTATTGGACTGGCGGCTAAATTTAAACAACTGAATGAAAATTTAATGCAATTTAAAAATAAGGTACTTAACTTTAGTATCTTGGGAACTATTAATTTAATCTTTCTTTTTCTTAATAAAAAAAAAAATCTAGCAAATGTCACCAGCCTTTTGGTCCGAGCGTAGAATTATGTATCGAAACATGTGCAGATTGTGCGAGGAAATCGATAATGCCATTTCAATGATAACAATGATCTCCTTCTCCAACAACTTGTATTTCATATGTGTACAACTGCTGCGTAGTCTCAAGTGAGTAAAATGCTTTACTTTAATAAGATTTCTTCGTCATGTCTAAACTTAACATGTCCTTTGTTTTTGTTAAATAGCAAAATGCCTTCAATTGCACATGCCGCCTACTTCTATTTTTCTCTATTCTTCCTGTTGGGTCGCACATTGGCTGTGTCGTTGTATTCTGCAGCTGTTCATGATGAATCCCGTAAGCCTTTGCGTATTTTGAGATGTGTTCCCAAAGAATCATGGTGTTTAGAGGTGAAACGTTTTGCAGAAGAAACTAGCAACGATTTAGTTGCTTTGAGTGGCATGAAGTTTTTTCATTTAACACGAAAGTTGGTACTCAGTGTAAGTTTCTTTTTATGCACAGATTTGCACAACAATAAAATGAAGTTTTATTGGATTTATTCGATTTCTTTTTCTCATACTCGTTTGCATTTTCATGCACAACATACCAGAGATTTTGAGCATCATCAATACAACTTCATTAAATCTTTTACATGTTTTCAATTATTGAAAATCTTGCACAATTGATCTAAAATTTTAGTAGTAGGGTAAAGGAAGATTTTCGAAAATGGAGAATGTATGTATGTGTAATGCATTGAATCAGAACCCAGTTTTGAAAAATTTCTTTTAATTCTTTGAAAAGTGTACCATCTTAATACATTTCAATCCCTCTCTCAATCATTGTTAATAAACTAAGATGTTTGTGTAAATTTAGAGCAACTAGAAAAAAGGAATCTCCTTTATCAAATCTAAACATTCTTTTGTATGGAATTCCCTGCTTATCACTAGCACTCTAACATCTAACATTGTCATCTCCATCAAGAACATCATCCTTATCAACAACATTCTTAAGAATTGAAAAGAAAAACCATTTACGATTTTGTTGTTTAGTTCTTTATTGAAAATCAAATGAAATTTACCAATCGATTTAATTAATGTTTTTCTTTTTTATTTTCTTTCCATTGTTCTTTTCCATTGCCAATTGTTAAGGTGGCCGGCACGATTGTCACCTACGAATTAGTTTTAATACAATTTCATGAGGATACCAATTTGTGGGATTGTGAAAATGATCGAAATCACCAGTTGAAGTTATTGGAAGAGCAAGGGCAAATTTCAAGTTTAAATGTAATTTAGTTTTATTTTATATTGCTTAAAATAAATTGTGATGAATAACAATTGTGGTGTTTATTATTTTTGGGAAAAACGGATAAAATGTGGTTGGAGTTAACCAAATTCTAAGAGCAACATACAATGGTTGGTGTTTAACAGTGTTAATCTTTGCTTGATGTGATATTATGCTTAAATATGACCATAATAAGGTCGAACTTAGTGCCATAATTTGTTCGAAATTAACCATAATTTGATCCTATTTTTTTGTTTATTGTACAACGTACGTGAATTTAATGAATTTAAATCACAAATTAAAAGTAAAGCAATGTAAGAATTTTAAGCAAACCGTCCAACGAACAAAGCGACTATAATTTTGTTTCTTTCGAACATATTATTTTTGAAATTAAATATACACAGAATACCAATGGTATTCAAGCGATAACGAAGTGTTGTCAATAGTTCGCCAACATCTCATATCAAGTTTTTACCAAAACTTTGTCAAATTTCAACCAAGGATGTGAAAAATACCATTGTTGTCAAAAACAATACGCCCGTATGTCATTATTAATAGCATATGCACATGTTTATGTTGTCAAACTAACAACTTTTGAATTTAAGTAAATAATGTATCTTTGTTAATTTTATAAAGCTGAAAATAAGAATGGAGCCTCCCAACGGACATAGACTATAAAAGGTTACACTAAAGTGCTTAGGATAGGGTCCAGAGGCGCTAAACTTCCTAATATATTCCCAATCATATCTCCAAAACTAAAAGATACAGAAAAAGTAAGAGTGCTTATTCGGCTGTGCCGAATAATATTTATGTGACCTTCTTCGAGAAAAGGGAGCTTGTGTTTCAAAAAACGGGGTTGGACTTAAAAGTGGATTCTGCTACCTAAAAGTGTGTAGAATAAGATGAAATGAGTTTTTCTAAAAACTTAATTTTCACACTGTAGATCTCTTTTCCCGGAGAAGGTCACATATACCCTTCACCAGCTTGCGAGCAGAATACAGAGCAACTAGACAAAAACTAAATAATTTATACATATACATATGTACATATTAACACTACTTAAAACTTCATTTTAAATTAAATTAAAAAGCGAAAACTATTAAATATTTTTTTAAAATCGGCTTTAGAACATACAAATAAAAAAGTAAATTTTCTTTTAGAAAAACCAAGATTCGAACCAGGGGACTCAAAGTTTCTAACCTTAATAAACCCCCTAAACAACCTCAACCATCAATGAACGTTGTTTGTATAGCATTAAAATTAAATATGGCCCGTTTTACGGTTCTCAACTCAGTTGAGTTTTAATTTTTTTTTTGATGTTTTTGTTCACCGCAGTATAGCAAAGTTGTAAACCATAATACAAAAATTGCAAATCAACTGATTTGAGTTGTGAACCGTTATAGGGGCCTATATTCACCATAATGGTTTGCACCATGTATGTTTAATTAAAAAAAAGTCGTGGTTTTTTACTCATATCTCCTTCATTTTTAAACCGACCTGGCCATACTTCAATAGCAACCTTAAAAGCTGTATATATGACATTAATGTATGGCAACATAGTCCCCATCATTTCTCGGGTCTTCGGAAAACCCATTTTAAAATACACACGGACAGACGGACAAACGGACAACCGGATTTGAACTTCTCTTCTCATATAGAACCAGAATTTACATATATACTTTATAGGGTGTAGTATCAATATTGTCGAACTTACAAACGGTATGACAAAGTTACTAATATATACCCTCTTACCTTCGGCGAAGGGTATAAAGAGATGTAATACCTATCGTTATTATTTAGAAAATGAGCGGAAAGGTGTCTGGTACTTTTTTGAAATTCGGCCCTTTCAGGAAGTAAACGGGTAAAACCTGAATTTTTTTACTTTTTGTCATCCTATCGTTTAAACCAATAAACGTTAAAATAAACATTTTATCACATTCGAAACTTATCTAAGAAATTTAAATACGAATTTGGTACTTTTCAGAAATTCGAACGTTTAAGGGGTGAAATTCGTAACTACTGTTGGTACTTTTTCTTTTTCCAAATTATTGTTCTCCATTCTTTGGCATATACGTATTAAATGGGCCCCGCAACAATATGAAAATTGTACAATGGGGAGACAAAAGTACCCAAAAGGGGAAATATGGCAATAAGATTTATATACCGACGTGTTTAAGAAGAAATTTACCATTTACTTGAGTTATAAAGCTTGGAGTCGGGGAGATCTATGGTTCCCGAAAGTGGGTATTTAAAAAAAAAATTTAATTTTGGTCATAACTTTTTTGTATTTGAACCGATTTATACGAGTTTTTTATAAAATTAGAACAATTTTATACGATATTTTCGTATATAAGTCATATACATAGGACGTATTGCAGCCCTAAAATTTAGGTTTTTACAAAAATGTTGATGTTTTTTAGCCCATTTTTCAAATCGATATATCTCGATTACTAGACATGACCCAGCGAAACGCCGGGACACGTATAACTTCTTTTTTACCGATATAACTTTCCCCGGTAGCTTGAACCCTTCCCGATCACTGACGCCTACCATTTGTCGCACAGTGTTATATATGAAAATTTTGTTTATTAAACGTTGTTAAATTTAACATTTATTTATGAATACGGGGTTACATTTCAAGCGTTTTTACAATTGAGAATTATTTAAGACATAAAACCATAATAATAATTAAAAATTTTATATAAAATGAATTGTTTTGTTTATTTTTCTTTTTTTAAAATAAAAAATAAATATAAATATTAACTTTTCATATTATTCGAATGTGAATATGAAAATTGATATAAAAAATGTTACTCACCATGAGAAAAAAATTCCTAGATTCTATATACATATATTAACTTTTGTTTATAAAAAAAGGTGGTAATGAATTGTTCTGTTAATTGTTCTTTTTTTAAAATTCAAAAATAAAAAAAATTTAGTTAATTAAAATAAAAAAAAAAGTTGCTAATGAATTGTTTTGTTAAGTTTTCTTTTTTAAAAGTTGCATATTAAAGAAACACATTGATCCCGAAATCCCGGAAATTTGTTAAAATCGATTCCGTTTGGCATCCCTAGTGTAGACCTGTGGTAGGCACACATATACTATCACATTTAAGCATGTGTGGGAAGCAGCAGAAAACGAATGACGCTCATCAACAGGGCTGTAAGACTTGGGGATTCATCCCCAGAGTTGGAAATTTCATGCAAGAAAAAAAGACAAAGAAAGTCATTTGGGGATTGGGGATTTTTTTGGGGATTAAATAAAAATAATCGGTGATTTTTTGAGGATTTTGAATATTTTAAATATATTTTCCCTTCTTTTATTATCTACGCTTATTTTTCTTATATTTTTCGTATACATATATCAAAAGAAGAAGCCGAGCTTTTATCTTACTCTTATCAACAACTTATACGGTGTAAAAAGTCCTAATTAGAATTAATATTTTTGTTAAGTGTGTAAAAGGTGCTTAATAAACTTATGTTATTATCTTGAGTGAGTGTTTAACAAAAGAAAAATTTAATAAAAAAACCGTTGAAAACACATTCAATTTTTAATTTTTTAAGACAATTTTCAAGTAAATTTGTCTTGTCTTCCTCAAGAATAAGTAAATGTGAAAGACAATATAATAATGTTCTGGAAATATAACCGATTGAACAAGCTCCAAATTCTTATAAATTTACTCCTTCGTCTTCAAAAACATCACATTATTCTGCTTGTAATTCCTCGCTGGAATGGCATACAAAAGAAAGCACGGCGAAACCAGTTGCTACAAACAAAATGAAATTATTTTTTTTACTAAAAATTTTTATGTGAGGATTTTTGGGGATTTCTTATTAAAATTTTTCGTCTTTTTTATTTAGAAAAATTTTCAATTTGGTCAGAAAAAAAATCTATAAAAAATATTAACTTTTTAAGGTTATTTTTTTGAAATTTGGGGATTTTTTTAATCTTTTGGGGACAAGGGAAAAAAGTACCTGGCAGCCCTGTTCATCAACAAGAAATGACAACAAAGCAACGCCGAACGTACATTGTCCCAGACCACACAAAGAAGTTTATAGCAAAGACTATAGATTTATAAATCTATAGTCTTTGTTTATAGTGTACATGTGTCGACGTCACACAAGCAGAATTTTTATTCCTATGCACGCGTCCATAGGATTCGCAAAAGTGCCATTCACTGATGTAGACGAACACAGCCCTTAGTACTGTTCGTAACTATTTTCAAGGAAGAGCCGAACATTATAAAGTGTTAAAAAACAGAACAATAGAAGTGGTACTGTATACAGCCATTAAAGCTCAGCTAGCCAGCAGTAAGAGTAACGTTGCAAATCAGCTTCTTCCTTTTGCTGTATGTAAAGCAATTAGAACGATAAAATTTAGTAGTAAGATGCAGTAAGAAATAGATTGGTCTTTTTTACGGTAAGGTAAAGTTACTGTTACTCCCGGCTCACTTTATATTTTAATGTTACTTTTTTCATTGAACAAGATTTGAACAAACAAAAAATTTGTACAACCGAACTGAGTCTCTTAAGACTATCTTAGATGATCAAAAACTGTAAAATCAGCTAAACAAGACTCAAAAATGATTCCCAAAAATGTTTAGAAAGTGACTTGTTAAAAAACAAAATGCACAGAGTGTGCGCAATCATAAATTGATCATGCAGATGATCGAAATGTGACTATTTTAAGCATTTGAGTCACTTTGAGCGCAGCCTAACGATGTTAAAAATGTTTATTTTGTAATTGCTACTGTTTATAAGAATTTAAGGCAAGTGAGTTTTGTAAATTTATGATTATTTATGCCAGTAAAATCGTCCTGTAAGGAATAAATATAATATAAAATTGAATTTGATTTCTGAGTGATTTTGTATAAAAATTTTTACTAAAAATAGTAATGTCCAAAGTACTAGCACAAACTGTTTTGAAAATGAATCTCTTTTGATTAGAAAGGCGAGCCAAAGAAAAAGTCTTTCAGATGAGTCTCAGTTGACTGAAAAATTACTTGAAAAATTTTCTAAATTGATTGCAAGTACAAGCAGCAAATATCTCGAAAATGAGTCGTAATTGATCAGAAACGCAAGTCATAAGACTCATGCAGAAGAGTCGCGGGTGGGGAACAATTTTCTCCCGAATGAACAGTCATTTTCGACTTAAAAACCAGCGCATAACTGATTATTTTAATCCCGCAGAGGAGTCAAAAAAGACTCGAACATAATCAACAATTTCAAAAATGCTGACGGGTAAATAGCTTAAATGTGTATTGCGTATGTGTTTTGTGTGTGTAAAACTTTTTTGATGGCTTTTTGTTCTTTTTTTCGTATATGTAGTTAGTTTTCGTAATACAATTTTGGTTTATTTTTGACTAGCCAAATGGGCGCTAGGCACAACTGAAACGAACGAACACTAAGTGATGGTTAACACACGTCATATTTGACTCGTCAAGTCTTGGGTTTTTAGGAGAAAGGGGAAGAGAAATGGCATTCTCTTTTCCCTTCTCTGTTAAAAGCTCAAGACTTGACGAGTTAAACTTGACTTGTGTGAACTGACACTAACCGAAAACAATGAAGTTTGTGGTCAGCGTTGCCGTTGTGGTTTCTTTTAACCAAAATTTGTTGCTTTTACTTCCAATGTGTACTTGTGTAATTGTTTCCATTTTGGTTACTTTTTTCAACGAAAACATTTCGTTAAAAAACGAAGACATGTCGTCTTACTACAAATAATTTTTAAAATGGCATGGTCCATGCTTGCATTACATCGGACCAGTCCATGGAGTAGTCCATTTAATCAAAATGGATCAGGTGGTCCAAAATTATTTGCGGGGGTATTTTTGCAACCAATACCATAAGTATATACTTTAAAGTGTATATGGCCATTACCTGATACATAGGTCGCAATGAAAACTTTTCTAGACAAACGATAAGGGCAAAGGCTCTTCCGATCCCATCCCTTTTAAAAGGATACTATTTCCACCGGGCAAAAAGCATCTACATATGTATATAAAAAAAAAGTTACCGTATAATTTAGTTGAATTGTTTACTTTTATACCATAATAACACGCCAGACTAAAAAGTTTTACTTGCAAGCGCTCTTTCTCTCAATTCAGTTGAGTTGTTATTAAGACAACTGGTTGTGATCAGTTGTAATATTTGTTATGTTTTTGCACACCTCATTATAGAAAAGTTGTAAACCATAATACAAAAATTAAGAAATTGCAACTCAACTGAGTTGAGTTGTAAACTGTAATAGGGGGAAAAAGTATTCGATCACGACTGACACAATTACCCCACAGAACTAGAACTGACCCAGTACTAAACTATAACTGATCTGAACTGCCACCTGTTTACTTCACCATGGTGCTGCGTTCATTTTTTTTAACCAAGCTCCATCTTACCCAGCTGGCATTTGGTTGATAATTTTTTGTAAAAATAACCCAAATGATTCTTTCCAGATCAGTTTTGAGGATTAAAAACTGATTTATCACTTCAGTGCCAAGTGAAAAAACTAAAAATAAAAACTTCCATGTTAGCCAAATAATAAGACGCTTGGCTAAAAAGAAGCCCAAAATTTACATAAATGGTAGTGTAAATTGTTTCTTGATTCATCGGTAGGGTACCATTTTCTCACAACAAGAGTATCACTTATGATTGAAAAATTAGCTCATATACGGGTATTTTGCTCTTGAAGCTGATTCCTAAATGATTAGACTATGATACAAAATGCTAGCTGGGTAGATGCCACCAAAGCCTTTTTCTCATCAATACCGTTCTAAAAACCCAAATTACAAATAATTTTTTTATTTGAGGGTATAAAAATAAAGATTGCCTGACAGTAAAAGTAAAACTTATCCGGGTTTTTTCATTCATGACAAAAATTTTTCCCTTAATTCAACGGGGTGGCCTTAGTAAAGCACAGCTTCATACAGATATTTTTTGTTGAAATACCGCATGCTTCTAAATTTCACATTAGCATTTGTACCTTCCAAATTTATGGATAAAAGAAGTTTTTACTGCATTTGTATTATGGACATATTAAAAAGAATATCTTTGTGGAATTCTAATTTTTTCACAACAGTTAAAATTTTTTTTTTGCTTTAGATGTCTCAGTTATTTATTTAATCAATCACTAGCATTTCCCGCAGCATTGTCCGCCCAGAATAAATTTTTTACTAATTAAAACTAAATTAACAAGGTTTCGTTTCAATGTGCTAAATTTCCATTTCATGGTATTGATAAACTGAAATTATCTTTAAAGCTTTGATATTGTAGCAAGTAAAACTGGGGCTTATAATTCTTATTCGCTTAACAGTTTTATTTGTATAAGTGTATGCCTAATGGTCGAAATCCGGCCACAAATTTTATTTAATATGAAGAAAATATTGTGGATCGATATGGCGACGGACCAACCTCCGGTTCATATGTTATGTTCCACGTGAGCGATTGACAAATAAAGAAAGATATCGTACTTAACTGGTTTGCCTGTGCCGATTTATATAGTCGAAATATTCGAAACCAGGTTTTTTTTATTATTTGATTACACTGTGCGACAAATGGTAGGGGTCAGTGATCGCGAAGGGTTCAACCATAGATCTCCCCGAGTCCATGCTTAATAACTCAAGTAAATGGTAAATTTCTTCTTAAACACGTCGAGTTTTTTATAAAATATGTTCTACTAAAAAATTTTTTTTGTATATAAGTCATATCCATAGGACGTATGGCAACCCTAAAATTTAGGTTTTTATAAAAATTTTGATGTTTTTTAGCCCATTTTTCAAATCGATATATCTCGATTCCTAGACGTGACCCAGCGAAACGCCGGGATACGTATAACTTCTTTATTTCCCGTTTGGCATCCCTAGTCTACACAAACACTAAAAAAAAATAGATATCGTTCCTGGGTGTGTGAGCCGAACGCTTAATAATGTTCTGTTTCTTTTCGAACACTGATTACACTTTTGTATTGTTCAACACAAACAATAATAAATATTTATTTTATTTTTTGTGCCAATTAATCATAATGTATATCCTGAATGTGTTGGTAATTTGTTTTTATCACACGAAATATACGAAAACAACAAAAAAAATTTTAAACTTAATGAACTGTTATATTAATTTGAACAATTTGTTTGCATTTTTTATGTCAATACAACAAAAGAATAAAAAAGCCAAACGAGCTGTACAACATCTAAATGACCATACCAAACAAACAACCAAACTCAGAAGGGCCTAACGTTTTTTTTTAATAAATTTTCTAAAAAAAATATAGTTCAAATAAACTCACCATAAATACATTTTTAAAGAGACGTGAATGTTGTATGTGATACGCTGCGAAAAGTTTTCGTTGAAAATTCGCATATACATTTCGCACTTGATCATAAAGAGGGTATTGAGTGAAAACATGTTAAACCATCCTGCCGGTCGGCATCATCACATACGATTTCAATGAAATTCAACAAAAATATCATATACTACAATCAAACAAATTTTGACCCTAAATTCTTTGGGGTTCAGAAATATGACGTCATAAAAGTTGTAAAAAATGTTACAAAAACAACAAAAGTCTCCTTTTAAAAGGGGATAGAACTCTTGAGCCATGCAAGATAATTTAGTTTTTTTGGTATCGTTTTAAATGTGAAAGTGCACCCTTTAAAACTGTATGCATATGGTGTTTTTTAAGAAAAGGTCAAAGGTCGTTTTTCGGGTCTTGGTTCAAAGGTCGTTATCTGAAAAAGTATATGTTTGAAAATTCTTAAAAAAATATATGTTAAGTATTAGACCCTCTTCTACATTTGCAGAAAATTTAAAGGTGGAGACTCGATTAGTGAATTTTATTGTATTTTATTGAAATCAGAGTTGATGATGCCGACAATTTTTTTTTTGTGATGGTTTGACGTGTTTTAACTCTATTAGTTTGTGCAAAACATTTTTAACTATGGAAACACCATAGTTTTTTTTAATCAAATTTCAATAGAAACTTAAAAAAACGGGAACTCCAAAAACGAACTAACTTCACATACCCTATTTTTTGTTTTGATAAGATTTTTAGAAGCCAAAACAAAAAAAATTGCAATTAGAGGGTTAATGTGTACAAGAATTTTTTTTACCACATTTTTTAACGTTCTGACAATCTCATGTGTTCGCATATTGGCCTCAATTAATTTTGGTCATATGTGCCATTTGATCACAACTCTCGCTGCTAAACTACAAAAAATTGCAGTCTTGCTCATTTTCAGCGTTGCCAGAATAAAGATTTTATCTTATTTTTAAGTTTGAAGAACATACATAACTTTTTTTAAAATTCTTTTAACAGTGAATTTGCGTCAGCTTGTTGTCTTTTGGACTTGCACACTTTCGTGCCCATTGTCTGGCATACACAAGACTGCATCATTATCTCTGGGCATACAAAATATTAAAAAAGTATCTTTGATAAGCGGTTGTTTATTTTGGAAATATTGATGAAAAAAAATTATTTGTAAAAGAAAAACGTTGTTTTATAAAGTTTTATGAACTTCTTTATTAACGTTTTTATTTATTAGAAATTAAATAGATTTAAAATGTATTTTTAGAAAAAAATTTATGGAAAATATAACTAAAAACACAATTTAAGCCTACAATCTAATTTTGTATAAGTAACACAGTTTTGTATTTCTGTATTAAAATTTTAATAGTTTCCACAGTATCAAGTATCTTCTAATAAAAAATTAATAATTTTTACTTTTTGCCCATGCAAAAAAAATTTCAAGATTTTTCTCTCAAAAATAAGATTTTTTTTCGCCAAATTAAGATTTTCCTTCCAAATCTTCTGGCAACGCTCGACTTTGTACATAATTGACACTTGTTTTTAAATTTATGGACTTGTATTTTTGGCAATACATACATATATACGTGTGGGCGATTCACAAGGTAGTCATAGCTTTTAAAATAATAACAAGAAATTATATGAGTGCTGTGAGCAACCCCTCATAATTTAAATGTCTACTGTGTTGTTATGACAAAACAAAAAACACAGCATAAAAAGACTTAATTTTAGGATTTTTTTTTTTGTTGGAAAAACAACAATAATTTTTGTAACATATTGTAAAATTTTGGCATATTATACCAATATGACTTCGTAGCACACCTTGTGAATGCCCCAATACTTTTTTTATATAAAATGTCAGTTGAGCAAGAAAGATGGCTTATCCGCCTTCACGGGTTTTCTTGTCTTACATTAGGTGACGATAAATTATTTTTAATTTTTTCCATTTAATTTTAATATCAGGTAAGAGATGTTTAGAAATCATTATGAAAATTTTATTAAAATAGGGCTGTCGAATTTATTCTCCATATTTGGAAATTTTCGAAGTACTCGTAAATCTGATAATCAGACTTTGATATCAAAAGGGAGCGCATATCATGGTTTTTTCGTGTCACGCGTAAATAAGTCGGGGTAGGGCGTAAGTTAACATAGAAAAACTTGGATTTATTCTCCTTGTTCGAAAATTCCCAACTACGGGATTAGCTGAAAGCCATGCTTTGATGCCATAATTGTGCGCGAGACGTGATTTTTTCATGCCTTGCGTAAATCAGTCAGCGGCGAGTGAGATTAGATGATTTAAATTAAAATAAAACTTTCATGCAATTGACAGGTCTCCAAAGACAATACAATTGATAGATCTCAAGAAATTTTTTTTTCTATCCAAAGTCATGGGAGAGTTCGGTTTGAGAGAGGACCATCCCTAGGTGCTACTGCTACTCAACAGATGCTGCTTGCATATTTACAAAAGCAGCACAGGTTGATAGCTCCAGCTCCTAAACAAGAGACGAGTATATAATCATGCCGAATTATGAATTCAAATTGCTACCAGGGTGTGCTGGTTGCTCTCATGTTAACCGGCGGTTGGTTAGCGCAATGTTTGTCACCCAGTTGCTAAGATCCATCATGAGATAATTTCGTGGGCAGCTGCTCATTAAAATCTCTTTCACATCTGTTTGCATTACAAAAAGAGTTAAAATGTGCATGATAACAAAATTTTGGATAATTTGGAGCTTATGGAGCAGAAGGCCTTTACAAAAGATTTCCAAACGTTTCTGTTTGATGCTGGGCTCTTATTTCATTCCAGCTTTTTCCTTCTTGCGTAGCGCATATGTCTAACTGTCTTCACCAAGTGTTGGTAGGCCGTTCTCTTCTTCTTTAATCTCAATGGTTCCAATCAATGGTATTGCGGATTACTTCTTAAAACTTCGGAATATATTTGGCTTTGATGTGTGAGTGCTCAGAGGTGATTATAATGTAGTTCTCTCAAAACGTTTTTATTTGCCTTTTCCTCATAACCACCTTTTTTGTTCGAGTGTATTTTCACAATTTGCCACATATAGCAAACACATTTGGCTTAAATGAGAACAAAAGTCTACGTGAATCAGTATGAAAATTGTAATAATAAATCGTATACCACAAAGAAAAAAAGGCCCGATAAAAACGCTTTGAAAAATATAAAAATAATAAAATCCACATACTTCCAAGTTCAAGGATGCAATAAAAACAAAAAAAAAATAAAATAACAAAACAACTGTTTCATAAGACCTTTAAGCACGTGACCATTAACAAATTTGTGCCAATATTTCTTTAAGCACATCCAAGTACACATTCATTTGCGCCACAAAAAGTTGCACAGCAAAAAAACTCAACAATCGTGGACAGCTAAAGGTGCTTTTACACGATCTGTATTTTGCAGTTGGATTGTCATATGCAAAATCAATATGTAATTGCACATGTCTGTCGAAATTGGTGTCATCAAACATAACCTAAAATATTTCATAACATCAAATTATTTACATATTTATATCACTGGCCTTTTGACAAAGCATCTTAAGTCAAATTTAAAAAGTTGAAAAAATGCTGTTAATTATACGAATTTTTCTTCAAAAATCATTTTTGTTAACGGTTTTAAAATTTTGTATTATAAACGAAATTTTTCTTTAATTTCAGTTTATTTTAGTTTTTGATAAAAATGATTTTTTCACCGAGTTTTTTCTAAAACTTTTTTTGCTGTCTTATCTCGACTTAAGATGTTTTGTCAAAATGCCACAGATATTTTTTTTAAATTTTTAATTGTATTTCAGTAAATTAAAAATGTGTTTTTTTTAAAGAATATGTGTTAATAAATAAAAAAAATAATGATATACGCCGCCACAACAAATGACCCACAAAACAGCTGATGTCAGATGGTTTGTTAGATGAAAATAGTCAGAACACGCTCTCATTGAACATTTTTACATCTGACATCTAAATAAGCAATTTTTTTTGCGTGTACATGTTTGCATTTTGCAGTGGTAAATTTGACAAGTACACTGCTAAATACAGATCGTGTAAAAGCACCTAAATGACCATTAAGGACATTGTAGTCAACCGTAACCCCCAAGATAAAAAATTTTTGCTTATTCATAAAAAAAAATAAACTAGAAGAAAAAAAAAACTAAATATGTACGTGTTGTTGTATATTGCTATTAGCAGTTACTTAATTAAAGTTGCTTGAAATGTGTTTGTGTGTTAGTTTACCTGTGTCTGACATTAATCAAACACAATCGTAATTTCTTTTATATTTTTGTGGTTACAGTTTGTCATCAACTTCCGTTTTCGTTTGACGTTAAATCAACTAAAAACATTGTAAACAATAAAATATTAGCTAAACCAAAAGTTGCTTTAACAGTTTTCGCTTAAGAAAATAAACAAGTATGTCCGATTTTTTGTTATTGTGTCAATAATGACTTTTAATTTACGTCATTATAAGAAGAAGGGTATTGTGAAGCGTCTTAAAGAGTTCAGCAAATTTTCACAGTTTTTAAATAAACGTACTATTAAAGTCTTAGTCAAAAAAAAAAGGTAAGAGAAAAATTCAAATGTCGCAAAAGTGGGATTAAAGCGAAACAAGTGGTTTCTACTAGTTGAACGTTTAATTTTGAAACTTTATTTTTTAGCGTTAAAAATTGTTTTTTAATTCCTACACCTATTTTACACTCACAATATTAGAACAGTAACGGACTGTAGTTTATTTAAGAAGTATTCCGTTCAGTCATTGTTAAATAAATAACCATTTAAAATTCCAAGCAAATTTATTTTTAACTGATTCTAACAGTTATTCAAAAAACTAAGTGCATATTAATACGGATTTTCAGTCGCAGTTAATATGGTCCGTTGTTTAAGTTAATTTCATCTTTATGTAAAATTAAATGAAAATGTAATTTAAAGTAACGAAAAGTTCATTTATTTTTACTGTCAAAAATTCACCCACGAATTCCGTAAAAACAAATGAATATTCAGTTATTTTATGTAAATTAACTATCAAAAAGAAATTTATATTTATCTATAAAAAACGATTTGCTTGTTTTGTGTTACAAATTCCCATTTTCTATTTGTTAAAATAACTTAGTTAAATACATTAAATTTTAAATGTGAAATAATTGCGAAACCACATCGGTCATGCTGCTGGTGTCTTTTAATTTAGACTCTAAATTTTAGAGTTCTTTTGTAAGCAACGGTGTCAGTACAACAAAAGTAAAACAAACATGTGTAACGGGGTAAGTTAATAATAATATTCTCTCTCTCTGTCGCTCACATTATAACAATCAAGCGGACGGGTGACTGTCTGGTATTTTTAAGAAATTCGGCTCTTTAGTGGAGTAAACGAAAATTACTGAAATTATTAAAATAACCGATTTTTGATAGTTAATTTATATAAAATAATTAAAAATTTATTTGTTTTTACGGAACATGGAGTAGAATTTTTGACAGTAAAAATTAAATCAACTTTTCGATAAAAAAAAAAATAAAAGTTAAGTAGACCGGTTTTTAACTGAATTTTCATTTAGTTCAAGGCCCATCTATCAGGTCTGCTTACTTGAACAAAAACAAAAAACGATTCTTTTTAGTTGTCAAAAATTTACTACCACATATACAAAGCAAAAGGAAAAAACGTGTATGTGTGGCATATCACAAACGAAAACAAACGTATACATGCACATGTAAGCAAAATGTAAACAACTTTTGACTACTAAAAAGAACATAAACAATGATCATCAGGCTTCTTGCGCAGACCTTTTCAATGGGCCTTGATTTAGTTTATATTACAATTTCAGTTAATTTTACCTACATAATATTTTGAGAAGGAATTGCATTAAAATCAATTCTCTTTGTTATTATTGATTTTGTAAGATCTTTTGCTTCACCTGTAAAAGAAAATAAAGATGCCGCTACGTCCATTTGTATTTAAGATGACGATGTATAGGCTTATCACACTGTTTGCAACTTTTACAATATTGGTCCTAGACCCTGAAAAGTATATAAATCCTGGATCCTTATGAGTGGGTCCAATGAGTGGGTTCTGCGTCCATATGATCCCTATGTCCGTGTGTATTTCAAAAGACGGACATTATCAGTTATCAATACACAGCATCCCACAAAATATGGGCGGAATTGGAGAAGAGGGAGTGACAGAAAAAACTTTAATTTTCTATATCTTAAGAACAGAAAGAGAACAATTTTTCAAATTTGGTACACATAGCTGGGTTATCAGAATACAACTTCTGTATATCTATAGAATAAAAAGACTAAATTTCCAAATTAGGTACAAGCATCTTCGTTATCAATACACAACATTCGATAAAATGTGGGCGGGATTGGACAAGTGGGCGTGGCAAAAAGTGGATTTAATTATATCTAAAGAACGGTATTTATATAATTTTCTGTTGTTATTGCTCAATGGTGAAGGGTAAATAAGATTCGGCATGGCCGAATATTGCACTTTTACTCGTTTTATTAAAAAAAGAGGGCATTCCTCTAAATATGGAGCCACTAAACCGAATTCAATAAATTGTTATACATATATAAAAACAACTCCGTTATTCTTTAAAAATTGAAAAAAATATTTAATTAATTTAAGTTTATTAAAATATTCCCAATACTAAATTCCCAGTAAAAACTTCGCCTACAAAATAATGTGTTGAGTAATCAGAAAAACATAAAAGCACTACTTATAATTCTACTGAAAGAATCAATGAATTTTATAAGGGAAGTCCCAAAATGAACGCATTCAAAAGTAAGTCATTATTTTTTTACATTAATACATCCAGAAAAAAGTAGTTTTAAAAGTTGTTTAGAAGAAGTTAAAGAAGAAAACTACTAAATAATGAGTGAAAGAAGCTATTAATTTTGAAAAAGTAAGCGAAGTTTTTACTGGGTTATAATCTATTTTTTCGTTCTTAGAAAATCCGACTCAACTGTGCAGGGTTTGCAGATTTTTCTCGATAATTTTAAAGATTTCAAACAAAAACATCGTAAGAAAATTAAAAGTTTATAAAGTCGTATTTATATTTTAGTTTTTAATTCCACAAACAGGTGGCCTGCGCTATGCACGGGATAAGGATTTGTTGCACAATGGCTCATTTCATGAAGCCGTAGGACCAAGTGAGTTAACTTTTTGATGCTTATCTTTTGTTTATTAGCACCGCCAGTAAGTTATTTAACCAAAACAACTATTTTTTAAATTCATTATTGCATTATAGTCAAAAAACATATTTTCTTCTATTATTTTGTACGATTTTTCGCAAAATGTTCCATTTTTTGGTTTCAAAATAAAGTTAAATAAAACACACATAAAGCTATAATTTGTACTACATTGTAGAGTGCGAAACCAGACTGCACATCAAAACTTGTGTTGCATTTTAAACAAATATGGGTTTTTCCAAAGTAAAGTCTACTTTTTGTAAGGTTACGCCACTAAGAATCTTAAATTATTTCTCAAACAATAATTTATTATTATGTTCAATATTTATTGTGGACCTGTGTCATTTATATTTTATTTAATTTTTTTTTTTGTATTTTGGTGTATAGCGCAATTTAGTGAAAGAGAGTAAAACTTTGAAAAATATGGGTCTAAAATACAAGATTAATTCCTTTTTTTACCATCTAAGATTTTTCTGAGAGTGTATGTAATTTTTTTTTTATAAAATTGACATTGATAATAATGTTTTCACAACTAAAGTTAAAATCTGGTTTTAACATTTAAACTATTAACAGCACAAGTTTTGCTTAATCAGGTTTTAACTCACAGTTTGTCTTATAATTTTGCGCAAAATAAAATAAATTTCTCGTAGAAATATGCAAATTTGTGTAAGAAATGAATGAGTGAATTTTTGAAAATCAAACAATTTTATATAAAAAAATTATTTTAGAATATTTCTTTGTTTAAAATTTTTTTTTTAAACTTAATTATTTTTATTGAGCGGAATGTCTTTCATTTGGGTACTAATTTGTTGTTAATCAGTTTAAGACTAGTTTACACTATCTCACAAGTCTTACGTATTCCATAATACTTCGTGAGAAAGAAATCGAAACGAAAAAATTTAAAATAACCACAAAAAAAATTGCCCTAAAATTGCGTGTTGTTGTGTCACATGTAAAATTTAAGGGCCGTTCTTCACTTTTGGGGCCATATTTTCTGGGGTCATTTTGCGCACCGCCCTTAAAACCAAATCAAAAATGGCTTAAAAATGGTTTTAATAAAACAATTTTGTATGGCAAACCCATATTTAATATGTTTAACACTTTTTAACACTTTTGAAACACTGGACGTTATGACATGCCACGATATTTTTGATGAATATTTTTACTTTAAATCGTTATTTTCGACTAATGAAAGAATTTTAGACAAAGTTCAAGTATTTGGTTGAATTATCAAATTTATTTAGGTTTGATTTTTCAATAGTGCACATTTCTGAAAAGAAATCATGTTTTAAAAATGCTTTTAGTTACAAACTGAGTTGGTGGATATAAATTCTGTTTTTAAAAAACCTCGAACAACTCATCTAAAATTTATTAAAACGCCAACTTGAGTTTTGTTACTCCAATTCAATTAAATGTATCCTTTTTGATGCTCATGTTCTATTTTTATTGCTGTTTCCTTTTGCCTACCAACCCATTCATTGGCCCATAGTACTGGTGATGGCTCAATGTTTTTGTTTAATGCCTGTACGTGGAATCCTTAGCAAATCTGCAAAAAAATTATCCTTTAGCTGGTGCAGTTTTCGGACTGGCTTTTGTTTGTTCTATATGTTGACCACCATACTGGATATGTTGTTAACAATTAATATGCTAGTAAATGTTAAACTGGATGTGCGAAATATAGGTGAGACAAATTGACAGACAGGCAGGCAGACAGATACAAGAATACTGTTTGGCTGGCTGGTAAATGTAAATCAAAATCTGTGCGATAAAACATAAATATTTACAGAGCCATTCATTTTTCATCTCTCTATTTTCCTGGCATCAATTGGATTTTTACGTTTGGCTTCGAAGTGGCCACAACTAATGCGCCGCTGGCAGGAGGTGGAAGAGCAGCTGCCCGCATTTAAAAGTTGGCGTGAACGAGAGGAATTATCGCAACGGCTTAAAACCGTAACGTTTGTTTTGATAACGTTATCCTTAAGTAAGCACCAGAGAGTTACAAAATTAAAATAGAAAAATGTTAGAAATTAAAAAAAAGAAGAAACATTAATGCCCAGCAGTAAAATGAATTAGTGAAGATGTCTAATACAAGGCCTTATTTAGCAGAAACATGCACTCCATTCCACTCATATTCCATACTAATTAAAATTTTACAAAGGCTGTCATTGGGAACAATCCTTTTCCTACTTCCTTCTATTAACAGAACCTCTTAAAGGCTCTCAAATGGAGCACTTTTAAGAGCGAATATAAAGAATTGTTGGTCTTTCAATTAAAATATCAATATAAAATATCAATAAATATTTAACTGATACTATTAATTTGTTTACTGGTGCAAAATTAATAAATATCACAAATTTTTTAATTGAAATAAATGATCAACGTATTTTCGGGAATACAAAATTTATTATTAATAAGATTTCTCTAAGACTTGCTAAATTCCCTATTTTTATTTTTGATAAATACACTGAAATTTATTGTTGAGGGAAAGCTAGTTTCTATGCGCCTAAGCAACCACTGAAACGCCCGTGCAAAAAAACTGGAATGGCAAATTGTTTTTAATTTTGTTTTTGTTTTCTTGCAGAATCAATTAAATAAAGCAATTTGTTTTTTCTTTTAAACTACTAAATTCCCATTTCACACTATTGAGAAACTGAAATTTATGGTTGAAGGGATAAGCTATTCCTATGCGTATTTCTCTGGTTGCTTAGGCCAGATCGTCAGGAAACTTCATCCAAAGATTTTAGAAAAGCCAAAGATATTATACAAATAAAACTGTCAAGCGAATAAGAATTATAAACCTCAGTTTTACTTGTAAAAATATTTAAGCTTAAATACATCACAACAACAACAAACAGTGAGTTTATCTTTTCTTACATTCCCGACTAAAATTGGTTGATTTTTTGTCAACTCTAAATGTAATTGTAAGTGGGTAAAGAAAAAACAAAAATAAAAACAATTTACTTTATTTTATTTCGCCAGTTTATTTAAAATTCTTATTCGCTTTACGATTTTATTTGTATAATATTTTTTGCATTTCTAAAATCATTGGAAAAAGGTTTCCTGATGATCTGGCCTAAGCAACCAGTGAAATGTGCATAGAAACTAGCTTTCCCTCAACAATAAATTTCAGTGTATTTATCAAAAATAACAATAGGGAATTTAGCACATCAAAGAGAAAAATTTAATTCTCTTGAATTGTTGCTGGCTTTTCGACGTACATCTTTTCTTTCAAATAACCCCAAAGAAAGAAGTCCAACGATGTCAAATCACATGATCTTGGCGGCCAATTGACATCGCCACCTCGTGAGATAACACGGCCATTGAATTTGTTACGCAAAAGAGCCACTGCTTCGGACAGTGGACAAGACAGTTGGAAAAGTATGCATGTATTAGTAAAAAAGTTTGCATGTATTGCTACTGTCTTGCCAGTACAGGCAAATGTAAACGCCATGTTACGTAAGAGTAACTAGACTAGAAAAATAGCACAACTTTTTCCCCTTCCGAAAGAAGAGTGTAACGAAAAACAGTTTAAGCTAAGGAGGGCAGTTAAATTATTTTATGCCTTCTAGAATGCAGATTTCTAAAGGCATGATATCATAAGAAACGAATCTATTAGAAATGAGTATAGAGCCCTGCTATTTGCAGTTCTTTCATTATTTACCGCTGGGTATTTTTACTTTACTTATGCCCGTAATTTCTACAAGCAGATATCTAGCTGTGTATAGATATCTATGGTGTAACGAATTTTTGATAATTTAAACATGTTTGTCATACCTACTAGTTGAACTGTAGTGTATTTTACACCATCGATTTTGACAGTTAATAAAAAATATTAATAAAAATACAAATGTTGCCATATTTTAAAAGAATACTTAAAGGAAAAAACACGTAGGCAAAATTAACGTTGAAATTACCAAACTATTTTTACCGGATAGGTAAAGATTACTGTTAGGTAAGAACACCAACAGATATCTGTTTGTTGATATTACGGGCATAAATTGAAACCTAAGTTATGATAAATAAATGTGATACGTTCTATTAATTTTATTAAAGCCGAACATTTACTAAGCACCATTTCCGCCATACATTTCGCCAACTATTGCCCTTCTACCAGTGATCCCATAGAATCGTATTTCCTTAATGTAGTCGATCAAATATTTAAAGTTTTCGACTACTCTCCGTGGCTCGCTTGGATGGGTAAAATACAAAATATTCTATTGACTTTCGGCTGGACTTATATGGATGTGTTTGTTATGAATGTGGGAATGGGACTGTCGTCGCTGTTTAAAAGGATTCAAAGCCATATGGAATCTGTTCAGGGATTGGTAAGCCGTCTTGTTTTGTAAGTGTGTAGAAATAATATTTTTAATGTGGAACGTTTGTTTTTCCAGTCAATGCGAGAATCATTTTGGGCCAAATGTCGTTATCAATACACCTTGGTCTGTGATTTAATCGATGAAGTAGATGCAGCCGTTTCCGGGATAATAATGCTTTCGTTTGCCAATAATTTATATTTTGTGTGCATTCAATGCTTGAAAAGTATTAAGTAAGTAAATAAAAAAGGGTTTAAAAAATGTTAAAAAAATATTTTCTTTTTGAAAATTAAAAGATTGTATCGAGAATTAAAGAAATATTTTTAGATAATTCCATTGCAAAATAACTCATTATTTGCGAAGAAGTTTTTACAGATAATTTCATTGAAATTCACTTTTTATTAAAAACTAAAATTTTTATGGAAAATTCATATGTATTTTGTAAAATTTGTTTTATGAATATTCTATATTTTTACATAATACGTATGTAGATTTTAATAGTTGGGTCACTTGACATTAAATTCCCCATACATATTTTCAATACTTTTACCAAACTTCGATATTTTTTAACGAAATAACCATATTTGCAATGAAAATATCTTTGCTTGACGGACATCAAAAATTAAATAATTAAAAGAAAAATTAATTGGTGTTGGGAAAAATTTTAGAAATGGCATAATGAATGAAATAACGGAAAAACATAAAAGAAAGAAATCATGGACAGTTGAAGAGGAGAAACTGTTAGTATAAATTTGGTCGGAGTACATTAGTTAGCTAAGGGGTGCGGGCTGAAATATCCATGTTGAAATGCCAGCTTCAAAGGTATGGATGCGAAGTTGCAGCTTAATTAAAATTTTAATAAAATCTCGAAAATTTTATTTATCGATTTTTAATCAATTTTTATAATTTATTTTGCTTTTTTTACCGATGGTAAAGCATCTGACAAGGTGTCAAATTAAAACATGATAATTGTAGTCTGAACACTTTTGTTTAAGTTTTTTAAAACGTTGCTTAAACATGTTAAACTTTAAGGGCCATTATTACTATTTATCGGTCCAAAAAAATCCGACTTTTAACCATTGGCAAGTTGTAATAATGGCCCTAAGAGTGTGAATACAGTATTATCATCATAAACAACTTTTAGCCTGTTTATGGCGTAGGTGTAAATGCACTATTAGGTGTAATTCAGGTGTTATTTGAAATTCTTACTTTAGATACTCAAACAAAATCAAGATTCGATTTAAGTGATGAAATTAATTCTTTTTAAATATTGTTGCTTAAAAATGCACAGTCTTCTGAACCAAAGTCTCGGTTGCTTTTTTAGATATGTATATATTTTCATAAGTGGGGTAATGAATGTCGCAAGATTTGGATAAAGAGGCTTATGAAAGTGATTTAGAACCTGAAGTTTATTGAAACATGTTGTTCACACTAAAACCCAGCCTGCATATGTTTCCAATATTCCAACATTTATATTTTATCTTGCTTTTGTTTGAAGAATATTTAACGCCCTTTCCAGTTGTAAAACTGAATAACGAAAGGGTCAGTTGTAAAAACCCTGCAGGCATTTTGTTTACTAAAAAAGGTATAAAAGGTATTTTTTGAGACCGTAAACTTAAAATGGTAGACAACACAAAAAAAAAAAATTAATTTTAAGCGCAGATTGATACAAGGCATTACCCTTTGAAACTGATTTCAAACAAATAGGCCTGCCTTTGACGAAACGCATTGCAGGCGTTCGAGAATTGCTGGCTGCATGTCACGAAGAAAATTAACAATCGATGACTGATTTTCAAAGTTAATTTGGATATTTGGTGGCATTGTTTAAGCATGTATCTATTCATGATGATGTGCCTGAGCAATAAGTAAAAGCTAACCTTTCGTAAGTACTATGGGGCTAAAACACCCTATTATAAAGGTATAGCAATGAGCATCTGGAATCTTCCCTAGATATATGCAACCAAATGTTATAGTCAATATTTTATGTGTTTTATTAATTATATTTGTCTCAAATATTAATTAATTACAATAAGAATCTTGAAAGTTTGACTAATATTGATCTTCCTTTAATGAGTTAGTTGTGTTTCTGCTTCTTTGTAAATTTTTTTTATTAAATAAAACTTTATTTAATAGTTATATGTATATCAGGTGTAATTCCATTTAAATCGGGACATTTTGCTTCATCTCAAGTGTAATTTGGAATTTTTCTGGTGGCAACACTGGTCAGAACCACATGTGGATGTAGCTTTTTACATTCCGTGTACTATAGGCTTTACTATTACTTTAACTTCCAGTGAACAATCATCTTTATCGCGGCTGGCGTATTTAAAATACGCCTGCGACTGTTTCGTAATAGATTAAAGAGAAGGTGAACTTATTTTCTTTAATCTATTACCAAACAGTCGTAGGCGTATTTAAAATACGCCAGCCACGATAAGGGGAATGTAACTCAATATATGATATGTTTACTTAAAAACGATATTAAGGTGATATTTAATATTTTTAACTAAAATTCAACATTTTGCTGAAAATTGTTATTTAATGACTAAAAATCAATAACCGAAGCGAAAATCTAAATTTTTACTAAAAATTTACAATTTTACTGAACCCAAATTTTTCACTAAAATGTAATAAATATTGATTTGCCTTAAAAAAATCGACATATGGGCAGTTCCACAGAAAAGTCTACTTTTTGTTACGTTACACCAGCAAACAATGAAAATTGTTTCTCAAAGAAAAATATACATACATTCAATTATAGGCTTTTTTGAAAGAAGACTTGGGGAATTTAAAATGGAGCAGTACTCAATTGAACAACGTGCCCAAATTGTTGAGCTTTATTTTTCGAATCAACGATCCATTATTTTGAAGAATTATTTCGCGTACAAGTGATTTTTATTGGCCTCCGCCCCAGACTGTTATCTTTGGGGTTATTTGAAAGGAAAAGTCTACATTAATAAGCCTAGAACCATCCACCAATTAAAAAGCAATGTACGCGACGAAATAAACAACATACCACCTGAAGTTTTGCAAAAGGTAATGGCGAGCAGAAAATGGACACCACCTATATACCCCATTTATATACTGCATTAAAAAAAAAAATTAATAATTATTTCTTAAATAAAAAGTTATATCGAATTTAAGCCCGTTCGTTAATTTTGGGCCACCCTGTATTACATTGAAAAAGGGCAGTAAGTCTTTTTATATATGTATACACTTACAATATTATAACAGTAACGGACTGTAGTTTATTTAATAAGTTTATAATTTTTTAAATCAATAAACATATAAAATTCCAAACAAATTTATTTTTAACTTATTTGAACATTTATTCAAAAAACTAAGTACGCATTAATACGGCTTTTCAGTTGCAGTTAATGTTGTCCGTTGATTAAGTTGATTTCTTTTTTATATAAAATTATATGAAAATGTAATTTAAAGTAACGAAAGTTCATTTAATTTTTACTGTTAAAAATCCAACCGCGAATTCCATAAAATCAAATGAATATTCAGTTATTTTATACACATAATTTCCCAACCATAAATAAATTTTTACTTATCTATAAAAAACGATTTGCTTGTTTGTGTAAAACAATTCCCAATTTCTATTTGTTAAAATAATTTAGTTTAAAACATCAAATTTTAAAAGTAAAATAATTGCGAAACCATATTGGTCATACTGCTGGTGACTTAGAACTGAGAGTTCTTATGTAAGCAACGGTGTCAGTACAACAAAAGTAAAACAAACATGTGTAAGGGGGTAAATTAATAATAATATTCTCTCTCTCTCTCGATCACATTAGAACAGGGATTTCCAAAATTTTTTTGCTTGTGTATTAGTGAGTACCAGAGAGTAAGCAAATTGAGAGAATGCATTTATTTACAGCCGAAATAAAATGTTAGTAATATATATTATAAGTATAACACAAAGGTACAAAATTAAAAATTTTTTGTGTTGATAAAAAATTTGTAGCAATTCTTTACCAATTCAATGTCGCTGATTTTAAAACTACACTTTTTTTATTCGGAAGCTTTTTGACTCTAAATCAGTTTCAAATATCTTATCAAACAATTGTAAAAAATTAAAGATTTTTATGTTTTAAAAATTCATAAAAAATAAATATTGCACGCAAATCACAGCTGATAGAAAACAAAGTGCAGTTTTAAAATCAGCGACATTGAATTGGTAAAGAACTGCTACAAATTTTCTAGCAACACAAAAATTTTTTAATTTTTTTCCCTTGTGTTATACAAGTTATAAAATAAAATCTTCTAAATTTATACTTTTATGGCAGTTTCGTAATAGTAGAATGCTTTTCAAATGGGATGAACCTAATTTGTTACGTTGCTTGGAACAAATAAATTTTAAATCCGAAAAAATTTGTTCGCATAGGTAAGTAGTGCCGAATAAGGAGAGGCACCTCAATGAATTTTTTTTAGTTCAGGATAGAACTCGCCATCCAAATCTTTCCAGAACTCTACAATATTATTTTCGTCTGGGGCATTTACTTCGCTTCGTAGTATGATTAGTTCTGATTGAATATCAAATTCGTATTTGCTTACATCGCAACGAAAAGGGTTTTCGAAAAGATCTAATAGCGGTTGTAAAATTACAAAATCTTGAAACCTGTCTTGAAAATTATTGAAAAGTGTTTCAAATATTTCGGCATATTCATATCTTTTGTCGATTTCGAGATTTCTGTAAACAAGTGAAGTTTTTGGAAAGTTGGAAAAATCACCACTTTTAATTTGGGCAAAAATTAGAAAAAGTTTTGTTTTAAAATTGTGAATGATTTTTGACAAGTCGCATATATTGCGTTCCATTCCTTGCAATTCCAAATTAAGTTCATTTAACATACTTGTCGTATCTGCCAAAAATGCTAAGTCTAAAATAAAATTATTGTCTTTTAAACACTGGACTAAAACTTTTTCTATTTTCTCAGTTTCTAGAAACTGAAGAACTTCTTCTCTTAAATCATAAAGTCTATTCAGGCAATCACCGCGACTTAGCCACCGAACTTCTGTAAACATTTTCAGGTCACAATTCACAGCATTTTTGTTTTTTAAAAAGGTTACAAATTTTCGGTGGATAAGCGCTTGATGTCCGCCTCGAATTTTAGTTATTTTATCCTCTGTTGTCTTCATAGCTGGGGTATCATTTATGAATTTCGATGCAAGAGCGGTCTGATGAATTATGCAGTGAAAATTATGAACTGCAAATTCGTGTTTTTTTAATTGGCCTATAAATCCATTATATTTGCCCAACATTACATTGGCTCCATCTGTGCAGACTCCAGCAAATTTGTTTATGTTTACAATGGAAAGAAGCTTTTCTCTGACAACATCATACAACAACGTGCCAGTTACATTTCCATAAAATGATTCTAAAGTAAACATTAACTCAAAAATAGTGTATTCGCTGTCTACGCATCGAATACAAATTACAAGTTCACACATATCATTTATGTCAGTGCTTCCGTCTAAACAAATTGAAAAAAATTCGCAATTAACTACTTTTTCCCTAATTGCAGATTCTACACAAGTTCCTAATTGAACAGTACGATGGCCTACCGTTTGACTGGACAGGGGAAGAGACTCTATAAATTTAGTATTGTAATTAAGCCTTTCCCAAATTTTCTTCAGCAATTGCTTGATAAAAACACCATCCCACAATGGTCTTCCTTTCTTAACAATTTCCAATATTACTAAACTTGAAATCTCCATTTTCAGTTTGGGAACTGATTTTGGTTCATTAATTTCCTCTTCTAATAACCATTTTTTAAATTCAATATGAGAATTATAACGTGAAAAAGTTATTTTAGTAAACAGTTAGGGTATTCATAGTGGTAAGTAATATAGAAATGGTATTCACGGTGTTGGGTTGCTCATACTTCAAACATCTGTGCATACATTTTTATTCCAGCTAATGGTATATCATAACTTTTTAGAAAATACACACATGAGTTTGCCTGCAAAAAGTCATTATAACAGGTCAAAGTTACGTTAAATAGTTACCATTTATTAGTAAGGTTAAAGGCAGAATTAGTTTTTACTTTCTGTTTCTGTTCTGTTCCGTTCCGTTCTGTTTCAAAATTGTAAAAGTTACTTTTTCTGTAGCAACTTATTAGCCATTTATGACAAATTTATTAGTTTTGCACCATCCATTGTTTTATTTCAATAACTTTTATGCACATAAATTTGAAGAAATAAAATTTAATTAATGTATTTTTTATTATTTATTTTGCGGTCACTTACAATTACTTTACAAGTTTTTGATTTGATCAAACTGAACCGCAACAGAACAGAACAACTAATTAATTTCAGGTTTTTTAATAACAAAAACAAATCAGCTCGTTCGTAACAGAACAGAAAGTAAAGACTTACTGAGCCTTAACTCTTTGGGCTCGGTCAAATAATTGTAGCATAAAAAAGTAAGCAATAAAAATATTGCGAAACAATAAAGTTTCATTAATACATCAATAAAACACATCTTCTTACCCAAACATTTCACCAACTGTGACATTTGCTTTTATGTGTACAGGTTATTTACACATAAATTGTAGCAAAACAAGACTTTTTTACTTGTTTTTTAAATATTTCTACTTACTTAAGAAAAGTGTTTTCAAAGAAAGAAAAAACCCACCGACGCGATTGGTACAGAAACCAAAATATTTTTACAAGCAAAATACCAACAAATTCTTTTGGCTATTTTTTTTCTTAATAATTTCTGCATTTAGGTACGTCTTTTTAAAGAAAGCAAAAGGGACCCTTTTACAGGTATCAAAGAATTTTTTTCCACAAACAAAACACATATCGTTAGCTTAAACGTTGCAGTAAATGTTATTGTTAAAAAAAGTTACTTAATAAAATTTACGTTAGCTTTGCTGTTAAATATTTTCAACAATTTAAATTATGTTAAAATTAAATAGAAATGTTATATTACTCTGCATTTAAGTCTTAAAATTTAGACTCTAAATATTGGACGCAAGGCATTGGATGTTACCAAAAGCATTTTTGACCGCACAATATTTTTGAGTGTAAGCTGAAACAAAATAATATAGCATCCGCTAAACATGTACACTTGTCGAAGTCACACCGACGACTGAATTGAAGAGCATAAAAATATGTGTTTGTAGTGGTATGCACAATTGTGCAAAGAAATGGAAACCCCTGCATTAGAAAATCAAGGGGTCAGGTGTCTGTCTGGTATTTTTTAGAAATTCGGCTCTTTTGTGGAGTAAACGAAAATTACTGAATTTAATAAAAATAACTGAATATTCCTTTGTTTTTTACGGAATATAAAGTTAATTTTTGATACCTATTTTATATAAAATCTGTGGTTTTCATGGGCAACCGCGTATGTCCATTTTTCCCGATATTTAGATGTTGATACCATATTGCCTAATTTTAAACGCTCCGTTATGACAAAGTATAAAGAATGCAATACCTAGCCCATAGTTTGGTCTAGAATGGGTTTTCGGCTCTACTGAAAAATTTGTTTTAAAACATACGTGGTTGCCCATGAAAACCACAGAAATAAATGAATATTCCTTTGTATTTTACGGAATATTCAGTTAAGTTTTGGATAGTTAATTTATATGTATAAAATAACTAAAAATTCATTTGTTTTTACGGAACATGGAGTTGATTTTTTGGCAGTAAAAATTAAATGAAATTTTCGTTTAAAAATAAATGAGAAATAAGTACGTAGACCGGGTTTTAACTGATTAATCATTTATTTTATATTACAATTTCAGTTAATTTTACGCACACACAATAAATAAACCGTAATGTAAAATTAACATGAAAAAATGTTAATTTCAAGTCATTGTAAATTTTTGCAAAAAAAAAAAAAAAAAAAATGTAATATTTACGTTGTTTCATAAAAAATTAACAGTTAAACATGTTAATTTAAAGTTGTTAACGTAAAAATAAAATCGTGCACATGAATTTTAACCTTTTTCAAGGTAAAAATAACATTAGTCCATGTTAAATTTTGAAAATTAAATTTTTGTAGTAAAAATTAAAGTTTTTCAAGTAAATTAACATTGGTTCGTTTAAAAACAATATTAACCACAGCAAAATCAACACTGTAATCAAAAAAAAAAAAATAACAACTAAGTAGTGTAAAAATAACATTAAATGTAAAAAATAAATGAATTCATGTAAATCCAAAACAAAAAACAAACAATCTTATTGTGGGGTTAACAAAGTGAATAAATATTATTCTTAAAAGTGTAATAATGGTTTACAATAATAATAACATGAATTTAGAAAACTTAGTACCAAACCTTGGGTCTATTGGAGAAACTTTTAATTTCGAGAGCGACGTAGACGGAAATTTAATTTTAAATATTCCGGTGGCTCAAAATCCAAGTTCCCAATTAGACGAGTTGTTGAAAACTGTGTGAAGTGAAGTAAAGCCTTATTTGAAAAGTAAGTATATTTTAATTTTTTTGTTTATTTCTCTAACAAAAACTAAAGTATTGCTAAGGAATGGAAATTACATTTGAAAGCCTTAAATACTTATCAAAAGAGAACATAGTAAAGGAAGCTATAAAGTGAGGTAAAGGCAGAAATTTAAATAATTTATTAATTTATTTTTGCCAAAATTTTCAATAATTTTTCTGCAGTATGGCATTGATGACGATACCTTGTCTGAAACGATTACCGATAAAGTAGTTTCTTGGTAACAAAATCAATGTACTGTTAGCACAACAAACACTCCGACTTCATCCATTTGCCCATCAGATGGGAGTTCCAAGCTTTCTAAGGTAATTAAAAATTCAAGTTTTTGCTTACCTTTTATTATTATTATTTTATTTCAGAGCCTTAAACTTATTTTAGAAAACAGCCTTAAAGGGAATGCTATTACAAGTTTTTTTGAAAAAAAAAAATGATCAATTAACCGACTCGTTTCGTGGAGATTTAAAAAATATTATATTGGAAGACATTTTTTACCGCGATGTTAAATTGTCCCCAAAAGATTTGCCAGCAATAGTAAATGAAATAATAGAAAACTTTTCTTGTGAAGTAAGAGAACGTATATCATTTTTTTCTAATTAACTACATACATTTTTTAAATATTATAATCTTTCAGGAATACCACTTTATACCAAGAGGTAAGATTGCGAGTCCTGCTGATAAACTTTGGGACAAATATGTAAACCAAAGGGCAAAGCGTGTACGTTCATCAGTGAAAATCCAAGATTGTGCAAAAGAATTAGATACGATTTCCTAACTAAAAAGATTGTTCTGAATTTAATGAACAGGATTGCTAGCCTTAAAATCTTCTCTCTCATGGGAGTTTTCTAACTGGGAAGAAGTAAAAGCTAAGTGGCAAAGGACTTTTTTACTAAGGCAAAAGGACCTGAAGACATCTAAAAGTAATTATGAATTTCTAAGCAAAGGGCCACTTTATAAAAACAGCAAATCTGACGAACTAGTAAGTTTTGATTAACTTGGAAAGTTATCCTTTTTTAACTTGTCCTCTTTATTTAATTAGATTAATATTGACTTCGAGCTACTGCATCCAAACAAAAGGCATCTTCTTTACAGTAAATGGAGTGTGTTCATGAAAAGAATTGGATCTTATTATTATCTACATATAAAACTAGCAACTTTGATGATCATTTCCAATCATATGTAGTAGGCAACTTAAAGGATGAATTAATTTTAAAAGCATTCCATGAATTTACAAGTTCACCTTTATATCTTTTCCCACTTAATAATGGTAAATTATATTTAAGAAATAAGTTTTTGTAAACTCTATTAAATGTATCTAAAATTATAAAATAAAAAATGAAATAGAAATTGTTTTTTACTAAACCAACAATCTTTAAAATTATTTTAATATAGTAATCATTTCAAATTAACATGAAATTTCATGTTATTTCAACAGGGTTTCATGCTATTTCAATATGGCCATCATTTCAATACTAAATGATTTAATAGTAAATTTTAAAGTAAGTTCGTGTTGATTTAACATGAAATTCATGTTATTTTACATACATTTAATACTGTTATCTTTAAAGCAGTTAAACATAATGTTTACATGATTATCCCTTAAATTTTACTAGAATAAAATGTTAATTCAACATCGTTTCTATTTGTTTTTACTTGAAAAATTTTAATTTTTGTTTTATTGTAAAATCATGTTAAATTAACATAAAACGCTAATGAAGCAAAATTATTATTAAAAAATGTTAAATTATTCTTGTTTTAGTTGATTTTACAATGATTTTTATCTGTGTGTACAGAATATTGTGAGTGTATTAAATTTTACAGAAAATATCGAATGGATAGTGTTGATTTTATAACCCCTTTTTTATAAACAATGTAAATATTCAATTTTTAAAATAGCTGCAATTTTTACATTTAAGGTTCTATGGGGCTATGATTCGGACTCAGTGAATAGGTTTTCATCTTTTTTCTGACAATACAAGATAACTAAAAAAATGCATATACATAATTAACAAAAAATAAAAACATAAACGTACACATATTTACGAATGTAAATGCTGCCCGAATTCGTAGTAAAAAATTGGTGCCCCAGTAAGGGTTTAGGCCATTGAATACTATTATACTGAGTATTAAGACATGTCAACAACTTACATAAATAAAACCGTACAACAGTGTAAAACGCTAAAAAAGACATTCAAAAAATTTAACAGTCGCTTGGCTCATACTGTTTTTTGAATTTTTTTTATTCCAGTAAAATGCCCTCAATAGCCCATGCCATCTACTTTTATTTCTCCCTCATGTTTCTTCTGGGTCGTACTTTAGCTGTCTCTCTCTACCTGGCCGAGGTCAATGACAGATCTCGTGCCCCTTTAACCGTTATAAAACAAATACCACCCGATTGCTATTATGCCGAAGTTGAACGTTTCGTTTTGGAGATAAATATCAATAAAGTGGCCATGACGGGAATGCAATATTTTGATATAACCAGGAAATTGGTTTTAACGGTAAGTCAATGTAAATACAATTTATTTAATGTATCCAAACTATTTGCGATATTTCTACTAATTGAAATAAGTTTTTGTGGGTAAATAATTGAAGTATATTTTGCTTTTTGTTTGCTTGCTTCTTTGTTTCCAATATTATCCTTATTAGGTGGCTGGAACGATTGTCACTTACGAACTGGTTTTAATACAATTTCATGAAGATCAAAAACTGTGGAATTGTGGCACCGATTAGTTAATATTTCTTTTTTTTTTATTACGAAAATCCAATGTTCGGTGTAGATTTTTCAACGCAAAACTAAATGTTTTAAACGCGTTAAAAATTATTATTAAAAGCGATATGTTACAACATTTATAATTAAGAAATGTGTGAAAATTAAATATTGCCATTAGTTTACAATTGTGTATAAAAAAAATCTTTAATGCTGTGAAAAGACCGAAACAAGATGTGAGGTAACAAAAATAATTTAAGCTATAAACAAAGGAAACGCTACTTCGGTTTAAAAGGCTACATTATGAGCATAAATCCCAAATTAAATGTTCGCACAAAGTTTAGTAGCAGGCGGAACCCATTAACTTTACCCAAACCACAAGTGTAGTAAGGGTATTATGCGTTTGTGCTGATCTTTGTCACACCGTAAAATAATGGTCCTAGACCCACCTTTAAATATACCGGTCGCTTCAGAATCATTATCTAAGCCGATGTCCGTCCGGCAGGCTGGCTGGCTTTCCATAAAAACATTGTGCGTAGGGTACAGGTCACTATTTCACAGAAAATTTAATGAAGTTTGGTTAACATTACAATTGAAAATGGTGAGAATCGGTCAACAATTTCACATAGCCCCCAAACAAGTTTCTTTCTGGAATAGAGTCTTTATGCCCTTAAGGGCTAAAAAATCACTGATGGTTTAAACGTTGGTTTAGTTGAACTAAACTTGAATTTATATGTAGTTTAAACTAAACAACTATAAATCAGTGTCCCATGTATTATATGTTGTTAAAAAAATAACATGTGGCAGCACTACGATAAATCTTAGCAAATTCATATGGTCTGCATTAGTAGTTTAAACGCCCAATTTTATGCGTTTAAAAATGGTTTATCTCTTTGGTGATTTATAGATTTGTTGGCTTAAACACATTTTAAACCAAACAGAGAGTTTAACTCGCTCTGATTTTTTAGCCCTAAGCCATCTTATTATGTTAATATTTAGATTGAATTTGGAACAAACTTGACTACAATCTTAATCATTTTGCTATTATTTTTTGGAATCGATCTATATTTGACCATAGTTCCCATACAAATACCCGAAAAAAACTTTTAATTCCATAATTTCCTTATAAATAGACCATAAAATCACTTAAAAGCAAACAAATCTCACTTGGATAAAGTGGCGCTGCAAAATATAGCCCCAGGAAATATGGTAAAAAAAAATTAAAATTGACCCGAAATTTGGGGCTATTTTTAATAACGCAATATTAATGAAAAATTTCCCCAACAAAATGAAAAAAACCCTTAAAATAAAATGAAATATGACCCTAAATTTGGGGAAATTCTTCATTATGACAAATCACCTCAAAATGAATCACCTCATCTATGAAAAAATAAATACCATCTTCCCCGTCTAAAGTATCTCTGCACAACCGGCAAGGATTTTCTTCACTTTGGTATAAGAATTCAGGTTTTTTATACTATCCCTAGAAACTTTTACATGAAATTTGTTTAAAAATGTTTGGGGTGATTTTTCATTTCTAAAACTTTGCATTTTTTTTTTTATTAGTAAACGAAAAATATCCCAAAAGTAAAAATTATGATGTTATTTGGGGCATTTTTCATTCCACTAAAAATGCAACGAAAATATGAAAAATAACCCCATAAAGACAAAAAATAGCCCGAAAATTGCGTGTTGTTGTGGCTCATGTACAATTTTGGGGCCGTCCTTCACTCTTATTTTGGGGCCATATTTTCTGGGGTCATTTTGCGCACCGCCGAAAGAGGAAACTGTCCACCTGTTACACTAAATATGTTATAATTTTGGGTGGTCAACATATCAGTTCATAACTTTTTTCCTACTGGACCGACAGACTTTGATGGTTTTAAGTTTCAAACTTTTCTTAGATTTAAATTTTTTTAATTTTACTTAAACATTTTTTTTTTGGGATTTTCTTCAAAAATTTTCGTTTAGTTTGAAATTTGTATACAGTTATATTTTACCTTTTCACAATCGTATTTCGCACCATGGTCCAAATAATAGGTCTGCTTGAAACGCCTGCTAATTTTTTGCAGAGTTGTGTTTATTACGTGCAATTGTTTTTGTAGCAATTGCTTTTGACATTTCTACCATTTTTTACATAAACAATTGCTTTTGCTCTTGACATCTTTATCCTTTTTTTACACAAACAAAATTCGTGTTGTTTTTTCTATTGTTGGATTGTTGTTGTTTCGCGCAAACCTACTAATTGGGCCATGCTTTGTACCTAAGATTAAAATGCAAGAGGAATGCCATCTGAAAAGAAAATAATGCTTTCCTTTAGAACGCAGTGTTTCTGAAAAGAGGACTCTAGTCGTCATATTTCACCATACATATATTTCCAAATACTTCTACTAAACGTTTAAGGAATTTCTTGAATTACGTTTTAATTTTTTAATTAAAAGGAAGTTAAACTATGTTAAATATTCATTTTTGCTTTAATAATTATAAAAACAACAAGAGCACAAATACAAAAATTTTAAAACAAATCTACTTGAAACACTTCCTTTGACCATAAATCGAAATTAAAACGTCTTTTATTACGCTGTCAAGTAGTTTGTATGAGTCTGACAAGTACAATTGTGTCTCACAACTTTAATGTGTGAATGTTTGTGTCCATTTTCATAACCTTATAAACCAATTCCATTAACCACATCGACATTCCGCATGCCATAATAGAAACTATTATTCAAAGAGAAATTGTATCACTTTGCGTTTGTCAAATAAAAATACCGCACAATGGAACGAAATACTGCTCAAAGGAACAACAGTCTACAACTAGTTTTGAAGAGGATTTACGAAGTTTGTCATTTGATTTTATTAATATTCATCGAAGACTCCATTAAGTATATTTCTGTGGCATTTTGGCAAAATATCTTAAGTCGAGAGTTTAAAAATAAACTCGGTGGAAAAATAATTTTTATCCAACTAAAATTAAAGAAATATTTCGTTTATAATACGAAAATTTTAAAAACGTAAACAAAAATGTTTTTTAATAAAAAATCGTATGATGAAACACTTTTTAAATTTGACTTATGATGTTTTGTCAAAATGCCACATGTATATTCTGGGTCCTTGGGTAATTCTAATTCGATTTAGCCATGTCCTTTTGTCTGTCCGTTTGTTGAAATCATGCTCATTTTTGAACAATTCAATACAAAATAACAGTTTTGGAGCCAAACATTTAATAAAGCAATTTGGGGCTTGAAATCCAGCACAATTCCTTAAGTATCAAAAGAGTTATGAACCCAAATCTGGAATAATCACCCTAAAAAAAAGACTTTTTTGTAACAAAAACTAACAACAATTTAAGGCTTAATGCAAAGATTATTATTTATCTTTTTACAAACTCATTTTGTGTAACAAGAAATCATCTTACTAAATTTCAGAAATGGCGGTATATAACTTACAATAAGTCCCATATGAAGCCCTCTCTCATAAAACACCGTAACGAGTTACAATAACTAGTGTTCGCCTAGTGGTCAAAATTCGACCATAATTTTTTTTTTTATTATGAAGAAAACATAGCACATCTAAGTATATATTAATTTACATGTTTTGATCATTTTTTTTTCTTATTGGATCGATTTAGCGAGGAAGCAACGTCTGGTTCATATTTTTTCTTCTACGTGAGTTAATTAAATTTTGTAATTGTAATATAAAAATATCAGAAAATATCAATTGAAAAACAAAAAAGTTTAAAAAAGATTGGCAACCACTCCGGACATTGCATTTAATATTATGTTTCTATGCCTTAAACTATTCGGAGTACCATATGTAGAACGAAAAAGTACAAAGAAACTCCCCCTTCATTATTCTTATTTACTTAGAACCATGCATGATAAATTTTATCTTTATGGGTCGAATATAAACAAAAATTCAAAAAGTACCAGATGAAAATTAGTTTTTTTTTTTAATTTACAGCCTTTTCAACAATTTCGAAACGCTCGCATAGAATTTTAAATGGGAAATGTTTTTAAATCTCAGTGTTTTTCATACAAATTTTAAAGCAAACATTAACGTTTGAAATTGTTGAACAGGCAGTAAATCAAGTGAATAAAAAGTTAACTTATATCAACAGCATAACTGCAGAAAATTTTGTTAATATGAAGAAATGTTCAATTGATTAATTTGTTTACTGTTGCAATTTTATTTAACTTTTAAATTAATAATCCACATTTTTTAGTTTAAACAAATTTTTTATTTGTATAGTTTTATACGATTAGATGCTACTCCGCCAAATTATATGGAGATCGGTCCATAATTTACCATTGACCTCAACATATATGATGCGCACTCTTAATAAAAATCGCGATTTCTTAAAAAAAAAAACTATTAATTAATGTGTATATGAACTTTTTATCTATTTAGTTTTCTCAGTAAACAAGTGAACAAAATCAAAAGTTGTTCACCGATTGCAATGAAACAAAGCTCATTTCATTCGAAATATGTTTAGCTGAATATTTTATAGCAAAACTGTGACTTAAGTCGCATTTTTTTTATTAATTGTTAAAGGACAAAAACTTTATTATTTTTATATTTTTATTTTTTTCAAAGCTTTAACGATATCTCTAAAACTACTACTGGCACATTTAAAAAAATGTAAGCACGGCTTAAAGAAATTATTGTTGCTTTTTAGCTGAATATGGTGAACCGTTTTTAAGTTGTTCCAATATATGTAGTGAAAGGAATATCTCGAAAAGTCCAGCTGATAGAGAAAAATGGAGATTAGATGTGAAATCAGCGACCTCATTTGCAATCGGCGACCTCAGGCCGTACAAAAAAGTTCAATTTTTTTCCCTTGTGTTGTAGGTCTAAAACCGAAACGAATTTTTACTTTGAGGTATTTTCTATAAAGATTAGTATATAACAATTCTTGCTACGAAAGCATTAGCTGATAACGAACCATGTGTCATACCGTTCTGGTGATTCTGGGGAATCTTTAAAAACTTCTATAATTTTTACTTAGATTTATGAAATTTATAGCGTTTTTAAATTATTACATTTTAAAACTCATTTGGGGAATTCACAAGGTGTCATAAAGTCATATGTCTTAAAATAATAATATGAAAAAATAAGACTGTTGTGAACAACCCCTCATAAATTAGTGTGCTATTTTGAATTTAAATCAGCTGATTAAAAACAAATATAAAATAAATAAATATGTTTTAATTCTAATCCATGAATTAATAAATTACATTAAGTCTTACCTGACTATTTTCCATTTTTTATACGCAAATTACAAATAATTAATTTTTTTTGTTTACCAAACATCAGAGTCATAAGGCAGTCTTATATTACGCCGCAAGTGTTTTGTTGCAAACATTGCTAGCCGCAGGTTAAATCCGGATGTTTGCCGGATTAAACTATACCATCAACGGCGGCGGCTACAATAACATAGCCGCTCGGCTCAGCGGAGGTCTCTTCTTATTAATTACGACAGCACAATAAACATAGCAAGCAAAGTTTTATTAATTTAAGACACTTTTTGTTTACAAAGCAACAACAATATTTTTAAACCATTGTACAATGTTAGAACATTATGACAATACATAGCACACCTTGTGAATACCCCAATAATGTAAAATAAAAAACAAAAAGAAATGTTCCAACATATATTTTTGATAAACAGCTAATTGTTTATTAGTTGTATTTCAAAATAAGACCAACTTGTATGAATTCGCCTTGGCATACATTTTATCGATTCTCTATTAAGCGCACTCCCGAAATATTGTTAATTTCGGTGAAGGGTATTAAAGATGTGGCACAGCCAAATATAGCACTCTTAGACCCGTTTTCACAACATACCGATAGCTAAAAGTATACTTTAACCGGCCTTTTAAAAAGTGTTCCATTATTAAAACTTAACTTTAACCTAAAGTTAGCGATAAAGTAAATTAAGGTTAATCCTGCACGCAAAGAAAAAACATGGTTGTGGTAAACATATTCTAAGAGCAACATATTATGATAAGATTCATGATTGTAGTCACCATATTACGATTGTTATTAAATCATATTATGACCAAATATGTTCGTAATATAACATCATAATATTTTTCTCTTAATCATATTATTATCCTGTTAATCATAAAACGTTAAGAAGTTATAATATTACTGTCATGGTAATCATAATAAGTTAAGAAGTAATCATATTACTGTCATGGTAATCATAATAAGATAAGAAGTAATCATATTATTGTCATGACAATCATAATAAGTTTAGAAGTAATCATATTATTGTTATGGCAATCATAATAAGCTTAGAAGTAATCATATTATTGTCATGGCAATCATAATAAGTTTACAAGTAATCATATTATTGTTATGGCAATCATAATTAGTTTAGAAGTAATCATATTATTGTCATGTCAATCATAATAAGTTTAGAAGTAATCATATTATTGTCATGGCAATCATAATAAGTTTAGAAGTAATCATATTATGATGCAAAGTGATATGAACTGTTATACATAAATTTTTTACATCATAATATGATACAACTTTAAACATAATATTTTTATTGGAAAAAAATACTTATGATAAAATAAAAAACATAATATAGTTACTGTAATCTTTTTGTCGTAGGTCGCAATTATTTATAAATTATTTTATGGAGTTTTCATTATTTTTCTCTTAAAATAACACAAAACTTACCAGTAATGGTTAATATTTTTCACCAATATTTCACAAATTTTTCCACCACTTTAAGATTATTAAAATTTTTTAGCAAAGATATTTTATTTTGTGACACTACAACCCTTTTTTAATGTTTTTTCTTTATTTTTTTTTTCAATTTCTTGTTTATTTTAATGGTTATTTTGTTATTTTTTTTTTAATATATTTTTTTAATTTCTTGTTTATTTTAATGGTTATTTTTTTATTATTTAGCCACTCACTAACAAATAATTCGATATGTTTATGTAAAACACGACACAACTGATACAAAATTATTTTACAAATGGCGATACCAAAATATTATTAGAGTAACGATATTTTGATTGCATCTTAAACTTATTATGATAAATGTATATAAAGTTATCATGCTATGGCTTTTAAATATCATGTTATGGCTGTGAGTAATATAATATGTTTTGAAAGTTATCTTAATTTAGTTGTTAGAAAAATAATTATTTTTCGGTCAACAATATTTAAATTTATAATTGCGATAAACATTAATATGTTTACAGCAACTATAATATTGCTGATATTTAATAAAAATAACAATTATTTGTGTACAACAACAATATATTGTTACAATAAACACAGTGTGGTTGCCGTAACCATGCCCAACCATATTTTTTCTCTGCGTGTGCCTAGTAGGTTAAAGTAAAGTTGTAATAATGAAACACTTTTTATACGGCCGATAAAATCCTACCTTTAGCTATCGGTAAGTTGTGAAAACGGGCCTCTAAGGTGGTTTTTTAATTTTGATTTAGGTATTTTTAATTTTTAGAATTTTGTGATTGTGAGTAAAAAAAAAACACTACGGTCGCTAAACTGTTAGCCATTATTTGTAATATGAATTACGTTTTACTAAACGGAGAACATTTATAAGCCCGTAAAAAATTTTTTTTGTTGAGCTTTTTATAATTTGAACCCACTGTGCTTTTACGAACTTTAATACAGATCACAATAGGTGCTTTTAATGGTATTCAATGTTCAGCTTTGTTGCACCAGAGCGTTTCTCCTATTTAAGGAAAACCCAATAACAATCAACAACTACCTTATAAAGCATTTTCATCCAGACAATGTTATCGAATCAGAGAGACTCTTTGTTTTCCTATTTACAAATATTTACACTCCTATCGTCATCGAATTAACGCAATCTGTTGTTGACTTTTACACACGCACATATGTATATTAATACGACTTAAAATCATCATTATCATCTTTTTTTTTCATCTAGTTAGATGATTACTTTAATGTCTTTCTTATTGACTGACTGACTTTTTTTTAAGTTTAAAGTCTTGCAATTGTTTTTGTTGTTTATGGTTAAATATTGCAACTTCTTTTTGCTTTTTTTTATTGATTTGTAGAAAATACTTTGTATCGTCATATTCAGTGGCATCGCATCACCGATGTTGTTTTCTTCTTAAAGTTTTGTCATTTTCAGGCACTTTTATAATTAAATAATTTCTGTTGTCGTTAAGCTTAGTTTTTTATGTCAACTTTTTATTGTTGTATTTGTTCGTTGGCATTTCTTTAACTTATTTTTAACCAGTTGTTGCTGTTAATTTTATTACATACTTATGTATGTATATATATTAACCCAATTCATTTTAAGCCAATTAAAAAGTTATTGGTTAAATTTTATATTTATACCGTCACAGGCAGACAAAGGTGGGGAAGGTATAACGCGATTTTGCGGATGATAAAGGGTGGTTAAATTTGAAGGGCCGATGTTTATTTTGATTATTATTAAGGAGATTGCTGTCATTTCTTTTTATTATGATAAAGTTGGTACACTTCAAAAATTATTACAGTAACTGATTGTGGGTTATTAAATTCGTTTTCCGTACTGTTAAAATTTCATAAAAATATAGTTATTTTACGAATAATTTTATTTTTCAACATTTGTGTTGGTTGTTCAAAAAAAAAAACTACCAAAATATAATGTTTTTCAATTTTACGGAAAATGCAGTTTAATAAATAAAAAAATTAAAAATTAATGTAAAAATCATTTGTTTTAAATGAAATGTTAATGATCCGTTTTTAAATGAATTTAAAGTTGCTTAAAATGAATTTTCGCTTGAATTTAACTTCATAATTTTTTGAGTGTATGGTTCAATTATGTATGGAATAAAATATCGGCCAAATGGCGGCACACCTCCATTAGATGGTCCAAATTTTCGATGACGCTAAGGCATAGTTAAGATTCTATGCCGTTAATGTGCCGAATTATCTCTTCCTTTAGCGGTCACCTTTGCTTTCCATTAACCCCAAAGAAAGAAGGCCAACAGTGTAAAATCACATGATCTTGGCCGCCAATCGACGAATTTGTCGCGCAAAAGAGCCATTGTTGCGTTAGCTGTGTGTCATGTGGCCCGTCCTTTTGAAACCACACATCGTCCACATCCATATCTTCCAATTCGAGCCATACAAAAATCGTTACCATCTCACGATAGCGAACACCATTCACAATAACTGCCTGACCGGCCTCATTTTGGAAGATATACGGTTTGATGATACCGCCAGGCCATAAACCTCACCAAACAGTCACTCTTTATGGGTGCATTGGGTTTTCGTCAATCACTCTTGGATTATCATTCGCCCAAATGCGGCAATTCTGCTTATTGAGGAATCCACTGAGTTGAAAATGTGCCACATCACTGAAGATGATTTTCTTCGAAAATTTATCATCCACTGTTGCCATTTCTTGCCTCCATTCTGACCATTGACGACGTTTGGAATGGTCAAGTGGTTTTAGTTCTTGAGTCAATTGCACCTTGTAAGCGTGTCTTTATGCATGATGTTCTGCACTGGTGGAGATATTAAAATCTCCTACGGACCCTGTTTGCTTATTTTTTTTTACGATTTTTCCGATTGAACGCACATTTGAACGATTAAATTGACCGAAAAATTACATGAAGTGCACGATATGCGTTTTGATTTGAATGCCCATTTTCACAATAAGCCTGAATAACTTCAACGCGTTGCTCAATTGTGTATCTTTCCATGGTTCAAATTGAGTTAAGCCTATAGTACTCGGAATGTAAAAAGCTACATGCGCATGTGGTGTGTGGAGGCGGCAAGACAACTAGCCCCGGTAGGCTAGCTGGTAGCGAGCTAGTATATCAGCGCCGGGGTTGCGGGTTCGATTCCCGCCAGAGACTCTGGTTTCTGTCCTGCAGACAAGCGAAGAGCTTCGCGGGAATAGCTTAGGAAATTAAAAAAAAAAAAAAAAAAAAAAAAAATATATATGTTCCTTTTACTCCTCTGGGGAGCATAGGGCCGCCACAAGTTGATTCCAATGATCTCGATCATTAGCGCGATGTTTGACTGCGTTCCAGTCTATGGCCTTCTTAGTGATATCGTCTAATGGCTTGCGGAGAGTGTGTCCAAGCCAGCCCCATTTGCGTTTTCTTATATCCATCTCAATTGGTTGCTGGTTGGTATCTCACCAGAGTTGGGCATTTGATATTAAGGAGGGCCAGTAAACACGCAAGACTCTACGCAGGCATTTGTTAACAAACACCTGAAGGGAGTGGGTATCGCGCGGTGCCATATTCCACGTTTCGCAACCGTACAGCAATGTGGATTTAACGCTGGAGTTGAAAATTTTAATTTTGGTACGTCTCGAGATGTTAGGCGATTTCCAAACAGGGCTAAGTTGGGCAAATGCATTACGTGCCTTATTAATGCGACTGGCCACATCGACAACCACTATTGTTGACACTAAATTATAATCGTTAAGATAAAGATACATTTTTAGTTTTAGTCGTAGTTTTTCCTGGTACATGAAAACTAATGTTTTGCAGAAATAGAAAATTTGGTCGTAGGCATTGACCGCAACGTGAGTAGATGATTATAGCGTATAAAATTTAAGCGACTCTGCCTGCGGCATACCAGACTTACCCGCGGAACATTATTTAAAAATAATTTTACTCCTTTTTGCAACTATAACATATTTTTCCCAACAACACCTTATCACTACGTATATGAATGTCCAAAAACTAAAAATTCCAGAGAATGCTTATTGAGGTGCACAGATCCCATTAATCTATTGTCCAATCCGGTAATAGAAAACATAACACCAACTATAAAATTCCTTAAAACTACTTATCTTTATAAGGATATCTGAACTTAATATGCATATCAGTGATGAAAAATTGAAATATTTAGATGGTACTGACCACCAAGCAAAAGAGTTGGCTAAATTACAACAGCAAAATTCTGATGAGGATATCTAACATTAACTATTACATTTTGCGATTATATGCGTTGTATGAATTTTACGTATGTTGTTGTTAATGTTGTTAAATTCTCTGCAATATGTGTGCACATGTACGTAATAAAAGAGCATACAAGAGAATAAAAGAGAAAAGAGAAAACGCGGCGCCCTGATTTTGCCGATGGCTGTTCTAAACAAAGAAGCAATACCAAAATAGTACTAAAACGTATGTGGGGGTACCGTGGTATTTTTGAAAGGAAAAAGTACTGAAAATAGTACCATAGTACTGAATTTTCCAACACTGATGCATATATATAAAAAAAATGTAAACAGAAATAATTAAGATATAATTTTAGACAAATGTGTACAAACATTGAGCTGAAGGCCTTCGCCGCCATTGCCATAATTATTATTAGCTGATAATTTGTTTGCCTCATTGGTGCATTTTGTAATAACATTGATGTCACAATTCTGATATTAGAGCATCATCAGTATAAAGATGCATTTTTCTATGAGTGATAAATGCTTTTAAAAATGTTTACCATTTACCCAGTCATTTGATTTATTAATCTTTCTATCATACCTTTTTTTTGTTTAATTACACTGAGCTCGAAATTTACACTTTTTTTTAAAAAAAAGAAATTCGAAAATGTAGCCAGGCTACTAATTTTTTGCAGTAAAATACATTTGACCCATCTTGGGGCATCCTAGGCGCTGCAGGGGCCAAATTTGAGAATTTCATTAAACTCTGTATGGGCGAAATTCTTAAATTTGGCCCCTGCAGCGCCTAGGATTCCCCTAGATGGGTCAAATGTATGGCCGACCCCACTTTATTTTTCTTCTCAATCATTTATTTCGAAAATACCTACCCGCTATCACCATTCCTTAAGTGGGCTCCCATACAAATTGTTCAATACAGACTAGCAATATATTGAAGAAAAGTCCCATAAATGCCCAGGAGTCGCCCCTAGTGAGATATAATGTATGACCGACCTCCATTAATATTTTGTCCACTCCACTCCCCATACAAATAGTTATTGCGTTTTATGAAATTCTTAAATTAATTAAAATTTAAAGACTTTTGTGAACCATTTATGGCTTGTTTTGTTAGCGGCTTCGTTTTTTATATGGCTGCATTTTCCCATTTTGTATGAAATTTTCAAAAACAAAAATTTCGAAATTTTGATGAAAAAAATTATTTTTTTCCAAAAAAAAAAAATATGTTTCTAAAACTACTGCTCATATTAAAAAAGTTTTAGTTTTCTTAAAGGAAATTTTATTGCCGAGTTTCGGTTTCTTTAATAATTTCAATAAACTAAACCGTTCTTGAGTTACGCGAATATATGTATGTTGGCAACCTCCTCCATTTTCGAAAAAACGGTATATCTCGAAAACAAGAGCTTAACTAAAAAAACGGTTAGCACCATTAGATTCAGCGTACCCGAATTACGTTAAAACGCCATGTGCCCGGCTTGTCTGATTTTGCAACTAGCACAGTGTTATCAGACGAAAGATGTCATTAAATCTCCCAGCATTTTTGGCTAAAATTTTGCCTTCAATTTAAAAAAGAAGAGTAACCAAATTGCAAAAAAAAATTTGTTATCAATGCCGAAAATAATTTAAATTTATAAAGTAACTGCACCTACTTTGGCATTTTCTCTATAAAACTGCTTCTGAAGTGTCAGTTAAATTCATATATATTTTAACAAAAATGTCCATAAAATGTAATAAATTCCCAGTTCCAAATAAAAACAAGGGTGTCGCTCTTATAGGTGTTTATTTGTTGATATTATTAAATTTCGTAGTTATTATTAACTGTAAAAAAGCCAAAACAAATCATGCAGTAATAATCCAGTTATTTAAAATAAGTGGTTAAAATACAGTAAATCTTTAAGCCTTAAAAGGATAACCGAGTTAGTAAAATGAAACCAAAAAGCTGAAAAACATACCAGCCATCAACTGTAAAACAGCAAAATTGATTTGGTAAGCCAGCCAACCAGCCAAAAGCATTGAAAAAAGCTTCCTCAAACGTTAACATGGCAGTGGTGGTAGTGATGAATTCAAAAACAGATTGATTGATTGATTTGGAATAGGGAACTTTTTTTCCAACAAACATCTATGAGTGTGTATTCGTTGCAAGTCAAAGAAGTTACATCAAATAGTCTCTTTTGCAAAACAAAAATCGGTTTGCAACAGATTTTATGGTAAACCGCGAATTTTTACAAGCATGTACGATTCAAGGCACGTGGAATAAAGCGATCAAGTTTGTTTTTGTTTCAAATGTTTGTTTTAGTTAAAAGTGTTTTTGTAGCATCTGATGTATTGGCTAGTTGGAGGAGTCTTCCGACAACAAATGCATTTTACTTTAGGCGACTTTTGTCTTTAGCTACAATTGTATAAAAACATAAACATTTCATTTCGTCAGCATCAGTTGCCTACGAACAGCTCTAGGCCTTCAAAAGAGATTTTAAGTAAACAATTAATCAAATTAACGTAATTTAATAAAATTACATTAACAAAAAAAAAAGTGCATTCAAAAACAAAAAAAAAACAAAAGAAAATACAGAAACAAAATTAATTTAATGAAATTGTTTTAAAAAGGATACAAAAGGATACTTTGAGATCATGCAAAAATTAGTAGTGAGTGAAAGAGTTGAAATAAAAAGTGCAAAGCTAAATTTTTCTAAATATTTTTTTTTGTAATAGCTGGGCTGTTTGGCCTTGTGCAGTTTAATGAGCTGTTTAAAAGCTGAAATGGTTTATGCTGCTGTCTCGGGACTGCCAATGAGTTTTTTACCACCCCGCCCTACCGGCAATGCTTTAACTAACATGAGACCACCTGAAATGCAAAACGGTCAATTAGTTAGAACACAACGTTCTTTGTATGGCCCACCTATTGGTTGGCATGGACCCCCCGTTCATCCTCATTCAATTGGTTTGGGTCATATTAGTAAACAAGAGTTGATAACTCTTTTAGAAGCAGCCAAAGAGGTTGCAAGGCCTGAACCTGAACCAGAGCCCGAACCAGAACCGGAGCCGGAACCTGAGCCAGAACCAGAGCCTGAGCCCGAACCCGAGCCAGAACCAGAACCTGAGCCAGCTGGTCCACCAGCGGGAGTACCTCTTACGGTTTCATTGCCAGCTTTCGTACCGATACAACTTTCGGCTATGTATACAGCGCCTCCACCACCTGCGCCACCAGCGCCGGAACCAGCTCCTGAGCCAGAAGAGCCTGAAGAGGAAGAAGAAGAAGAGGAAGAGGAAGAAGAGGAGGAAGAAGAAGAGGAACCAGAGCCAGAACCGGAGCCTGAACCACCAGCAATTGTCAAACCATATCATCCAATTTATCATCCATGGTCTTCTCGAGGTGTTTACAGCCGAAGAGCTCTTCCCTATATAGCACGTTCGGCTAAAAGATCTCGTGCTCGTGGTAAATCTGGTAGAACAAGATCTAAATCTAGATCCAAATCCAGGTCACGCAAATCAAAATCTAGAAAATCAAAATCCAAGTCTCGTTCGAGGAAACGGTAAGTTGAAAAAATATAAAACAACTAAAAACATAATAAATTTATTTTAACTACTCACAGCACTGGTCGCAAATCTTTAAAATCTAGGTGATCTATTTAAATTTTTAAGCAAACAAAAGAAAATATCTTAAAATCTTTAATCTGTCTTTCAGGAAAAACATACGTTATGCCAGCTCTGCGCAAAGCATTCAGGTCCTACCTCCACCACCATTTTTGGCTCGTCCTCCAGCTCCTTTGAAGTTGGTGCCTTCCGATCAATTACTGAGCAATTGGAAATAAATAAGTGATCAAATATCATTAATCTTAGTTAAAGTTTTATAAATAAATATCTTAAGGGTTTCAGATTTTTGAAATGTATTCTAATTATTTTATCGTGTTATATTTTTAAATATAAACATTACTTTTTAAATTTCTGCTACTAATTATTCTTTATTTATGAACCAATTCAAAATAATTAACTGAAAAATAAATAAAAATATTGTATTCTTAAATAAAACTTATTCAGTTTTGTGTTACTCAATTTGTGCTCCATAAATGTCTGTGGTTCCTTCAATGTCTATTCGCAGCTAATAGATTTAATGAATTCCAGTATTTGTTTTGAGTTGCAGCTTCTTAAATATTAAGAAAAATTAACTAATTTTAATTATTTAAGCTTGAGGTCGTTTTTTATACAAAATGATATTTATTATTTTTTTTTTTTTTATAATCGGATTAAAATAGAAGTTTCTGGAGCTCCTGCCTCCTGTTGTTCTAGACAGAAACTCTCGATATTAACTCCCCGGAGGATATAACCAAAAAAAAAAATGAAATATCCTAAAAATATCTGCCTACATATCCCCGAGGGAGTACAGGGTATGCCAAAGTATTAAAGGTTTTTCCATCTTATTATAAATGTCAAATTAGGAAAAAATTATATCCCCGAAGTAGCACGTGAATAAGTGCACATTTTCATTAACATACGACTTAACAACGTTGCTTTCGCTTAAACTAATGCGTTCACCTAAAACGTCTCCGTAAATGATCAACTGTTTGATTGTGTATAGAAAGTAATCATGTTGTGTGCAATATAATATGTTTTGAAAGTTATCATTATTTAGTTGTTCGAAAAATTATTATTTTTAGGTCCACAAAACTCAAATTTATAATTGCGATAAACATTGATATGTTCACAGTAACTATATTGTCGCTGATATTAAATGTAACAATCAAAATATAAAAATTATTTATGTACGACAACAATATATTGTTACAATAAATAAAGTGTAGTTGCCGGAACCATGCCCAACCATATTTTCTATCTGCGAGTATAAAAATACTCTTTACCATCATTGTTTGTAACGTCTTATTTCTTTTTAAATATAGTTTTTGTATAAAGTTTCGTCTGTTAGTTCTCCTTCTCTATGTTTTTGGTATAGCAACGTTTTCTTTTTTGCTTTTTCAATATGGTTTTAGCTATTAAGAATTTCTCTGTATATGTATATTGAGACCCTGAAAATAATAGGACTAGTCCAAACACGCGTGTAAAGTGTAGCCCACAAGGGAGAAGGACTAGTCCAAAGGTAACCGAAACGTATGGAAAAAACATGGCCCATTTAACATTACGATGTCCTAGGGCAGGATCATATAACCCATCTTTGGACTACAAAGGAGTAGTTTTAACACTACTCCATTGCGTACACAAGAGGATTATTTTAATTTCGTTTAAAACCGAAAACATTTCGTTAAAAAACGAAGACATGTTGTCTCACTGCAAACACTTTTTAACAATGACATGGTCCATGCTTGCATTACATCGGACTAGTCCATGGAGTAGTCCATTTAATCAAAATGCATCAGGTGGTCCAATAATATTTGCAGGGAATTAAAGTGACTTGCAAATGTTTGGTTTTTTTAATGAAGTTGTAACAAAATTGGATACAAAAATGTCTGGTGTTTTGTTTTATCAGTGGTATTAAAAAATGAAGGATTTCAGAGCAAATACTTAATTTTAAATATTCTCTCTTAGCATCTGTAGACGTAGAAAGAACTTTTTCAATGTACAAGACCGTGCAGACTCCAAATAGACAGAGATTTCTTTTCGAAAATTTATCGCATCAATGTATAAGTTACTGTATACGTATAATGTTATGTTTTAACAACGTATTAAACGAATAAAGTGGAAAATATACAATAAATTAAGGTTGCATATTTTTCATTTTAGCAGCTTATTTTTATGTACTTAAACGCTTTTTTAAGAGCTTAACACTGTTTTTTTTAGTGTTTTTTGGTTGCCCTAATTATAACTAATGAATTACCCTAACATATAAATTAGCTATTAGAGAGACTTAATTATTCTATTAGAGGTTTTACCTAAGATCCCATTATACTCGTAGTTGCTATTGGCAAAAAATCATATTTTTGTTGGGAAATCGATTACAAAATTGCAAAATATGCAAACACGGCTTTTAAAAAATATAACTTGCGAAATATGCAAAAACAATTTCTTAAGGGGAACGTTTTGAAAACTCACCCTGATAATAAGTAGGATTTTAATTTCAGACCATATTATTATTTCTTGTCCACTTAATATAAAAACACCAAATTATAGTTTTAGGCAACCTTTAGGTTACCCTTAAATAATCATCAACAGGCACCGCTGCATTAATTTCGTTTATTCAAAAATGAAATTACACCGTGGGTTAATGGAAATTTACAAAAACTAAATTATAAAAAAAGCGTATTAAAATACGAAAGAAAATGCATGGAGATCCAGACTTTGAGGAACTGTTGAAATAAATAAGTCGTGCGATAAATAAAGCTTGCAAACAAAGTATGAATGACTACACTCAAAAGAAAAATCAATCCATCCGTACTCACATCAATCCGGAGCGGTATTAATAGTACGGTGAGTATGGATTTTCTTGAATCAAGTACAGATAGATTGATTCAAGTACGGATTTTTAATCCCAACCAGCGCTGAGACAACCAATACAATTTTTACAACAAAAATTTTTGAAAAAGTTACCAAATGTAAAAAAATATAACCAAATTTAAAATTACTTTTAATTATTGAGCATTCTTTTACATATGAAAAAAATAACGAGATGCTTAATTAAAAGTATTTATTTATTTGAGCCTTTTTTACAGCCTTTTCTTAAAGAAAATTCCATAAATTTTAAAATTATATTGATAAATCAATGTAATTTTGAAAAATCTTTAAAATTCCTATGTGTATTTTCAAATATGTATGTAAATATACTTCTGGAAATTACCTAAATTCGGAACATTAAACTTATTTTCAAGTTTTTAGAAAAACTAAAACGACCTTTGCGTAATTTTTCAGTAATTTTCTGAAATAGATTCCACATGATTTTATGCACTTCCTACTTTACAAAAAGAAAGCTGGGCGTGTTCGTACCTCACAGTTATTTTTACCTATTTCAGTGTTTATTTAGACTACATGTTTTTACCTTCAGTTTTATTTTAAAATATGGCAGCTTTTGCACCATAGATTTCTATACACAGCTAGATTTCTTTTGTAGTACTTACGGGCATAAGTACTACTTATCTTTACTACTCTTAAAATCAAGAAAGTTTACGCTCCTTTATTTAAAAAAAAATATATGAAAATTTCCTTTGATTTTAATATAAAAACCACAAATAGCAATATTTTCTCACCAAAAATCTTAAAAAAACAAAACACCAACAATAAACATTCCCCTACAATTGGTTGGGTTCTTTCCGACTCGAATTGTAGTTGTAAGTGGGTAAAAAGAAAAAACAAACTGCTTCATTCTACTGTCTTCGTAAGAAAACAACAACCATTACCCAAATAGGCAGCCCTGAGCCCAACATACTTAAATTATCCATATTCAATCCCGTTTTCGTACTTGAAATAATCCGAAAATGAGATTGATTTAAGTAAAACTAAGATTGAATCAATCTCAAAATGAGCTTGATTTAAGTAATATAAAGTTGATTTTATCCCGAATTCATGATTGAAAAAAACAAAAACAAAGAAATTACATAGAAAAATGATTATGATTGATTTACTTACCCGTATTTCACATTACAGAATGATAAAACACCAACATCATGCCCGATATGGTTTTTATTTTAGAAATCTTATGTACATATTTAACCAAAAATATAAACTAAATGAGTAGCATTAGTTCAAATTTACTTTTTAACCCTTCGTTGTACACATGAGTCTGGCCATACCTTTTTCCATGTGTAAAGAAAATCAAAACATGCGCAAGCCGGAGGATTAAACATGAAAATAATATGTATGTGTTTTTCTTGTTTTGTTTTTTCTACACACAATAAGGAAACCGGATTTTCCAAACTTGTGTTTTTGAAAGTTATCCAATTTAGGATTGTTTTAAGTACGTTTAAGTGTAATTCGTACTTGAATTTTTTTTTTATTTATTTTTTTTTTTTTTTTTATTTAATTCAATTCAATTACAAAGGTGTACAAATGAAAATAGTGCCTCAGCGCCAGTTGGCATTGTTGAGGCTAGTTGACAATACTTAATTCACATTAGTTATTATCCTTAGTAATACATAATTTAATATATATAAAATTAAGAGAGAAAAAAAAATTATATAATAATATACATGCGTATATACAAACAAAGGTATATAGGACACATTTTAATAGATTGAGGTAACCTGTTAAATTCTTTACTACCAGAGTATTCAATACGTTGTTTTGTTGTTTCTGTACGGCAAAAAGCTACTCTTAATTGCTGACTATTGCGAGTATTGTATGAACTCTGATCTCTAACAAAACATATTGTATGATGGCCTATGCTATAGAGACATTTGAATACATATAATAGAGTTTGTAAGTTATAAGTTCCATATATTGGCATAATAGTCGGAAAATATTCAGTATATAAGGAATTTGTTGAATGTCTCATTGGCAAGTTTGCAACAGCTTTTAATGCTCTATTTTGAAGTCGCTGCAGAGAACGTATTTCAACACTCTTCTTATGTGCATATATTAGAGCTAAATAGTTAATATGACTTTGAATTAGACATTGGTAAATCAATAACTTCGTGTTTTGGTCAAATTTGTATTTAAACTTATATAATAGTCCAATGGCTGGAGATATTTTTGACTTTATGTGTCTTATATGTTGATCCCATGCAAGATTAGATTGTAAATTTAGTCCCAAATACTTAACTGAGGATATCTCCTGAATTTGTTTACCATCAATATATATACTAAAATTAGTGTTGAAACGGACATGTGGTCTAAATCGCATTAATTTAGTTTTTTCTGGATTAATAAAAAGTTTGTTTATCCGCATATACTCAATTATAAGAGATGCATCACGCTCCATGTAAGGTTTGACTGCGGTCTCATGTCTATACGGATAAAAAAGAGATATGTCATCAGCATAGATAAACATCTTTCCCGTAAGCTCTAATTTTTGGATGTCGTTTATATATATAGGTATAACAAAAAGCAGGGGTCCCAATACGCTTCCCTGGGGCACTCCATACTTAACTTGACCTAAGCTGCTCTTATGTTTATTGACCTGCACAAACTGCATCCTGTTTTCTAAGTATGACTGAAATAGCAGCAGGTCATTTCCACGAACTCCATAATATTGAAGTTTTTGAATCAAGATCCTGTGGTCAATCATATCAAAGGCTTTTGATAAGTCAAAGAAAATTCCAGTAACTCCACTATTACCTTCGTCTAGCATTGTACATATGCAATTTTGGACACTTATTAATGCTTCCTCTGTACCACATCCTTTCCGAAAGCCATACTCAGACTCTGGTTTCTTTCCTGCAGACAAGCATAAAGCTTCGCGGGATAAGCTAGGAAATTATAAAAAAAAAAAAAAAATAGAGTTTAAATTGCTGGTAAATGCCACACAGTAAATTAAGCAAATTGTTTTGTTCAAAATACTCTGATAGTTGGCAATGTATTATTTTTTCAAAAATGTTATTTATTATTGGTAATATCGATATTGGACGAAATTGATCAATCATAGTACAATTTATACTTTTTGGTATTGCTATTACTTTATGTATTTTTAAAACATCGGGGTACGTTTTTGTAGCTATAATATTATTAAAAATATTAACTATATGAGGCACAATAATTCTGCTGCAATTTTTCAATACTTTAGACGATATGTTATCATGTCCACAGCTTTTATTAGACGATAGACTTAGTAAAGCATTTTCAACTTCGTTGAAAGTTGTACAATTAAACGAAAGAAGATTATTACAACGACGTAAGGTTCTTAGAGAATTACAGTTATCATCTGGATTCTCTATAATTGCCTGCTTCAAATCTCGTATTGATTTTAGAAAATATATGTTCAAAGTTGTAGCCTTCATAGCATCATCTAGAATAGTATTACCATCGCAGTCTATTATATTGATTTCTTTTTTAGAATTTCTGCCAAGGTTATCGTTAAGAAACGTCCAGGTCTTTCTAGGATCATTCTGTAAGTTTGCCAAATTATTGGCGTAGTAGTTATTAAGGGAATCCTTATTGGCTTTTTTAACAACTTTGCTTATCCTCTTAAGTTGATTTTTAATACACTCATTTTCAGGATATAATTTCCTCAGTTTTAACAAATTTTTCTTATAAGCAATTATTTTATACAAGTTACCATTAATCCAAGGTGTTATTTTACGTTTTAATAAGATATCCTTATTCTTCAAAACAGTTGAATCTTCTATTGCATTTCTTATACATGTTAATAAATTATTTGTGTCAACTGACGGATCATGAGAATATATTAGTGACTCTAGCTGCTCTCGTACACAAATACTTAACTTTCCATAATCACAAATCGAATAACTTTTTTGTACCACGTCACATATTTGAAAACCAATATCAATGGAGCAATGTATTATATTGTGATCAGACAACTTACATTCAATTACATCAACGGCTATAGGTTTTGTTATATTAGTGTAAACGTGATCAAGACATGTGCCACTTTGGGGACGTGTAACTAATTTATGGCAATTATCAAAATCATAATTGGACAAAAGATTAAGCACATCACTGAATAAATTTTGCTCTAAGGCATCAATGTTCGCATCACCAATCAGAATGCTAACGCACCTGCCGTGATCAGATAGTGAATTCTCCAAAAAATTCATAAAGTGCAATGGATCACATTTTTGGGATTTATAAAATGAAATAATGGTTATGGGTTTCCTGTCTATCTTAATATCATACAATTTTAAAACTATAGAGTCTATGAATCCTTCGCTAAAACGAGTAATACTCGTACTTAAAGTAATCACAAAAAACATGATTTATCCCGAGTGTTTTTCTTTCTGTGTACTTTATGAATAATTTGGAAACTATAAAACATGATCCTAAAAAAGCATGGAGATTCAAAAATGTAACCCTGGGCCGAACAAACAGACAAAGTGTTAAAAGAAATAATGTCAATGGCGATGAAATTATTTCTGACAAACAAATGCCGATATTTTAAATGATTTTTTCTTAGAATCAGTGGCAAATTCAAGATCGCAAATACAATATTCGCAAGGAGATTTCTTTAATTCACTTATAACTTTAAATCAATATAGAGTAATATTTAACTTTAGCATAACGAGTGTTATTGAATTGTACTAAAGAATTGGCGCCACATTTTATTAAAATTTGCATCAGTATAATTAAAACAGAAACATATCCAGACATTTTGAAAAACCAAAAATAACACCCATACCTACACTGAAAGAAAAATGCTTCATATATTTTATGAGTCATTTTCATAAAAAAAATTTCTTTAATTAAATGAAAATGTTCATTATCTAAATCGAATTTCATAGTTACAATGAAGTATTTTCGTTAAAATCGCTTGATTGGATTTCGAAATTACGTTCAAAATTTTCACTGGATATATGAAAACTTAAGTTTATCAAAGTTAAACAAAAAATTTTAATTGGGAACATAAAAAAACCATATACAAACATAACTATATTCATAAATTAATACAAAATTATAGTTTCCATAAAAAATGTTTAATTGTGAATTAAAAAATGTAAGATTTAATTATTTCATACATCTTATGTAATATGCCATTAAAATTATGAAATCAAAAACTTTTTTATATAGCAACATACATATTTTAATAATTGAAAAAAAAAATATATTTAACATTCAAATAAGTCTATAGTCTCAATAATTAAAAGTATAAAAATATTTCGAAAAAGCATGCCTTCATAAATTAAAATTTTTATAATGACAATGAAAAATGCCATTATAGTAATTGAACAAAAACTTTCAATCCATAAATATGTATGTTTTTAGTTTTCTTTAATATGGGTGTGTGTGAAACGGTAGCAAAGTTCTAGGGTGAATTAAGGCCCTAATTTTGTGAAACACAACGCAACGACAAAGAATTACATTGAAAGCAAAAACAAATTCATAAATATTTTGTTATTTTGTTGTTGCCTCTAACAGAAATTGACATTGGTTTTTAAGATTTCATACGCCTCATTGCTTGTGGCGTTGAAAATTTTAAAACGGTAAATAAATTTCTGTACAAAGCAACAACAAAATTACAAAATATTTATGAATTTGTTTTAGCTTTCAATATAATACTTTGGCGTGCATTGTGTTTTACAAAATTAGGGCCTAAAATTGTCAAGAATTTCTACGCTAATGTTAAAATGTATACTAGCCCCCAGGGCTAGTGAAATTTTATTCACCTCAACAGTGTCAGTTGGCAAATTGGTTTTTTTTGTTGTTTTCTTACGAAGACAGTAGAATGAAGCAGTTTGTTTTTTAATTTTGTTTTTTCTTTTAACCCACTTACAACTACAATTCGAGTCGGAAAGAACCCAACCAATTGTAGGGGAATGTAAGAAAAGATAAGCTCACTGTTTATTGTTGGTGTTTTGTTTTGGCTTTGATATTGTTACAAGTAAGACTTTTGTGTTTATAATTCTTATTCGCTTTAGGGTTTTATTTGTATAATATTTTTGGCCTTTCTAAAATCTTTGGAAAAGGTTTCCTGATGAGCTGGCCTAAGCAACCAGTGAAATGCGCATAGAAGCTAGCTTTCCCTCAACAATAAATTTCAGTGTATTTATCAAATATGAAAAACTGAGAATTTAGCACGTCATACGGAAATCGTATTAATAATAAATTTTGTATTCCCGAAAATAACTTTGATAATATACATACTTGCATGTGCCCGTGCAAAAGAATTAAATTTTTCATTTACATATTTTTGCCACAAATTTTTTTCTGTTGTTAATTTTATTAAACCCAGCAGAGTAGCATTATATGGTATGAAAAAAATATTTGGAATCTGAATAAAAAATAAACAAACTTTGTTTTTAAACGTTTCTAAATACATGTAGCATTAAATAAAATGAAAATTGTTTGAATTAAGAATTTTTTTTCGCTGCCACTTGTAGTGAATTCGCCCTGATAATAATTTTTTAATATGATATAAGACTGAATTAAAAGTGTTACGTTTCCTTGCTTATTCAATTTTTTTTATTGCTAAATAAAATCTAAAGTAAAATTTTACCTTTTTTTATAGTTAAGTGCATTTTCAAACTGTCTACTAATTTTTCAAAATCCAGATGAATTTTTTCTATTGTCCAGTTATTTTACTTTTGGTATCAGGCAACCCTAACCAGTAGACATTGCTAAATACTGTTTTTTGGTTTTGTTTGGGGTATTATATTCAAAATAAATAATGGAATTAAAGAAAATAAGAAAAGATAAACTCACTGTTTATTGTAGTTGTTTTTTTTTAAGTTTTGATATTGTTACAAGTAAAACTGAGGTTTATAATTCTTATTCGCTTAACAGTTTTATTTGTTTAATATCTTTAGCTTTTCTAAAATCTTTGGATGAAGTTTCCTGACGATCTTAGGACAGCAACCAGTGAAATGGGCATAGGAATAGCGTATCCCTTCAACAATAAATTTAAGTTTCTCAATAGTATGAAATGGGAATTTAGCACATTTGAGAGAAACCTTGTTAATGATTATTTAGTTTGTATATGACAAGTGTGACCGTAGCCTTACGATTTTGTGGCACTATGAAATACTGTGTTCACACTTGGGTTCTTAAACGCTCTAATCACATCAAAATCGAGATGATTTACCATACATTAAGGTGATTTGTTAATCACTTCAAATTGACATGATTACAATTAAATCACTTCATTAATCACATAGAATCCACTGAAGTAAAATGTAGAATCGGCCAACATGAACGTGTACAACCGGCCACGATTTCTGCTTTATGTTTTTTATTGTTTTCCTTAAATAATTCATAAATTTTGCACAATTTCATCATTAAAATTATTAAAATAACATTCTGATAACTTTATAAAAGTATTTTTTATCCATTTGTAATACTTTAAAGAAATATAAATTAGTTTGTTGTGCTTTTTTCTTAATCATCTCAAATGTAATGTGAACGGCTTTGATTAACTTAATCAACATTTTGCTTAAACGCGTTTAAAAACCCAAGTGTGAACATAGTACTAAGTGCTGAAAATGGTTTTTAACACTAATACTTAAACAAAAAAATCTTACTAACACATATTTGAGTCGCCATACTAGTTGTATCCCAGCTAGCATTTAGAAGATCGTTTTTTAAAAAATCACCTTGCTAGGTCTTCTTTGAGTACTTTTTGTGATCAAAAACGGATTAATCACTTACACGATTAAAAAAAGACTTGAAAATGACTCTCACTAATGATTAAAAAGAGTTTGATTTAAAATACAATAGCAAATTGTACAGCAATCGCAAATTGATCATCCTGGTGTTTAAAATGTGAGTATTTTAACCGTTATTTATGATCATATTTTAAGCATATGGATGATTGAAAACGGCTTGATCGAACACAGATCATGCAGGGGTTTAAAAAGTGATTATTATTATGTATTTTATGATCATATATTGCGCGGATAGATGATTAAAAACTGTTTGTTTTGCTGTTTTTTTTTAAGTATAAAGGGACAGTTTTTGCATATTTTTGAGTAAATGACAAAAAGTTAAATTTTTGTTCATTTATAAAAGTTACGTCGAGGTGTTGACATCGTTTAATTGTGAAAGTGATATATAAATAATAATCAAAAAGTGTTATTAAATTAGACACATACATATATTAAAATAAATAAAGTTAGAAATTCTAAATAAATTTTCAATAAAAAAGGCAATGTCAGCTAAATAATATAATTTAATATATATTTGTCGGCTGAAATTGCCTTAGATAAAACGATTAAATTCACCATGAACGATATAAATAAAAAAATTATATGTTTGCGTAATTCTTCAGACAACAGCTACTTCTTTATACCTCTAATCAGCTATGTCGCAAAATAATGTTTTTGTCTCATCAAGCAATATTACAACATGTAAGTGAAATATTGACCTATTTTATTTTTCATCTTTACATAGAAAATCTTATTTTCAGTGCAGAATGTGTACGTCCCAAAATCCGATAGCATTGCTACTTTAATAATGGAATTGCGAAATGAAATAGCTTCTTTAAAAACTGAAGTTTTTGGTTTAAAAAAAGAAGTAAATGAGTTGAAGGAAGGCAATAAGCGGCATTTTTTAAAATTAACAGAAGAAGTTATTGCCGTTAAGCTGAAAGGTCGAAAACACCACGGTGAAAACATAATGGTGGACGAACTCAATGACACCCAAAAACTTCCGTTCAATAAGATAACCGATTTAGATACCTTTGATACTTTAGTACAGGAGAATGAGGACAAACTCAAACAATTTGTAAGTATAGAAAATGACGAAAAAAACCCACTAACTTGCTAACTACCTTATCATATAAGATTTTTTGTAATATTTTTTATGAAATCATTTTTCAGAAAGAATATATTACAAAAACCGGTGGTGAAGGACTCGCAACATTTCTCAGAGCTGCATTTCGAAAACTTTTTTCGGATGACTTAGCCACATTGTACAGCTGGAAGGGGACCAGCGTTAAGCCTAGCGCCGAAAAGTGCTTTCTCGTTACTACAGTTAATAGTAGGTTCATATTTTTATTAAAAATAATACAAAAAAAATATAATAAAAATGAAAAAATTAAATATTTTGTTTCAGATATTTGTCATCTTAAATATAAAAACACCGATAAAGATATATCTTGTTCTGCAAAAACATTTTGTGCATGCTAAAGATAGAGTAACAAAACGAAAACGTAAAGATTAGAGTTCTTATTTTTAAATTGCAACGAGTTTTTGAAGCCTTAAGTACACATGAAAATTTTAAAGTGTAGTATGTATAAATGAAAAACGTACAAAATTATTTTTAACTTTTTTGTTATATATCTTATTTTGTGTTTTATTCGACCTTTAATATGTATTAATAAAAGAACTTGTTCTCGAGGTCCTGGTTTTATTGTTAATAATTCTAATTTATTTTGCCAATATTAATAGTTCATAATTAGACGATGTTGACACAACATAATTAGACTTAATTTGTGAAAAAATTTTTGTATATTAATAATTTTTTTCTTTATTAAAGCCCAGAAGATTTTTTGTTATATGTTAAATTACCCATGTAATTTATAATAAGTCTTAAAGCTAGACTTTAAATCCACATATAAATAATTTTGAAGTACAAATTATTAATTGTAGTGTTTTATTTTTTTTTTACTTTTATATATTATATGTTTGTTTATTTACTATTTAAAAACTGGATCTCTTAGTGTGAAAATAATTTATTTCCATAAACTTTTTGGTTATTTTTTAATGTAAATTTTATTTTAAAAACTATTTTTTACGAAAAAATATTTTTCTGTTTAATAAATTTTGATATACTATGTTCGTACATCACACGAATATTTAATACTTTTTGTTTATGTTACTTGACGCTCATATGGACGTGATTTTAAATATCGCGTCAGTGTAAACTTAGGACTCAGAAAACCGACTGAAAAATAATCGAAATAGTGTCGAATGCGATTTGTAATACGACTGATAAATGACTCGAAAAACAATCATTAATGATGTAAAAAGGACTTCTAACCCAATAGAAATATGACTGATAAACGACTTTAAAAAGACTCCCAAACAGATTGATAAATTACTCAAAAAAGACTCGTAAGCGATTAGAAACATGAGTGGAAAACGACTTGAAAAAGGCTCATAAATGAAGACAAATAGGACTAATAAATGACTAGAAAGCGATTCGAAAAAATTCGATTAAAAAAGGATCGAAAATGACTCTTATTTAACAAGGAAAAAGACTCATAAATGCCTTATCCAGAAGAGTCGCGGGTAGGCACAATTTTCTCCCGACAAAAGTATCTTTTATGATCAGAAAATGAGCGCAATTTCCATCTTTTTAATCGCGACTCGAATTTGATTTAAAATTTCAAAAAATGCTAGCTGGGACACTACGGTCTCAAGGGTCAAATCCTAATTTGAAATTCGTTATGTAAAACCTGCACTGATAAGTTTAATTAAAACAATCGTAATAAATATGCAGGTGTGGTTTTTGTCTTGTGTTTGTTCCATAATTTTACAATTAATAATTTTAGATCTTTTGCAAAATAGGGTTTTTAGATTTCCACCATTTTTTATGTGGATTTTTATTATATTAATATGATTCTTGACTTGAAAGAATACTTAAAACCCCTGCATAACTTTTTTTTGCAAATTATTGTAGATAAACATATCGCACTGGATCCTCCCTCTAAACCGAGTCAAATCGATTTTTTTTTATTTTCACTTTTTGCAAGAACTCTATGTACAATGAACATTGCACATATATCTACGCAATGTAAAAATCGTGGCTCCCTTTGTAGTATAAGAGTACACTCACAATATTATTACAGTAACGGACTGTAGTTTATTTAAGAAATATTCCGTTCAGTCATTTTTAAATAAATAAACATTTAAAATTCCAAGAAAATTTATTTTTAACTGATTCTAACAGTTATTCAAAAAACTAAGTGCATATTAATACGGATTTTCAGTTGCAGTTAATATTGTCCGTTGATTGAGTTAAATTCTTCTTTATGTTAAAGTAAATAAAAATGTAATTTAAAGCAACGAAAAGTTCATTTAATTTTTACTGTCGAAAATTCAACACCATATTCCGTAAAATCAAATAAATATTCAGTTATTTTGTAACTTTTTACTGTCAAAAATTCAACACCATATTCAGTAAAAACGATTAAATATTCAGTTATTTATTAAAATTTTACTGTCAATTTTTTACTGTCAAATTGACCCCATATTCAGTAAAAACAATTAAATATTCAGTTATTTTATTAAATTTTCGGACTCCAAATATGTAGAAATTTAATTAATTAAAAAATATTAATAGCCTATGTGTCGGATAATCAGAAAATTACTGTGAAAATTTCAATAGTTTAGGAGTCTTTAGGGAACAAACAAACATACGATTTTTCATTAATATATTATTTATTGCTTCCCCTGCACCTACCCCTTACTTTTATTTTGAAAGGTGTAGTTTACCATAGTGTGGATCCTACAAAGCTTGAAGACTTTTGTTTTTAGATATTCGGCAATAAATATTTTCGTTCTATGGGGGGTACTGCTCTTCCTCCGTCTACCCGCCCATTTTTATTTTAAAACTTATTATTTACCATAATATTGGCTTAAGCCCCGTTTGAAGACTCTAACTCTGAAACTTTTTGACCGATCTTGTTGAAAATTTGTGTCTAAACTACTATCCAATAGGACTAACCTTGGTGCAAATTTCATCCTAATCGGAAGACATCGATTTCAAAATTGGGTCACTTGACATTAAATCCGGCTTTTATATATTTAAAACGTATATGATAAGTTTGGTATTTTGTTGTTATTTTCTTAATTATTTTTTAAAATATTAATTTTAGCAAAAAACTTTCTTCGAAGCTAATGTTTTTGACTAGAAAAGCTAAAATATTGCCATATATCATATTCTTGTAAAATGTTGTTTTTAAGAGATAGTAATATGCAAACAAATTACATTTGAATAAATGGCTTGATGGCAAACTTTGAGGGGCGGACGCCCCCCCTAAAACACAACTTCTCGCTACGAAATTTTTTTGTATTTTTTTTTACATAAAACTGAACTGATTTGGGGGGGGAGAATATAAGAAATCAAAAAAAAAAAGTTCTCCATACAACTAACGGCCACGCTAATATATATGTATATATACAAATATTCATTTAAATATCCTTAATTGGTATTTTTGAATTAAAACAAAAATGTTAAGATGGCTAAAATATTTAACGGCGCATATAAAAATATTTGAGGCGGCAGCAAGCTATTTGTTTCTGCAATAACTATGCGGAAAAACAGAGACAATGTCAGAGGCAAATTACATGCACGTTTGTGGCTAAATATTAAAAATCTTCTGTAAGACAGCAATTATGACAGACAAGTCAGATGTAAAAAACATGTCGTCTACATGCACCTTTTGTTATTTTTGGTCAATCTAGCGGTTTTATCTCCATTCTTATTTCTATTTTGTTGCTTTTATTAAAAGCTAGTTTACATTATCTCTCAACTCTTACGTATTTCATAATACTTTGTGAGATAGAAATCGAATGAGTTTTGTTGCGACTGTCAAAAAATCTAATTTAACATAACATTTTGTGTTCACGCCATCACACAAAGAATAAACACTCACACATGAAATAAAAAGCAACCCTGATCCAATGAAAATTATTATTGTTTAGAATTTTTTAAAAAAACAATGAAGTCGTTTGGAATGTCAATATTTTTTTCATATTACTTGTCATTTTCATCACACAAGCATTTACAATATCAAACTTTTACATATTATGAGTTTTTGACAAGTATTAATACAAAGTATTATAGTGTAAACTAGCCTTAAACAAGATAAGTAAACATAACTGTTAATGACACAGTGTTGGCACTCTTAATAAAGTTTGTCATTTCAGCTTATAAACTAGTCACTAGAGGTCTGCTTTGAATAACTCACTTGTTTGCCTTTACCCAAAGTGCACAACATTTATTCAATTATAAAACATTCAAAAAGATAAGAAGAGAGTTAACCACATACAAAAATAAGAATGAATGAATTGAATACAAAACTTGTTTACTGTAAATAAATATGAGAGGCATTCATAAATAACAAAACATTGGAATGACCCGTTAGAGAGAGCAAGTTTATAAGAAATATTCAAATAATTTTTGAATTATTGAATGTGCATACATTTATTTGAATACCTTGCCATAATATGTGAGTAAGCTTGTGGCTTCTTTTGTTTATACCCAACAAACACAAAGTCAAACCTTTGATATGAAATGACTTTATCATTTGACATCAAACGCAATTCTCAAACGTTTTTCAATTGTTTGATTTAACATTTAAATTCAAATTGATAATGATTTGAAAATAAACATTTGATATCAAATGTTTTATCAATTTGATGTCAAATGTTTGTCAAATGTTAAAATCAAATCAAAAATAAACTTGGCAATACTAAAACGAAAAATAAATGTAAGCATTAAAAATGGCGATTAAAGTTACATTTTTTTCCCTTGTGGTTACATGTGTTTTACTATTAAAAATAAATTTTAATGTAAAGTGAATAGTTTATTTCTTGTGAAAAATAAAAATTATTTGAAAGAAATTACAATGATTAAAAATACGAAAAAAAAGAAAAATAATAAAACGGGAAAGTGAAGAAAGTTTGTTGAACGATCGCGGTGCTACAATCCTCAAAATAAAAGGGAGCCAAGTATTTTGTCTTTCCAAGAATTAGAGGACGGAAAGAACACTATTTCATCTTTTAGCTATGGTACCGAATGTTTTTATCAAAGTTTATTTAAATAAATAATAAATTTATATTAAAAAATTAAATAGTTTTATTTATATTCCACATTGTATCATAATCCACATTTGAGAATTACGTTTGAAATCAAGTTGAAAATAAAGGCATTTTTCAATTTGAAAATAATTTCCCCTTTTTGTTGAGAACGCTATGATTTTCAAATGATTTTCAAATCATTATCAAACGTTTGTCATTTGAGAAAACGTTTGATTTCAAATCATTTTCAATTTGAAATCAAACCTCCGTGTTTGTTGGGTAAGAGTTAAGCTTACACATACATACATAATGTGTAGGTACACATATTTTACATTCAAATTATATTTGAATAATTTACTCATTTGACTTGAGTTGACTGAATAGAATGAGTTTTTGTTGGTTTGTCTCTGGTTATTTTTTCATTTGTTTCGTTATCATTGGGTGATCGACGCATTGTAATTAAAAAACAAATGAGTGTGTTGAAATTGCTTTTTATTTATTCTTGCAAACCTCTACTAAGCAAAATATTACGCCCTACGCCGTGATTAAAGCTAGTCTGTTACACATTTATGTATGCGATAACCATAAACTACACAAGACCACTTGATAATTTTCATAGTCATACAGCTAATTTTTTCTAAACGAATCGTTTTGTGAATGGAACTTGTGTTTTCTCATTATGTCAGTGTGAATGGCTTAAATTTTGCGACGCACAACACAGCGCACGTGGTATAAGTTTCTTTATATTCGTATGTTGTGTGCAACCAGTTAAAAAAGCATATGGGATTTAATTTTCAAGCTGAATTGTTCAGGCCTCTAGTTAGCAAGCAGAACTGTCGCTTTTGGAGAGATCACAATCCTCATAAGACTCCATTACATTCAGAAAATAACATTGCGTTAACATGCGGAAGGAGTCACATTTGTCTTTAAACCCAAAACCAGTGGCAACATTAGCATGAATGGCAAATGCTAAAGGCAAATTAGTCGTGATTTGGTTAATTCCCCATGTCATTGCAAATCATTTGGAGTAGAAATGTTTCCATTTCTTTGTTGAGCCACACGTTTGTTGGCCGAATTATCTCTATAAATGGACCTGTGATTTGGCCACTTCGCTTGTGTGATTTGACACCTTTTGGTCATTCCATTGAATTTGTTGTGTTATATTTTTTAAAAAAAGTGTTATGCCCACCTTATGTTGGCTAAAATCCAATCATTTTTGTATCACCAATTTATTTCAAAAATATATGCTCATGTCGACAGCTTAATTCCAAAACATGATAAGTTGAAAAAGTGAGTTTTGCTGGAGAAGCTCTAAATATTTACGTCCAATAAAACATTCAGTTGTAGGATAAAAACTTTTAAGTGCACAACTTTAGATTGGATAAGCCGATTAACACTCAAATTTTACAGAATTGAAGATGAACAATACTTAACTCGAAAGTGAAAAAAAAAATTAAAAACTTAGCATATTTTAAAAATGAGCTGTCGATATTAAAAACAAAATCATTAAAGTACAAATTAGTAAACGACACAAAGGGAGTATGACTTGCTGTTGGTTTCTGTAAGACTTTTGCCAAAATGCAAACTTGTTTTAAACTAGCTTGATAATTATAACTATAGCCCTCTTTCTCTTTCTCTATCCCAATATTCTCAATTGTGCCTGTAACCAAAGTAAATGACTTCTGCCCCTGCTAATAACAAATGCCGTACACCATTTTATATTAATGTTTTCGTTTGTTGATGGATAAAAACAAATAAAAAATTTCTTTTTTTTTTCTTAATAATGAACTAGTATTACACTTAATGGATAACAGGCCTAGTGTTGAAATAGTAAAGAGTGGTACGAAAACTAGTACAAGTTTAGTGTTCATTCATGGTAATTTATTGGTGGCATTGGAATGCTTGCAATTAATTTATTCACCTTAGAAGGTAGTTTTAGGTGCTATTTAAACAAACTTCATAGCTGTTCACAGGAAATGGTTATTTCCAATTTAGGCCAGGGTGTAGTAAAGTAATGAACATAAATGTTTTTGTGTGCAAAATGCCGATTATGTAAATGTTACACTTTGGACACTCTTAAACATTTTATTAAAAAAAAAATTGTGTTTTTTTTTTTCTTTAAATACAATTTCTATTTTTTTACGTCTTTTAATTATTGAAAAAAGTATTGGAAGTTAAAAACATTTTGTAATCCTTTTCTAGATAAATAAAGTTTTCATTTGTGACGGCATAAGATGTCGTTGCAATTATTTAAAAATATGGCTAAAACAACTATTTAGAAAAAGTGAATATGTATTTCTCCAAATTTCGGCGGGATATTGCCCATATATCTGTGGTTTTCACGAATAATCGCGTAAGTCGGTTTTTACCGAAATTGAGATAATGATGTCAAAGTACTACATTTTGCATTAGGTTTTTATAAGTATTAAGCTTTTTAGAATATAATGTAGTATTATTAATTTTTTTTTCTGCTAAAAACAACTTAAGTTAACTGTTTAATAAAATATTTTGCTATTATAACGATTTATGTCGACATACATGGCCAAAAATTGTAAAATTGCTGAATATGTTTCCAAATAAAAAGCATATGTGATGTTATGTTGTTATTCGTGCAAAAAATATAAAACTATTTTTTGAAAATTTTTCTATTAATAACAACTTATATGTACATTAGGGTGGCCGTTATTTACTTTTTTTTATTTCTTAGATTCTCGCCCCCCAAATCGGTTCAGTTTTATGTGAAAAAAAATACAAAAAAATTTCGTAGCGAGAAATTGTGTTTAAGGGGAGGGGGGTGTCCGCCCCTCAAAGTTTGCCATCAAGCCATTTATTCAAATTTAATTTGTTTGCATATTACTATCTCTTAAAAACAACATTTTACAAGAATATGATATATGGCAATATTTTAGCTCTTCTAGTCAACAACATTAGCTTCGAAGAAAGTTTTTTGCTAAAATTAATATTTTAGAAAATAATTAAGAAAATAACAACAAAATACCAAACTTTTTATATACGTTTTAAATTTATAAAAGCCGGATTTAATGTCAAGTGACAAAATTTTGAAATCGATGTCTTCCGATTAGGATGAAATTTGCACCAAGATTAGTCCTATTGGAATGTAGTTTAGACACAAATTTTCAACAAGATCGGTCAAAAAGTTTCAGAGTTAGAGGGGGTCAAAGTTTGCCATACAGGTGTTCTATCTCATACATGTTACAGCAATCGACTCTAAGGATTTGAAGATATAAGCAAAAATCTGCGCTGGCGTGACGTTAAAAAAACGGCAGTGGATTTTGACAAAACTGAATAAGACTGCGAATTGGGCAAGATGTTTTGTATAAAACATTTTTAGTAAACTTTGGACTAATACAGATTTATTTTTCAAATTATAAAATTTATAAATCTATGCTCGTTTTAAGGTAAATATGGGCATTTTCAGCGAAAAGCCTACTTGTTTTAATGTAACGCCAGATTGCAAATAAGGTTGTATTTTCGGACCATGTTGTTCAATCGGTATCCCTTTTGTTACTAAATGGAGAGCTAGTTGCGCTGTACACCAAAATATAAAAAAGTAAACTATGTATACATATAAAATTTTTTGAGAAACAATTTAAAATACAACTGGCGTTACGTTACAAAAAGTAGACTTTTCGCTGGAAATGCCAATATGAAGATAGAGACATTTGTTATTATTTTTAAGCATATGATTGTAAGCATACATTTTAAACATGTCGTCTAGACTAAGCTTAATATATTTTTTTATTCAAAAGACTCAAAATTGTGAGATATGAAAAAAGGTTTTTTTTAAGTGGTGTATATATACATACATGTTAAGGCTAGTTTACACGGTAATACAATGTATTACGACTTTGTAGAATCAATATAATATGACATTCTCTCCGTGTTTAAAAGAAAAAAATAAAAGTCTGTTGTAAGTATATTTCATGTTTACACGGATGGTTAAAGGGTAATTCCATGTCAAATCGAACAAAAGGTGAACATGACCCCTTTCGATTTTAATGAGATTTGGTGAGAAGGTTCGTTTTATCCTATTAGGAACATATACATATGAACAAAACAATAATTAAAAAATTTTTTTTTTCAAAACTTATGTCAATATTGCATATGCTGATATTTTGCTGATTTTTTAAACATATGAATGAGTGTAAGCATTCATTTGCTGATTCAACATATCGTCTAGACAAAGCTTTAGATAGTTTTGTAGAGGCAGATATTTCCCCCAACCTCCCCTCGTGATTCTATTTTGTAGTTTGTACTGTAGGGGTTTATCTATGTTTAAAATGTCATTAAAATCTGTTGGATAGTTTTGGAGAGGCAAAAATTGTCTTAATGGGCAATTCCATCATGTTCCTAGTTATAAAAAATGATATCCTTAAACCATTTTCACAAAATTGCCGGTCGGATGATTTCAGAGTCTATAACGGACATATGTAGAAATGTTTGTATTTTATAATGCCCATAATTATATACCAGATAAGACCTAGTGTACAAAATTGCACTAGGTTTTGTATAAACAGCTCAAAAATGTTTACAATAATCTTTATTCACTAAAGTGTTTTAGGGTATTTAACTACCAACTACTTTTTGACTTTTTTTTAATATGCCAAATTTTTTATTATATTATTTTTTTTTAATGTGTCAGGCTTGCCAGAAGAATTCAAATTAAAAGTGTTAAATCGACAAAATAAAAGTGCTAAATTGTTCTACAATGAAAAACAACAGTACTAGTTTTGAAACATTGATTTTTATGAATACATATTATAAAAAATTTACATTTAAATTTTTTTTATACATATTTGTTTTGTTTAATATAAACACTTATAATAATGTTACATTATAATACATTTTGTGACTAATTCCTTTCTGAGAAATTTTTATTTTTGTGTTCGTATGTACTAAAAATAGTTACAACTGTGTGAAAAATTTTCAATTCTTTTGTGAATAAGTTGATGAAAAACAAAGTGTCTTAAATTAATAGAACTTTGCTTGCTATGTTTATTGTGCTGTCGTTATTAATCAGAAGAGACCTGCGCGGCTAAGCCTAGCCGCATTAGTATTTGTAAGCCGCCGCCGTTGATTGTATAATTTTATCTGGCTAACATCCGAATTTAACCTGCCGGTAGGAATTTTTGCAAAAAATCACTTGCGGAGTCAAATAAGATCGACAATTTATTTGTGACTTGCGTCTGAAAAATGAAAAATAGTTAGGTAAATTATAATTTAGTTTATTAATTAATGGATTAGAATTAAAAAATATTTTTATGTTAGGAAAATATTTATTTCTTATATGTATGTATTTGTTTTAAGTTAGCTGATTTAAATTCAAAATAGCACACTGAATTGTGAGGGGATGTTTACAACAGTCGTATTTTTCATGTTATTATTTTAAGACATGTGACTTTATGACACCTTGTGAATCCACCATATGTACATATATTATAATCGTTTTAATTTTTCTAAGCCACTAGTTTATTAAAAAAAGCATTTTACAAACAAATCTGCCCCCCTAGATTTCATCCTGGCAACGCCCATGTATTTGTGTATTGTCATCTGGAGTATGAATGCCTGCAAAGTTTCATCCATTTGCGTTGAGTAAAAGGCGGTTAAATTAATTAAAGCTATTCGTTACTAAAAAGTAATAAAATAAATAAAAAAAAAAATTTTTTTAAGAAACGCTTTTCTTTCTTGATCAGTTGTGAACACAAAATGAATATGAATACTAAAAAAATCGACTAAAAGTAAAACAATAAAAACATTTCAAACAACATAAACTTTTAAATCAAAATGGAAAAAATCGCACGCATCCCTTAAAGAACTTAAAAACATGACCGCCGTGAGTACATTTTAATATTTCAGACCGAAAGAAATACAACCAATCATGTTTATAGCTCCGAATTTTCAATAATTGAGCATTTTGTTTCATAACAACGCTCCTCACGCTTTTCTTTAAGGAATTCGTGAGATTTTTTCCATTTTGATTTAAAAGTTTATGTTGTTTGAAATGTTCTTATTTTTATACTTTTAGTCGATTTGTTTAGTATTCATATCCATTTTGTGTTCGCAACTGATCAATATATTAAGGTAAAGAAAAGCGTTTCTTAAATTTTTTATTTTATTTATTCTTGATACACTTAAAGAATTGATATTTTACTTGCATTGATTATGTGCGTTTTAAGTTGTTTTTGGATATAAAAAAGTGCAAAAAATGCTATATAATTATAAAAATGTGCTAAACTAGCACTTAACACTTTTTTTCGAAATTCTTAGTGCTAATCTAGCACTAAAAGTTCTAAACTGGCAAGCCTGGTCAACAATAATAAATCTAAAGGTGCTATCAGACGGGATGTATTTTACATATGTACTGTCAAATTTTCCATCTGTAAAAGTTGTACACATCGTGTGATACAGATGAATCTTTGCATGTGTAAAATACATGTGGATATACGTATGTAATTTTTTCGATTAGAACACGCTCTATTTTCCTGTGGCAAACATAAATAAAACAGATGGTTTTTGTTTCTTTTTTTTATTTCAGATATTACTGGAATAATGCTGGACGCTACAATTATTTTATTAGCAGTTGTTACATCCATTTTACTTTTAAGAACTTTATAATTTCAGCGGCTTTATAATTAAAACAATTTATACACGTTAAAAAGTCAGCGTTTGTTTACATTTATAGGTTATGTCATAAGGAAAAACGTAAGCAGGTGTGATAGCAAAAATTATAAATCGTATGTAAAATGGAAATTTTGACATACATACGGAATTACATATGGGTAACAAAAGTGACACTACATATGTAAAATACATCCCGTCTGATAGCACCTTAAGCAACATGTTTATGTTGATTTAGTGTTTGGCATTTATATTCTGGGATATTTTATGACACTTTTTATATTTTTCGCCCAAAAAAAAATTATCAATCAAACACTTGGTATTTCACAGCAAAACTTTATTAGAGTTTATCAATTTCTGTTTTAAGACTCATCATTAGTTTTATTATTTTCGTCGATTTACTTTTTCCATATCACTGTTTCGTAGAAAAGCGAGCAAGAATGTTAGATAGGCACAATGATACCCTACACGACTTGTTTGTTTGTTTTATATACAAAAAGAGTTTCAATCATTAGGCAATTTTTTTTAACAAGATTCATTTACAATGATTTCTTTTAGCGATATACGATTTTCTTTTCAAGAAAATCTAAAATTTCTTAAATACGAATTCGGCCAGCTGATAATTTTTTATATATGAAAGTTACTCTAATGGCTATTAATAATAAATAATTGAATGTTTAAGTGCTGGTTTAGTTGAACTAAACTTAAATTTATATGTATCGCTTGTTTAGGGCCTTATGGCCCTATATTTTTAATGCAGTGTTCAAGTTTTGGTGAACAGTGCAAATATAATGTTATAGAAAAATTTACCAAGTGCAAAAAGATCAGCTGTATTAAGATAAATGGCAAACTGTCAAAAATTTAAAAAAGTTATCGATAAAAAATTAAGTTATGGCAAAAAAATTTTAAAATTGTTCAATTTAAAATTTACATTTCGAGCTTAATTAAAAGTGTTGCTGAATCAGCTGTTTATAAGCAAATTCAGCCATTTACCGCTTTTTGTTTGTTTTGTATTTATGTTTCAACAAAAAGTTGAAAGAAAACTGGAAACATTTTTTGTTTACATTTTTTATAGTTTGTTCTTTCCAACATTTACTGTTTTTTTTATCAATTCTATATGAATTCAATAAATAAAAAATGTAGTGTCAGAAGCAGGGAAACCATAAATATGCAATTGCATGTTTTTCCTTGTGCGACCAATGAAGGCACAAACAATATATTTATCCGTTTTAGAGCCTTTTATAAATTTTGGCATTTGTTAGTGCATGTTTTTGCATATTTTACCGTTTGCAGCATTTTGTGCATAATTTAGTTAAACGATCACTTTTGCAGCATATTTTAAGTATATAGCGCCTATTTTGCCTTTTTAGGGCATATTTTGATACATGTTGAATTTTTTTAGATGCTTATTTTTTTTCTGTTCCTCCTACATAAATCATATAGAATGCGCATCTCAAGGAAAACTAAAATATTTTTGAAAAAATGCATGATGCGGGCGGGAAGACAAAGGGGAAAGAAGCAAAAACAAAGAGCGTAACAATGCATCGTTCTCTCGTTGTTTATGAGAACTTTTAATTCTCATTTATCAGCGTATAGGTATGTGCGTGCACGAGTGTGTGTGTACACCATGCAAATTTTATTGGAACACCTTATCCAATTTCATGAACTGGACTGGTCCGATGTAATGCAAGCGTGGACCATGTCATTGTTAAAAAGTGTTTGTAGTGAGACGACATGACTTCGTTTTTTAACGACATGTTATCGTTCTTAAACGAAGTTAAAACTAATCCTCTACTGCCGTATTCATAAAAAATTAAAATGGATTTGAAATGCATTTTATGAAAAATTTGTATGAAAATTTTGCCTTTTCAAACTCATTTTATTATTTATGAATACGGCAGCTAGTGTACACAATGGAGTAGTTTTAAAACTACTCCTTTGTACTGCCCTAGGACATCGTAATGTTAAATAGACCATGTTTTTTCCATACGTTTGGGTTACTTTTGGACTAGTCCTAGTCCCTTGTGGGCTACTCTTTACACGCGTGTTTGGACTGGTCCTATTATTTGCAGGGCATTGCCAAGTCAAACAAAAAAAACACATTAACGTAAAAATAAAACAAAAACCTAACAAAAGAATTTTTGTTTCTTGCAATTTTTGTACAAATAACCTTCGTAAAAGCAAATGTGACCGATTGTGTAATTGTAGGGTAAAAGTATGTGTTTTATTGTTGTACAGATAAAACTATATCGGTTCGCACCGAAATTCAGATGCTGTTTTTCTGTATAATTAAAGATTTATAGGAATATATATATGGTCACACATTTATTTATTTCATAGCTGTGCAGTATAAATATTCTTTAAAAATAGATTAAAATAAAACATATTATATTTCCTTCTTAAGTAATTTTGTTTGGTTTTTATTTAATCATGTTGTGTGGAAGTTAAATAAATTTAGTTCTGATAGGTATATTCGGAATAAATTAAATTTATTTCTTATATATATATATATATATGTCTATTCACAAATGTAAAAAAAATATATTTATAAAAATAAAATTATTTCCAATTAAGGGGGTAATTTTGTTGTTCACTTCACCTTGCGTTGAGAAAATTTTCATATAAAATTTTTTGAATTTTTATATGAAAATTTTCTCAACACAAGGTGAAGTGAACAACAAAATTAGCCCCTAAATTTTCAATCAACCAAAGCGATACAAATACATACATACAAATTTAAGAAGAATTTAATGAGGATATCAACTACCCTAATAAAATTAACAAAGTTATTATATTTTAATAAATTAAATCATTCGTTTGATAAAACTTGTATTTTTCTTTTCTTGGAACTTCATTTTTCTAAAGACCAAAAAAATATCAAAAACCTGTTTTTAGCAAAAAAAAAAAAAAAAACAAAAAACGCACACACTGCACATTTTGGATGGTAAGACCCACCTGACCAAGACTTTCGTTAATGATATTGCCAACGAATATATCTCGAACATTTACTGTGTTAATCTTTCGAGATCGACACTCAAAAACGAATTGAAAATTGTTTACATGTCGCTCAGTTTGATCCAAAAAAGCTATCGATTTCGAAGGTTCGATAAAGAATTAGAAACGAAGATTTAGCAATATTAATTGTGGTTTGAAAATTCCTTTGCTAATGTTTCGATAGTGGTATCGAAAAATGTTTGGCAAAACATCTTATTCAATATCGTGAAATGTTTACAAAAGATAACTTTGACGATATCGAGAAACCTTATCTGGAGATATTGGTATCAGCCAAATTCGATATCGCTAAGTATTCGTCATTACTATCGTTAGTAATACTTCGATATCGAATGATTATTGTTATGTTTCAATGTCATTTTGTTCCAAATCAAACAATTTTTATCGTTGTAATATTTAATTAATTTATTTAAATAATAATTATTATACATACATATAAATATGTTAACATACACAATTTAAATATACAGAATCTTACTTTATGTACTTTCTTTTGCGATTCAAATTTTTTTATTTTATGTTTTTCATTAAAATAAACATTTATTAGTATGTAGCATTGTACATTTTAATATAATTAATTTGAAAAAATAATATTAATTAAAAATAATATTGATTAATTATAATTAATCAGTCTTAGATTAATATAAATGCAAAAAAAAAAGAATTAGTTCAACATGAATGAAGACAGTTTTTAATTGAAATAACTTCTTAAAAAATATATGTATAAATAAATGAAATTATGTTGTTTATTTTTTGTTGGTTAAGACGTCGTCAAGTTTTTGCTTTTTTATATGGTATATCGATGTTTTCGACAGCCTGTCATGAGCATATTGGAAATGCTTCTGCGATATTTTGTCGAAGTCATCGTCACAAAGGGAAAATTTGTTTTTGAAAGAATCTAGGTACATGAATAGAATGAGAGTGTTAAATTATAAAGGTGCAAAAACATAAAAATTTTCTTTTAAAACTTTCTTACTTCGAATAGCTTGTGTCAATCTGCATCCCCTTATACATTTTCATTACCCCCAACGCCATCAGGAGTATCTCTTAGACGGAGGTTTCTACTTAAATTGTTACACTGGGTTATAACATGTCTACTTTCACATATATATTTTTTTTTTCTATCCCCCATTTTTTTTAATTAAATTAAATAATGAAACCTTTATTTTTTTTATCACTTTTTAAAAATTCTTATTTTCTTTATGCACACTTCACTTTATAAAGTCTAAATCACAAATAAAATGTTTTTCTGTTTTTATGTTTCAACAAAAAAAAAACTCCGTTACTTCTTTTCGCTAAAAATTCGATCAAAGTAGTTTTACCAAACCTTTGGTGATAATTTGAAAAATAAAAAATAGTAAAAAAATTATTTAACGGTAAACAAAATATATGATCGAGGATTTGTCAAAATTAAAAAATATAGCACTCATTTTTGTTTCGAGATTTTATCAAAAAAGAAAAAAACTCGAATGTTTTAGTTAATGAAAAACAACACATTTTCGAATCTTGACTGTCGGTAAAATTTCGAGAATTGTTCAAATAAAAGAACATTCGCTATATAAAATATCATCGACTATTTATCGAACATTTTTGTTTCGAAAACTCTTCGCCTTAGTGAACTTTAAATTTTTTCGAATCTCAGGTCAGGTGGGGAACAGCAAACATGTGTCTATGTATATCAGGGCTGCCAGAAATTTTCAGCAAAAAATCTTAATTTCACCAAAAAAAAAATCTTATTTTTGAAGATAATACCTATCTCATTTTTGGAAAAAAGTAGTTTTTTTATTATAAATAATAAAAACAATTCATATTTTATCAGAATTATTTTCGGGAATACAAATTTTATTTTTAATACGATTTCCGTATGACGTGCTAAATTCCCAGTTATTCATATTTGATAAATGGGTCTAAAAAACATGACCATTCTGAATTTTTTAATTTTAAAAAATTAAGTTGGCCAAATATGTTTATAATTGGCCTCATGTGGTTACGGATCTTATCAACAATAGGAATCCATAACCAGCAGTATTTTTTTAAATTTTTGGAGTTTTTACAGATAATAAGTCACAGAGTGGACCGGTAACAGAGGGGACAAATTAGCTCAAAAATACCATATTTTAGCTTTTTATTAGAATTTTGTAGAATTTATTTGTCCACTTAATTAGTGTACACAAAATATTTATAAAAAAATTATAAAATAAATAAAAAATCACTTTACTTACTGTTTTTCAACAGTAACAGAGTAGACACTGAATAAGGGTACGCACCCGGCCTACAATTAAGTTACTTACTCAACCACGCACTAAACAAGACTGAACAGTTAAAAACACATTTTGTTGATTTAAGCTAAGTTATGATGGAAAAGCATAAGAGAAATATACGCGTTATAACGTTTAACAAAAATTTTTCAATAAAATGAGTGGACGTAACAGAGGGGACCAAAACCTGGGGACAAGATTTTTCTTCAAAAAAATTATACAAAAAAATAATTTTTCATCATTCTTTTCTATATATGGTATTAATATATACAAACTGAATAACAAAAATTGTAAATATTATTTTTTTTCAATTTTATTTTAACTGGAAATAACTATTAAATTTTAATAAATTGGCTCGGGACACAGGTTTTTGCTAAACATTTGACATTAAAAATATTTTTTAAGTTATTTTCAGATAACTAATTATTTTTGTTTTATAATATAGTTACGTAGAATCGATAATAATTTATAAAAATGCAGAAATTTTGCTATTTTCTTTTTAGAGAAACAAAATATAAAATAGTAAAGTCTGGGGACACCAATTGGTCATGTTTTTTAAGAATGACCCAAATACACTGAAATTTATTGTTGAGGGTAAGCTAGCTTCTATGCGCATTTCACTGGTTGCTTAGGCCAGCTCATCAGGAAACCTTTTCCAGAGATTTTAGAAAAGCCAAAAATATTATACAAATAAAACCCTAAAGCGAATAAGAATTATAAACACTCAAAGTCTTATTTGTAACAATATCAAAGCCAAAACAAAACACCAACAATAAACAGTGAGTTTATCTTTTCTTACATCCCCCTACAATTGGTTGGGTTCTTTCCGACTCGAATTGTAGTTGTAAGTGGGTAAAACGAAAAAACAAAATTTAAAAACAAACTGCTTCATTCTACTGTCTCCGTAAGAAAACAACAATAACGTGCTAAATTTAATACATAAAATAAACGAAAAAAACAACAAAAAATTTAATTTCTTATACTAAATTTTATTATTAAGTTTAAAAATGTTTAAATGGGAACAAAGAAGGTGTTTTTTAATTGAACCTAACCTTCGTCTAGACAAAACAAAAAATCTTGTTTTTGGGGAAAAAATCTTAAAATCTTTTTTCGGTTAAAAAATCTTAAAAAATAAGGTAAAATATTACTTCTGGCAGCGCTGGTATATATTAATTCACGTTGATTTTTGCTCTCTTCAGTTCTCTAAGTGAGAACACAAACCAGGGATGATAAAGTCGGTACAATTGTACTTTTTTCAGTACTATTAGCATTGCAAAAGTACTGAAGTACTCCAATGACATTTTTAGTACAATTTAAAAATTTCAAAGGCTTTAAAATATAAACACTTTGGTCAAAGGTTGGATAATTGAAAAATTAAATTAATAAGCTAATGTTTCCAGATATCAGAGAATTGCTGTACCAAATTTGTCGGCGAATATGAAACAAATTTTTCAAGTCTAAAAAAAAGCTAAAAAATCTTCGTATAATTCCTTTTTACATATTTGTTTTTTGTTAATTGCCAAATATATATTTCAAATAAGTATTAAAGTGAATTTTAATGCATTGGATGTTTTTTTTAGCTGCACGAGAACTTAAAATGATAGCACAAGACATGCTATGGTTGGAATGACATTTTTTATTATAATCTGGTAGATAACTTTGTGGCATTTATTTTTAAAATATGATTTCAGGCATATGTCCACCGCGCTACAAGTTACACGGTCCATTCTGTTCAATTTTGGACCACTTTTTTTTAAAAAAATCTGCCCGTGTGGCGTAAGTGCTGGCTTGAATATTGGCTTCCAATAATGAAATGATCCAAATACAGCAATTTTGCTTATTGACGTAGCCTTTTATTCACTAATCACTAAACACAATTCTTTGATAAAAGTGCCCGCGAACAGTTTTATTTTTTCAAAGTAAATTTCCACAATTTAGAAGCATCGTTGTAGCAACAAACAATTCATAATGACTTGCCAAATCTTACTGAACAGAAATTTCTACACTGTTTAACATTCTCAGCTCTCAAAGCATAGTTACGGATATCAATAGTAAAAAATAATTTTGGGTTTAAGTACAATAAGATTTGAAAAAATACAATTTTTTACTGAATTAAGTACAATTTTTGGAATGTCATTTATCATCCCTGACACAAACCAACAACAAATTGCCTTTGCAAAATTTGTGAGCGAAATTATATGAGACCGGGGCAGTGTTGCCAAGTTAGGGATTTTCACCCCAAATTTGGGGTTTTCCTTTGCGTTAAGGGTCAGTTTTAGGGACTAAAAAGTAGTTAGGGTGAAATTTAGTGTGTATAAATAGCATTTGGGGATATTTTAGGGTTGATATTATTAAATATTTTCAAAATTACAAAAAATAATGAAAAAGACCAAATGAATTTAAAGGTGATTATATAATATAAGTATCATTACAAGTAAATGTTCAAATATTAGTAGGATAGCATCTGCGTTACTGGCACTACCATTTTCGAACGCAACTGCCGAGCGAGCATTCTCAATGTAATATTTTAAGAGTAAATGCCTAACCATAATATGCATAGCCTTGCTTAACCTTCTCTCAAAAATTAACAAAAAGTCTCTCAAATGTATTTAGAAAAACTATGTGCGATTTGATTGGCACCTTGCTTAAGCAAATGACAGTTTCATTAAACTTAGCAAAAAGTTTCCTTAAGTTTAAAAAAATATTAAAAAAATTATTCTATTTATTTTGGGTTTTTTTTATTTTTTCTCAGTACAAATTTAGGGGGTATTTTTTTGATTTGGGGTAATTTCTTTAAATTTACTTGGCAACACTGGACCGGGGCGTAATGATAAACCCCGCCATAAGAAATTTTGCTTCTACATGATGCGCATGCTATATGATTTATATTCTTTGATAATACATAGAAATGTAGACCGGATCTTTTAGTATACCGATCGACTCAAAATCACTTGTTAAAGTGATCTAACGATGTCCATTCGTCCGTTCGGCTGGTTGTTTGCCCACACTATCTAGATAGTATTCGGCGTTAACATTTCTTATATGAATTTTAACCTAATTAGGGCTGAAGAGATAGTTTTAGTTTAGTTTAGTTTTAGGTTTTTTTTTCCAAATTTTGTTATTAAATTTTTGAATATTTTGTTTTCAAATTAGCAGTTTTTGATTTTTAGGGCATATTTTTAACATTTTTCAGGGCATATTTTCCAGTTTTTACTGCATATTTAATGCTCATAAACGAGTTTTTAGAGCATACTTCTGGTTTCCCTGGTCATATCTGTACATCGGATGTATTGACATCCATTACTGAAGTATAGGAGCGAGCCCGATCTTCTTTAACTTGTACACAAGAAGACAATTATTTTCTTTATTAAATTTTAAAAAATTAATAAATGTCGACCGTCGTTTCTAAAGGCCCAACCATAATGTGGCTTAAGCAAATGTTAATTATATGAGGCAAACCATATTTAACTTAATTAGTCATCATCTTAAAAACTGAAAACACAGATTAAAGTTATTCTAAAAGCTCTAAGTTCAATATTTGTATGTGCTGCAGCTGCAATATAAACGCCTTATGCCCACCTACGTAAGTGTGTAGTATGTTGGTGAAGGGTGTGATGACTCATAGAAAACTAAATAAAAAGGGAAATCGCAAAATATTAATACACATTTCGAGTTTAATTTATCATATTTTATATTGACCTCTTTTACTTTATTCGATGACTTTAGGAGAAAACACATTGTGCAAATGATTTATTGTTAGTCATTTTCTTTTCGGAAAATTATTGTCTGTGATTTTTTTTTGGAATTGATCACTGCAAATAAAAAATAAAATAGGGAAGAGTTACAACAAAATCCATAAGGCAAAAGAAGATAATATGGATATTTGTGTGTGTGTGTAGGATTATTTGTTTGTTTGCTGACATCCTTAAAATCCAGAGAAAATAAATATAAATATTCATTTTGTATTGAATATTTAATAAGTTTTCGGAGAATCAATAAATGATAGGGAAGTTTTAACTCATACGGAATGCGCTTGCCTCAAGCAAATTGCGTTATTTATTTGTCTTGGAAATATCTTGTTTTCTTTTGAGCCAAGAATAAAGAAATAACATTTAAATTTGGGTTATTTTTGTATAAGAAAGTAACTTCTTGTTATAAAATCTTTTCTTTAGAAAAATTCATTTAAATTACAATTTCAACTACATATTTATGCCCCAATTCTTATAAAACTGTGTTTTTTATCATCTAAAAGGTGGATTCACATTTTGAAAAAATCGTCAAGACATCTTAAAATGTAGTTTTAGGTGGCTTTTATGAATTAAAATTGATTTTCAACTGCAATCGAATTAGCTGATCGAACTAATTTTCATTTGGTATTATGGCGCACGTCCGAAAAAAGCATTATTGAATTCAATAAATAAAACATTACAAACTTATCTATCTATAACTATATATAAAAAGTGGTATACACTTTGATGTCACCATTAACTGCGGAAACGGGCTGACCGATTTCAACCAAAATTTCAGGGTACGTTGGAGATAGTCTGTACATGGTTTGCACGAAATCGGCTTAGGGGCTCCGCAGATATGGCATTTAGATTTTTCTATATATGCCCTCCATTTTGAACTCCTCCGAAACGGCTTGACTGATTTTTCCCTATATCTTCTTAGCTAATTAACCAGTTTTCTTAAAATTTGGCATGTACGCACTGTAACATCAGAAAGAAAATAGGGAGTAGGGCGTGAAATAGGGCAAGAGGGATAAAAGCTCTCCCTCCCTATATCTGCTTAACTAATCAACCGATTTTCTTTGAATTTTGCAGGAAAACGCCTGGAAATAGTTCTTTCCTAAAATTTTTCTTATGTTTGGTGTGAAATAGGGCAATAGGGGTAAAAGCTCCCGCTCCTCAATTTTTTAAACTAATCAACCGGTTTTCTTAATATTTGGCATGCACACACTGAACATATGAAAGGAAATAGGGAATCGGGCGTGAGATAGGGCAATAGCGGCAAAAGCTCACCTTCCCTATATCTTTTAAACTTATGAACGGGTTTTCTTAAAATTTGGCATGAAGACACTGTAATATCTGAAAGAGAATAAGGTAAAGGATGTGAAATAGGGCAAAAAGGGTAAAAGCTCCCCGTCCCATTATCTTCTTAACTAATCGACCGATTATCTTAAAATTTCGCAGGCAAATAGTGTTACAGTTGGAAAGTACTTCAAACCTATAGTTTTTATTATTTAGGGCGAGAAATAAACCAAGAGGGGTAAAAGCTACCCCTACCTATATCTTCTTAACTAATCAACTGATTTTCTTGAAATTTGGCAGGCAAGTAGTGTAACATCTGTAAAGAACTATAGCTTATCATTTTTATTATCTTGTAAACTAATCAACCGGTTTTCTTAAAGTTTGGCATGCAGACACTGTAGCATCTGAAAGAAATAAGTTATATGGCAAAACAACGTTTTCCATACATACAGAGAAATTATTTTGTTTAATCTTTTCTTGAAAAAAACAAGTTTGTACATACACTAAAAAAACAGAACACCTAAGCTTTAAGTTCATTACGCGTTCACTTAAATCATACAGAACAGTACCCAAATAAAAACACTACACGTACGCTTAAATAATTCGGTAAGTTATCTTAATAGGTGTGTTCGTCAGTTTACAATCGTTGTGTACCACAGCGCTGTCAGGTTTTTGGGGATTTATCCCCAAAAAAATCCCCAAAATCTACTTTAACTCCTTATAACTTCTTTGATAAAAGTCGAATATTCGAAAATTTAGTCAATTTCAAATTCTGAACATTTTCTTTATTAGATCGCAGTGCTTTGCTATTTTTTCGAACTATGTTTGCAGTAAAGTAAGAAAAAATTAAAGAATACAGATGTAAAAACAATAAAAAGTACCTTTTTAATAAAAAGTATCTTTTCAATAAAATGTAAATTTTTAATAAAAAAGTATATTTTTAATAAAAAGTACCGTTTTAATAATAATGTATGTAGTATATTTTTAATAAATAGTACCTTTTTTATTAAAAGTACCTTATTTATAAATAGTACCATTTTAATTAATAGTACCTTTTAAATAAAAAGTAAATTTATAATAAAAAGTACATTTTTATTAAAAAATACCCTTTTCATACAAAGTACCTTATTAATAAAAAGTACCTTTCTAATAAAAAGTACCTTTTAATAAAAAGCACCTTTTTTAAAATAAGTACCTTTTTAAAAAGAAGTACCATTTTTATAACAAGTAGTTTCTTTTTAATAAAAACTACTTTTTGTTTTAAAAAAGGGTTTTGTTTAAGGAGAATATAGACGACATGTTTTTGTCATCTGACATTTCAAATTTTCAAGACACATGTAATTGTGCATGTCTGTCCAAATCGCTGTTTTACATAAGGTTTATAATATTCGGTCACAAACGTATATGTAATTTGCTTCTGCCATTCTCTCTGTTTTTTTCGCATTGTTATTGCAGAAACCAAAGTAGAACTCGGTTTTAAAACAGCTTTCTGCCGCCATGAAAGTTTTTATTTGCGCCGGAAAATAGTTTAGCCATCTTAACATTTTTTTCTTTTAATTCAAAGATACCAATTAAGGATTTTATAATAAAACGGTTTTTATACATATATTCACATTAATTCTATTCAATGGTAAGATGATCAAACATATCTCGGTATTGTAAAAAATTACCTTCAGCCGGCTAATGGTTCCGTCAATAGTGGACGCCGCTGTCGGTTTCTTCCCGGCATAGATTTCTGATGTCAGATGGTTTGTCAGAAGAAAATAGAGCACGCTCTAATTGAAATTTTGTCAGATGACTTTGCGTCTGACTTTCACAGAAGCAAAGTTAATAGGGTAACACACGACATGTAATTATTTTGCAGTGAGAAATTTGACATGTCAGATGACAAAAACATGTCGTGTACGGGCGCCTTTAGTAAATATGTAGTTAATTATTTTTGCAAAGTACATACAATTTTTACAAAGTTGCGTAATATAATACATATTTATAAACAATTCTATACTAAATATTGATTAAGGTTATTTTTCGTTGTATGTATGTACTTACAAACATATACATAACACAATTAAATTATCATACAAATTGCTTTTATCATACGAAAACATAATAAATATTAAAATTCATTGTGCAGAAAATTGCTTAACATAAACTTATTTAAAATTCTAAATAATTTTTTTTTATTATATTCTAATTTAAATACTCCAATGTAATAACTGATAAATATATTTGTTATAAATGAATAATTAAATAATAAAAAGATGTGGCAAAAACAATGTTAATATTTATTATTATAAATTTACTATACATAATGTTGGTTTAAAAAAATGTATAGTGTTTTATAATGAACAAAAGTTGTGGTGTGGGAATATTTTCCTATATTCATATTGATGTACGTAGCTAAGTAGGAAAGTCGATTTCAGCACTAGACTACTGTTACACAATTATCGTTATAGCAAAACATTTTGTAGGAGAGTTTGAAAGATTTTTTTTTTCTAAAACCATCTTAATTAAACTAATAAGCTATTACTTTTTGACTTTTGTCTTATAAACTTTCGATCCTTCCAGTTGTTACCCAAACGCACTTAATTATATTTAACGAACTGATATAAAAACCCCATCATTTTTTTGCCTTTCGTGTTTATGAATAATTGACATTGTGGAAAAGTATACAGCGGTCTTATGGGTCAGTCTCTATTATCTTTAGAATTAATCGTCTTGCCCAGCTTAAGCATCTGTGACTAATTTTGTAATTAAAAGTTGTTACATTTAGGAGTATACGACGAATACGTGTAGTGTATCTGCTTAAAAATATGTTAAAGATGTTGTTTTAGTTTGGCCATCAACTATTTTATGGCACACACATCAAATGTTTAATCATAAACCTCATTGTTGTTTATAGACAGCTGGGGTGTCCGTAATCATAATGAATCTTTTGGAGTATTAAATCCTTTATTAAACATTAGCCTGGCAGGAGGCATCCTTTAGTTGCTTATTTTACCCTTCACCACAAGTGAAAAGGGTATATATTAGTTTGTCATTCCACTTGTTATTTCTAAAATATTCATCTTACAAATCAGACTGACCCAAAAAAAAAAATTTGTTCAGGCCCCCCACCCCCCTCAAAATTAACTTTGTCATGTTTTATTCCTATAATATTTTGGCTCTAGCGATAATCTCCCGTGAGCTAAACCGCGTAAAAAATGGTATTTTTCATGAACAAAAAGTTCGGTATTTTTTTGTTTCCAATGAATGACACACGGTTTTATTCGTGGGAGATTATCGGTAAAGCCAAAATATGTTGGGAAGCTTCATAAAACATTTTAAAGTTAATTTTCAGGGGGTACAACTTTAACTTTTTTTTTGCCCATATAAGTTGTGTCGGTCCAATGTACATACTATGATTATTTTGGGTATTTATAAGGAGTGAAGTTGACTTTGTTTTTGTTTTAAGTGTAATTCTTTGGCGTTGCGTTGCGAGTTATATAATTAGGGCCTAATTTTTTTGGTTTACCATTTTTATAACAACAATTCCATCTTGACATAGGGAAAATAGGGAACATAATATTGATATTTTCATTTATTTGATTAAGCCTGTTAATACTGGCCTTGAAAAAAGGCCCGTTCAACAATATTAAGAAATTTAAATGTGCTTTTAATAATTAAGGAAAAAAATTCTTAATTCAAAAAATTCACATGCCAAATAGCAAAAGCAAAATTTCCGCTTGGTTTTATTTTCTAATGGATTAATATTTTTTTTTTACCATACTTCACCATGTTTTTTCTCTGCGTGCAGCTCCCTTTAAAAAGGTTTTTTGCTAAAAATGGGTTAAATCGATTCACTTTTTTAGGTTGCCCGTATAGAAATGTAACTTCTGGATTAAGGGTTTTGGTACAATAGAAAAAATAGCTAATAATGCGAAATGTTGGCGAAAAGTTCGTACATTCATAGTACATTTTACATGCAAAAAATTGCCAAATCGAATCCTAATGTAAAATGTAGCCCTATGAAAAAATTGTTTGAGCTGATTATTTTATTTGTGTATTGTTTTTTCTCAAATAAACAGTTAGTAGTGCGTATTATTAATCCGGCATGACCGAATGAAACCTTCTTCCTTGTTTATTTTTGGTTTTTTTGCAGAATTAACCATTTGTTTTTATTAGATACAATTTCGCTGCTGTTAAATTCGGCATATTGTTTATAAGTTGGTAAAGAGTTTAAATTGGGTTTTACATGGGGTCGTTAAGAAACTGTTTATATATTAAAAATTAAGTTTTTGTTTAGCTCTTATTACATTAAATAATTTTGACTGCAGGTTATTTACTTGTATTCTTTTTATAGACCTAAAAGGATTTAAGGGATTGTGTAAAGAAAGAAATGTGTTAAGGCATATTATAAACAATCAAATATTTCTTTGATTAATGCCCGTAATCAGCGTTTAAAAAGCTGCAATTGAGATAGTAAAAGTCATAAGATTGTGCTGCAACTTCGACATCTGCATTTGTCATTGGACAAAAATAAACTGTTGCCTCTTCTTCTGATTCATTAAATGAAAACAGTCGCAGTCAGCGCTGCCAGAAGTAAGATTTTACCTTATTTTTTAAGATTTTTTAACCGAAAAAAGATTTTAAGATTTTTTCCCCAAAAACAAGATTTTTTGTTTTGTCTAGACGAAGGTTAGGTTCAATTAAAAAACACATTCTTTGTTCCCATTTAAACATTTTTAAACTTAATAATAAAATTTAGTATAAGAAATTAAATTTTTTGTTGTTTTTTTCGTTTATTTTATGTATTAAATTTAGCACGTTATTGTTGTTTTCTTACGGAGACAGTAGAATGAAGCAGTTTGTTTTTAAATTTTGTTTTTTCGTTTTACCCACTTACAACTACAATTCGAGTCGGAAAGAACCCGACCAATTGTAGGGGGATGTAAGAAAAGATAAACTCACTGTTTATTGTTGGTGTTTTGTTTTGGCTTTGATATTGTTACAAATAAGACTTTGAGTGTTTATAATTCTTATTCGCTTTAGGGTTTTATTTGTATAATATTTTTGGCTTTTCTAAAATCTCTGGAAAAGGTTTCCTGATGAGCTGGCCTAAGCAACCAGTGAAATGCGCATAGAAGCTAGCTTACCCTCAACAATAAATTTCAGTGTATTTGGGTCATTCTTAAAAAACATGACCAATTGGTGTCCCCAGACTTTACTATTTTATATTTTGTTTCTCTAAAAAGAAAATAGAAAAATTTCTGCATTTTTATAAATTATTATCGATTCTACGTAACTATATTATAAAACAAAAATAATTAGTTATCTGAAAATAACTTAAAAAATATTTTTAATGTCAAATGTTTAGCAAAAACCTGTGTCCCGAGCCAATTTATTAAAATTTAATAGTTATTTCCAGTTAAAATAAAATTGAAAAAAAATAATATTTACAATTTTTGTTATTCAGTTTGTATATATTAATACCATATATAGAAAAGAATGATGAAAAATTATTTTTTTGTATAATTTTTTTGAAGAAAAATCTTGTCCCCAGGTTTTGGTCCCCTCTGTTACGTCCACTCATTTTATTGAAAAATTTTTGTTAAACGTTATAACGCGTATATTTCTCTTATGCTTTTCCATCATAACTTAGCTTAAATCAACAAAATGTGTTTTTAACTGTTCAGTCTTGTTTAGTGCGTGGTTGAGTAAGTAACTTAATTGTAGGCCGGGTGCGTACCCTTATTCAGTGTCTACTCTGTTACTGTTGAAAAACAGTAAGTAAAGTGATTTTTTATTTATTTTATAATTTTTTTATAAATATTTTGTGTACACTAATTAAGTGGACAAATAAATTCTACAAAATTCTAATAAAAAGCTAAAATATGGTATTTTTGAGCTAATTTGTCCCCTCTGTTACAGGTCCACTCTGTGACTTATTATCTGTAAAAACTCCAAAAATTTAAAAAATACTGCTGGTTATGGATTCCTATTGTTGATAAGATCCGTAACCACATGAGATTCGTTTTTCAACTGACAACCAGATATGACGTTTTATGTAAGCAATAATTGTCAACAAAACTTGACTTACAATTATTGCAACATAAATTGCCTGTAATAAATATGTAAAAAAATTGGTGTCTACATTAAAGATAATATAATTTTGACAATTTACTGCAATACATGTTGCAATAATTATCTCTGGTATAGACGGGCAGTAATAAAAGTGGGCAGTAGAGTGGCCATAGTGGACATTTTTTTTAAATGATAAATTTTTCGCACTGAAAAATATGAGGTTGGGGATAAAAATAATTATGCATATTTTATTTTTTTTTTAAATCCGAGTACCTCCGGGTTGAGCCCAAACTTTTATTACATTACCCATTTATAGCTATTTTTGTTCCTGTTTATATTTAAATAACAACAAAATCTGACTTTATGTTCCCAACTGAATTTCTTCGATACCTATAATTATTACCTTTCCAACGAGCCGCAATAGTCTGCAGATAAACTACGGATAATCTTGCCCGGAATACCCTAAAACCAAAGTCCAAAAAAAAAATGAATTTTTAAATTTTTTTTTTATTGCTGATAATATTATACTTATGAAGATTTTTTTTGGTATGAAAAGTCTTTTCTGTAGTGCTCCACAACTTGAAGCAAATACTGCTTATCCTCTTCGTCGTATGTCAATGGCGGATTGAAATCTGTAATTAGTTTTATTACTCTTTCTATGGGGTCATTTACAACGGTTAAGTGTTGGCATATTCGTTTTGCGGTGCAGTATTCTTCTTGGTCCTTCCAAATTGATGGATCCAATTCAAAAAATGTCACATCAATTTCTAAACGATCCTTATTTTCAATCGATTTCACTTGTTCCAGCGTTAAGTTTAATCTTTTTGGAATAACTTTGTCATTTTCGTCATCATGATTGCCAAGAGCTTCAACCATTTTCCGCTTCACTTGAATAGATATAATTTCATCGAAAAATCCAAGAGCCACCGCCTCTTCGGATAAATACCATAAATGGTTTTTGATTTTTGACAATAAGGCATTTGAAACATTTAGATCGAAATATGAAATAGCGTCTTTAATGAACTGTAAATCTTGACGCGGTGCTGATATAGCGTTAACGCATACGAACCAATACGAAACATAAATTCGCGGCAAGAAAATGCAAATGTTTCGAATGCCTTTCAGTTCGGAGGATGTCATCTTGAATTGTTCGCGAAGCAAAAAAATCTTATAGCAGTATATAGCTTTGGACATAAACCTTGCATGAATTGTTGCGCCAGGCAAACGGAACTGCGTAAAATTTGCTACTTCCTTACCAAGAAAAATTAGCGAAAGTTGCAACAACTCCTTATAATCGGCTCGCACATAATGAGATTTCCACACCTCAAGACAAAAGTTCTTGTGCGTCTCTATTTCGGCTGCTGTTAAGTTTTTTTTGCACTGCTTCATCCAATACTCCACTCTCGAAAGTATTGATATTCATATTTTTCCAGTCTTTTGAAAAACGATTAAAGAGAGTGACTTCTGGTGCGGATGTTTTTCCGAAATTTAACTCAAACACAGCTTTAATAAGCAATTCGCTGATATGATGGCGACTCGGTAGAAAAAGTAAATCGCGACCCAATTTACTTTCAAGCAAATATGCTGAGCCTTTTTCAATACCAGTGTTTGTAGATGTTGTGTCAAAAGCCACAATTTGCCCTTTATTATCAATCTTCCATTTGCGTAGGAATTTTTCAATGCCTTCAGCAATATTTTCACCACAAGATTTTTCAAGGAGGTTTTCTTTGTTCTCTGCGGCTAAAACGAGAACCCATCGATCAACTTTTTCCTTGCCTTTCATATCTGGAAGCATTTTACCGTCCCAGTGCAAGACAAATACTTCAGGAATCTATGTTGAAATTTATAATTATGTTAATTACCTTCAAGATATTTATTTATATTTAATAATTAAATATGTACCTTGAATTCATCTATGATCTGTTTCGCTTGTCTGCGCCGATATTTCTTAAAGACGAAATCTTCCACTTTTATGTCGTTTAAGTCAGGTTTCATTTCCTGCAACTTCCGCAAGACGGCTTTAATTGTAGCAGATGTTAAATGCATTGCATCGCGATCACTGATGCGGCATTTATCCATGCCTGCTAACATTCGATCATCAACGAAATGGATTTTTCCGCGAGATCCCTGGATTCCATGATGTTAGTCCTTCAGAAAATCAACTTCCGGAGCTGAATTGTCCATTTCTACGCCTTCGTATATAATAATTTCTGAGGAATCTGTATCAGACGCTACCTCATCTTTGAACAACAAGCAATAATTAAAAATAACAATAAAAAAAGACATAATATTGCCCAATGCCTTGAACTTCTTGTGACTTTACTAGATATTTTCACATGCGCTTTTCTGCTTCTTCCAGTAGCTTCGCTTTGCGTTCTTGTTTTCGTGACAGCTTCAAATCCTGGCCTGACGTACAACCTGGCCGGCCCTTTTCTCTTTGCAACAGAAGGAAATCTTTGTCCTCTTCAATAGTCATCGTTTCAAGTGCCTCTGCAGCTGCGATATCAAATATATAATTTTCTATCTTTTCACAGATTTCGTTCTCATCGTTTCTATATTTTTCATATTTGCCAAATCTGTTATTGGACAAATTTTTCTGTTCGGCATAAAGTAAGTTGAAGTTTTTCATGCAGTTGATTTCGGTCATTGTGGGAATATTTGCTTTTTGCCAAAATTCAAGAGTTGAATGTATTGTATTTTTTATGCTTGCCTTCACAGGGAGTTTTTGCACTCGGGTTTTATAAAAAAATAATTGACGAACTTGCTTTATATTAGGCAACTTTGCGCCTTTCAGTTCACTTTCGCATTTTCCCACCAAAAATATATCATTATCGGATCGTTGTTTCTTGCCATTATAACTTTTTATTGTTTTATTTAATTTAATTTGTCTTTACTTATTATTCACTGTCCACTTGTTTCTCTTATCACTTTTACTTTAAAGCTGCATATTTTTCACATTTTTGTAGAAAAAAGACAAAATAGTCTACCTGTTTTGAATGTTCTAGTAAAAAGTCATAAAACCACAAAATTCCGATACATTTTTACACAGTTTTTGCATGTGTTTTTTAATCAGAATGGTTGGAAATTTCCATAACCCTTTGACCAATGCATAGACATAATCTGATGTAACAACAAAATTATGTATTTCAAATTTTTGACTGATCATAAAAAATTACTTCAAGGTTAAGCGTTTTTAGTAATTTCCTTCAATGGTAAATAAGTTTGGTTTATTTATATATTTTTTTGTATGTAAAAACTGGCATGTATTTTTCGACATAAGACAAAATAGTCTACCTGCTTTGGATCTTTTAGTAAAATGTTTACTAAAACATAAAACCAAAAATTCCATTAGGTTTTTGCACAAAATTTGCCTTAAAATTGGAGCTTGTGGTTTTTTCATACCTACTATTAAAAATATTTATGCGTATGAGCACAAATTATAGCGTATGAGCAGCAATTTGGAAGGATCAAGAAGAATACTGCACCGCAAAACAAACGAAGAGGATAAGCCTACAAAAAGGCTTCATTAGTAAGTTATCAGCAATAAAAAAAATTTTAAAAATTCACCTATTTTTTTGGACTTTGGTTTTAGTGTATTCCGGGCAAGATTATCCGTAGTTTATCAGCAGACTATTGCGGCTCGTTGGAAAGGTAATAATTATAGGTATCGAAGAAATTCAGTTCGGAACATAAAGTCAGATTTTGTTGTTATTTAAATATAAACAGGAACAAAAATAGTGATAAATGGGCAATGTAATAAAAGTTTGGGCTCAACCCGGAGGTACTTGGAACTAAAAAAAAAAAAATTCAAATATGCATAATTATTGTTATCCCCAACCTCATTATTTTCAGTGCGAAAACTTTTGGATTTAACATTTTTAATTTTTTCTATATAACGCTATGGCCAGTCTAGTGGGCAGTCTAATCACAATAATGCAGGTAACATAAATAACATAATTACATTATTTTTTTTATGTTTTTAAACTAAGTGATATCCAAATTTCAAACTTTTGCAATATAACAAGGATGCCGTAGGCTAATTTCGGTTATAAAAAATAAAAAACTTGGAGTCTTGGTTTAACAATTTTTATTAAAACGGCCACCTCTGTTTTGGCAGTGCGACAGCCATATTCTTTAAACTAATGTACATCCCTCTTCTACTTATACTTGAGGCTAATTTCGAAATAACAAATAAAAAAATTGGGTCTTAATTACATAAAAAAATTTGTATCCAAAATGATAACTACGAGACCAAAAAAATTTGCATAACTCTTAAACTTATCGAAATCCCATTTTCAAACTTTTACAATATAAAGAAGGCACTCTAGGCAAATTTCAATTAAAAAAAAAAGAATACAAGTAACGGGTCCGCCTTCTAACGTTTTTTTTTCAACTAGTGCTTATTTCGTAAATGGTAACACTTAGCTCATGTCTGATTTGACAGATAACTAGTTTTATCCTTTCGCTAAACGAATATGGTTGTGTATACGCTTGCACAACGCTGGGAAATATTGCGACATTACTTTGAAAATCATGATAATGTTGCAGAATGTGTGCGAAAATTGCGTACGGATTTTGGAAGAAGCTCCGTATGTCCGTTATCTTGTGAAAAAAGTGAAAGAAAGTGGCATCTTCATCGATAAACCAATGCGTGAATAGCCAAAAACAGTGCGTACAGCCGATAATATTGCTGCAGCGGCAAAAAGTGTGCGTAAAGCGCCATCAATATCAATTCACCGTCGTTCTCAACAATTGAACATTACGGAGACATCATTGAGACGAATTTTGCATAAAGAACTTGGTATGACGCCATACAAAGTCTAATTGGTTCAGGAGTTGAAGCCAACTGACCATCCAATGCGTTTTCGCTTCGCTAAGTGGGCCTGCGATCGACTTACAGAATATGCCGGTTTTCCAAAAAAAATTTCTTTTCAGATGAAGCTCGTTTTGATCTTGGCGGGTATGTAAACAAGCAAAATTGTCGCATTTGAGGCAAAGAAAACCCGTACGCATACATTGAAAAGCCGTTGGAACCAAAACGAGTCACTGTTTGGTGCGGATTTTGGTCCAGAGGCATAATTGGGCCATTTTTCTTCGAAAATGAGCAATGAGTGGCCATTACAGTCAATGGCGATCGTTATTGGGCCATGTTGCACGAATTTTTGTTCACAAAAGATGAAGAGGAGGATATTGGCAACATTTGCTTTCAACAGGGCTGCGCTACGTGCCACACAGCAGAAGCTACACTTGATGTTTTGCGCCCTGTTTTTGAAGATCGCATTATTACCCGCTGATCTGATGTCGTTTGGCCACCTCGGAGCTGCGATTTGACACCGTTGGACTATTATTTGTGGGGTGCCGTCAAAGATAAGTGTTACGCCGACAAGCCATAGACTATTGACGCTTTAAAGGATAATATTCCTGAAGCCATTGCTGAAAGACAGCTGCACACAATCGATTATGTGCTTAAAAATTGGACCGATCGTGTAGGCTACTGCATGGCCAGCCGAAGCAGCCATTTGAATGAAATTATTTTGCATTATTAACCGGATGGATTGTACTTTCAAATAAAATAAGAAAATATTCAGAAGTTTTTTTTATAGCATTTTCCAAAAAAAAAAAAATTATTTGGCGGACGGACCCTTTATGTCTAAGTTAGAAAAATTTTAATTTAAATTGGTCATTTCCGATTTCGCATGCAGAAGCATTTTTTTAATTTAATTTTTTTCAAAAGATCAAACGATAAGAATTTAGTATTTAAATTTTTTGTTTTATGTTTTTCCATTTTCGAAAAAATAATTAAAAAAAAAAACAAATTTTCAAAAACGGCAACACTTAAGCACCCCATAACTCGGCAATTAAACGTGATAAAAAAGATTATTTGCCACACAAATTCATATCTTATAGATGTATTGATTAGCGAATATTAAGGAATTCCGGCAAAAAATTTGCCTCAATTACATTTTGTTACTTAAAAAAAACAATCAAAATACGTAAGATCTAACCGATTTGGAAACGATTACGCGTTTTATGTACATGTGTGTAAATTAAATCGGGTGGGTCGCCATACAAAAAAAAGGTGTGCCAATCACAATGTGTCATTTTTATTCAATGTTATTAATGGTGACATCTGCTGTGGTTTTTTGATTAATGATATTTCTCTTAACATTCCTCAACGTCCATCCCGGAATTACACACCTTTATCAGTTGCATTTGTTAGAGGTAATTATGCTAATGCTGACCCTCTCAGGAGAATGAGCAATGCATTTAACAACTTTTATAGATTTATCGACTTTTCATCAAATCCTAATGCTGTAAAAAGGGCAATACTCACATTTCTCAACACTTAGTAATTTTATTGTTAATTATGTATAATATTTTTATGTGTATCATTTTGTAATCAATTATTTTTTAAATTGTCTGTAAGGAATTAAATTCCATAGACATATGTACATATATTAATAAATAAATAAATTAATAAAAATAAATAAATAAATAAAAATAAATAAATAAATAAAGACCGTTTCCTGCGGTACATTTGACAGGTCCATCGATCTGCGCAATGCCCAGGAATCTACCTCTTATGGTTTATGAAATATTACAAAGACAATTTGTTGTCTGTCCCCATTTGCGAAAAAGTTAATGCGTTATATCACATGTAACATAATTGTGGATATACAACAAAAAGCGTATAAATATTTTTAAAAACAATAATTATTTTTTAATACTTCTGTTTTTTTTAACATTTTATTCGAGGTAAAAATTTTATCGAATAATAACACTGTGTGTAATTTTTTTTAATCAAGGAAAAATAACCATGTACGGAGACCACTACGGGATAAAAGACCAAAAAAAAAACACCCGTGTCTCCCAGTTTTGCTCAAAGTCATGTACTGTTTTTATGGTCCCCCAAAGATTTGAGGCCTCGCTGTCATTTTTTTAAAAAAGTAATCATTTTATCAGGCTCATATCTTGCAAACCGTTCAGACCTTTGATTTACCCTCTGAGACAAAAAAAATTAAAAAATACTTCATCTTCAAGGTCAATTCGATATTTTTAACCTGTTTCCCTTGTCCAGGTTCATAGGTAGCAAACCGTTAAAAATTCAAGGAAACAATCAACTACAAAAATGTACGCAAGATCTCAGTAAACAACTTTCTAGAGCATATGAACTTCCTAGGAATGATTCTATACACCGTTTAGGTAGCGGTTATGTAGCTGAACAAGTGAAAAATTCCCGAAAATTAGATTATTTTTACTTTTTTCCCCTGTTCAGGTTCATATGTAGCAAACCGTTCAAAATTCAAGGAAACACTAAACTACAAAAATGTACCTGCCGATATTGAATGTGAACCACACCTAAACGTCAAGTTTTTTTTGCATTTCATTTGACATTTCTCAATTTCACACCTACTCAATTTTAACCATTCAGGATTATTATGAAAACGGGAGTTCAAAAAGACTTGCATTTACACGCTTACAAAGTGCAATTGACTCAAGAACAAAAGCCTCTTGACCATTCCAAACGTGGCAAGAAATGGCAACAGTGGATGATCAATTTTCGAAGAAAATCATCTTTAGTGATGAGGCACATTTTAACCTCCGTGGATTCGTCAATAAGCAAAATTGCCGCATTTGGGCAAATGTTAATTCAAGAGTGATTATCAAAAAACCAATGCACCCACAAAGCAGTGTTGCCAATTTATCCATTTAGTGGCTAGATTTAGCCATTAAAAAATAAATTTTGCCATTATCCATTTTTTTAGCCATTTTTCAACTTGTGTAGCCATACAATTTTTTTTTTTGCCTTTTTTCTTTTAAAAGAATAATTTTCATTTCATTATAAAAAATTCTTAAGTAAAATAAAAATTTTTAACAATTAAAATGCCTTTAATTTAAATGACAACTTTTACAAATGTTGAAACCATGATGATGAAATATCTTTTAAAATAAAGGAACAGTATTCCAATATTAAATTTATAAAATGGATCAACATTAACATCGGTGTTTCTTTCTGGTTGCAAATACTTCAATAAATATATTCAGGCAGCAACAAATTTTTTTTAGAAATTTTTGAATTTACTTCCATGGTGAAATGCTGAAGTAGAGAGGGTATTTAACCAAGTAAACATCGTTAAAAGTAATTTAAGAAATAGGTTACATTTAGCAACCGTTAATTCGATCTTATCAATTAGGTAAATATTTTTACCATAGCAATAAAATATTTAAACCAACACCAAAATAGTGGAGAGGTTTGAATCAGTGTTGCCAGTGAAATTTCGAGAAAGTTGAATTTTAGTTTCTAAAAAGATACATCTTTTCGCAAAAAGATACATGTTTAAAAACATTTGAAAATCCATTTTTAACGTTTAACATTTATTAACTTAACATTTTTCATACTTAATAAATTTTGTAAAGAATATTATATTATATAAATTAATTTTATTTAGTATTAAACATTCTCTTCGCACATGTATTCGAAAATGGAAGTACATATATTAATCAAACTACATTTTTGAAATTTTTAAACGTCGGCTCATTAGTCCTAATCCATATTATGAAACATTTGCTGCAGACACTTTCTTCAGTTCTCTTTTTAATCTGCATTCGTGTCCATGCAATAAAACTTTTATTTTGCAGCATTATATCACTTTGTATACTTTTTCTCTTATTGTCACAAAAACTGCTTGTACATGAAACAAAGAACACTTCTCCATTCGTCTCTCCCCTTTCATCATCAAACTCAAATGTTTCGCAGCAAATGTTTTGTAATATAAATAAAACACTTTTTCCCAATACTCAGCGGTCATGTCACTGTTAAACCAAAGCTTATTATTTTATTTCTGTACATTTTGCGTACAGATTCAAAAGATGCGAAAAATTGCAGGATTATACAAGGTACCTGAAGTCATTAAAAGTTACATAAAATGTATAATTCGTATCCTAATGGCAACAGTGGTTTGAATTAACAATGTTTGCTGAATGGCTGTCCATTTAAACCTTGTGGGCAAAGTACAGGTCGCAATTTTGGAGATAATTTGATAAAATTTGATACAAAGGTACTAGGATTTCCATCTTCGATGAAATACCTCACCACCGAGTCTTCTAATCATATAGAAACAAGTAATATGTTTGCGGATTTTTTTGCTTCAACCTACTCTATTGAGGAATATGATACATTGAAAAGCTACACTCAAAAAAAAAATCAATCCATCCGTACTCAAATCAATCCGAAGCGGTATTAATAGTACGGTGAGTACGGATTTTCTTGAATCAAGTGCAGAAAGATTGATTCAAGTACGGATTTTTAATCCCAACATACTTAAATTATCCATATTCAATCCCGTTTTCGTACTTGAAATAATCCGAAAATGAGATTGATTTAAGTAAAACTAAGATTGAATCAATCTCAAAATGAGCTTGATTCAAGTAATATAAAGTTGATTTTATCCCGAATTCATGATTGAAAAAAACAAAAAAAAAAAAAAATTACAAAGAAAAAATGATAATGATTGATTTACTTACCCGTATTACACATTACAGAATGATATAACACCAACATCATGCCCGATATGGTTTTTATTTTAGAAATCTTATGTACATATTTAACCAAAAATATAAACTAAATGAGTAGCATGAGTTCAAATTTTGAAAAAAAACTTTGAAAAGAAATTAATTTTCAAAAGTGATCCCATTTAGGATTGTTTTGAGTACGTTTAAGTGTTATTCGTACTTGAATTTTTGAGTACGACTCGTACTTAAAGTAATCCCAAAAAACTTGAATTATTCCGAGTGTTTTTCTTTCTGTGTATCCATTTTATATCCCTGAACAACAACCCATTTACTTTCCATTCGTCACTACTGCCAATATGACAACATTATTATTAAAACTAAAATCATAGTTCTACAGTGGACCTGATGGTATTCCTAGCTGCCTTCTTATAAATTGTGCGCATAATATATCTATACCTTTAACCAATTTATTCAATATGTCTATAAAGCATGGCTTCTTCCCGAAATTATGGAAAAAATCTTTTATTATTCCACTATTTAAATCAGGGAATAAATCGAATATTGTGAACTACAGAGGTATTGCCAAATTAAGTGTCATTTCCAAACTTTTTGAACAATATCTTACTGAATATTTTAGTAAACAAGTCTCTTCCATACTCACACCTTTCCAACATGGTTTTCGTAAAGGATGTTCAACTACGACTAATTTACTAGAATTGACAACAATAATTAATAATGGCTTTAAAAACGGATGTTATACCGATGTTATATACACTGATTTTAGTAAGGCTTTTGACAGAGTTAACCATAAACTTCTATTGCATAAGCTGTATTTAATGGGATTTACGAATTGCTGTTTGAATTGGATAAAATCTTATCTTTTACGTCGTGAACAGCGTGAGTGTTTTAAAAATACATTATCCAAACATATTATAGTCAACTCTGGTGTTCCACAAGGTAGTCATCTCAGACCAATACTTTTCTTATTATATATCAACGATCTACCTACCACAATAAAATTTTCCAATATACTTATGTATGCTGACGATGTAAAAATTTTTTCAAGTTGTGCTGACTCCATTGTTCAACCACAACAGGATTTAAATTTATTCTTCAATTGGTGCCAAATAAACTTATTGGATATAAATTTTAAAGAATGCAAACATATACGCTTTTCCAGAAAAACTAGACCTATTGGCTGCTATTTTATTGGTGACCACAAATTGGAAGTTGTTAATGCTTTCTTGGATCTCGGTGTATTATTTGACACTAAGTTATCTTTTTTAGAACATATTAATATGTATGTGTACCAATAAAGCTCGTGGTGTATTAGGATTTATTAAACGTTGGTCAAAGGAATTCTTTGACAGATCTATAACAAAACAGTTGTATATAGCGCTTGTCAGACCTATAATCGAATATGGCTCAATAATTTGGGATCCATATTACGACGTTCATAGTGATCGTATTGAGTCTGTCGAAAAACAATTTCTGCTATTCATATTACGGAGCACTTACCCAAATCCATCTATATATCTTCCTCCATATAGAACCAGGTTATTGGAGATTCATTTACCAACTTTAAAAAGCCGCCGAACAATGCTGAATGTCATATTTGTTATCAATCTAATTAAAGGCAATGTTTGCTCGGAGTTCCTGTTAAACTGTTTATTTTTTAATGTTCCCCAACGCCCTACACGTTATTACCAGCCGTTATCAATTGAATACTTCCAACAAAATTATGCAAATGCTGTACCTTTTCGTCGAATATGTGTAAACTTTAATGATCTGTACAGTATTATTGATATGACTTTGAAAATTAATACTATCAAACGGTATCTAATTTTATATTTAAATAGATGATGTTAAATTTGTTTGTTTAATTTGTAATTTTTGTCTGAAAGGAGGTAATCCATAGACTAAATAAATAAATAAACTAAAAATAGACTAGTGTGGTGTAGGTTATCATATAGTCGGGGTTGACCGACTGTACTTTCTTACTGGTTTTTACTGAAGATCTGTACTCAAAAGTTTGGGTAAATTTTGTCGTGATTATGATTAACCTTCAAATTATTTAAAACTAATAGGCACGAGTCATTCCTTTTATAAAAACATTAATGACATCGAATTTATCGATAATTTAATTTTTTAAATATGTATCTAAATATTAATTGACGTTTATTCTGATTTAACAAATTTATCTTAACTTACATTTTCATCGTAAACAACTTTAAATTAATTATTTCTGCTTTGTTATAAATTGTAATGTTTTTTTTTATTTAAAAAGCTTTAAGCCATTTTTTAGCCCATTTTTAGCCATTTTTTTCCGCAAATTTAGCCATTTTAGGTCACCAAGTTTTGGCAACACTGCCACAAAGAGTGACTGTTTGGCGCGGTTTATGGGCTGGAGCATCAGCTGGCCGTATTTTTTCCAAAATGAGGCCGGTCAGGCAGTTATAACGAACTTTTTATGGCCCAAATAAAAAGATATCGATGTGGACGATATGTGGTTTCAACAGGACGGTGCCACTTGCCACAAGTTCAATGGCCGTGTTATCTCACGTGGTGGCGATGTCAATTGGCCGCCAAGATTATGTGATTTGATACCGTTGGTCTTCTTTCTTTGGGGTTATTTGAAAGAAAAGGTGTACGTCGATAAGCCAGCAACAATTCAAGAGCTAAAGTATGAGATAATTCGGCACATTAACGGCATAGAACCTCAATAATGCCTCAGCGTCATCGAAAATTTGGACCATCTGATGGAGGTGTGCCGCCGAGGTGGCGGCGCACAGTGGTTTATCGTCATAGTAGAAATGGAAAAAAATAGAAGGAGTCATCGTAGAACATCCAAACTTTTTACAGATGCTTTTTTTATCATCATTAGGAAATATATGAAGAATAAAATATGTCCGCCCACTTTTACGCCCACTCCCCATACAAGTGAAATATATAAATGGCAATATTTTCATTTGAATTTATGCTATTTCAACCGAATTCGGTATATATATGTTTTGTAGCAATTAAAATCAATGGCTAAAAAATTTACGAAATTCGCCCACAACCACGCCTACTTCCCATATAACAAGCCCAAGCTTTATTTTTTTCAAAAAAAAATATTCTATTACGACAAGCGCTTATCCACCGGTGATTAAAGCGCGGCTTAAAAGTTTTTATTAAATAATTTTTAAATACTTTTAAATCATCTTTTTTAATAAAATTATTATTTATTGATCCTACATTCACTACTGCATCAACATCATTATTGTAATCAAGCAGAAGATGTACAATTTCACCATTAGATATTTGATAATTATCCATGTTTTATAAATCAATGGACTTATCTCGAAATAAACTTTGCTTATGTTTATAAATTTCTAAAGTAAACTGAAAAGAATAATAGAGTAAAAAACTAACGGCAAATTACTAAATAAACAGATTTGCAAGTAAATTTGCATTAGTTGTTCTTGTATTTTTTTATTTATATATATCTTTGAATATTTCTCTGAGAAAAAAAAACAACAATATTATTGATAAGCGAGATTATTAAATCTATAATTTCTAATAAAATAGATGTGCTCTTATCATGATTCATTGTTACAACAAGAGGTATGGTTGCTATGGCAACAAGCGAGCAAGCAGCAAACGTAATATAACGAGAGAATGCGTAATAAGCAATAAAAAGTAGCTTGTTTTCTATTTAAACGTTTACTAGACAAAGGCTAGCAAAAACTAGCAGCTGAATTTAACTTTATTGCTAAATTAGACTTCAAGCTTTCATTTGGTATAAGGTAGAGCACCGCGCTCGACCGCGCACAAAAGTTCTAGTCCATCAAAGTTGAAGAAAATAATAATTTTTAGACTCCTAAGATGAAGCAAATTTTTGTCACAAAAAATTTTTTTTTTTAATTTTTTTTTTTTTAATTTTCATCTTAAATACCTAAATTATGGAAAAATACACAACAACAATACATATTAAAAGTCATTCCAAGAGCTTTTAGTTTCTTACTATTTTTTAGGATTTTCTTTCAAATGTTGTGTGTTAGACTTGGCACACTTTGAGGATACGCCTACAAAAAAGTAATGAAAATATCGCCCTAGCATTTCAGATACATGATATTCAATATGTTTTTAATGAAATTAATAAATTTCATCATGAGCGGAAAACATGAAATTCAGTATTAATTTCAACTTTTCAACCACTGTGCGGCGGCCAGTTGGCCGATATTTAGTTCTATTCATAATTGAACCATACCAATATTAACACGATAAAAATAAATGACGATAATTTCCTAAATAATTTGTGTTTTATTCAAAATCAGCATAGGCCCTTAAAATTTTACCACCCTTTATATTCACACAACCATAATTAATTTGTAAAAAGACAATAAGTACTAATTAAATAAAAAGTTCCGTATATTTTAATCTGGGCCATATGCTTCCTCTATACCAAACTTTTCGAAAAGAGAAAATGTACCAACTGTTAAAGAGTACCAAGAGAACCAGCTTTTCCTCATTTTCGGCCTCAAAAAGTAGGGTATTTAAACGGTTAAGCGTTGTTCGATTCATTTTCTTTGAATAATTTAAAATTGCTTTGTTTAGATTAACGAATAATTCGAATAATTAGTGTCGATAAATAATTACAGTAACGGACTGTAGTTTAATTAAGAAGTATTCCGTTCAGTCATTTTTTCTAGAAACAAATCTTAATTTTATACAATTTTTAAACAGTATTAACACTCAACCCGCTTACTTCCCAACCCTGTAAAATATTTAATTAATGCAAATGTGTTTTGAAACTTTACAAATGTTGCAACCCAAAAAGATTTTTAAATTGTAATCAACGAAGTAAAATGTTAAAATTTTAATTATACTTACGTAAAGTTGTAAATTATTCAATAAAAGTTTTGCGTTTGTTGGTTAAAAAACAGAAAACAGTCATATACAATTTTTTTTTTAATTAATCTTTATTCAACATTTAATGAGTTTTCATTAAAGTATATCGTCACCTAAAATCCAAAAGGCTGTAAGATGCAATAAATTCAAAATCGTCTTTTTGATTGGTTACGATATGATTTACCAAAAAACAAAAAAAATCATAATGAGTCAACAAGTAGATTTTTAATTGTTGGTCGCTAACGGCTTTTTGGATTTAAGGTGACGCTATATTTCTTTTAACATTTATTTATAGATTCATTAATAAATAACATATAATATTTACTTATTTGCTTTATTTACAATATTTACATTATCTCATGCATATTAATTTATTTTATTTAAATCTAACGAATTGTAAAATGAGAAATAATAAAATATCGCTGCACAAAATCATCAACAAAATCCTGTAAATTTGTGTGAATTGAATTCTTCTGTATGAAATTAATACATGTGTAGGATATTATTTAAATTAAATTCATTTATACATTTATTTAACAATAAAACTAACAATAATATTTGTGTTTAATTTTTTAGTTTATTAAAAGGGAAAAATCGTTTTAAGAATAAAAGCTGAATCACAATCAATCACAATTATTTTTTTTTTATTATTTTTATTAAATATCATATTTTGTTTGCGTTTAATATTAAAAGTAAATTATAAAGAATCCTTGAACTCAGTATTAAGTTTTGTTACAGAGAATTTTGGGGTTTTTCTATTTAAATTTGTATAAAGTTATTTTTTTAAATAAAGTTAAGAGGAATTTTGTGGTCCATATTTTTCTCCTTGGAACCACAGGACATAATATATACATATATCGTTACCTTAATTTAGAAAGGCCCTAACTAACGTTTTCCTTACTTCACAGGTAAAAAGAAAAACTTAGGTAGCAAAATGTTATGGTAAAAAATATCTTCACGTGGGGAATAAATTTCATGTTTGTGCTGTGCGAAATGATAAAAAAATTTTGACTTTTATAAAAAATAAATAAAAAATATTTATGTATTAAAGAATGAACAATTCAGGAAATTAAATTCCAATACATATTTTCTTTGCAGATCTCTTTATTTGCATTTTATTTACTATTCATTTTGAGTTCATAACATTTTCTTAACGTCTTTTTTACTTTTTCAATTTAAACTTTTAATTTGCTGCTTGTCAGAAATATTGTTGGTTGTGTTTAGTTGCTACCGTTTCACACACGCCCTTAATTAAAATTTAAGTTTGGTATTCGTAAATTATTTTAAACGCAGTTTTTTTTAAATCTAAATACAAACATTTTGAGATGTTTATGGGCACATAGACTATTCTGTAATGAATTATGTATCATGGAGCGATAATCATTATTTTCAATAGTCGTTCGTCCTTGTGACAAATTTTAGCCAGTTATCTTTAAAATTGCGACGTGGCTCACAAGGTTACATAGACCGTAGGGTGTACAGTCGATTAATTTTTGTTCGATTAATCGACCAATTTAAGACGGTTAATTGTTCGAATAATTTAAAATTGCGTATTTCGATTAAAGGATTAATCGAAGAATTTATACCCATTAATCGAATGATAATTTTAAATTTAAAGTCGAATAAACAACCCGTTGGAATTTAAAAAAAAATTCATATTTTGGTAACTTTTTTTCAACACAATATAAAAATTTATTTCACAAAAAAAAACGACATGGTATGATTTATATTAATTAATCGGATATGTTCTAGAAATCGAAATAAAGTGAAATTGAAATCAACCGATAACTTAAATTCAACTGCTATTTACAAAATGACCGTAGTTTTTAGTGGTTTTAAATGTAGTTATTGCGCGAATAATTGATGCTTAAAGAATGAAGTAGATAATATGGAATATTTTTGTGAACTTTCATTAAAGGCTCATTTTTAAAATTTGCTTAATTTAAAATCCACTTTAATTCGATTTCTAGAACACGCCCGTATTTAAAAAAAATAAATTGTTTATGCGTTTCTGTCTTTAGAATGAGTTTGGTATAAAAATGTTGTACGAAGGATAAATCTAAGAATCCTATTAACTTAAATGTTCTTCAACAACTTCACTAATTTGCCAGTTACACAGTGACTAAAACATAGTACTTGAAGAAGATGCTCCACCAACAAAATCAAAAGGAGCTATAAGTGGTCCAATGGATAAATATTTTGAGGAATATACTTCGCTCGATTCCCTAGAAGAAATTATTTGCAGAAGCATAGCAGAGGATGGAATGTCCGTGCAAAGTTTAAAAAAATCTCTAGATATATTGACTCTGAAGCAACAATTTGGAACTACATTGACAGGATTTATTTAAAAACGAATGTTTATTTACTCAAGCACAACTTTTTTCTTAAATTATCGAAAGAAAAATCTTGTAATTTATAACATTTCTGGATTTAAAATTATTCGATTAATCGATTAATATTAAAATTTTATTCGTTTAATCGAATAAGTTTAAAATGCCAAATATCGATTATTTGTTTAATCAAACAAAAATAAAACCGAATTAATTGAACGCCCTAATAGACAGACAACAGCCAGCTGGTCGGATGGATGGACGGACATTGTTCGATCGACTCTAAAAGTGGTTTTTAGGCCGTGGCCAGGCAATGAGCGGCAGATCGGTGAGCGGAAGAGGAGCGAGTTTGAGCGACTCTGAGTAATAAGTTGTTAAAATGCCATTGTCGAGAGAGGTTTTTTTAATGTTATTACGAGAAAATCGTTTTCATATTTATAAGAATTTAATGCGTTTAGGAAAAAAAGACTTTCTGGAAGATTTCTCGGTTATACACATACATATTTATTTTTAAAATTTTCTTGCCATAGTCGCCTTTGTAGAGATGAAATTAAAAGCTCCACATTCACTTCTGCCATGTTAATTCTTTGCCGCTCATAAAACAACTGAGCTCCTGAAGTGCGCGGCTAAGAAATGCCGCTGACATGACGCTCGTCGCTTTACCGCTCATTGCGCGGCCTTATCCTAAGTTGATCGGTATACTAAAACGTGGGTCTAGAATAGTGATATTAAAGTCATATTGTCTCTTCTTATTACGTACCCGTAAACAAACATTGAAGAGATTTTAACAACCGCATATGGGCATTTCACATAAAAGCCTACTTTTTCACGTTACGCCAACAAAAGTATAGACTAGATTTACTAAAATGTGACTCCAATGTGCCAAAAGAACTACTAAGTCAATACTACCCTGCGGGAAATTTGTGTCAATTGGTCCAACAGACTGGTCCTGGGATTTGTGAAAATAGAACAAGTACAAAAAGAAATGAATCATGACCAGTGAAAGAAGAACCAATCCCTTAACTGGTTTATGAAGAGCAAAAAGGTAGAAAAAGTAATGAATTACAGTACAGTCTTCAACGGTGCTGTGACACATTTGTTGATACTTTTTAAAATTTGGTTCTTGAATATAATTCTAGGACTTTTTTTTATTGAAAAACTACTACATTGTATTGAAATAATACTACATTTTAGAAACTGACACTAAGCGCGTTCATTGTGAATAGATCTGTGACTGGTCAAATGATGTCAATTGACCCCATTCAATGACAACCTTATGTTAAAGTGATAGGTCTTATTCATTTAAAGTGTTAGAACTGGAACCGGTCTCTACCACGAAAGACCTATCACGGGACTACTAAGGTGTCAGTTCGCTTCCCTTTAGGGTATTAACTTCAGTAAATTGTAGATTTCCAATGGCACGCACATGTTAAATGATGTCTATAGTATATAACATTTCCACCAGTCAGTTTTAATTAAGTGAATTAAATGTTTAATAAAGTAAATTAAACGTATGATCAAGTGTATTAAACGTTTAATTGATATTATTAATTTATTTACTGGAGCAAATTAATATTGTCAATTAAACTTTTTATACACTTGATTAAACGTTTAATTTAGTTGATTAAATAATAAAAAATATTTTTTTTAAACTACAAGTATTTTTAACTGTTGTGTCAAATAAAAAGTATTTATAATGGATATTAGTATCGATTTATTGTATGATGACGAAAAGGAAAACTCTTGTTTAGATGTGCAATGTACAAGAAGACAAATTCGTGATGATTCCAACCCTCTTGAACTTCCCAGTGCCAAGTAAGAAGTTATAATAAGTAACGAAACTTGCTTGTGCCTGATTAGTTCTTCTTCTGGTTTGGGTAGCTATTGGCAAATCTGCAGGTTGTATTATTGGTTCAAATGATTAAGTAAAATTGTCACTTGATGTTGGAATATTTTCAACACCAAATACTTGGCCGGTTGGTGCCACTTGCTCTTGCAATGACAAGAGCTGCGAAACAGTAATGCTATGTAATGGAACTTCTTGTGATAGGCCTCACCTTGTCGCTTAAGAATTTCATTTATTGTTGGCAAGTTTTTTATTATACTTGCCTTGTAGTGTATCCAAACTAGTGCCATGATTATTATAATTTTATGTATTAGTTCAGTAGATTAAGAAGATTATAAGTGTCTAAGAGAAGTACATGTCGTGGTCCCAAACTATTTAACTCTGCTGAAAACTCTTCCGATAACTCTTTACATGAATTTTTCATCACATTAAAATTTGGTGTTTTCCGCGAGCAATTTCTAACATTCTCTAAATAATCTGTTTCTCCATTAAAAAAATAAACTTTAACTGTCAATAACACAACTACTTTTTAGCAGTTGTGTGTATTTAAAATTTTTGAAAACGGCAATACCACGAAAAAACAGATACTCAACTGAATAGCCAACTGCCTGTTGAGTTGAGAATGACAATGCGGATTTACCAAAGATAACCAAACTGTTACAAAAGTGGAGAACCGTAATAGGGGCATTAAGTTGTCATCTTTAACCATAGTATGCTGAGAGGCAACCATAATATGGTTATGGGTTCTTGATACAGGACAATAATATGGTTATGTTAAACATAATATGTTAAAAAGTTTCTTTAAAAATAGTTTCGTTGGAGGTGACCATATTTAAACATGTTTTTCTCTGGGTGTAGTCCAATATTATTTGCGGGGCTGTGACGGCCATACATTACACAAGTTCAGTGTTCCAGTCTGGCACTATGCAATGGGCTTGTGTAGTGTTTGGTGGTGTTTTTGCTATTTACTCAGTTTTTTTTTTTCTTTTCATTATTTATTTATTGAATCTTCATATAGTAAATATGAACTCACAATAATTAATCAAATCTTAACCTAATACTTTATTTTATGTCCTGCCAGTGCCAGACAAAAAAATTTTTTCATCACGGGTTCTGTTCACTTATATATGTAGGTGTTTATCGCTCATCTAATTGGACAAGTGCTGCAGTGTCTCTTCTTCTTAAGCGAGTGTGGCCGCTATCATTTAAAATATTTCGAGCTAGTGGGTTCGGCTATTTACTCAGTGAACTTAATAAAAATTAAAACGAGTTTCAATAGTTGCTCAAGTTGGTACAATTGTATAGTGAACTTGTTTAGTGATTGTGTATGTTAAAAACGTTCAGTTCTTTCGGGGTTTTTAAAAATTTCCAACACCAAATGAACGCGAAAAAATATATTGAACAGAGATTGTAGAATTGTGCATGGAATCGCCTAAATTATTGTAAATCTTAAAATAAACAAAATTATATTTGAAACCTAGAAACCGGTCCAATTTGAGAATATTTTTGACAACCTATAAAAAGGATATCGATTTTTTTTATAGAAAAATATTCCAGTTTCTATTTAAATAAAAAGTCAAATAAAAATAAACCTAAATGGTATTTAAGGGTCATGTTTTGGAAATCGAAATCATGTGAAATTAAAATGGATGGAGATTTTCAATTCTTTTTTTTCTGATTTCAAAATACATATTTCTAAGTAGTCCTCAAAGTATGTGGTATATCAAAGGAATTTTTTTGAACTTTAAGCACTAGCCTGTGCTTTTAAAATTTGTTCGATTTCAATTTCCGTCGAATCCGTTTTTCAGAACATGGCTGTAAGCATTTAAATATATTTTTTACAGACTTATTGTTTGTTTTACTCATTATTACAATCTGAGTTCGTTTTATCCAAAAATAATTATTTTCCATTTACTTTTTAAATTTCTTTTACTACAAAATATAAATTAAATTTAAAAGTTTACCTTAAAAATTAAAGTCTTTTTTTATGTCTTCGTAGAGTTGTTTTTTTTTAATTATTTGTTCGTTGTTTTAAGAGGCTTGTCGCTTTTTACAAAAACAAAATTAAATTCCTTTGCATCACACAATCCTCCTCGCCTTTCACCATCACAACAGCCAGCGAAAAAGGCATAAATCTCTCTCAGTCTAAATACAAGTTTCATTACATTTATTTAGTAAAGTTTCTTGGGCTTCATTTTGGGTGAAAACTTTTGTGCGGCCATTAACACCATTATCGACACAAACCACTACATTTGTGCCACTTAAATTTGTTGAATGATTTTCGGGTATGTCCTGTAAAAGAAGAGAAAAGTTTTTTAATAAATAAAATAAACAAATGGTTTTAAGCGGTGTTGCCAGAAAGTCCTTCAAAAATATATAAACTCAAAAAAGTTTTCCCTACATTAATCCCTAATATGTTTTCACATTCGGGTTTGTTCTATAAAAAAGTGGATTTAAAAATTAAAAATTTAGAAAACGAATAAATATTCTTTTTTATAAAACGTTAAATTTTAAGGGCCGATGTTGAATGTGAACCACACGTCAACGTTAATTTTTTCTGTATTTCATTTGACATTTCTCAATTTCGGACTTATTCAATTTGAACCATGAAAGATACACAATCGGGCAACACGTAAAAAGGCTTATTATGAAAATGGGCGTTTAAATCAAAATGCACATTTTACCACAGTGGATTCGGCAATAAGCAATATTGTTGCATTTGGGCGAATGATAATACATGAGTGATAAAAGTAAGCTTTTATTAAAAATATGCTTTTGATCTACTTTAGACGAGCAAAAGCATACTTTACACGTTAAACCCGATTTTAATTTTGCAACCTGCCGAAGTTGTTTTTAACTCATTTATCAGCTGTTTTTCGCCAAATAAAAAATTACTTGCAAAAAGTTAAAAATGTTTATGTTACAATTAATAGTGATTTGGAAAGATTTACAATTAAAGATTTATGGGAAAAAATACAAAGTACGTTTGTACAGGCCCTAATTGTATAAATGGCAACGCTAAAAATAACAAATGCAAGAAAAATAAAAATCTAAAATATTTTTTAATTTTGTTGTTGCTTTCTACATTAATTCATATTGCGTGTTAAAAATCTTCAACGCTACAAGTTATGCTGTGTTTTATTTATATTTTATGCCGCCTGCTTAGAGTTGCCACTTGCTTATATTTTGTTGTATGTTGTATGAAAAATGTTCTATATTTGAGGTGGCACCCAGTTTAGGTCGGTTCAATTTAAAACATACTTTAATTGCGACTATAGTATAATTTGTTTTTAAAAAGAACCGACTTTAGCTTTTGACTTTGATTATGGGCCATTATCTTTAACGAGAAACTACAATTTAAAAGAGAGATTAACAAAACTTCTACACTGTCTGAAAGGCTGGAGCTTTAATGAATCTCAGGATATCTTGATGACCTCTTGCGATCGTGGCTGACCTGAGATCCTATCTGATACCATGGGAGTCGGTAACCCCTAATAGAGCGGCACCGGACTGACTATTGGTTAAGGCTTCCATTAGTATGCTTCTTGCAGGAAATGTTTTCTGTCTTCCAGGACGATTGTCTTTGCGGGTGGTTTTTTGCTTTTCCGATGGAAATTTACTTTCGAGGATAACATGGTGGTTGTGTTTTACTTCCCAAAGTCGCTAGAAGAGATATCTTAAAAATCAAACTAAACTGCTGATTCTTCACTACTTGTGGAAGTGTAGTGTACCTACACATTGTCAAGTGTATTGACAATCGCAAACAACAGATGTGCTTACACCACACATTAATGTAACTCAGTTTAAATTATTAAAGTGCATTGACTGAAGACAATATGCAATACCAGCAAGATTGGATTGATTGACTAATTAGATAAAGCGTATTTCAGGCTGAAATTCTGGCGAGAAGACAGCCATGTATAACACTGCATAAGAGGAACATTATCATTAGCATTTTTACCGATAGCCAGGAGGATCTTGTAACACTAAGGTCGCATAAAACAACGTCAATGCTCATAAACCAGTGTAAGGAATAATTAGCCAAACAGAGCAGCCTATTTGGCATAACCTTAATTTGGGTACCAGCGCGTAAGTACCATAAGGGCATACGGCAGACGGTCGCAACACTCTTGGGAACTATCAGAAGCAAAATATTCAGACAGTAAATGGATATTGCTAATGATAGATCGAAAAAATTGGATGACTGCAAGGCTACCAAGGTGACGTGGCCCACATACGACATGAGTCCCTGAGAGCTCCTTTTTTATTCAGTCTTAGCGACAATTCGAGAATGGTGTACGAGCTAACTGGTCACAACATGATTTTGATGATTGCTGCCTCTACTGCATAGAACCTGGAGGTGAGGATACAGTATTTAATCTTCTATGTGATTGCCCGGCGTTCAATTCAATACGACATGGTTTTTTTGTAATTACACTCTGCAAGGACTCTTCGAGATATCGCGGGTGTAACTTGGCAATTTGGTGAAGTATCAGTTTTGTCCTGGTGCCAAGCTTGTTCCATTGTTTCTACTCTTGAGAGTTGTATCAAAACGCAGTCACTGTCTGTTGTGGCTACAACCTGGAGTAGAGCAATAATAAAAACGCGGACTTTTTAAATTTGAACTCAGTTACCTTGCAGGTGGTTTTATTATCTAAATATATACACTTAAATACAAATACATATTAAGTAAAATGGTTGAATAATTTAAAAAAAGAATTACTCACTTAACTCTGTCCTCTCTGGCTTTCGATTGGTTTTTGCAACGTTATTTCAAACTGCCAAAGTGATATCATTCAAACAGGTACCATTGTTCCGGTTATCGTAAGTCAAAACCAGAGTAGACAGGTTATTAAATTGAAAAGAGTTACCACAAAAGAATTCAGTTAATAATAATGAGCGATTTTAAGCAAATTATACAAAATAAAAATTCAAGAAATTTAATTTAACGGTCCGTTATGTTAATCAATTAACTTCACAACACTGTCGAATCTACCTGCAGCAGGCTTATTTTTTTTGCGTGTTACCACGTTTACCCACCAACCAACTACATAATTAGATAAACACAAATTTTCGCAATTGAACCAATAGGAAATATACTAAATGATTCCATTTTATTAAGAATTAAGTAATTTTTGTATAAAAAGAATATAAAATCAGATCTTTATTGAATAAAATACAACCTGGGAGTATTTGCCTTATGTTCTTTAATAAATTAAAAAAATCAGATCTGCATTTGCCCTGGCTAAGATTGGGTCGGCAATTTTATTAGCTAAACTTGTTTCGAACACTGCCGGTTCAAAATACCCCTAAAACCTTTTATTTAGAACTGTCCCGTTTAGAAATTCCTATCATATTGCCATATTTATTACAGGAGAGTAATGCCACCCTTAACGTATAAGTGCCCGCAAAATTGACGTATGAGTAACGAGGAATTAAGCCTTGGGAAGTTGTTGTCATTTACCAAGCCAGTAGACTCAAATTGTTTAATTAGTTTACTTATTTCAACCTCTGTCGGACGAGGTTTTAGTTTTCATAAACCTAACATATTTTCAAAGTGGACTTTAATTATTTTCATGCGCTTCTTAACTGAATTTAAATTCTCTTAAAAGAAATCTAAGCTTTATTGAAATGGAACTTTAAGTGAAAAGCCCCTGTACTAAGTCATAGATTTTTTTCGATATAGACAAATATCTCTTTCTGGCGAGAAGACAAAAAGTAATCAAAGAACATATTTTAAGGCTTATTATGTTTCACTGAATAATTTTTTTTCTCCTTAAAATTTTTGATAAGTTACAATTTTTAAAATCTCATCACGAATTGAATTACATACTTTTAAGCGAATAAGAGGATTAAGTTCTAGTTCTAATGGTCGTAAGTAGCTCTATACAAGCAAAATAGATATTCAAATCCCATCTACAAATATTTACTGTACCATTCCTTAACGCCATACATTCCCCTCTTTATTTTATTTTTGGAAACTAAATTAAAGAAAATAAAATAAAAACAGCCAGCATTTTCTTACGAGTTGCTGCAGCAGTATTGCCAGGATTATCGTTGAAAAAAAAACACATTTAATCAACTGTACTTTAAAGGCAAAGTTTTATTTTATTTCTTATCAGTTGTAATCTTCATGTATCAAAGCATGAGATAAAACTCCCTCAAATTTCTTGCTGACTTCATAATTTGTCGTCTAGTCATTCATCAGTGTGTTTGTAACTCTGCGAAAAGTTTTCTTTCTTCTTTTTCTTACACGGTTAGTAGTAAAAAGCAGAAGACGAAGGTTTGTTTGAAGTTTTCCATATTCAAATTAAAAGATTCCTTTAAGGACACGTTTTACAGTCTTTTGTTCATATTTACTAAATAACGGAACATTTTGTACATCTGTGTAATAAATATTTGTACAGTTGAAAACCGGAATACGAAACTGTTATGAGACACAGGCATTTCAATAAGTTTTGATAAAACTTTATTCCGTTTATTTTTCTCATTTGATTACTTTTAACAAATTTCTTACCAAAAATATGCAAGTTATTAAGGAATTTCTACATAACCTCAGTATCATTATATTAAATTAGGGAAAGAGATAATGGACATTTTTGAAACGCTCGTTTTCGTGTAAGAAAAGATAAAGGATCTATTTATATTAGTATTACAAAAGTAGAGTTAACACTTCACAAGCTTGCGGTATCGTCGTATTTTTTGTATAATCGTCTTGATTGTTACGGATTTCCTTTAGAAAACGCGTTTGAGTTCTTATAATTGCAAATCCATATAAGTATACACACTAGGGGTATAACCAAAATAAGAACCTATCATTACGGTATGGGCAATGTTATACTGATATTAAAAATCGATATCAGGGGTCATTCCGGTCCAAAAACCTTCGGCACCGAATGCAATTTCTAAAACACCAAACATTTTTTTGTAATATAAATTTTTATGGTGGGTATCCTTCCCTTGTACCGTTTTTTTTTTTTGTTTCTATTTTTGGAATGCAAGGAATCGCCATTTCATAAAAAAACACGAAATGCAAAGACCAGCATGGCTTTCGACGTTAGAATTATGGATTTCCTATAAAACTGGAAAAAATTATAAGCTAAAACTTCATCGTGATCGGTGCCGAACCTTTTTGAACGCTCGCGAAAAAAGGAAGGCACATTTCTTCATATTTTTTTATGCACTATCTCAATATGATAGGTCCTTTTTGATATTTGCAAAAAAATGCAAATGGTTATATCCCTAATACACACTCTTATTCAACTTAACAAACTTTATTAAAATTAATTATTATGTTTACAAGATTTAGTTTGTCATGCTTAATTTCCAATTTTTATTCTTGATAAAAACACTGAAATTTATTGCTGATGGGAAAAGCTATTCCTGTGCGGATTTCACTGGTTGCTTAGCCCAGATCGTCAGGAAACTTCATCCAAAGATTTTAGAAAAACTAAAGATATTAAACCAAATAAAACTGTTAAGCGTATAAGAATTTTAAGCAACAGTTCTACTTGTAACAATATTAAAGCTTAAACAAAACGACAACAATAAACAGTGAGTTAATCTTCTCTTAAATACCCCACTACAATCATTGTAAGTAGGTTAAGAAAAAACAATATAAAAACAAAAAAATATACTGCTTTATGGCTCTCACAAAAAAAAAGCATTTTGCCAGTTTCGTTTTTTTTAAGCCGTGCACATGCCAGTTTATTATCAAAGTAACTTTTGGGAATACAAAATCTTGTAAATTATTTGTATTCCCAAAAGTAACTTTGATTAATTATTATGTTCACAAAATTTATCCATTATTGTTAGTTTCGAACCGAACCGTTAAATGTCTCAAAACAAACAAAACTCAACTTGACGAGTCAGCCTGTATTTATGTTTTACCACCGGTAGTAGTAGTAGGCTAGTAAATTCACGAAAATTCTAGTCGATTCCAGACCATTCTATTCGAATTCGAAATTCTACAATTAAATCTAAGATCTACAATACAGTGAAGCAAATAACAATCTAAACTAATACGACATAAATATTAAATTACAAAATTACTTTTAACTAAAACTAAATCTAATTTCGTAACAATATATGTATACAATATTGTATATTTGTTGTTGCTAAGTTTCATACAAAAGTGTTGTCTCATCCCTACAAATAATATTGGACCACCTGATCCATTTTGATAAAATGAACTACTCCATGGACTGGTCCGATGTAATGCAAGCATGGACCATGTCATTGTTAAAAAGTGTTTATAGTGAGACGACATGTCTTCGTTTTTTAACGACATGTTTTCGTTTTTAAACGAAGTTAAAACTAACCCTCTTGTGTATAAAATGGAGTAGTTTTAAAACTACTCCGTTGTAGCCCAAAGATGGGTTATATGGTCCTGCCCTAGGACATCGTAATGTTAAATAGACCATTTTTTTCCACACGTTTGGGTTACTTTTGGACTAGTCCTAGTCCCTTGTGGACTACTCTTTACACGCGTGTTTGGATTGGTCCTATTATTTGCAGGGATTATACGACTGATTCTTTTATATTTATGTATGTATGTATGTATGTTGTTTTTATGCCAGGCCTGGAAATGGAAGATTTGTTTAATGAATTTGTTAACATTTTTTTAGAATATGATTTTTACCAACACATATTTAATTCTTCTGAATGTGTAAGATAATTTATTGCGGTGCGATTTTTCATATGATTTTGAAGTAAAAAACCGGAGTGCGGAACGAAATAAAATTAAAATCTATTTTATTTTCATTGCGGACAAAGCGAATTCATAACAAGTAAGTGCAACTCTACAACTACCAAAAGCCCCATGTATTTTGTTTTTGCAATTTAATTGTTAGCTGTCAAAATTTTTTTATTGCAAATTAAAATTATCACTTTTTTATAAAAGATATTATTATATACACTTCAATCATTCGCAGTTTTGATATTTTTTTATTATAAAAATAATATTTTTTGCACTTTTCAATCAACTTCTTCTCAAAACAAAATTATATTTTGACGTTTCACCATATTTTTTAATTCGCCGTGGAAACAACTGATGACTAGCTGACGAGATGAGTTAACCTGTTTGAATTCGACTTGATTGCGGACTTTCTTTCTCTCTCAACAAGCGAATTTAATTCGCCTTGTCTCTCAATTTTTGTTGTTTCTGATGTTGCCATAGTTTTTAAATAATTGGCTATGTTCACAAAATTATTGAAAACAAACAACTTGATAAAAATGTATGCACAAATAAATTAATAAAAATTTAAACAAAAAATTACAACTATTCCCGTCGCCGTCTTCCGTTGTATTATGTAATTTTTTCTCCCGCAACGAGAAATCGCACCGCACCGCAACGTTGTGTTTAGACTCTAATATAAGTTTGATTTATTTCAATTTATTTGTTTAACTTTTTTTAATTAACATTGCTTATCAATTAATATTTATTACCATTTCACCTCGCCCTGAAGTTATTTTTAGGCCCAAAATTCTTTTATTGATTTTTATTTCTCGATAACACAACTAAGAATATTTAAAGAATATTTCCAATTTTTTACTGCACATTAAATGTGCATGAAACAACTTTTTTTTGAGCATATTTCCGGTTTCCCTGTTCATCTCTTTAGTATATCTTTAGTATAAATATTTAAGCAAATCGAAAAAATTAATTTGAAGATTTTTATGTATAAAACAAAATATACGTTCATAATAAAACAAAAATAAGTGATATAATAAATCAAGCAACCGAAAAGCCTCTCTAGGATTCATCACAAGATTAGCTTTCTAAATCTGACTATTTTATGCAAATTAAAATTTCATAAATTTGTCACCGCAAGTCATAAGACAGAGACAAAAAAGCAACAACAAAATATACATACATAAACTACTACGGCAAAAACTGTGACTAGAACCAACAAACATCTTAAAATAATGAAAAAGTCTTAAGCAAGAATAAAAAAATGTGGCTTATTATTCTAGTGTCTACGACATGACAAAGTTTTTGATATAAATCAACACTATTCAGAGTATTTTCAACACTTCAAGGCACCTTTAACTCCCACAAGCAGCAACGAATTTCTGAGTTATTTAAAACTTTATAATTATTGTTTAAATGAAGAAAATATGTAAAATATTTCATAAACCCTTCACCATGGCGCGATAAGAAGAGGAAGTTGTATTAATACCATTCTTTAGCTTTAAATAAATCTATTTTTCCAATCCCGCCCAAATTTTTTCGAATGTTGTGTATTGACAACCTAGATTCTTGTACCTTATTTGGAAACTTTGGCTCTTGCCGTTTTCCAGATATACAGAAATTGATAACTTCTTTATACGGAAGGTGCCACGCCCGCTTTCCCAATTCCACCCATATTTGTAGAGAGGTTGGGTATTAATAGCCCAGCTTTGTGTACGGCATTTGGACAATTTTACTCTTACCGTTCTTTAGATATTAATGAATATATTTTGTGCCACGCCCACTTTATCAATCCCGCCCACGTTTTGTCAGATGTTGTCTATTGAAAACCAATGCTTGTACCTAAGTGGAAACTGAGACTATTACCGTTCTTCAGATATACATAAAATAATAAAAAAAAACAACAACCAAGGAATTTATGGGTTAAATTAGCGGCAGTGTTATTTTATCTCAGCCACTTGCAGATCAATCAAGCTGATTTTCAAAAGCAAGCAATTCCGAACTAGATATGAAATGCATGTATAAATCCCGGTCCCTGTTATATCTGGGGTCTACGGGAACCCCATTTCTACGTACATACGAACAGCCGGACATCGTTAAATCAACTTCGCTATTCATAAGGACCCAGGATATAAAGAGTCTTACATCAATATTTCCATCATGGCTTACAAGTTTTAAAAATTTAGTGGCGTAGGAGGGTTACTGCGTACAATTCATTCCAGAAGCCTCCTGATCCTTTAAAAAGATGACAACATCATGACAAAGGTCAGGTACCTGGTAAAAAAAAGGTAGGAATCCAAGAATAGCAATGTTCCCCACCTCTACACAAAAACACAAAGTTTGTTGTTGCTAGGCATGGACAGATGGCTGCCCTATTATCCTATGACCTGCTACCACAGACAAATCATCTAATTAAGTAGAACAACAACCGACTTAACTGACACGAGGCAAAACTTACAAAAGACTGCATCAATACTCCAAGAACCAGGACAGTGTAGACTTACATGGAAAGACGCGCAAACAACTACAACAATTCGTGTAAGATGGAATTGCTTTGTGGAAGCCAGATGCTTCTTAGAGGGACTATGGAGAAAATAAAATCAATGGGATATTTTTAAAATAAAAATAAAATTAAATTACTGAAAGCAACTGAACCAGCTTGAAAGAGATAAATAGGGAGCGAATGAATATGTGTTTATGGGAAAAATTAACAATCCCTGGCGTTGAAGATGGTGATTGTAATTATGACAACGCTGATTACTTAGACGATGGGAACTTAAAAAAACATAATATTCATGGTTCCTGTGAATTATGTATACAGAAGAAAAATTTAATATGCGTAGTATAAAACCATTAAAAACCCATGAAAATAACAGGATAAAACATTTTTTAAATTTTGTATAAACAATTACATGTATGTACTTCGGTAAGTAAACATAAATATTAGTATGTGTGTTGTAAATATGTTTGTGTTTATACTTTTCTTGTTGTTCGGTTTCATTTGTATTAAATTTTCTAAACAATTTAATCTGTTGTTGACTTGTTTTTGTGTTCTTTTTTCTCGTTTTTGTTTTTTAATTGTTTCCACGGTTAATGTTGTTGTTTTAAGTGGCATATTATAAGGCAGTTTGCGTTTTATATTTTACAGTCATTTCTATCATGTTTATGACATTTGAATAAGAAATTAAACAAAGCAAATTAAAAGTAAATGTTGTACAGTCGACTCTGGATAATTTGTAACTCGTTAATTTAAATATCTTAAAAAGTCCTCATCCATATTATGAAACATTTGCTGAAAAAACTTTCTTAAATTCTCTTTTGAAACTGCATTCGCGTCCATTAAATAAACATTTAGGTTAAACAGCATTGAGTTATTTTCTACGCCTTCCCTCTTTCTTTCAATAACAAACTTATAAAAACTGCTTGTACATGAAACAAATAACATTTTTTCATTCGCTTTTCCCATTTCATCAACAAACTCAAATGTTTCGCAGCAATTGTTTCATATGGTTTGGGACTAATTTAAACAGTATCCCAGAAGTTTATTGAACAGTATCCCAGAAGGTTATGTTAGGTAAAAATGCAAGCTAGTGCTTGGATCTAATGACCCTAAACAGAATCCCCGCTGTAGAACTAATCCGAACTTCTAACGAAGTTTAAAATGAGCTCCAGTTTAACGCCTGAGATATCATTCAGTCCGTCAAAGTTGGAGGATCCGATTTCAGCAAGTCGGTTTGCCTGCACAGGTCAGTGACAGAGAAGGTGTTCAACGTCCTTTTTTCTGTTTGGAGGAGCAATTAGGGTATGACCCCTACTAATGCATTGCAATGTGTTGGAACTACGAAAATACGTTTTTGGGAAGAAAGATAGAGAAAGTAGTGCTTGTGAACATCCGACTTTTTTTTTAACTTGAACTTAAACATGTTGAAAGTGAGAGAAAAGACTTCAGGAGGAAAGTTATTCCACATACGAAAATTTTTGACGCTTGTCTGCAGGAAAGAAACCAGAGTATCTGGCGGGAATCGGAACCGAAACCCTGGCGCTGATAGAACAAGCTAGTTCCAGATAGCCTACCGGGGCACTCTCCGGCAAATAACGAATTTTCGCTTACTACAGATTCTCCGCATAGTCGGCAAAGATTTTCTACTCTACGGTAAAACAACCACTTAGTTACATATGTAGACAGAGGATCTTAAAGAAAGCAATTTTAACACTAGAAAGATTGCACATGTCTCAAAATGCGTTAGTTGCCATATTGAACCGAGGAATGTACTAATGATGCCATGCAAAAATTCCAAAATGTTTTCCACCTGTTTTAGAAATGTTTATATCAAATCAAAAAGCAAAGTATTTAAAAATATAACGTTATTTTCTTTGGTTTTTTAAAAAGTGGACATTGCGACGAATTTGAAAGTGAAATAACACCAATAAAGTTACAATGTTAATGGACCTTATGACACTTTTTGGCGTGTCAAATTGTCCATGGACATTATGACATTGGTAATAATATGCCATCCTTTATTCATAGGACTGGCATCTTGCTCGCCAACGTTTTTTAATTTGGAGTTAAGGTTTTTTACACTTGATATTTTGAACTAGAAATGTGGGGTTATTCGTGCTTTTGAAACGTTAATGTAAAAAATTAAATTTTAATCAAGGACTTGTTTACTGAAATTATCTGTTTTTAATAAATTGAACTCTAATTAATAACTCTTGATTATTTTTTTATCATTTTTCTTTGCTTCCTCGAATTTCAGGTTATCGAGGGTCAACTGTATTTGTATTTCTTACTAACGACGTAAAGAATATTATAAGAAAAACTTATTATATGAAATCAAATGTAGTAGACATTAACATTTATGCAACAACATTCTTATGTCAAAATGTTTTAAGTTAAAAATATTAAAAAAAAAGTTAATGAGCCCAATTTTTTACACAATCACAAATTGCGAGGGTATTGGGTGCTTTTGCTTAAGTTGGTAACTCAAAAAGTTATTAGGTATTCCAGGACCTAGAATTCTTATTGACTAAGTTTCCTTTCGAAGACGATAAGAGAAGGTTTATCGGACCGTCAAGCTGGATGTCTGTGAGGTCACGAAAACGATATGTTCGAAGATTCAGCCAATTGAATTGCTGATAAAACTAAAATTCAATAAAATGTCTAATTTAATTAGTTTTTTAATCAAATTTTTACCAAACAAATAACAAATTTTAGTCGGTTAAGCCCAAATATTTAAAAAAGTGGTAATATTCTGGCTCCTCGACTAATTCTAAGTCGAGCTAGCCTTGTCCGTTTGTCTGTTGAAAACCCGCTTACTTTCGAAAAACTCAAAAGAAAAGAACAATTTTTTGTCAAATTGCTTCTAGTTATCCTAAGCAGGTTGGGAGTGAAAACTAACAAAATCAGTTCATTAGGATGACAAATATGAATTCACCCTAAAAAATTGATAATTTTATTACAAAAACTAACATAAATATAATGCACGGATTGATATGAGATTTCGCACAAATTTGTTCCATATGACTAGAAATCATATTATTACATTTCGTAAAGATCAGTCCATAATTTACTATATTCTCTATAGAAAGCATACTCTCGGAAAACAGTTTGATATGCCTTAACCGTAACAAATGATTTCAATGTAAGTTAATTTGGTACGCTACAATTTTATAAGACTTGAAATCACATGGTGAAATTTCGTGAAGCTCGATTTATAATGTACCATAATGCCTACTCCGGGAAATTATTCAAATACGCCGTAGCAGATAAAGATATTGTGGAAATATTTTATAATAATCAGTCCATAGGTCCCATATTAAGTAGCCAATATAAAACGCTATAACAAATTTCACTGATATACCGAAATTTGTTCTGATTTTTTAATATCTGAAAACACTCGACAGAATTTAGTGATGACTGGTCTATAAATTACCCTGCATCCAATATAAATTCCCCTCTCCAAATTAATTTTAGTTCGGCTTAAACTGTTACGAATCTAATTTGATCGTTTGAAATTGCTTTTGCTCTTATTTCATAACAGGACTTTCCAGAGATGTGAGATTTTTAGAGATGATGCAAATGATCAAATATGATCGATTTTCATCAAAAAACAAAAGTTTAAAATGTTGTTGGTTACATCATTTTTGCTATTATGGCTCGATATGTAGGTCTAAACAGCAACCAATTTTAATACTGACGTCCGATCTTATAAAGCTTAATCAATAACTTTTAAATCCCATTAAGTCGGCACAGTTAAACATAGCGCTGCTTCTTGTTTTTATCATATATTCCATCAAAATTGAAAGTATTTTTATTTGAAAGAAGAATTACAAATTAGAATGTTTACAACTTTTAGCAGTCAAGAAATCGATTAAAATTGTCTTTTGTGCAAATTGGCAAGCTTGCGAGACTAATTTCGTGAAGCCGCTTTTTAAATTTTGGTTTTTGTTTTTAACCATTTATACCATTTTGTAAGAAACGCCAATAGAAAAATAAATTAAATTAAAATAAAATAACAATATAAATTTTAATATTATTTGAATGTGTATTCTAAGTCAAATTACACTTTTGAAAAGCTTTTATACTTTAATAGTCTTATTCCTTCAATATTTGCAAGGTATATTTTCTAATTGAAATAAACCAGTGTTTAGTTTTAATTTTTGTTTACCCTAGGTCTACACTAAAGATAATTATCTCAGCAAGTTGGCAATAACGTGGGCAGAATAACAGAGTAATATTTCTTATTGCTCAGCTTATGTTAAAGGCACGGGAAAACGTATTTATGTCAACTCATAATTTGAAAAAAATCAAGGAAGAAGGTGCAGTGTAAAAAATGGCGGTATCTTACAAGAATTATTATTATTAATATATATTCTATCTTATTCGACTTTATTACTTAAATTCATATTAATTTGTTTAAGCTTGAGGGCATTTTTAATACAAATATATTAATTTTATTAATTTTTTTATTTTTATAAAAATTATTATTTTTATATAAAAAAGAACTCGAACTTAAACAAATTAATATTAATTTTAATAATAAAGGTTGAATAAGGAAAAAATTATAATATTTGCAATTTTATTTTAGTGTTTATTTAATTATTTTACTACAATTATAATTTGCTACAATCTCAAAAAACTTAATTTCTTTCCCACACAATTTGCTTCTATTTTTTTTTCTTTTTTGCTTCTTTTTTTCAACTGACAACCAAATTGACGGTTTTTGAAAGCAATAATTGTCAACGAAAATGGACTAGCAATTATTGCAACATAAATTGTTAGCAATAAATATTTACAAAAAATTGCTGTCTACATTAAAGATAACATAATTTTGACAATTACTGCAATATATGTCGCAATAATTATCTCTGGTATAGACGGGCAGTTAGAACAAAATGAACTGAGATGCCACCTTATTTTTTAATTTGTACATAAAGAAAAAACTTGCCGAGCCAAATAATTCTGTGGCATTTTGACAAAACATCTTAAGTCGATAAAAGACAGCAAACAAAGCTTAAATAAACTCGGTGAAAAAAGCATTTTTATAAAATAATAAAATAAGCCGAAATTTATGAAATATTTCGTTTTAAAATCGTAAACAAAAAGATTTTTTGAAGGAAAATTTTAATAATTAACAGCATTTTTCAACTTTTTGAATTTAATTAAGATGTCAAAAGGTCATAGAATTTATCTCTCTCTCATAAGTAAGAAGACAAACTCAATATAAAAAAAATTTGTCCGGACAGACATATTTTTCGGAACGCATTGCTAAATAGAGCTTAAGAAGCGTTTCCAAAAACTGAAATTGGTTTTTATGGAAAAAACTCCAAGATCTAAAACTTCTCTTGGTAGAAGGTTAGATCAAGGTTAAGTTCCATGGGCAGCCAGTAGTTAGTTCACATGCAGCCACCCAATATTTTCAACAAAGGAGTGGATCAATACCAGAGAGACAAGTTTTGTCCCCGAGGGCTCTTCGACCAAACATTTCAAGTCTTAAATCTCCGAATGCCGGACAATTACAGAGGAGATGTTCCTCCTCCTCCTCGTCGCCTGAACTTCTACATAAGCCATTATAAGGCAGCCCCAGCCTCAGGGCCCGCCGGACAATGACTAGCCAGTTATAACCGCAATTAGGTTTCTAATGTGATGTCTGAACAGCTGTAATGCTCACCGTGTCCTTTTTTCATCTATGATGGGCCAGATTTTCCTAGTTTACCCACAGGAAGTTACATCGTGCCACCCCTGACTGGCAATAAAGTGAAATTTGTGCTCTTTAAGTTGCTTACTCCTTGGGAGTGAAACACCTACATTATATGCTGGACCGTCTCGATTCAATTTGGTTCCTGCATACGCCAACGAATGTCCATGCGCCAATTTATTTCGTTCAAAATACTACCATGTCTGATATTGTAATCCCTCCATGCTCCAGTTGCCCTTAGTCTAACCACCACATTCGCAGCTAGCTTTTTCGCCATAATATCTGGTGGTTACCAGTTTAGAATCATAAACAATGCCTAAGAGGGGGTTGTTCTAATGGCACCTGTAACTCTTATCGCCATTATTCTCATTGTACGTTCAAACCTATTTTGATGACTCCTCACCTTGAGTGCCGGCCACCAAACAGCTGCCCCTTAGAATAGAATGGCTTTAATGACACACTCGTATAGCCAGTATACGTTTCTCGGGTTTATTCCTCAGTTTAGAGCAACGGCTCTTTTGCAGCAATATAATACAGTTTCCGCCTTAGTAGACCTGAAAATCTTCCAGATCAGTTTGCTGTCCAATATTAGCCCAAGATACTTGGTGCTGCCAGACAGTTCTAGTGAGATCCCATTTATCTTTTGTGTATCAAATTCTCTTGGTAGAAACATCACGGCAATATTTTCAGTTCAGTAATTGTAAACTAAACTTTAAAAGGAATTTTCCAAAAGCATATTTTTCATATACATAGAACATAAAAACTAAAGCCTTTAGTACACGGAATATAAAAAGCTACATGCGCATGTGGTTCTGTCGTAATTTTGTCGTCTTCACACAACACGAACTTGATATTGTGGCTTTAAGGTGACGTCAAAATTACGTCAGAACCACATGGGCATGTGGCTTTTTACATTTCGTGTACTATAGGCTTTACGAACGGTGATATGCTTTCTACATCTGATAAGCCAGGTGTAAGATAACATTAAGCGCCATTATTACAACTTGCCAATAGTTAAAAGTCGGATTTTGTTGGACCGATAAATAGCTTTGCATTATTACAACTTCCATTTTTTATTGCTGTTATTTTCAATAATAATAATATTTAATAGATGAAAAATAATAAATGAAGGCTTATAATGCAAAGCTATTAATCGGTCCGACAAAATCCGGCTTTTAACTATTGGCAAGTTGTAATAATGGCCCTAAGAATTGTAGTCTCAACCAACGCAAAGTGGGAAATTTTACGAGAAGGCGGTCAAAATTCCATAACTTTTGACTGGATCGGTATTTTTTTATGCGATTTTTTTTGCTCGATAGGTGAGATGTTGGGCTTTAATTTGCTATAAAACGTAAAATTCGACTGATAGGAGCAAAAGTTATGGGGAGCTCAAAATGCATTTTCATTTTTTTGTTGAGTTTCGGTGTAAAAGTTGAATATTTCAAAAATGATTTTTTTATAATTTATCATTATTTGTCTTGTATTTTACAACTGATACTTATTTTTTATTGTCGAAGTTAGATCCTGTCAGAAAATTTGTTAGTCCCAATATTCACAGGGGCCAAAGGTTGGATTTTTTGGTGCGAGACGAGTTGTTATAAGGATAAAACTGAAAAGGAATATTTTGAAAAATGCCCAAATAGCATTCTTGGCTATCGATAACATTTTGGGTAATTCAGCATTTATTTTTGGTTTGAGATATATGTGTATTTTATTTTTATATATTAATACAAATATATACTTAAATCAAAAACAAATTATAATCTATAAACAATTTTAAATTAAACAATATTAGTAAGAATTTCTTCTAAATATCTTTGGGTTTCATTTTCCAGAAGTTATTTAGCTTCTTCGTCTAATTCTAATAAAAAAACAATAATGAAGGTAAAATTATGAATACATGCAATTTTATACTCTTGATAAAAGTTTTTTTAAATGATCTTTTGTTACCACTTCTTTGGAACATAAAAACCCTTTTTTAAATACAAATTTAATCTTTTATTAGCATTTCTTTGAAACATAAAAAACCCCTGTTTTCACACGGTCCAAAGAACACTAAATGAGAGGAACTATTCTTGTCGTATTGCGGGAGAAAAACTTTTAAATTCGTTATTCATCCGAAAGAAGCAATAAGCAAAAAAACCGAAACGATAAAATTTTTATTTCCGATACGATAATGACTCAAAGCATTCCGCTCCTGTTGTGCGAATGTGACTTGCATATAATGTTTTTGCATGTCCGACCACATCGACCACCATCCCCATCCCCTAATCCGATCGAGCATGTATGCAAAGAGTTGGAAAGAAGAGTGGAAAGTAGGGTAATAAAAAAAGAATGAGCTGAAGCAGGCAATTATCGCAGAGTTGGAAAATATTGCGACGTATGTCACGAATAAGTTGGTGAGTTCTATGCGAAATTTACTGGAAGTAGTTATAAAACAGTAAGAATCAGCAACCAAATATTAATAATATAACTAAAATAGTTTTAATGAAGTGCGTCAATAATTTTGTTCAATGAAATTAATGCGGCATTTATATGATGTCTTTTCAGACACGTCTTTTGTCTTTATTCTCTTTTGAACATGCTACGAAATAGTTCTGCATTTTCACGATGTCTTTCCAATATGTCTGTTTTAATTTCTACTGTTTATTATATACAGATTAAAAAACTTTTAAACTCATTGGCCAAATTAACACGATGGCTTTTTAAACGTGTCTAACAAACACGTATGTTTTGTTTGTTGACGACCACGTACGGGAAAAAGACGGGTTGCCAAACATACACGAAACGAGATTTCGTGTTTGTTAATATATGTTTGCTTGTTTTTTTAATCTGTATTTAAAGAAGTTCAGATAGTTAGACATGAAAACAGATATGCTTGGAAAGACATCGTGAAAATGCAAACGGTTTTTGGTAGGCTGACCAAAAGAGAATGAATAAAACGGACATGTCGAAGAAGACATCGTATGAATACCCCCATATTAACAAACCTTAAAAATTAATTTCGTTTGGCAACCGCTCTTTTTTCTCTTACCTGATCACCTACAAAAAACGAAAGAAACGTGCTTATTCGACGTGTCTGAAAGGCATCGTTTAAATTTGGTCAAAGTTATTTATGTTCCTTCCTAAACTTTTAATCAAAAATGTTATAAAAAAAATATTTAAATAAAATAAATTGCATTTTATGTAAATTTTGCAGTCTACCTCGAAGAGATATTTGTTTAATTCATTGTAACAATTCTTTTTATTCAATCGTGATGTTGAAAGTGCCATCTGTGCAAACAATTAAGTCCGTCACTGTATTTGTGTTACTTATTAAATTTTTGATTTCATTTCAAGTTTTTTTTTCACAAATAATTAAAAAATGTAGTATTATTCAAACAGTTTTCAAAAATAAGCAATTAACATTTTTTCAAGGATTTTCTCTTTTCAGGTTACTGCTAAAAGTATGCCAATTTTATATTTTTTTTATTCATATTATCATTCATTATTTGTAAACTTAATTATATTTTGGCTACATAACAAACCAAATGCGTCGTCATTTGTTTACAAAATCATATTTTAGTTTCTTTGAGTATAGAAAAAACTTAGTTAATTACTTTTTACTTTTTCTATTAAATTTTTTTTTTTGGAGATTTTCCTGATTAAAGTTCAGCAAACACTAATTAACGGGTCTCCTGCTGTTTCATTAAATGCATCTGTCTGGCAGCTTTTCATATCTTGTGTCACATTTATCATTAAATTAATCCAACTTTTAGAATTTTATCAAAAGTTTTGTTAAAAGAAAAATATGAAAGAGACATAAATAATCTGAGCAATTGTGCTAAATTTGAACATAAGAGATTTTTTTATTTCTTATTTCATCATTAACATAAATTAAGTCTTAAAAGCAAATGTTTATTTTATGATCAAATAAGCGACCAGGCGTTAAATTAATAATTTTTGTTTGTTATTTTGTATTTAATTTTGAATCTTTTGAAGGAATAGAGATAAGTTTATTAAAGTTTTGTAATTTGTTTTTAATAAAGTTAGCAATGAACTTTGAAATTTAAAAGTTATTGATATATTTAGGAGAAAATAAGAAAACTATTTAAAGCATCTTAATAATACGCATTAAATTGGACATAGCAAGTAACCAAACTTAATTTTTGTTTATAAAATAAAAAATAAAAATTTTCATAGTATTCGAATGTGCATAAAAGCTTTTGAGGATTGTAATTTGACTTTGAATACACATTCGAATTATATGAAAATTTGTATAATAAATGTTACTCAACATGAGAAATAAATTCCCAGATTATATTTGATAAAAAATAGAAAATAAAAAAATGCCACAGTTGCGAGAGAATTAAAATTTTAACAAAAACAAGTAAAATTGCTAAATTCGGCTAAGCCGAATCTTGTATGCCCTTCATCCTGAGAACAGAAAGTTATATTTTGTATACAGACATTTACAGCGTACGGGAGACACACTCAAAAACGATGTCTTATATTTTAGTGTTTGTGTTTTGGTACGCAACCCTTAATGCAGTTTACAACCAGCGATGGCATTATTGCAGAATTATTTGCATTTTGCAGATTTTATCTCCAAAATTGTCAAAATGCAGATTTGAAGATTTTTGGTTTAAAATTGCAGATTTTTTAGCTCGATGGACACTTCTTTACACTTTCACCATGTTTGCATTTTTTCCACATCTTGCATTGATAAACGAAATATATCAACCATTTATAGAAGAACCGTTTGGAAATAGATTCATTAGCAGGAATTTTACTCACAAAAACTACTTTTCAAGCTCAAATGACAATTTTAAGTTGAACCATTTAAAATTTTTTTTGACATAACTTTTTTTAAATGATTGAAAGTTTGCTATTTATCTACATATACAGCTGAACTTTTTTGCATTTGATATCTTTTTCTATTACATTATGTTTAGTTTAGACAATATCAATAGATTTTTTTGGTATATTTGTGTGCACCGGAGAATCTAGATCGCTCCATAGTTTGACAGTTGACAGTTTTCTCAAAATAGCTGTTCAACATTCCAGTACTGCCCCCAAAAAACAAAAAATATTAAAATATATTCCACAGATGTCGACCGTCTCCTGTCTGAAAAAAGAAGAGCTCGAAGAGACTGGCAATTGTAATTGATCTCCTCAACTTAAGAACTTACTAAAAGAGTATACCAAAATGCTAAAAAAGTTACTGCAGACTCAGAAAACGGCTTCTCTGGAAAAATATCTTAAGGAACTTGATGCAACTCCGCAATGCCAGTTGTCTCTAAGCCACCATTAAGCTGTTTGAGAAATTATTAGTTTCAAGATTAACACCGATTTTAAGTGAAAATAGATGTATTCCAAACCATCAGTTTGGATTTAGAAGAAAACACAGCACAATTAAACAAACTCTTCGAATAGTAAATGTCATAAGAAAAGCATTTGAAGAAAAAAATATTGCGCAGCACTCTTCATCGATGTTTCGCAAGCTTTTGATAAAGTCGGGCATGAAGGCTTGTTATATAAATTTATGCAAAATTTACCAGCAAGCACACACAAGCTGTTAGAAAGCTACTTAGTCGGCCGTCAATTTATTAGTAAAGAATGAAATTTCTTAACCTTTACGTGCTCGGAAGTCTACATTTGTAGTAATTTCGATTGGATTAGCGAATAAAAATTTAAAACGTCAGTAAAACAATTTGAGGTTTTTGGTAGCTTTCTAAAATCTTGTTTTAAGCAGATTTAAACGTTAATTATGTAAAAATAATTATTTCGTAGATGCTAAAGGGATGTTTTTTAAAATTACCATCTCGTGGCCGGTAGTCTACAATTGTAGTCACTATGTGGTTTGTACGCAAAGATGCTTTATTTGTTGCTTTTACATTTCCACACATTGTTTTTCTTTTATTTTTGCTAAAAAAAAAAGAATTCTTTGCATCACATGTATGCTGCTATCGCATCAAAGTAATTACATTTCATCAAAAACAATAGAGCAAAGACAGAGTAGAGTGTACGTTACTTTTATGACTTTCCATTGTTTTGTTTTTTTATTCTTTGTATTGCAAAAGTAAGTAAAGTGTTTCTAGTCAAGTGAATCAGACGTGCGTTAGGGTGATTACTATTTTTATTATTTTACATTACAAAAATAAAACCCCTTTAATTCGAGGAATAATTGCATTCAGATGACATAAGTAACATTAAATTTTAAAAAAATTGAAAAAAGTTCCCCCTTTTTTATTTTTTAATTTTTTTAATTTTTTCAGTGCAAGTCTTACTAAGAAGAAGTCAGTTAATCACTTTTAAACGACCATAAAATGTCTTCTAAAAATTCCAGCAATAGTGTAAAGGCAAACAGGTATACTTGGACGAAGAATCTACCTTCCTCTTCTAAACAGAAAAGGGATTTAAACATTCCATCTGTTGAAAAGCTCTCCAATCTCACACGGATGCCGACAAACCGCCAAATTCTTGGAAACTTCACTTTTCTGTTCAACAGCGAGAAAAGTCGACTGGAAAGAATCAAAAATATTATTACGGATATAGAATTTCTCTGGAGGGAAATTCTAGACTTTCCACTTTTATCCAGCGCGCTCATTAGAAAGAAACTTAATCGTCTAATTGATCTTAATGACAAAAACAAAAAAAAACCGTCTGACAAATTCACTGCAACACTTTCTCAGTTATTTGATGTCACCAACGTGAATGGAGAATGGAAATGCTCGGAAGATAAAGAGTTCTACCAGAGTCAAGTTGAAAGTGGAGGCAAGGTTGGTTATTCAACGGTCAAACAAGCCCCTTTGGAATCTATTCACCCAAGAAAACGAATCCGGCTATCAATATCTCAAGTTCAAACCAGTACTTCTCAATCGCAACCCACACATGATATTGTGTCTGAATCTGCCTCCGATTCTTCACCCAAGTCTCCAAGCTCTTCTTCCACGTCATCTTCTTCTGAATGCAAACCGAAATACAAAAGAACGAGCACTACAACAGCAAGTTTACTGGTACTGAAAAACAACATTTCTACACATAAAGCACATAACGTTCTTGCAACCATTTCTAAACAGGGTCATGATGTGCCCGTTCCAAGTCAGTCGGGTGTCTGGAAACGAGTAATCTCAGAAGGACAGCAAATGAAAGCCAAAATGTTTGAAAAACTTCAAAGCAAAGATCCCTATTGCCTTCAGTTTGATGGCAAAAGGGTCCAAGGGGAAGAGTATCAAGTAGTTCTGCTGAAAAATACCACAACCGAAATCAAACTCGGTATTCTAAAATGTGAGAGTGGTTCTGCCGCGGTTATTCACAAGGAACTACATCACCTAATTGATGAATACGATGCTTGGGAAAATATTCGTATGATAATCTGCGACACGACAGCAGTAAATACTGGTCGTTTGCACGGGATTGTAAAGCTGATACAGGATGATGTCTTGAGCAAGGGCTTTCAAAAGCCACAATACATTGGATGTCAGCACCATGTACTCGACCTCCTTCTGAAGCATGTCATGAATTTCCTTATTCAAGAGCCAACGAGCAAACCAGAACTCAACTATTCCTTCATTGACAAATTAAGAAAAAACTATGTCTCTCTTCAGGCTAATTACCACAAAGTTGAGACAGATGATGTTAACAAAGACGAGAACCCTGGATGGCGAGATGATTTTAAGTTCTTGTATGAACTATGTCAGGCATATCGTCATTACAAAACCACTTCACGATGGCCCCGAATCAGCTGGAAGAAACTCCCAAACTTACACCAGGCAAGATGGAACTCGCGTGCAATATATGCTGTCATAGCATTTTTTTTGATGCCAGAGTGGCGCTATATCCTCAGTACAGCATGCGACTTCATCTGCTACGAATGGGCAACTGCTTGGTTCCAGTCGCAACACTACAACGAAGCGTCCTTCAATGAACTGTTAACCTCACTCACCAAGACAAAATGCAAGAAGGCAATTAAGTGTTTGAAGATGCACTGGTCGGTCGAGGAGTCATTAATTGACATTCCCAGATCTAACCAAAATGCTGAACGTGCTGTAAAACTGATGGAGGGACTTCATGCGAACTCGAAAAAATTTGAATTTTTGAATCTAAAGTTCATAGGAAAAAATAATTTTTAAATTTTTTTTTGTACATTCTGTACTCATAACTTACTAACTGTTTTATATTATTATTTATTTTTACTATTAACCTTTTGAATAAAGCAAAATCAGCATGTAACTTTTTTTAAAACAAATTAATTTTTCACTTTTTTCATCCGAATGAAAGGGGGAACTTTTTTTAAAAAACACAAAAATGCAATTAATATTCTTAAATAACACAAAAAACTTCCTCGATTGCAAGTGGTTTTATAATTTTTTTTTTTTTGTAATTACACTAACGTGCGTATTTTGGTAATAGTTATGATAAAAAACTGAAATAGAAAATTTAACGATAAAACTGTCTGGAAATTCTCGCTATCGAAATAGCGCTAGGGCACTCGCCAAATTCAGCTTCTTCCGCTTTAGCTACTAATCAATTTCCCGATACATCTGAGGATAAGCTGCCAAAAAATCCTGTACGTTGTCAGGCATGTGAAATGAGAAATCGCAAAAACACACGAAAGATATGCAGTTGATGTAAGGCACCGGTGTGCGATGCACATTCTAGAACTTACGTATTTGGAAAATGCTGCTCTATAAATAAAACTTAAATGTTTAAAATGATTTTGTTCAAGTTTTCCTATACCTACAAAAATACATATAAATAAAATAATATAAATATAACCATTTATTTCTTGTTTATAAGGATAAAGTAGTGCAAAAATAATGTTACTACAAATGTAGTCTTCCGACCGCCCACGTAAGTTTTCGATCCCGAGCACATAAAGGCTAAGTTCGCCTCAGCTGATCGGCGCTGGATTCCCACAAGGCAGCATCCTGGGCCCTTTGTTATATTTAATTTATACTTCGGATATGCCAACAAACAACTACACCCAAACTTCAACATTTGCAGACGATACAGCTTTTCTAAGCGCCCTACAGCATCATATATTTCAACTAGAAATATGGCTAAGACAATGGAGGATAATGGTAAATGAGCAAAAATGCGTACATATAACTTTCACCTTGCGCCGAAAATCTTGCCCCCCTATTACAATCAATAATCAAATAATTCCTCAACATTCGCATGTAAAATATCTCGGTTTACATCTGGATCGGCGATTAACGTGGAAATGCCATATAGAGGCAAAATTTACCCAAATGAAACTAAAAGCCATCCAAATTCAATGGCTTATTGGAAGAAGCTCTGCCCTTAGTCTCGACTGCAAACTCCTAATTTACAACTCTATCTTAAAGCCTATCTGGTGCTACGGTATTCAGTTATGGGGCACTGCCTCGGCTTCTAATATCGAGAAAATTCAAAGGCGCCAAAATAAACTTCTTCGAATAATCACAGCTGCCATGTGCCATTAGTGAAAACTATGATTACAAAATATGCAGTAAAATATTTAAAAAGGTTTGAACAACACCCAAATCCACTAGCTCGAAATATTTTAAATCATGGCGGCCACACTCTCTTAAGAAGAAGCACTTACCAACTAGATGAGCGATAAGCACCTATTTATGTATGTGAACAGAACCCGTGAAGAAGAAAAAATTTTTGTCTGGCACTCGCAGGACATAAATAAAGAAATAGGATAAGATTTGATTAATAATTGTTAGTTCATATTTAAAATACATATGAAGATTCAATAAATAAATAATGAAAACAAAACTTTTATGTGCATAAAATTGATTTTTTTTTTGTATTGAAAGAATGGATTGAGTTAAAATTGAAATATATAAATTTGAATTGCATAAGATATTAAGACCTGTAAATTATAATGAATTAAACCTTATGAATTTAAATTAAAACGATTACATTTGAAAAAGAAACGAATTATTATTTGAATTTAACAGAATTGTAAAATTTATTACAGTTTAAAAACCTTTTGATTTCAAATTTGTATTAGTTATGTTTATGCGTAGTCATGAAATGAAAATACATTTGTAAACTCTTTGTTCGTTCTTAGGGAATTATTCCAAACCTCTTCGGCTATCCGCAAACCGAAGGCTGGTTAAAGTCTTAAAATAAATTTATGTATAGGGCAGTTATCACCTACCAACAGAAGTGAACTGTTTGAATAAATACTTAAAAATACACTCACAATATTATTACAGTAACGGGGTGTAGCTTATTTAGGAAGTATTCCGTTCAGTCATTTTTAAATAAATAAACATTTACAATTCCAAGCACATTTATTTTTAACTGATTCTAACAGTTATTCAAAAAACTAAGTGCATATAAATACTGATTTTCAGTTGCAGTTAATATTGTCCGTTGATTAAGTTAAATTTTTCTTTATGTAAAATTTAATGAAAATGTAATTTAAAATAACGAAAGGTTCATTTAATTTTAACTGTCAAAAATTCAACCGCGAATTCCTTAAAAACAACTGAATTTCAGTTATTTTATATACGTAAATTAACTATAAAAAAATTAACTGAATAATCCGTAAAAAACAAAGGAATATTAAGTTATTTTATGTAATTTAACTACCAAAAATTAGTTTTTACTTATCTTTAAAAATCGATGTGCTTGTTTTGTGTAACAAATTCCCATTTTCTATTTGCTAAAATGATTTAGTTAAATGCATCAAATTTTTAAAGTAAAATAATTGCGAAACCATATCGGTCATGCTGCTGGTATCTTACGATTGTGAGTTCTTCTGTAAACAAAAGAGGTCAGTACAACAAAAGTCAAACAATCGTGTGTAGCAGGGTAAGTAAGCAATAATTTTCTCTCTCTCTCCCTCATTACAAAAACAAGCGGACAGGTGTCTGCCTGGTGATTTTTTAGAAATTCGGCGCTTTCGTGGAGTAAACGAAATCGTATTAAAAAGAAAATTACTGAATTTAATAAAACAACTGAATATTTCTTTGGTTTTACGAAAATGAAAAATAAGTAGACCGATTTTTAACTGAATTTTCATTTATTTTTTATTACAAATTCAGTTAATTATACGTACAGGATAATTGTAAATATACACACTCTTTTGTCATTTATTTGGACTGGGAAAAAGGTGACTATAAATAAGCCTATTTATTTAAATTAGATTCATAGTAAGAAAAGAAATAATTCTCTCCCTTAATTTCTTTTCTTTTCAAATCCATACAATTATTCATTTGAGTGATTACAATAACAATCTTCATCAAAATATTCTCCCACATCTTTAGTGTCCAACAGTTCTGTAGCCCGTTTAGGAAGATTGTTTATAGGTTGTGTGTGTCCCTAACACGCAGAACTACACATTAAATCTGCATGCAGTGTTTACCAAAACTTGAGCAATGCATTAAAAATTTGGTGTTTTTGGGACCTTGTCTATTATAAGCTGATAAAATCCTTCCGGGCAATCACAGGGAGAGAACGGTACAAAACACAATTGTTTCGTTTAATGCCGACTAGACAGAAATCCATAATAGTTTATCATGACAACATATTTTGCAAGACCAGTTAAAAACTATTAAGAACATATTTCATGCATTTCCCTCTCCAGACATAGTAAGACAGTTTTATATTACAGTTTAAAGTAGCGCATTCAGTTCTCTAATTTCACCTACTGTTTACAAACTTTGTTTTTGTTTCTTTTTAAGAGTTTTAAGTATAAATTGACTTAACGGGATTAAAAAAAATAATTAGTTATCCTCTTCCGTTATTGTAGTTTTATTGTTATTAATGCTGCTTGTGCAAAAGGTAGAAATTTTTCGTTCTATTTTTTTTGTTGTTGTTTATTTTATTGTAAACAACAATTGCTCTTAAGGATAAAGTTGTCCACTTCTAAAATGTTTACGAAAATGAACTGTGAAATTACAAGGAAATAGAAAAAGATTTCAAGTGAAAACAACTTTAGGGATGGCATTAAAAAAAAAACAAGTAAATCGGTTTTTGTATTCTGGTAATTGTTAAATTTGTAACAAGAAAAACATAATGATAAGGTATAAGAGAATTGTGCATAAAGACATATTCTAGTTTAAAACTCACTACTACTAAAAAGAAACCCGTTTAAATACACAGAAAAAAATAATTGCTTAACAATGTGGCAAGTGAAAGGCTGACAGACGAAGAATGTAGGCGCAAAATAGGCTCAGTAGCAGGATACGAGTTATGAATCCAAATATGGAAAAACCATATTTTCAAATATGGAAAAACCACCCTAAACAATTTTTATTTAAAAAAAAGACTATTTAAAATGGTATTGAAATGCCCGGATAGATGTTAGATTTTGCGCATTTTATATGAATGGACTTCGTAAACATCGATCCATAATTTAACATCGGCCCCATAGAGCGCCTACACTCGGATACCAAACACTGACGCCTAAAACTATAACGAATCTTGCTATTGTAATAAAATTGAGTCTGTCACAGGCTTATAGGAGTTGAAATCACTCCGCTGAATTTCGTGAAGATCGGTAGATAATTTACACCAGCTAGCAATTTTTAGCATAATCGAATCTTTCTGGGAAAAGATTCAAGAGCAAAATAGCCACATATGAGCTAATTTTTCGATCATAAATGATACTCTTGCTATAAAATAATGATAAGCTACCACAAAGACTCATTTAAGATAAAATTTATTGACACCTATTTGAGTCTATGAACGAATCCTTTTTTCAATCGCTCTACATAGTCATACATCAGTTGTTTGTATATTCAATTCATCTAGAAATAATTTTTTGAACATATAAATGAATCGTATATAAATCCTATTTCAATCGCCAATTTTTTACAAAAAATTATTTCCCAAATGCGAGTTAGGAAATAACATACCCAATACAAAATTTAATCATTTTGCGAATCACTGATGGTACATTTAAAAAAATAAGCGCTTAATTATGCGCTACGCAATAAGACATACAGAAATGCAGTAAAGTAAGTAAGAGAACTCTCAACAACTTTTATAAAAAAAAATAACATTTCAAGTGCTACGGCATTCCCTTAACACGAAACAGGTTTGTTATGTGCTGGTTCACACACGTCAAGTTTGGCTCGTCAAGTCTTGAGCTTTTAGGAGAGAAGGGAAAAGAGAATTCCATTTCTTTTCCCCTCTTTCCTAAAAACTCAAGACTTGACGAGACAAACTTGACCTGTGTGAACCGGCACTAAGGAGAACACTAAAAAATAACTGTATCAAAACATTCATTGTGTAAGGCCGATCGTTTTTTTATATTCGCTGAATAATGCGCTTTGTGTGTCAAAAATGTATTGCTTCAAAGGGGGAACTTCGCCATATAAAATTCATGTCTTCCGTCAGCGCAATGGTAAGCGAAACGCTTATGTTTCTTCCTTATAAACCTGCTTCATTGTAAGCTCCATTGTTTATTGGGATTCATATCGAGCCCTAACCGCGAAAATAGTTTAAGCGACATACATTTTAGTGTTCGTTTTTTTTAATAAATGACTTTATTGGCAACACTTGCATCATCTCCTAAAATGTCATGGTCAAATAAGGTACCGTTACGATTTTATAGCAAGAACAATTTTATTGAAAGCGACAAATTTCATACAAAATTTATATGAAATAAAAAAAAAAGCTCTCTCCTGTAAAATTTGATTTTTGGCGCTTACTCTATTTTCGCGGTTAGGGCTTGATATAAACGTCATAAATTTAAACCAAAAAGTTGATTCATTGTACGTTGAAATGTTTTTTCTGTGTAAATATAAGTCAATTCAAAGAAAAACTCCAAAACAATGAATGAAAAGTACCCTTAATTGAAGTTTAATGAACGAGTCCTTGTAAGTTAACGAAAAAAAATTATCTTAGAAGAGTTCATCTATTAAACCTCCATTACTGGTTGTTGTTTTTTTTTTAACTTATCGCTGATTTATGTTTGCTTTTTTATAGAAAACTTTTTAAAGACAAGCAAAAAATTAAAAAAGAACAAAAAAACTTGTACAATACAAATTGTTGTTGAGTTCGAAACAGAAGGCAAAAAAAAAAAAATGTTTTATTTTTATACAACTCTGAAATGTCATTAAATTAATATTAAATTTGTGCTAAACGTGTATGCAGTTTATTCGAATTTTTTTTAAAAGAGTTTACCTACATATATTTTCCTGTTCAGTTTTTCTGTTTGTAAAAGTTTTTCTATTGAAATTTGGCAAAAAAAAAGTAAAATATTTATTTGAATTTATTCAGCTACATATACATCCATATATATGTACATACATACAAACATATTAGCATGCATACATCTGTATATAAATGTAAGTATAATGTGTTTACAAATGACACCAAATTGTAAATCAATTAAAAACACATTTGCTTTATAGAAAAAATTTGATCCACAGTACGTATAAGTAGTATTTTTTTTTACAAAAAATAAATAAAAGAGTAGTTTCTAAAGAAATGGCCAGATTTGGAAAAAATTTAAAAATTCGTTTTTATAGCAGAGCTGTTTTCAAGTTTAAGTTTTGAATTTAAAATCTTTTTGTAAAATATATGCTCAGTCCTTTTAAGCCTGGCAAGTAGAGCTCCTCTACGTTAAATAAAGAACGATTCCACTCTCTTTTTTTGTGGACAGATTACAAGGATGGTATGAAATTCATATGAAATCATATTGCAGTATTTTTAATTGTGCTATATGAAATAAATTATACTAATATTCTTCAATCAAGAATTTAACTCTGCTATGGATATGTAACATTTAATTCAAATTAGATTATTTGCTTAGCAACTGCAGATTAATTCTTTATTTTTAACTTTTGAATTATAATAAATACACAGAAAGAAAAACACTCGGGATAAATTTAGCTCTTTATACATACTTTAAGTACGAGACGTTCTCAAAATATCGAGAACGAATAACTGTAAAACGTACTTAAAACAATCCTTAATGGGATTACTTTCGAAAATCAATCCCGGAATTTCTTAAAATAAGAATTTATAATCAAATATGAAAATAAGTACAAAATTCTTACACCAAGTAAAACAAGATTAAACTTTTCGTTGGTAGTGCCACTCTGAGGGCAAAATTAAATTAAAAAGTGAACGTTTTAATTTTATTTATCTTATCAAAGATTGTTGCAGACACTACAACAACAAGCCAGTAAAATATGGGGCTTACTGGTACACTCACAATATTATTACAGTAACGGACTGCAGCATGGTGGAATAAGCAGGTGGCATCGTTACGGCAACAAATACAACATAACAACAAAAATGGAAATTATATCCCACCTTACGTCAAAAAATACTTTAAACAAAAATCAATGCGTGCCGCTGAACGTGATAAAACCAATTAATTTTTAGTCAATTTTTATTTAATTACGGTCAATATCTTATTTATTTTAATTTAAAATTATCAAAATAATTTTCGTGGGAATACAAAATTTTATTTTAAATGATTTTGTTATTCATGCTTAATTCCCCAATATTTATTATTCTTGATGGGATAAGATATTCCTATGCGCATTTCACTGGTTGCTTCGGCCAGATCATCAGAAAACTTCATCCATAATGATTTTAGAAAAACTAAAGATATTACAGCAACAGCTCTATTTGTAACAATATCAAAGTTTAACCAAAATCATCAACAATAAACTGTGAGTTTATCTCTCCTTACATTCCCCAGTACAATTGATTGGAATCCAAATCCAACAATAGCAAGCTTATCCCATCAACAATAAATTTCAGTGTTTTTATCAAAAATAAAAATTGGGAAATTAAGCATGAATAACAAAATCATTTAGTTATCAAAATCTTTAATAAAATACAATAATTACAGCACAAAACGTGGACTTTTTGTAAGCATAAACAAAACTTTGACATAAGACTAGACAAACAATGCAAGACCAAGCAATCGTCATCTGGCGTAGTGCTGCCACCTTTATTATTTCACCATGGACTGTTGTTTATTTAAGAAGTATTCCGTTCAGTCATTTTTCAATAAATAAACATTTAAAATTCCAATCAAATTTATTTTTAACTGATTTGAACGTTTATTCAAAAAACTAAGTACGCATTAATACGGATTTTCAGTTGCAGTTAATATTTTCCGTCCATTAAGTTTAATTTTTCTTTATGTAAAATTAAAAAACAAATTTAATTTTATGTTATGAAAAGTTAATTTAATTTTAACTGTCAAAAATTCAACCGCGAATTCTGTAAAAATAAAGGGATATTCAGTTATTTTATGTATTTAATTTAACTACCTAAAAACTAATTTTTACTTATTCATAAAAAACGATGTGTAAAACAATTCCCAGCTTCAATTTGTTGAAATTATTTAGTTAAATACATCAAATTTTTAAAGTAAGATAATTGCGAAGCCATATCGGATATTTTTGCTGGTGTCTTATAATTGAGAGTTCTTCTGTAAGCAACGGTGTCAGTACAACAAAAGTAAAACAATACACATGGGCATCGTTGCTAGAATGAAGATTTTATCTTATTTTTGAAGATTTTTTGTTTCTCAAATGAAGATTTTTTAGTTTTAAAAATAAAAATTTTTAACTTTAAGTGTGTACAACATAACATAACTTTTTTTAAAGTTTTTTAAACAATAAATTTTTAAAACAATAAAGTTTTTTATCAGCCATTGTCTAGCATGCACAAAAATGCATCCTTATTTCTGGGCATACAAAATATTAAAAAAGCCTCTTAGATAAGAGGTTGTTAATTTTGAGAATATTGATGAAAAATAATTATTTTTGAAAAGAAAAAACGTATGTTTATAAAAATTAATATATTTGAGAAAAACAAATTTTCATATATTTAGTACCAAAAGGTTAAAAACTAATGGAACTTAAAAAGCGTTTTTTTTTGATAATTCGACATACAATGTATATGATAATTTCTAATAAAAGTATATACATAAGTGCTTAAGAAAATGTTTAAAAGGTGTACCAACATTATTTTAATAAATATTGCATTAGGAATTATTTTAGGTAAATTCTTATATTTTTTAATGAGCTTTTTTAAATGCAATTTTTTCAAAATGCCTTTGATATAACAACGGAACCAAAAAATTTAATATGTATAAACTTAAGAATTTATCTGAAGTATGAGCTTCGTTGCTCCCAAACTAACATCCTCTTGCCCATAATTTATAAATTCCTAAATTAAGTATTTAATTACTTTCAATGCAACTTCTTTTTTAAGATGGAATTTTTAAAGATCTTATTTATAAGAAATTAAATTGGACTTAAAATGTATTTTTAGAAATTTTTTTTTGGAAAATATAACTTAAAATTTAATTTAAAACTACAATCTTATTTTGTAAATATACCGCAATTATGTATTTCAATTTAAATAGTTTCCATAATAAGAAATATGGTCTTAAAAAACATTAATAATTTTTACCTTTTTACGATTTTTTCTCATCAAAATAAGATTTTTTTTCGCCAAATAAAAATTTTCCTTCCAAATCTTTTGGCAACGCTGTAGAAACAACAGAACAAGACGAAAACACATCATTTTCATGTTTAAAAATTAAAATTAAAAACTCTTGCCTCTCATTTGGTTTATACTTTCAGTTATATCGAGCGAAAATAACGTAAGCGCCGGAAATCAAATTTTACGGGAGAGTTTTTTATTTCATATAAATTTTGTATGAAATTTGCCGCTAACGATTAAATTGTTCTTGCTATAAAATAGTAAATGCACCTTATGTGACCATGAAGTTTTAGGAGGTTATGCAAGTGTTTCCATTAACGTAATTTATTAAAAAAAAAAATTGTAAATGATGTCGCTTCTAATTTACTTATGGTTCATTTCAAGTACGAATTCCATATTGAATTAACTTAATGATACTTGAATCAAGAATATGAATATTGAAATTCCGTACTTGAATAAAAATTTATGTACTTAATTTAAGAAAATCCGTACTCAATACCGCTTCGGATTGATTTGAGTACGGATGGATTGATTTTTCTTTCGAGTGTAAGATTTATTTAACAAGATTTTGTTTGTCGTGCTTTTGTATTATAGTAAAAAAGTAGGTCATTTGCAAAGTGTTCAGGGGTCTAATCACCGCATACGATATCGAGCAAAATTGATCGAAATTATTAATTTTGGTATCATGAATCTCGATATAGAATGAAATTTATTGAACTTGAAAGAATAGCATTCGATATCAAGTAACTCGACATTATATTTCTCGAATTTTCATTCGATACGTTAGTGTCTATCGTATGCAAAAACATTCGATAGTTTATTCGATACGATAGTATCGAATGCGGTGATTAGAACCCTGTTGTGTCATATTGATGGCACATGCAATAATTTAATGAATGTGACAATCTTAAAAATGTAGCAAATATTCCTATTTAAAGAATTCTTTTTATAAAATTGTTAACTTATTTTTGATAAGTTAAAAAAAAATATTGTTTCAATTTATTTCTCAAAAAAGCATCTTTTCGATCAGTTTTTGAATGAAAACTTTTTTTGATCAGTTTCAAGATTTACTTTAATTACTTTTTTACCAGAAACTTGTGCGTGTACGGGTTTTTTTTCAAAAATTGTTTTCGAAAACTTTTTTCGATCAGGTTTCTAAGATAACTTTTTGTGAAAAAAAAAATTGTTTTTAAAAAAACTTATTTTGACTTGATTTTTGCAGAACATTATGTTTGTAAATAACAAATTTTTATATCCTATAGAGGTTTTACTTAAAAAAAAATTATTTCAGTCATTCTAGACTGCAGGATGACAAGCTGACTTTCTTAAATTATGCTTTATTGCCGGTTTACCCCACAACGAAATCGAATAGATTTAAATTTAAATTTGGCCCCTGCAGCGCCTAGGACGCCCCTAGATGGATCAAATATGTGACCAACCCCATTTTATTTTTCATCTCAATCATTTATTGCTAACATACCTTCCCACTATCTCCATTCCTTAAGGAAATACAAAATGTTCAATGCAACTAGAAATATATTGAAGAAAAAGTTCCATAAATGCCCAGGAAGAGTCGCCCCTAGTGGAAAAAAAATGTATGACCGACCTCAATTAGTTATTTGTCCTTAACAACTTCTCGATACATACTTCTCCCTTATCTCTTATATCCCTTTTTAGAGGGGTTCCCATACAAATATAGCGTTTTATTAAATTAATTTACCTTTTTCGCCTTTGTAAATAAAATCAAAAGTTTTTAACAAATTTTAATCATTTATGGCATGTTTTGTTTGCAATTTTTTATACGTCTGGAAAAATTTAGAAGCCTCGCTGCATTTTTTAATTTTTTATGAATTTTTAAAAAACAAAAATCTCGAAATTTTTATTAAAAAAAATTATTTCTAAAAGAAAAAAGTTTTACTTTTCTTAAAGGAAATTTTATTACGGAATTTCGGTTTTTTAGAAATTTTAATTAACTGAACCGGTTTTGAGTTACTCGAATATACGGTGTGCAACCTCCTCCATTTTCGAAATAACGGTATGTCTCGAAAACAAGAGCTAACCTAAAAAAAACGGTTAGCACTATTGGATTCAGCGTACCCGAAATAGGTAAAAGCGACAAGTGGCCAGCTTGTCTAAAAAAAGTGTAAATTTCTAGCACAGTATAATTTTTATCTTTTTTTTAAAGATTTTGATATTTTAAAAATAAAATCAATTGCTTTCTTTCATTATATTTGCACAAACAAACAAGATTTTTACATATACTTAAAAAAAAAGTTAGTCCTCTGCTTATTCAACTAAATTTGGTAACACTGTTTATGTTTTTGACATTTACTTGCAGTAAATGTAAAAAATCACTGACTTCAGAAATGTTTTGCAAGTTGGGTGCAAGTAGGAAAAATGTGATGTTGATAGTGAAAAAGTCTGTGTGTGTGTATTGAGTTTTTCAACCTTGCACTTGCATGTGTAAAGGCCAGATTTAAATCTAGTGCATAGACTTTTTTTGACGTAAGCGAGTTTTCGTTTTGCTTTGTGTGGGAAATCTAGTCAAAATCGACTAGATTTTGATTGAAATCACGTAAGTACTTGGTTTCGTTGCAGTGTAAACAGGCTATTAGTTATAAAATTGTATTAAAGTAGTGAACATTTCAGTACAATTCTTTTAAAAACTTACCTTTTCTACAGTCGCATTTAAATCTGATTTTTTCCATAAACTGTTATTTGATTTTATTGAATTGTGGTCTTTAACATTATTAACGATTCTAACAGAGCGCACACGAAGCTAAAATGAAAAGCGAAACAAAATTCAAAATGTTATATGAAAAACAAATTCAGTTATAAAACAAGTAAAAAAGTAAAGTAGGTCAAGCTCGCGCTTTAAAACTAATGAGTTTCACATATTGCATACACTCGATTTTTTTCAATCTTAATTTAACTATGAGTCATATTCACTATAAGTAAATATTTCGGTACGATATTTCGTTATCAATTTCATGAAACTGTCAAAATTTCCAAAAAATTTACTCTTGACCTTGTCATTTGACCTTTCGTGTGGTTCAATATTGGCCAAATTTTTAGATTATGTGGTCCTTTTAGTTTGTGTCACAGATCTCCGAATAGCATTGATTTGAATTTCATAAAAATAGATGAAATTTATCACATTGATAAATTTTTTGCAAAAAAAAAAACATTTTCCTCGAAATCCGTAAAAATAAAAAATTTTCATTAGCCAAGAGCACTGGGAGATACTTCTAAAATTTTATATTTTCATTCTCTAAAGACAGAATTAGTCTTTACTTTCTGTTTCTGTTCTGTTCCGTGCCGTTCTGTTTCGGAATTGTAATAGTTACTTTTTCTGTAGCAACTTATCAGCCATTTATGACAATTTTATTAGTTTTGCACCGTCCATTGTTTTATTTCAATAAATTTGAAAAAATTAAATTTTATAAATTCTTAAAATCAAAAAATAGTTTATTTCAATATATGTACATAAATATGTATTTTTTATTATTGATTTCGCTGTCACTTACAATTACTTAACATGTTTTTGATTTAAACAGAGCCTGGTACTCTGTTCAACATTTCACGTGAAATGCTGTCAAAACGCATACGAAAAAAAACTTGTGCGGAATATCTATGAAATAATGTTGGTAGAGTTGCACTCTGTTCATTTTGTGAACAAGTTCCGAAATGTTTCTGGCAACATTTTTCTTACAACTGCGAAATAATGTAAACTGCACTTATTTCTCGTGGAATTGCAAGCAAAAACTATAAAGTATGAACTGATTATTAAATAAGAAATAAAAAATTTAAATAACACAACCGGTGACAGTATTTTATCAATATTTACATTCTTTTTTATTAAATTTGTTATTAAAAAAACAAATTTATAGTAAAATACATGTGGGTTTGTTTACATACGCAAAAAAATGTCGCATACTTTGCAGGAATAAAAACGTCAAATTGTGCAAACTCGAAAGTAAGGTAACATTGATACATGTCAAAATGTTCGTGTGAAATAACCCTGCAAATAATAGGACCAGTCCAAACACGCGTGTAAAGAGTAGTCCACAAAGGACCAGGACTAGTCCAAAAGTAACCCAAACGTATGGAAAAAACCTGGTCTATTTAACATTACGATGTCCTAGGAGAGGATCATATAACCCACCTTTGGACCACTAAGGAGTAGTTTTAAAACTACTCCATGGTATATAACCCACCTTTGGACCACTAGGGAGTAGTTTTAAAACTACTCCATGGTATACTCAAGAGGATTAGTTTTGAAGTCGTTTAAAAACGAAAGCACGTCGTTAAAAAACGAAGACATGTCGTCTCACTACAAACACTTTTTAACAATGACATGGTCCATGCTTGCATTACATCGGACCAGTCCATGGAGTAGTCCATTTTATCAAAATGGGTCAGGTGGTCCAATTTTATTTGCTGGGAATTAATGTTGCTCAACATTTTTCACAAATTTGAACAGAGTACTAGGCTTTAAGGAGCTTAAAGCAAGTTGCTTGTGAGGAAATCTTAATTTTTTTGATTTTGTTGAAAACATTTTTAAAAAATTTGAAATTAGAGATTTGAAACACACCCCAAAACTTTCCTCCGTTTTTATTTCACTTGAGGACAGGTTAATGTCACCCAAAAAAAATTTGTTTTCCATGTCTCCCAGTTTTGACTGTTTTGAATAAAATAAACATATTTCAGAAATAAATTTTAAAAACTTTAAAGTGCGTGGCCGAATTTCTCGGTCAACTTATAATTGGCCCAGTAGTTTTTAGCCGATTTTGGGTTTTTATAACTTTTTGAAAACATAATTGTCTCTTCACTTCGATTAATTAAATAAAAACTTTAATTATTATATTTTTAGGATTTCAGTCGCTTTGTGACCCATCTAAATATTTGTTTATTTGCCCTAAATTTTGTTCATAGTATTTTAGGTATTCGCATACTTCTACGGGTTAAGACCAAGAGTTTGAACACTTTTTTTAAAGATTGCCCTAGTGTTACACACATGAAATAAGTATTCAATAAGATAAGTATACTCGAAGTATTTGGGGTATGTATGTATATTTAAAGTATTTTGTATGTCTTTTCTAACTCAGCTGTCGAGAAACGCGTAAATATATATATAAATCATAATGTTGACCAACCTTCATAATATATTACTACTTACTATGTTTTTAATGTTATTAAAGAATTCAAGTTTCGAGTATACCCATATTTGTTTCGCAGGACATGAGTAAAATGTGTCGCAAATATGAGTATACTTAATGGTGAGTAATAACTGATGAACAATTAATTTTAAGTATTAATTTTCAATCTCTGATTCTTACCGAACGCATACGATCATAAGTGCTGTTATTGTATAAGCTGGTAGCAACTGTTGTTTCACGAAAACTCGACTGATCCCGGACAAAACCATTATTGTTGTAGACATTTTTACGTATGCAACATAAAACAGCCTTAAATGCTACACGATAGCGATGTGACATCACATTATACAAAATAGGATTAATTGTGCTATAAAACGTATCGAGAAAACCAGAGATAAGAATGTATCACAATTATTTAAAAATTAGTTAAAAGAAAATAGATTAAGGAGAGAAAAAAATTTGAAATGTTGTTCTTACACAAACACTTACCACGTGACATAGTAGGCGAAGCCAGTAATTGAAAACAACCATTCATTAACATCTTGATAATTTGTATAGTTTTTTCCATGGACGTACCATAAACGTTGCATATGAAATGGCAGCCAACAGATAAAGAATGTCAACACAACAGCGGCTGAAAATGAAATACGAGTATTTTATTGTACAAAATGAAATAAATACATTTTTGAAATGGTACTTTTTTATTTGATACAGTCGCTACAACGTTTGTATGTATGTATCATAGATGGGGGTAGTGCACTTATTTTGCAGTTTCAACTCACACTTTGTGATAGTGCAAAACTATTGCAATCATTTTGTAGATGTTGAGTGATGAATCAAAAATTTGCAGTCTCACTAAACATGAGTGATAGTGATGTTAAAAAATCTTGCACTCAAAAAAAATAGTTTGCTTTAAAAAAAAGCAATCATCAGTTTATTGCAACTTTTTTTTCTACACTCATTTGAGTGCAACTAAAATTGTTGCACTGAATTTAAAATCAAAAACTTGTTTTTCATGATTAAAGCCAATAATTATACGGCTCTTAACAAAATTTAATTTTGTTTAATGTTGTGTGCTTATGCATATCCTCCAAAAAAAATCAACTGCCATGCACATACAAAGTAACAATATACAATATTTGTACGCGGCTTTTTTGATTGCAAGTCCAAATTTTGCACTATTTGAATTGAGTGCAGATTTTTGCATTCAATCTGCGTTACGTGATAGTGAACAAATTTGCTATATCACTAAAAAATGTTTGAGTGGTAGTTAAAAAATAACAACCATCACTAAAGCTGGTAAAAAAGAGTGCAAACTAATTTCTTTGCATTTTTATTTAGTGAAAGTACACTGCTGATTTAAATCCATATATAGTGCACTACCCCCAACTATGGTGTGTATACGTCGTATTCAAAGACTTATTTAAATACATACACTACTATATGTACAAAAGTAAATATTTACTTGAATAAATATTTGTTTTGAAAACAATGATTTACATCTAAATAACCTTAATTTTTGAGGGAAGTTTGTTTTGCTCTTATTTTCTCTTTTGTTTAAAATCAAAATTTTAAACAATAAATTTCCTTTTATTTTTTTTTTTTGAAATTACATATTTTTTAACGGAATTTATTAACATAATTAAAATATTGAATTAGCTTCTTAATGTTAATATCATGTAACGATTAAGTTTCTATTATTGTGAATTGTATTTAAAATGTTATACTGGAATTTTGCTATATACACATTTGTTAACGAAACTTAGTTAAAATTGTAAAAATTAAAAAAGATGGCACTTGTCTGGAAGCTAGCCAACGGTGAGCATCATTAATAAAAGCTGAACTTTGTACTTATATTGAATCTAACCCTAACTCTTATTTTTCTAACCCCAAAACCTTTACCAAACTCTAATTCCTTTATAATTTCTCCTGGCGACGAGAAATTATAAAGCCGCGTATAACAAGTAAACGGGAACAACCTAACTAGTTGGCTTATACTTATACCCATATAGGCATAGCTAACTCTACGTCCACTTAACTCTAAGAAGCCAACTATCTAACCCCCAGAATTCCCAAAATAACTTGTTCACTTTTATTTATTTTTTTTGTGCTTCTAAACAAAAGATACGACTAAAATAAAACTAAAAACGAAATTATAAAATGTAAGTAAATTTTAAGTTGCCCGGCATTTCTTGAAATTGAATATTTAAATAAAGTCTTTCCTTCTCCCCAATCATACATAACATGAAAACTTTTGTTTAAGAGTCTATTGAACTAAAGATTTTGCATTGCTAGAGGACGACAGTCTTCATTCCTTTTATTTCAAGCAGCGGAGTATTTCATTGCGTTCTAACGAACTATCCAGTAAATGTATGTTTAAATCTGTAGTTGTACTTGAATTAACGGAAACAAGATCTTATTGAAATATGTAAATATGTGTTTTATTTGTAGTCAAGAATCAGTGAACAAGGGATGAAAGCGATTTAAAAAAATTTAAATCCAATTGTATATACATATGTATGTATACTAACTTTTACCCGTGACTTCGTTAACATGAAAATTAGGGTAAGATTTAAAGAGAAGGATTTATCCTAACAAAAATTTCCAGAATTGTTGTGTAGTTTTCTATATCTATATTTATTTTATGTTAAAAAATATTTCTATAAACCACATTATAGGAATTATTATTTTTCTCCAACAAATTTGAACATTCGATTCTCTTGGGCAACCGACATTCAACTTACTATCCATATGAAAAGCAAGGGGTGTCCAAATATGTTTATTTCGGCCAATGGACCAAATGTATAATCTGTAAAAAACAATCATCAAAAAGAGAAAAAGTACCAACTTTTTTGTTTTTACATTATAAAAAGTACCAAATTTATACCAAATTTTTTGAAAAGAGGAAAAGTACCATAGGTAAAATAGTACCAGCTTTTCTTCAATCTATGCCTCCAGAAAGAACACTGCATGTTAATGTAGGCTTTAATCTGTATGTATATTAAATTTATCGAAAAGAGAAAAATATCAATTTTATCCTGTTTTTACTTCTTAGAATGTACCCTATATTTTATTCTGGACCATTTGCAATCTGTATAAATTTATCAAAAAAGAAAAGGTACCAAGGTGCCCATTTGTTTAGCATTATAACCTCTTACGTATTTTGCGAGAACATTTTTCGATATGAAACCATTTTAGTTTTCATGAACGGAATGGGAGTTTTCTGTATCTGAAAGTCCAAAAAACTATCAAAATACTCTTTTTACCAATAAAAATTCATGTTTTCTTCAATTCCGAATGGAAGTTTTCTCTGTGACATATTTGAAATTTGGCCATATGCTATCCGTCTCCCAAATTTCATTCAAAATTCATTAAGTGGTTTTCTCGTGATTAGGCCACGAACTAACAACATCCAAATAAACCAACATACAAACATTCACATTTTTAATATAAACAGAATATAATAAAAGGCCCAAAATATTCATTCATTCATTCGTTAATTCATTCATTAATACATTCTTTTCTTCATGCATTCCATCATTCGTTCATTTAGTCATTCATTAATTCACACATTCATCCACTCACTCACTCACCTCACCTACCGACTTATCAGCGCCTGGCGCAAACGGCTAAATCTAAAGACTTGGAATTCGGTACACAGTTGCATGTTTTAATAAACAAATCCACTCAAAAGGAATTTTATTAAATTCGATCGCTAAAAGACTAAAACGGCTAAAATCTATAACCTTATATATCCGAAATTAAGTTAAATTCAAACTGCCGTATTCATAAAAACAAATTTTATAAGAAAATTTTACTTAATAAACGTTTGTTAAATTTTATAATCGTTTATGAATACGGAGGAAAAAGTATATGAATGCCGTCAAAAAATTAGCTGACGATTTTTTTTAATACTTTTTTGATAATTGTACTTTTTAAGGTTAAACGGGTGGTTTTTTCCTTATTTTTTTAAATTTATCGTCTAAAGTTTTAAAAATAGGAATAAAATTGAAGTCGGAGGGTTTTTGTTTTAAAAACATCTAGAGTACGTATTGGTACTTTCTTGAAATTCTGACTTAAAAATGTTCACTGATTTTTGGTACTTTTTCTAAACAAATGTTTTTTTTAATTTAAAAAGATAGAGACTTGAAATTCGGTACCCAGGTATACAAAAAAATCTTCTAACTGCCAAGTTCATCAAGTTCAATTAAAACTAACTATTACTTTAACTTCCAGTTAACAATATGTTTTTGACAGTTAAACTTGTTAGTTGATTAAAACTGTACTTGGTGCAAGCGTCCATAACTTGTGTTTTTTACTGATTTTAAGCTCTGTAAAGATCACTTGAATTACGGATTTAATATTTAAAGGTCCAATTAGACGTGACTTTAATATATTGCCATAGCCGTGACGATGACCATAGAAACCAAAATTTTATTGGTTTGTGTGATCGTGGTAATGTCGTTACGGTAAGTCACCTATAATTAAATACAGTGTTGCCGATATGGTTGTTTCAAAGAGAAAAGAGCAATGGCTTTGGTTATTTCACGTCTAATTTGAGCTTAAGGCCCTTTCACGCACTTGTTTATAAGTTACACATCGCTTTTTTGAGCAAATTTCTCATTTCTTACAGTAAATTTATTTTTGCTTATTTCTCTTTTAAGCAGACATATAAAAAAAAATAAATGTAGTAACATGTAATTTTTTTTCTTGATTGCTTTAGTTTTGTGCGACACTGTACAAACTGTGCATACATATTTATATTAACATATAAAATACTTAAATATTTGAATGTTTGAATGTAAATGCTTTTGAACTATGTACAAGCTCCTAGGTTATTTTCTATTGTCATAGTTAAAGCTTATTATTATCTAGTTATTATGGAAATAAGCTAAATATCATTTGTCTGATAAAAGCAGGTGATAGGCACTTTAATGTGGACATAAATAAACAAACAACGAAATGGTAAATATTCAGTTTTATTTCTATAGTTTGCACAAAAAAAAAGTATTTATTCAAGATACTCTTAGATTGTTAGAATAAAATCATCATAAATTCTCGATATAACAGAAACAGAAAAAGATTTGAAATGGAAAAACAATTTTTGTAAATGGCGTTTTAAAATAAAGTACGTTTTATTCAAAATTTATTTTTCTCAGAAAATGTACCTTTTGATAAAAAACAATACTTTTAGGAAATTAAAACATTTGAAGAAAGATATACTTTTAAGGAAAAATTGCATTTTTCTTAAAAATGTAAAATTTTAATAAAAAGGACATTTTTTACCAAATGTAATTTTTCAAGAAAAAGTGTCTGTTTTTAAAAACATATATACTTTGTTTTTAAGAAAGTTATCTTATTAAGAATAAGTGTAGATATTTAACAATAAACTTTTTTAGAAAAAATCTCCTTTTCCAAGAAAAGGTAAGTTTGTAAGAAGAAGTTTATTTTCAAGAAAAAGAACATTTAAAGAAAAATTATCATTAAAAGTAAGAGTGCCCTTAAAAAAGCATATTTTTTAATAAAACTACGTTCTCAAAATAAAGTAAACTTTTGAGAAAAAGTACTTGTTTATACCCTCTACAACTGGGTGTGAATAGGGTTTACTATGTTTTTCATCCGTGCAAACTTTTTTAGTATTCATCAAAGACGATATATTAAGCATATATGATTCGCTAAGTGCAGAAAGGGGGGAACTACTTCAAAACATTTCTTTTGAGATAATCAAGTAAAACAGTGTAGCTCGTAGAGGGCAGAACAGACCTAAATTTGAAACTGTCTCAGGTGACACTTCTAAAGCTGGTTTCTTTGCAATTCTCTAATAAGGTACATTAAGTAATTGTCAGTAGTTCCCTTCCTGCACTTTGTGATCTATATACTCTGGATCCTTGATTAATTTTAGGTCAATTTAGCCATATCAGTCTGTCTGTATGTCTGTTGAAAACACGCTCTCTTTCGAAAAAATCAAAAGAAAAGCACAACATGCATGTTCAAAATGTTCAAATGGGTTCAAATTGTTTCTAGTTACCGTAAGCAGATTGGAATTGAAATCCAGCAAAATTGGTACAGTATGCTTAGAATAATGAAACCACCACTTTTAAAATGTTGATAATTTTTTTACACAAACTAAGATCGGCTTATTATTAAACATAGGTCCCATATATAGAGCCCACTCCTAATAGCAAAATAAAGCTCTCTCTCTCTCTCTCTCTAACTTGTTATGAAAACTTTTTAAGATTAAATTCCTTTTTAAAAATATATTTATTCAAAAATATACTTATAAGAAAACATTTCTTTTTAAAAAAAGTGCCCATTTAAGAAAAAGGACCTGTTTAAGAAGAAATACCTTTTAAAGAATAAGTACATTTTTAAGAAAAGGTACTTTGTAAAGAAAAAGTACCTTTTTTAGAAAAAGTATGTTTATAAGAAATAGTGTATTTTTAAAACAGAGAACCGTTTAAAGAAAAATTACCCTTTAAGAAAAAATATCTGTTTAAGAAAAAGTACATTTTAAAGAAAAAGTATCTTTTTAAGAAGAAGTACTGTTTTAAGAAATATTACCTTTTAAAGAAAAAGTACCTTTTTAAGAAAAGAACCTTTTAAAAAAAAATAACATTAACAAATAAAATCTGGGAATTTTTTTTCTCATGGTGTGTAACATTTATAATATAAATTTTCAAATTATTCGAATGTGTATTCTAATGGCCATTTTCTCTATGTTTTAACAAACTGTCTGTTACTTAATGTCAACATAAATTTATTAGACCGATAAACTGGCCGTTAACGATTTTGGGTTTCTCAATATACGGACAAAAAACATTGTTTTCAATTGGCAACACCTCTCAAAATACATGTAAAAGTTGTGAATCAGCTGATTGAGTTTATTTGAACGGTAAATAAAAGGATAATAAATAATTGGCAGATGAGGACTGGTTAGCTTTGCGACAGAATATAAAACTAATGAGACATTGAGAAAATTTAATTTCTTTAATGTGCAGATTTTCGTTGGGGAAAAAGATAATCGCGTAATAAGATAACGGCCATCAGTCAAATTACAATTTGTATACTTTGATAGTCTTATTCCTTCAATATTTCAGTTACGAGGCTCCTTTGGCTAGCAATGAAGTAAATTGTACAGAAAATTTATACAAGATACCAGCAGAATGTAATGCATTTTCTGGCCCGCTACGCCCTTGGCCAGCATCCTTTGTATCTTATAACTGGATAGTGCCTATTATTGTCAAACAGAACATTTATGTTTTTATAAGCTCGACATTTTTATATTGATTTGACTTTCATTTATAAAAAAGCCATAAAAACGATGTACTTTAGAAAAGTACTTAAAAAAAATCCTAAAAAGCTAATTTTTAGAAAACATATCATTTTACAAATAGTACTTTTTCCTTTTACCCAAATTTATTTCTTAATTAAACTTAAACATTAAAATATGAAGTATTTTCTTTTGTTATTTAATTTGATAAATGGAACTTTGATTGCACTAAAATTACATTCTCTATACACTTTTAATTAAATTTTTTCGGTTGTTTTAACATTTATTTTATGTTAAATTTAAAGTGCAGAACATAACTATGTTAAGTTTGCATTTGAATATGCTAAAGGCTGTTGTAAAATGTGTAAAAATTTGCTAAATTGTAGTTTGAGTTTTATTGAGTTTATGAAAGCAATTTGGGGGGACTATTGTCTCAGTGTACAGGCACGTACAAAATTATCTATGTATATCAGTTTTGCACAAATGTGCTTAAATCTAGTTAGTGAAGCTTTAAATTTTCTTCTGTGATGCACCGGTGTTTCTAAACTCCTGTGATTAGATATTTGATTTAAAATAAGCCCACAAAAGTAGATCTTTTAGAAATTTCAAATTTTTAGGTGTCAATTCCATCAACCGAAACAAGCTCGTTAACTTTTTTTTTTTTAATTTCCTAAGCTAATCCCGCGAAGCTCTTCGCTTGTCTGCAGGAGAGAAACCAGAGACTCTGGCGAGAATCGAACCCGCAACCCCTGCGCTGATAGACTATCTCACTACCAGCTAGCCTACCGGGGCACTCAAGCTGGGACCATAAATAACAGTTATTTAGAAAATTTAATCTGAAATCTCTCCATATTAAAAACAACGGAGACCTATAATGTCATATACCAATAGATTCGTATCGATCTTGTAAAAACGGTCTCAACCCCACAGTTAAGACTTATTTTTTAACCAAAAAGAAAGGATGAAACTCCTAAAAAGAGAAATTGATTTCGCTGTAACAAAATAAAACTCTTTTGAGCAGTTTTACTTTTTCCGTCATTAAATAAAACTGTTTTGAGAAGTTTTGTTTTTTCCGCCTTAAATATAGCCAACTTCGCCGTCAACAAATAAACTTTTTTAAGGGTTTTTGCTTTTTTGTCTAAAATAAAACTAATTTTGTTTATCTTGTCGACAATGTGGGCCTGGCAGTTAATTTTGGAATGTTTAACAGCAGTACCTTAACAAGAGCGGAAGGCGGAACGTTTTATTCGCTTAGCTTTTACGCTGAATATGACATCATACCACAGCAGAAGCATCAACGTTGTCTCACGAACAGTAGTCATAGCTTTATTGTTTAATAAAATCCACAACTTATAAATAAAAATAAGGATAAAAATACTAGATTGACCAAAAAATAGCTAAACTGTCATTATTTATTAACGATAGCCGCAAACTTCACAACTACACGAGCTGTCAAAATCCATTTTTCCAATTGCAAAGCGTTCAAGCCTCTCTATTCAAAAACTAGAAAACGGTTGCCGCTTTTGTTTAGGTACGGCTGTAATATGCAAGTCTTACGAAAATCTTTGTTTATTTTCAGAGTACAAAAACAACAATATTACACTTTGTTTATCTTTCGTCAAACCATCTTCGCATGAACCTTTTACGGCTCGCTGTGTAAATCATATTTTCAACAATTATACGGCAAGCATTTTACGAGTTGTAAGAGAATATCTACATGAGTCTCATACGATTCTTGACATGAGAGTCTCGTTAGATTATCTTTACCCACTTCTTAAACGATTCCCACAACGATTGAAAAAGTGTCATTCGCTGTGCTATGGAAGAATCTCACTCGTGTTACAGTTTTTCTCGTGTGAGGAATCTTCTACGATTAAAAATGAGGTCATCGACGATCAAAGACGCTCATCATGAGACTGCCAGTAGCTCTAACACGATTGAAAATGCTTTGAATTTTTTTTTTTATAAAAACGAATAAAAATTGTTTAAGAAACAAGTTAGAGTGCTATATTCGGCTATGCCGAATCTTTAATACCCTCCACCGACTATTCGAATATTTCAGGAAGGATATCTACATATATAATGTCTATTTATTATTAATTTATCATTATAAAAACAGACATTAGTAGTGGGATTCTCTAACTTTTAACAATAACAAAAGTTGTTATAATTGTCAACCTGTTTTGTTGTTTGCACTAACGATTATGTGATTCTGTAAATTGTTGTTAACGACATAGATAAAAATTAACGTCAAGTGGCATCACTGTCAAAAAAATGGCAAAATAACGAAAAACACAAAGAGGGATAAAAAAAACAAATAAAATTATTAAAATTAAACAGATTTTTTTTTGTTTTTTTTTAAGAAGATAAGCCAAACATTTTACTATTAAATTAAATGAAATTTATTTAATTGCCGTTTTCAAGTTATATTATTTCTTTAAACTAAATTTTTTTATTTTTTCGACATTTAACAATAAATAAACAACACTAAAAAAGTTGTCGTTTACTTAACACAAACAGCTGATTTAACGATAACAAGTGTTGTTTAAAATGTTACAGAATAGCAATATCGTTAATTTGCTTGTTAAATTTTTTAACAATGACAACTATTGTTAAAATTAATTACAGAATCGCACTACAGCATTAAAATTTGTTGGTTTGATGTTTAGATCTACATATATTAAATTATTTAGCAATCCAAATTTTTAATATTTTAATCAGGCTTAAGTTCATCAAATTTAATTTACATTAAATTATTTTTATGAAGAAAGGAATTTTACAACATGAAAATTAATTAAAATTGTTCATTCTTGACTGACCTGAGATTCGAACCAGGCGGCTGGTTACCATGACATGTTTCGATCACAACCACTTAATCTCCTCAGATGGATTTGCCGTCTTACACTCGCAGCCATCGACGACTGCTGACGTCAATAGTCAACCATCAATCCTTAAACCAAATTGTATTTTAAACTTTGGTAGATCGAAATTTGCTTTTTTGAATGATTATCCATTTTAATTGATTTTACATGTTTTTCCTAACTTCTGTTTTTTCCGTACTTATGTCAAGAATTCTTCTTGAAGTCCAAAGTACATTTTTTTGTTTTTTTTTATTTTGTCTTTCTTTTTCTTGTTGACCTTTTTTCAGCACAACTTGAAGGACAAATGTACACATAGAGCTCGTGCCTTAGCTTTAACAATAATTAGAACTGTGGTTATTTTGTTGAACTTTAGCAATTTAAACTAGCTTGAGTAACAGTACTATGGTAGTAGTGTTTATATGGGGCCTAGGGTAAATGATGGACGGATCTTCACGAAATTTTACAGCGTGATTTCCAGTCGAATAAAACAAATTTTTGCAACATCTTATCTCATTCCGTTCCTTGTTCCACCATTTATGTTATTTTTTGTAACAAAATTATAATTTTTTTAAGGTGGTGGTACCACATTTTGATTCACAGCTCTGTTCCTACTGCACCGATTTTGCTGAATTTCAATCCCAAACTGCTTAGGACTACAAGCAATTTGGCACCAAGTTTGTTCATTTCTTTTGAGTTGTTCGAAAGTGAGCGTGTTTTCAACAGACGGACATGGCTAAATCGACTTAGAATCACTCAAAGACCCAGAATATATATCGTCGGCTAAGGGTGCAAAGGTCCTAAGTCCATTTTTTCAAATTGTTCAGGAGAGACAAAAAACATTCTAAATAATATTTCTGTTAATATTTTTCCAAACTGTATAATACAATGTCTTGTTATTGTTGTAACCGATAAACCAAATACAATTTTAAATTGAACTACGCATATTATGCTTGTTTATGCCAATTTTATGGACTTAGATCTTTTCCTACGACCAGTTTTTTTGTTTTTTTGGACTTAGCGCTTTTTATTTTATTTAGCTTTTTTACCTTTTCTTGGACTGAAATAAATAAAACCATAATTTGCATTTAATGCCTATAGGAACTTTTATTTTCATGTTGTTTTTTACATTTTAACATTTTTTTTTTATAATAAAGCAAAAAAAATTTAAAAAAATAAAAAATCATTTCGTTGCTGTTAACTTTTTACTACAAAATAAAAAATAATTCATCATAAAAATAACAAATCACATTCGTGTTACTTTTATCAAAATCTTAAAAACTAATCATTATTATTATTAATATAAAAATCAAAATCAGTCATGACGTAACTCATCATAAAATTGATGATAATCTCTTGGCAATGTTGCTTTTAAAGCTTGCAAATCTTCATACTTCCGTTTTGAGATCGGTCTTTTTTCATTGTAAAGCTGATCCATGTTAGACCACTTAACTGGGACGACGTGCACATTTTTGCGCTGAGGAAGAATGTTCCATGCATTTGGAAATCTTAATTTATAAAATATTTCTCCGTCCGGTGTATACTTCAGTGCTCGAATGTCCGTCACTTTAGAATCACCTGTATCACGACCAGGACGTATGGTTTTAAAAAATGATACTTTTTTAAAAGATTTAAAAAATGTATGATCTATATAGACAACATCATACGGTTCTGGCTTCTTCCGCGCATCCTTACACAAACCAATATAATCAGCTGGTACATAAATGTTTTTATTTTTTAATGCTCGTTCAATTACGGAATGTACGCTATCCGCTTCCATCTGCGTATGTCCTATTTCAAGTATTTTTTGCTCAATATAAATTTTATTATTATTTGCTGTATTGAGCAAAGCGTTAGCCATAGTACTATTCCGGTTTTGGTAAGTACACCCGTCAGTGTAAAAAAAAATTTAACGGGGTTGGTTTTGTTTTCCAAATTGGCTAAAATCATACACGCAACATACTAGAATTTACTTTAAGATGGTACTGCAACGTTTGACTCCTCTTAGATACGTTTTCTATGCGACGATTTCGTGGCCTCTTAGGTTGAATACATACTATCAATGTTTTCACATACACTTTCTTTTGTGACCAAGACATTTGCCAAAATTTCCTGAATATTTCTTGCCTATCTGATTCCGACAGTTGTCCGCATTTCATGATTGAAGCATAACCTTTGTCCACACAATTATATCGATTTTTGAGAGTTCTAGCGAAGAACTGTGCTTTGTTTTAGGTTTTCGTGTACGTTTCTTACTTTTTGTTGGAAGCTCAAAGGAAACGTCTGAACTGCTGTTGAATCCATTAGGCACTAAACCTAGAACACCATCGTCTTCTTCATTACCGAACTCAGTGTTCAGTTGGTTATTATTATTTTCGTCAGCAGACATTAAGTATCCTAATAAGTATAATAACAATAATAAATAATAATACTTTCAATATTAACATAAAATAATTATATATTTACCTTCAACATGTGACTAAATTAAACAAATAAATATGCAACCTCTTCTTTTATTTTCCGCCACTTTTTATAAATATTTAAATGAAACAGCTGATGTATTTTTGTACGTTCAGTGGACTTAGCGCGCGCTTTTACAATTATGGACTTATGCCTTTTGCTTACCAACACTATACAACCTCAAAAAGAATAAAAAAATATGTCACTTTTTTTTAATGATGTATTTTTTATTTATCTACCAAACTGCATCAAAATCTCATTTTTGAAAAAAATGGACTTAGGACCTTTGCACCCTTAGCCGACGATATATACTTTATGGAGTCTGAGATGAATAATAAAAAAGTTTCACACGGAATGACAAACTTAATATACCCTCTTCACAACTAATTGGAGTGGAGGGTATAAAAACTAAAATTTTTAGTTGTCCAATTTTTTTTGACGATTTTTCGAAACTATAAAGACGATTTTTTTTATTTTTTCACAAATTTATCTGGCGGCACTGGTTGTCAGATGTGGCGGTTTCTCGCCAAACTTGGTTATTTTCAAACTTGTTTAGCGACCTAATTTATAAAATAGTTGGCGATTTTGTTGAGCTATGAAATTTTGAAATTCGTTAAATTCAATACGTCGAAATAATATTATTTTTATTCTAGTATTTTAATGTATGAATTTGAGGCATATGTATGGTCTGTATTTGAAAGTATGTTCAAATGGCTGATGAAGATAATAAAAATCTTCGAGAAATTTGGTTTTATAATTTAAAAATGCTCTTGAAAGAATCAATAAATAGAATTCTTTTCAATATGAATATATTCAAAGTCTATGAACATTTTTTCATTTAATGTGTGCGGTAATTTATTATCACAGATAATATACGTTGTTGTTAGTGATATTTCAAAGACTTTTATGAATCCTAACGTACCTTTCGACGTTTATGGAAACAGTGGAAAAAATTAGCGTAGGTTAATTGGAAAAATAATTTAGTTTAGGCAAAAATGTTAAAATGTACGCACAATTTAAACTAGTAATGCCTGTGTTGACACTATGAACTCCGCTAAAACTCGCCATCAAAGTAGACTGGAATACGAACTTCTAGACGCTTTATTACGAATTGTAAGTTATATGAATCTGAATAGAACAGGTTGCACTCCTTTTGAACCGTCGTTGAATAAATGTAATACCTTTACAATGTGTATAAAAAAAAGAAGAAATGTAGGGAGCCTTGCCGGTGCAGCGTTTAAGATATATAATAATATATCCAATTTCGCTAATATTAGCCGCAAAAATTCTTTTTTTGTTGCTTTGAGTAGACTACTAAAATTTATTTTATAGCAAACATCATACCTTTTTTGTGTTCACTAACTATTTTTACTTTGTTCTAAACAAAAATTAAACTAAATATATATTAGGGCGACTTTTTTGAATTGTTGGCTTATTTTAGCGATACGGAAAAAATTTATATAGTTTTAATAATTTAAAAATATATACATATATTTTATTGTCAAAAACTTTAAACTAAAAGCATTAACAATTTTAGCGATTTTTGACATTGAATTTAGCGAAAAAGATCGAAATCAATCTGTCAATCCTGGTAACAATGACCAACCAGCCTTATTTTCAAAATGCCTTGTCCAGTGAGCCTTCTAGCCCAAATTCCTTATCAAAACAGTTACACGTTTTGATTGCATTTGTTTTACAACACATTACAATATTTCGCGTTAATTTTGGAACACTCTTTAGATACTGGAATAAAATTTATTTTAAAAAATGCTGAGAAAAAATAAAAATAACCATAAAATTTGTAGAAACAAATTCATATACTTGTTTAACAAAAGTATACAGAAGTTTTGTATACATAAATGTTAAAGTGTTCTTTAATATAAATAAATAAATTTAATCTTTACAATATAAAACTTCTGCAATGGAACACAAATTTAAAATATAAATTTTTACAAAACAAGTCAGCAAGAGCGTTCCATTAGCGATAGTGACCCGGGGAGTATTCAGATCGCTTCATCTGTCAAATTTACCACAGTAAACGGACTTACTCACTTCCAAGATAACTTCTACACCACGACACGTATTCATTAGGGTGTCCCATTTAAAAAAAAATTTTGGGGATCATTCTTAATTTGAATACTCATAAGGCTAAGAATTTTTGAGATTTTTTTCCGATTTTTCGGAGGTGGTTTAGAGGTCGCGCAAATTGATTTTGTACCAAAAATCTACCTTTTTGGCCTTTTTGGAATTTTGGTTGAAAATTGGTAAAAAAAATAAATATTTCTTCAGCGTCTGAGTCAATATTCTTAAAGAAAATTTCCCGATCTTTAATTTTATGTGCATAAATAATAAGTTTCGTCAGGGATTTTTCACATTTTGATACATTATATAACAGTTTTTCGTAAATTTTCAGCAAATATGAAAAAAATGCTTTATAACTTTTAAAATTTGTATGAAGACTAAAAAAACTAATGATGCAGTTTAAAAGATTATGAAGTTAAATAAATTTTATTTGTAAAAACATTTTCTAAATCCAATTATTTAAAGTTTAAAGCAATGCAAACCTAGTTCACACCTTATAGTATTATACATTTCATACAATGTGTACAAAGCTTTAAAAGGGTATAACTCGAGAACGGTGAGAGAAAATCTATTTTTTTTTTGCTAATTTATTTAAAACTTTATAATCTTTTAAACTGCATCATTAGTTTTTTTAGTCTTCATACAAATTTTAAAAGTTATAAAGCATTTTTTTTCATATTTGCTGAAAATTTACGAAAAACTGTTATATAATGTATCAAAATGTGGAAAATCCCTGATGAAACTTATTATTTATGTACATAAAATTAAAGGTCGGAAAATTTTCTTTAAAAATATTTACTCAGAAGCCGAAAAATACCGATTTTTTTTTAGCAATTTTCAATAATAATTCAATTAAAGTCAAAAACGCTAGATTTTTGGTACAAAATCAGTTTGCGCGACCTCTAAAGCACTTCCGAAAAATCTGATAAAATTCACAAAAATACTTTACCTTATGAGTATCCAAATTAGGAAAGATCTTCCGAGAAAATCCAAATTTTTATTTTTTTTGGGACGACCTAGTATTCATAAGTTTTTTTTGAACACTTTTGTATTTTATATTGTTTTTATGTGCTGTTTTCCCAAAAAAAGTGATATAACATGAAGTAAAATTGATATGAAAATCACTCAAAAAAATTACTTGGATCACTTGTATATTGAAAACCTAACATTAATAATTATAAATATTAAGCTGGGGCAATAATTTTATTACTTTAAGGCCCGTTTTCAGAACTTACCAATAGCTAAAGGCAGGATTTTATCGGCTACATAAAAAGTGTTCGACTATTACAACTTTGCTTTAACCTTCCACGTACGATGAACTTTAATTAACTTTATCGCTCACATTAGGTTAAAGTAATGTTTTAATAATAGAACACTGGTTAAAAGGCCGGTTAAAGTCTTCTTTAGCTATCGGAAAGGTGTGAAAACGGGTCTAAGTGATTTTTATTCTTCCATACATTTATGTGTTGCTTTCACAACAGAAATTTATACGAAAAACACTCAAAAAACTTAGTGTTTTTCATCTTAATTATACTAAACGTTCAATCACTTGTGTTGTTTACTACACGTTCAATCAATTGTGTTGTAAAAACCGCACATTAGTAACCTAAGCAATAAAATTCTTCTGAAAGTAATACAAGCATTATATTTCTTCAAATCAATTGAGGCAGTTTATTCAATTTAGACGCAATCAAATTACCAGCAATCTGCATTTATTGCCAAAACTCAAAATAATTTCATACATATTTATGTTGTCTATGCATATTAATAAAATGACTACAAGATTTTCACTCAAACAAATCAATTTTTTTTTTTTGAAAAAACACAAGTATCTGTTAGTTACTTGGAAACATCTTTCCATCTATACTTTAATATATTTAATATCTTTTTGTTTAAGCATATTCTTTACTGCGCATCTATTAGTACAGCATTTAAACAGTTTTTTTTTTTGCAATATTTTATTCCTGCCATTTTCAAAAGGATTTCTATTACAAGTTTTATCTCAGATGGATACTGAGTTATGTGTATGAAAGTGTTAGTGTGCAACAAAAGCAACAACAGTGTTCTAGAATCTAAAATATCTATTGAAAAAGTTACATTTAAATGTCTCGTTATCATTTTTATATTATAAAATTCTTTTATGGACTAAAATTTAATGGAACGTTGTGCAAATCAAAAAAAAAAAATTGCTTTATTTAGCAGTGCCGAATATTTTATACTCTTCACCGAGAATTATAATGAAAATAGTTAAAAAAAAAAGAAGTACGAACCAAATTTCCTTTAAGGTTATAGGCGTATGAAAGTATAAGGCATTAATGTTAAGTTATGACCCGATCAGCACAATTTTTATTGCACGATTACGTATGGCAAACGAACTTTAGTTGAGCTCCCAGTTATTAGTTTAGTTGTCAAATAATAAACATTTAGGTAACCGTAAAGCTTTGGTTGTTTTTGTAACAAAATTATCAAGTTTTTAGGGTGGTGGTTCCACATCTGGACTTATATTCCGTAAAATCAAATAAATATTCAGTTATTTTGTAAAATTTTACTGTCAAAAATTCAACACCATATTCAGTAAAAACGATTAAATTCTCAGTTATTTATTAAAATTTTACTGTCAATTATTTACTGTCAAATTGACCCCATATCCAGTAAAAACAATTAAATATTCAGTTATTTTATTAAATTTTCGTTTACTCCACAAAAGAGCCGAATTTCTTAAAAATACCAGACAGACACCTGTCCGCTTGTTTTTCTTATAAGCGAGAGAGGGAGAATATTTTTTTTTACTTACCCAATTACACACGTTTGTTTTACTTTTGTTGTACTGACGACGTTGTTTACAAAAGAACTCTCAATTATAAGACACCAATAGCATGACCGATATGGCTTCGCAATTATTTTACTTTTAAAATTTGATGTATTTAACTAAATTATTTTAACAAATAGAAAATGGGAATTTCTTACACAAAACAAGCAATTCATTTTTTATAGATAAGTAAAAATTAATTTTTGGTAGTAAAATTATATAAAATAACTGAATATTTAATTGTTTTTACTGAATATGGTGTTGAATTTTTGACAGTAAAATTTTAAAAAATAACTGAATATTGATTTGTTTTTACGGAATTCGCGGTTGAATTTTTGACAGTAAAAATTAAATGAACTTTTCGTTGCTTTAAATTACATTTTTATTTATTTTAACATAAAGAAGAATTTAACTCAATCAACGGACAATATTAACTGCAACTGAAAATCCGTATTAATATGCACTTAGTTTTTTGAATAACTGTTAGAGTCAGTTAAAAATAAATTTGCTTGGAATTTTAAATGTTTATTTATTTAAAAATGACTGAACGGAATATTTCTTAAATAAACTACAGTCCGTTACTGTAATAATATTGTGAGTGTATACATCTGTTAAGGGCACTTTTGCTCATATTTGCAAAATGTGTATAATTTCCTTATGACCGTTCATCCTACAAGTGTAGAATCTGAACGTGCGTTTTTCGCAGCAGGATTAATCTGCACGAAAATAAGATCACGCCTTTCGGATGAAAGCATCGACAATTTATGTTTTCTTCGAGCATATTTTAATTCACAAAAAGGAAATAAAAAAACTTTGGGTACTACTTATACCTCTGAATTAATTACTACGTATATCGTCGGTCACAGGTTGACAACTCTTAACATGTTTTTTGTACTTTTCAGGAGACAAAAAAAAGACGTTATTACTCCGTTACTGAACCGTGTTGGAAGTAAATAAAAAAAAAACCAAATTTGTAGGAGATATTTATTGTAAGATGGTGTAAAGAAAGCAAAGGTACTAACATGCAGAAGGACAAACACAGTCTTTTCAAAGTGACACGGCTAAATCGACTCAGAAATACTTAAGGAGCTAGAATATATATAATTTATGGGGTCTTAGACGAATATTAAACAAGTAAGAAAGTATTGTCGGTCAAGTCCGACCATATGATACCCTACACCACAGTATTTCAAAACGAGTTTTCGAGAGTATATGGCTATATGAATAGGTTTTTTTATATGTTTTAAATTTCATTAAAATTGGTTCGATAGTTTCTGAGAGGCAGACATTGCCCCCTATCTCCGCTCGTGTTCCTACGATTCTGCCTATTTCGATAGGCTTGGTGATTGTGCCAATAAAAACCTATGTGCCAAATTGTGTTAAAATATCTTCAAAATTGCGACCTGTACTTCGCTCACAAGGTTACATGGACAGCCAGTCAGATTGCCAGCCAGCCGGAAAGTGATTCTGAGTCGATCGGTATACTTAAAGGTGGGTCAAGGACCAATATTTTAAGATGTTACATACATCAGCACAAATGCATACTACACTCTCCGCTATTGTGGTGTAGTATAAAAAGTCTCATACGGAATGACAAACTTAGTATACCCTTACTCCCTACTAGTTGTGGAGGGTATAAGAAGAAATAAATCTCAAATATTTATGCAGAAATCATAAAGACATGTTTAGACAGCAAGTTGTGTACTCGTATTATCTAGTAGTAATGAAGTTTTTATACACTCCACCACAATAAGTTGTAAAGAGTCGAAATTCCGGGCCTTTAAATTTTTAAATTTTTCAAAAACCCGTTTAACATACATTGCATGATTTTTTTTTTGTCTTAGAAGACCCCTAGTGAAATTTAATGTAGAAAATATTCGTCGAACATGTTAATCCACTTAAGTACCGTTTAAGTATACTTTTGTGTGGAAGCTAAAAATAAAATGGTCAAAAATTACCCCTGAAAATGAGTGTACGCCATACAATTCTACTGAAGACATCTGAAATATTTTTTTATCTCAGAAGTACATTTAGTATATTTTGTACCAAACGCCTTTTAAAAAAATTCAAAAATTTCAATGATCGAAATTTTGAAAATCCGTTTTACATGCAAGGCACGATGCTTTGGTCTTAGAAGACCCATAGTAAAATTCGATTCAGAAAATATTCGTAGATCTTTTAAACCCTCTAAAGTGACTTATTATCATACTTTTGTGGAGAAGTAAATAAAAAGGACAAAAATTACCCCTTAAAATGAGTGTAAGAGGGATAATTTATTCAAAGCAAAGAATCGCCATACAATTCTACTAAAGTCATCTAAAATAGTATTTTTGAGGCTTAGAAGTACATTAAGTATATTCTTGTTTGACTTATACGAAATGCCTTTTCCAAAAATTCAAAAACTTTAGGGGCCGATATTTCGGGAACACGAGCTAACTTTTTAAAATCCTTTGGCAGATTTGCTCTTTCAATAGTCTAGTTTCATTTCCCGTTGCAAGTTTTGAGGCTGGTGGCGATGATCCGAATTTTGTTGCACTGTGTAATCAATTGCAAACATATACACAAACAATAATAAGTCTGGTTTTAATGATATCAAAACCTTGCTTTGTGTATGCACATTTTCAAAATAGTTTTGTTTATTGTTAATCTGTAATACTAATATTAAATTATTTATGTCCCAGTAAAAACTTCGCCTATAGGCGAAAAAAAATACTACTTCCAATTCTACTTAAAAAAACCCAATGAATTTTACAAGGGACGTCCCAAAATGAACGCATTTTTATGAAAGTCATTATTTTTAAACTACATACATCTGAAAAATAAACGAATAAAATTTTAAAATTAATAGATTAATCGAATAATTCTAAATCCAAAAATTTTATAAATTACGAGATTTTTTACGATAATTTTAGAAAAAATTAGTACTTGAGTAAATAAAGATTAATTTATAAAATAAAAGTTGTCAATGTAGCTCCAAATTGTAGCTTCAATTTCGGGCACTTAGATTTTCAAAGAGTCAATATAACTTTGGATTTTTTGAAACTTTTCATGGACATTGCATCCTCTGCTATGCTTCTGCAAATAATTTCATTTAGAGAATCGATCGAAGTATCTTGTTTAAAATATTTATTCATTGGACCACTTGAAGTCCCCTTTGATTTTGTTGGTGGATAAGCTTCTGCAAGTGTAAGTGGTAAATAAGAGAAGTTGTTGAAGAACAAATACATTTTCGGACATCTGTTACATTTAGTATTATGAGATTTGTCCTTCGTAGAATATTTTTAAACCCATCATTCAAAAGAGAGAAACGCGTAAACTATTTTGTTAAAAAATACGAGCGTGTTCTAAAAATCGAAATCAAGAGGATTTAAAATCGAGCAAGATTTAAAAACGACCCTGTAATGAAAGTTCATTAAAATATTCCATTGTATCTACTTCGTTCTTTAAGGGTCTAGTATTTTTGCCAGAACAACACTTAAAACCATCAAAATTCCGAACGTTTAGCAAGATATGAGCCTGAGAAAATGATCACTTTTTTGCAAAAATTACACCGAGGCCCCAAATCTTTGGGGGCCAATAAAAAAAGTGCAGGACTTGGGGCAAAACTGGGAGGCACTGGTCTTTTTTATTGTCCTTTGTGGTTATTTTTGTCCGTTAATGGTTATTTTTCCATGACTTTAAAAATTACACACAGTGTTATTATTATTCGATTAATCGGTATAAAATCTTCGATTAATCCTTTAATCGAAATAAGCAATTTTAAATTATTCGAACAATTAATCTTCTAAAATTGTTCGATTAATCGAACAAGAATTTTTTTTTTTTTTTTTTTCAATGTTTTGAATTTAATTACAACTGAGTTCATTTAAGACCCATCTAGTAATTTGCATTTCAATAAAAATCACAGGTGCTTAGAATATAACCCATTGGTTATAACTAATTGAGCTAATACAAATTATATTATTTTACGTCTCCAGACATACATAGGTCCATTGGTAGAGTTCTTCTTAGTCTTCTTCGGTGCATTGGATTTCTTATCACATCCTGTAGTTCTTCGTTTGCGTGTTGTAGTAGCTTTAAAGAGTGCTTTTTCGCATAAAACTTAACTTCATCGTTTACAGTTGCTATATGTAGATCTCTATGTATATCAACATTCCTGACATATCACGGACAGTTCGTGATTAGTCTCAGGACCTTGTTTTGAAAGGTCTGAATTGGTTTAAGATTTGATTTCGCTGTACAGCCCCATATTTGAATACCGTACGTCCATTTTGGTTTAAGAATTTGCTGATAGAGTAGTATTTTATCTTGCATTGACATACTAGAGTATGGGTTAAGTAGCCAATACATTTTCTTAAAGTTAAGGTTTAATTCATTAACCTTTTTCTTCACATGCTCCTTCCACTTTAGCTTTGCATCTAATGTAAACCCTAAATATTTTGCTGTGTTGGCGTATGGTATTGCATTACCGTTCATATAGACAGGTAGGTTTTGTGTTTTTTTATTTGTAAAGTTGACATGCACAGATTTTGTATCATTTAACTTTATCCTCCATTTTTTCGTCCAACTGATAATATCATCTGTTGAGGCTTGTAACTTTCTGTATTACCGTATCATCTGCAAAAGTAGCAATTTTTATATCATTTGCAGTTGGGATGTCTCTTGTAAATAGTATATATAGGGTTGGACCTAGAACACTTCCCTGTGGTACTCCCGCAGTTATTTTTCTTATTTTTGAATATTCGTCTTCAAACTTTACACGAAAGAATCTTCCAGCTATGTACGATTTTAGTATTCTACTATATTGATTTGGTAAATCTCTATAGAGTTTAAAGTTCAAACCATCATGCCAAACCTTGTCAAAGGCTTGTGCCACGTCTATGAAAACTCCTGAACATATTTTATTCTCATTAAACGATTTTTCTATCTCATTTGTAACCCTGTGCACTTGTTCCACAGTTGAGTGTTTGGATCTAAAACCAAACTGGTGAGTTGGTATTAGGTTCCTATCTTCAATAATTACATTTAACCTTTTTAAAAGAAGTTTTTCAAATACTTTTGCAATTGTCGGAAGCAGTGATATTGGCCTGTAAGACTTTTTGTCATTTGGTTTTTTTCCTGGCTTCAGTATCATTATTACCTCAGCAACTTTCCACTGACTTGGAACGTATTGTAATCTTAATGATGCATTAATGATATACAATAGCTTTCTTATACCATTGTCTGGTAGTGCTTTCAGAACTTTTCCAGTTATTAGATCATACCCGGGAGCTTTGTTTGGCTTTAAATCAAACTTTATAAGTGCTTTTAACTCTTGAAGAGATACCGGTGTTATACTTTGGTAGTCAACCTTATGAGTATTTACTACATTTTCTTGAGATGAAAGTGAAGGTAGCGGTTTAAAAGTGTCCTCAAGATGATCTGCAAATGTTATTGCCTTTTCTTTGGCACTTTTGGCCCAGGTCCCATCATCTTTCTTTATTGGTGGTATAGTTGCTGATGATTTATAGTAGTTTTTTGTTGTTTTCCAAAGGGAATACTCGGTATCTTTCGTTGCTGTTACATGTTTTAGGCGATTTGATAATGATTGTTGCTCATTATTATGTAAAATTTGTTTTGTTGGGGCTAGAAACTTCCTAGCCTTTTAATATTAACTTTCAATTTAAACAAAAAGAAACGCGGGAGGTTTCTACTTTTAATTAATAAAACAAATTTATTTTGGCTTCTTGCCTTCGTGAAGTTGAAAATTATACTTAAAACTAAATTACAAAAAAGTTTGTAGTAAGCCAAAAAAACTCAAAAAAGGAAACTACAAACTCAAAGCTAAAGTATATGTGTATGTACATATATATAACAAAAGACATTAAAATAAAGAGAGTGCTCTACACTCAGAGAAAGAATATTCAATTTTAATAAAATTAAAAATAAAATAAAAATCTAAGCAAAATTTAAACTTAAAATTCAATTAAGCAACTTTTAAATGCAAAAAAATAATAATAACAAAGAACATTGAAAATTAAAGAAAATTAACTAAAAAATTACTGAAGTCGCTTCAACATGCTCCCCCCGAAGAGTGGCAAAAGCACCTACTTTACGTCTAAGATTTGATTCAGCCAAAGGTCGATGCTTGGGATATTGGTGCGTCCAGGTCTGGCTGCATTGTTGATTCAGGAGCACTTTTTTTTACAGGCCCTAGGGATGCTTGCTTGGAGGTACTGTAGGGTTCTTCAAGATGAAGTTTCTTGGCCACGGGTGCCAATTGGGTGTCATCTATTTGAGAGATTGTGGCTTGTAGTGTTGCCACCGCGTTTGTTGGCCAGAGCTCTAGCTAACACCAGTCCCTGGCGCTGAGGTTCAGCGAGGACATCTTTTAGCTTGCGGGTGTAGCCGAGTGTGGTAAAAGGCATTACAGGCCACCCAGTTGACCAAAACTGCACATCCTCTGGTTAAGGTACAATGGTCTCGAAAATGATTGTAGGCCAGGCAATTCAGGCAGTATTGCAGAGGGTGGTTGAGTTGGCAAATATGGCATCGTGGTCGCTTCTTCATCTGTATTTGTAGCAAAAGAAAAGAAAGAAGTATATACAGTGTTAAAAAATACCTAATGCGACTGAGTTTTCTAATTTTCTATTTTTGTTGAGGAATTTGGTAGACTATTTGGTAGGTTGTGGTGGGAGTTTAGTCATGTTATTGTCTGTCGGTAGCAAACATAGTTTTACCACTGGGCGTAAAATTATGCCCTTTTTGGTGACTACTTCAGCAACTCGTACTTTGCTGTCTCGACCATAGATTACGTTATTAACGCGACCTAGGAGCCACTCGGTAGGTGGGAGTAAGTCTTCTTTGACTATGACAATATCATTTGGTTTTAAGTTGTCGCGTTCTTTCTGCCACTTAAAACGGCGTTGAAGCTCGGTTATATATTCAGACTTCCACCGTCGAGCAAAAATATGTTGCAGCGCTTTTAATCTTTCCCAGCGTTTAAGAAAAGGTAATTCTTCGAGCGGAGGTTCAGCAGGTGATTCTGGTAGTGCTGTAATTGGAGCTCCTCTAAGTAAATGGCCGGGGGTTAGTGGTAGAACCTCACCCGGGTTTTCGGTAAGAGGCGATAGAGGGCGCGAATTTAAAATGGCTTCGATACGGACTAGAAGCGTGCTGAATTCTTCGAACGTGAACGATAGGTTGCTGGTAACTTTCTTCAGGTGAGACTTCATGCTCTTGACCGCGGCCTCCCAGAGGCCACCCATATGAGGTGCATATGGCGGTATAAAAGACCAGGTAACGCCCAAGGTGGAGTACTTTTCGACTAAAGTATTTTCAAGAGATTTCAAGAACTCGTGGTGGCCTTTAAGAAGAGCATAGCTTGCACCGACGAAATTTCGACCGTTGTCGGAAAACATGGTCTTGGGGAGTCCTCTGCGCCCAGTAAAGCGGTGAAAGCAGGCTAGAAAGGCATCGGTTGAGAGGTCTGAACAGACTTCTAAATGGACGGCTCGGGTAGAAAAACATACGAACACAGCAGCGTAACCTTTTAGAATCTTCGCATTTCTCAACGTCGAGGATTTAATATTGAAGGGACCAGCGAAATCGACTCCGGTATATGTGAAGGGCAGGGAAAAGTTCACACGTTCTGGGGGGAGTGCGGCCATGATTTGGTGCTGGACCTTATGCTTGTAAATAGTACAGGCCTTGCATTCTCTAATGCATTTTCGGACAAGATTCTTTAATCTGGGGATATAAAAGCCTTGGCGAATCGCACGTAGCATTATATGGTGCTCAGAGTGGAGCATAATGCGATGGGTGAAATTAACTAGAAGCCTCGCGAAATGAGACCCTTCTGGCACAATAACTGGATGACGTTCCTCGTAGCTTAAACCTGAATTAATAAGCCTGCCGCCAACTCGTAAAAGGTCGTCCTTATCAATAAAAGGATTTAAGTTAAGCAGTCTGCTTTTGCGGCTTAACGGTCTCTTTTCCTTAAGGCAATCGTATTCACGGTAAAAATATCTCTTTTGAGCGAGCGAGATGAGTCGAGTTTTCATTGAGCTAATTTCTTGAGCTGTAATAAACTTTTCGGTAGAAAATGGTTTCTTGAGAACTCGGTTGACAAATCTAAGTCGATAGCAAAGAATTCGCAACGCCCTTGGGAAAGATGAAAATTCTTCAAGTATATCTGTGCAATTTACGTCCAGATGAAAGTTGATTATAGACTTCTTTGTCTCTAAGTCGACTGGGTCAAACGTACGAGGTACTGGCCATAATGGTGTGGGAAGTTGCAGCCAGGTGGGGCCATGCCACCAGAGTTGATTGTCTGCAAGCTCCTGCGGGGAGCAGCCTCGTGTGCCCAGATCTGCAGGATTTTCTTCAGTCTTAACGTGTTTCCAGTGTTGAGTGCTGGCGATGCTGATGATCTGAGTCACACGATTTGCAACAAACGTTTTCAGCGCATACGGAGGTTTTTGCAACCAACCCAGTACAATGGACGAGTCTGTCCACAAAAAAAGTTCAAAGGGGAACTGACAATTTGTGACTACACTACGGATGAGTTTAGCCACCAACAAAGCTCCACACAATTCTAGTTTCGGAACGGTAGTCCGCTTAATCGGAGCAACTTTCGTTTTTGCTACCAGCAAATGGCTATTTAGTTTGCCTTCTGAGTTTCCTGTTCGAATATACACTGAACCACAATATGCCTTCTCTGAGGCGTCACAGAAGCCATGTATTTGGATTTTATATCCTGGGGAGAAATCTACCCATCTAGGTATCTTAAGTGTCGAAATAAATGGCAAGTTTTTTAAGAATAAATTCCATTTTACGAGTATGTGTGGAGGAACCCCTTCGTCCCAATCAGACTTCGCTTCCCATAATTCTTGCATCAAAGTCTTAGCAACAATAACGACTGGGCCTAACCAACCTAGAGGGTCGAATAATCTTGCTATTACTGACAAGATTTTTCGTTTTGTAGCGGATGGGGTAATTTCAATTGGCTCTACCGCATAGTAAAATATATCCGCCAACGCATTCCAGCGAATTCCCAATGTTTTTAAAGAGCTGGAGTCATCAAACTTCAAGAAATCTTCGTCTAGAAGATCCTCCCGGGGCAAACTTTCGAGTAGAAACTGATGATTTGCTGTCATCTTTTTAAGGGGAAAGCCGCCAGATTTCAAAGCTGTAATAAGCTCCCCTTGCTTCTGCTTGGCCTCTTCAAGCGTGTGTCCCCCGGACAATATGTCATCAACGTAGACCTCGTTCTTCAGAACAATAGATGCTTTGGGATACAGGTTTCTGCAATCATGACCTAGCTCAAGTAGAGTCCTAATCGCCAAAAAGGGGGCGCAATTTACGCCAAACGTAACGGTCTTAAGTTGAAACGAATTCACGTATCCCTCAGTGTTGTTGCGAAATAAAATTTGTTGATAAGGGCGATCTGCTTTATGCATCAAAATCTGCCTATACATCTTCTGGATGTCTCCAGTGAATACGTACTTATAATTTCGCCAACGTAAAACAAGTTGCATTAAATCCGTTTGAAGCGTTGGGCCCTGGTATAGTACATCATTTAATGAAAACCCGCTTCCTGTTTTCATTGATGCGTTAAATACCACTCGCACTTTCGTGGTTTTACTTTCGGGCTTGATTACCGCGTGGTGGGGTAGAAAAAATGAAGAGACTTTTTCTGCTTTGGGTTCAAAATGTACAACTGGTTCCATGTGATCCAAGTCCAGATATTCTTGGAGAACTTCAGTGTACTGCGCTTTCAAATCTGGGGTCTTATCGAGCATTTTCTCCATTCTATGGTACTGCGCAAGAGCCATATTTCGGGAGGGGCCTAAAAAAATATCTTTCGGAAATTGTTCCTTGAACGGTAGTCGAACTACGTAACGTCCATCAGACTGTCGAATTGTGGTACGTTTGAAATAATTTTCACAATAAATGTCACTTTCAGCTTGAAAATCGGTTTTTTCCGCCTCTTCTATTTCCCAAAACTTTCTTAATTGCTCATGAAGGGCCAGATCGCTGCACTGCGAGACAAATGTATGGAATGATTGAACTCTAGTTTCTGGTTCAGGGCCTAGCAAATACCAGCCAAAGTGGGATTCTCGGGCTTCAAGATTGTTTCCGATATTCATTTTTACGCCGCTCAAATTAATAAAAGGCAGATAATCACTACCGATAATCATTTCAATTGCAGCAGGTTTGTAAAAATATGGATCTGCAAGCTTCAAACCTTGTATATCTTTTACCGTTTGAATTGGGATCGGCCGTGAAGGCATAAAATGTGCCAATGTTGGTACCACAATCGCTCGGATTTTAATTTTAAAATCGGATACTCGAGATTTAACTGTGACATAGCACCTTCCCTTCGAACTACCTACCACCGTATCACCAAACCCTGATATTTCGCTATGATGGCGTTCAAGGGGGATCGCTAAATTTTGTTGAACACGCCTTAGGATAAAACTTCTAGTCGACCCTGTATCAATTAATGCGCGAACAGTAAATTTTTCGCCTAAATGCTCAACATGAACCAAAGCTGTTGGTAAAATTGTAGTTCCGCTGTGTTGAGACAAATTCACCTGAACTGATTCCATGCCATTTGCACCTGAAGTGGCAGACCGTCCTGATTGAGAACTGGATGGCCTCGTGTTACTCTGAATACCCGACCCTGATGGCCTTTCGTTGTCTCGAACTTGCTGATGAGATGAAGCCCGTTGAATGGGAACCTTTTTCGCCTTATCTTCTTCAATATGCAACATGGTGTGATGCCTCTGATTGCATCTGTTGCAACTACTGGAGCTCTGACATTTCGTTTTGAAATGAGTGGGTGAAAAGCAATTCGCACAAAATTTGTTCGCATAAACATATTTGATTCTATCATGGACGGACAAACCCTTAAAATATTTGCAGAATCGTAATGGATGATTCTGTTGGCATTTCTTGCAGCTAAATTTACCTTTATCAGTTTCAGCATCAGAATAGAAAACTTGAGATCTAGAGGTATTATTGTCTCGGCTGGGCGGTTTCCTCAAATTTGTAAAAGTTTCTAATGTTTCAATTCTCTCAGACAGAAATTTGTTAAGTTGTTGCCAGGTAGGCAGTTCCTTATGGTTCGTCAGAGAATCTTCCCACGCACGCGAAGTTTCTTCTGGGAGCTTTGAAGTGCAAATGTGCATAAGAAAGGGGTCATTATCAGCCACCTCAACTTGAAACGAACTAATAATCGACAAACCATCGCTGACCGTATTTTGAAGTTGCCTTAAAAATTTTAAAGTTTCATTCTGAGGGGCCTGGATGCCATAAATTTTCCTAATTTGATTATTGATTAAAATTCGCTTGTTTTCGTAGCGATTTTTCAAAGCCTGCCAAGCTAGCTCAAAATTAGCATCTACCAAATCATAATCTTTTATGAGTTGGTAGGCCTCCCCCCTCGTCTTGCCAAGTAAATAATATAATTTGTGCGCTGGCGCCACTGAAGGCTCATTTCCAACCACTGCCCTAAACATATCCCTAAATGCTGGCCATTTGTCGAAACCTCCTTCAAACGTTTGAATTTCAACCGCAGGTAACTTAAGGGATGACTGACGTACTGTCGTATCTGCCGCTTTTTGTTGTGGGGCCTTAGCCTTCAACAAGTCCAATATTTTAGCCTTTAGCATCTGGTATTGTTCACAGGCATCCTCATATTTAAGAGTAATTTCATCTGGAAAATCTTCTTCTTCTTTCACCCTTTCATAGCCACTGATGAATTCCTCAACTGTTGCTATCATCTTCATCCATCTTCTCTCAAGTTCAGACTGCTTTACCTCTAAAAGTGAAATCGTCAAATCTTCTGAAGAAATCTTCTCAAAAGTAGAACAAAAATTCACTACTTGTCGAATATCGTATTTACATGCTCTTTCCGAAACCATTTTTAAAATTTTTGCTCAAAAGCCTTAAATATTTTATACCTCAGAAATTAAAAAATTTACAAAAAACAATCGTAAAGAAATTCAACCTTATACGAAGGTATATTAAAATTATTCGCGACGAATGAAAGCGATGTAGAATGTTTTAAAACAGCTTTAAATTTCACCAAAAAAATTTCAAAATATTCGCCTCAAAATTGCCAAAAAATTTTCCCAAGTTGTTTATATTTCAATGTAAAATTAAATTAATTTTATTAAATCTTCTCTTTGTTAAATTTTTTCTCTACCACCATAAAATCATTTTCAATATTCAGCCACAAATCAATTTTACTTAGATTCTGTAAAATTTTTTCCTTAAAAATCTACTCATCAAATTCCCAATATAATTATTATAATTGTGCTATAAATTATATTTTTCAAAAATTACGCACTCTTTTCTCCAAACAATTTTTCAAAAATAATCGAACACACTTCATAACAAATTTAGAACGGGTTGTTCATAAGCACTCAGTTTTCTAAACAAATAATGCTTCAAATATGTACCACTCGTAGGGTCACAAAATTCTTTTTTAACACCTCTTTTCGGTTCACCCTTTTTATTTAAAAATTTAATAAATTTGCTTGTATTTTTGCAATCAATATTAATGATATTTTTAATATTTGTGTACCACTTGAAGGGACACCCTTTTAATTCTTTTATAACAAAAAAACTGCTTCTTTATTATTCTTACTTTTTTTCGTAATAATTATGCCACAACACTGTCTTCCTTAATGCACCAAATTCTTCACAAAATTATATTTCACACTCACCGTTTCCCCGCAAAAAACTTCGTTCCGTGAGCCCTTGTGTTTTGAGATAGCTTCTTTAGGTTTTTTTGTTGTTGTTGTTTTGCTTTGGTTTTCTTCCTGTATGCACATTAATTTAATTTTTTAATTAAAATTTTTTTTTCACGAAGAAATTCAGCGCTATTTTTTATTCTTTTTTGTTTTTTTTTTTTAGCCACTGTTTTCTTTATAATAGCACAGGTTCCAATATATTTTTCCTTTAACTTGAATATTTATTTTTTATTTAAATATTTTCCACTATTTGTTTTACATTTACTTTTCTTGCGCTTTAAACAATACTGTGAAGTTCAACTTGTACATAAAGTTGGGTAAACTTGTGGAATTGAAACACTTAGTAATGAGTGTGACGAGTATGGCAATTATAATTTACAGCAGTACGCATGTATATAATACAAAAAATCCGTTGTTTTTCTTCTTATTTACCAGTGTTGGTACTTTTAAACAGTGTTGGTACGTCGGGGATTTTTTCTATCAGTGATGGCACTTTTATTTAATTTAGAGGTTATGTTCGATTACTTGTTGGATATGATTATGCAGTAATTTTAATTAATTTTTTGCACTTTTTCTAATAAAAATCACACAATCGCATTAAATATAATTAAAACACTGTACTCACCCAATCTAATCCTTTTTATGATACTAAATGGTTACCTTGTTGATTTTTCCTCTCGAAAATCAATCGTCTGGTAGACCTTTCTTCCTTCTTGGAAATGATAAGCACAATTGGGAACTTCTTTTTATTCCTTGTTGAACGGGATCCACTCAAGATATTCTGCCAGTAGCCCTCTTGACTGCTGTTGATGTCGTAGTTGTTGCGATGGAACAACTATTGACAACACTTTGAAGAAATTTGCCGCAGTTGTTACGGTAGAACAACTGTTGTTGGCCTTCAGTGGACAGGTTTGCCACTGGCTATTCCAATCCTAGCTCCTCTAGGATTTATCGAAGGACCAAATGTTGGGGCTAGAAACTTCCTAGCCTTTTAATATTAACTTTCAATTTAAACAAAAAGAAACGCGGGAGGTTTCTACTTTTAATTAATAAAACAAATTTATTTTGGCTTCTTGCCTTCGTGAAGTTGAAAATTATACTTAAAACTAAATTACAAAAAAGTTTGTAGTAAGCCAAAAAAACTCAAAAAAGGAAACTACAAACTCAAAGCTAAAGTATATGTGTATGTACATATATATAACAAAAGACATTAAAATAAAGAGAGTGCTCTACACTCAGAGAAAGAATATTCAATTTTAATAAAATTAAAAATAAAATAAAAATCTAAGCAAAATTTAAACTTAAAATTCAATTAAGCAACTTTTAAATGCAAAAAAATAATAATAACAAAGAACATTGAAAATTAAAGAAAATTAACTAAAAAATTACTGAAGTCGCTTCAACATGTTTTAACTTGTTACAAAACTGATTTAATCTGTTTTTATTCTCTGATGTTCTACATTGAACAAGAATTAATTGACTGAACACCCAAGTACGTTGCATCGCATTTCATTGTATTTACGGTCGGCTAAAGCGGCCTTACGAGTTCCTATTTACACATAAGCTTGGTAGGCAAAACCGAACAGTTAACGGGCCTTTAATGGTATATTAAGGAAAAAACAGGGTAAAACTTGTTTAAGTAAAATTTGCTCTTGTCAAGAAAACGTGTTTTTCCATATGCATGTGGTCAACAAAACTATTTTAAACCTCCATAATAAAGACAAGACTAAATAATGGCTGCCTCCAATAATTGTATAACTAGTTAACCTGCGTAGTCTGACAGACAACGCAATAATAAAATTTTTGCGTACTTTCGTACAATTCCAGGTTTCGATCGTTACCTCTTCTGTTTGTTTCTACATTGATCAGAGTGTAAAGAGCTGGCGCGGCCAACGCACCTGGGAAGCTGCTCGGTAAGGTGTCTGTAAAGGTAGAAGTACATAACACGCGTTTATTTGTCGACGCTTGTCGTGCGTTAAAAAGCCGTTCCTGTCAGCTGTTTTTTAATTGTTTACTTATTTGTGCATTGAAAACCGATTCGAAAGTATATCAAGATTTATTTATTTTATTGAATTTATTCTTTTTATTGTATGTTTTAGAAGCTCTTCAATAAATTTTTATTTCACGATTCGCAAATTTGTAAAATTTTTCTTTTTATTGCCAGCTGATTACTTGTCAAAAATACACAACGCGTTAAAAAGTTCAAAGTTCACCAACTTTCTGGCACTAACGCGCCAAAATATTTTGCATGTAGCTTGTTCTATTAAAATACACTAGCTTAACATTTTTTGACAGAAGTCTACAGAGCGCGCGCGCACTAACGCCTGTTATGTACTTTCACCTTAAGATTCGCACATCAGCATTCAAATTTATTAGAAGAAGTGTTTTTGTTTCAAAGGGCAGAGTACTAACCCAGTAAAAACTTCGCCTACAAAATAATGTGTTAAGTAATCAGAAAAACATAAGAGCACTACTTACAATTCTACTGAAAGAACCAATGAATATTATATGGGATGCCACAAAATTAACGCATTCAAAAGTAAGTCATTATTTTTTTACATTAATACATCCAGAAGAAAGTAGTTATAGAAGTTGTTATAGATGTAGTTATAGAAGAAAGCTACTAAATAATGAGTTAAAGAAGCTATTCATTTTGAAAAAGTAAGCGAAGTTTTTACTGGGAATTTTGGTATTGTAATAAAATATGTATGTCCGTATACATATGTTTAAGTTCTAAGTTTATATTTTCAAGCGGAGCTATTGACTATTAACGAAAACTATTACCTGTCTTATATCTTTTTATTAAAAAATGCATTTTTTGCAAAAAAAAAATACTTTTGTAAAAAGATGTATATCACTGTGTGTAATTTTTTTAAATCCTGGAAAAATAACCATATACGGATAAAAAATAACCATAAGGGACCAAAAAAAAAAACCCGTGTCTCCCAGTTTTGCCCAAAGTCATGCACTTTTTAATTTATGAGCCCTTAAAGATTTGGGGCCTCGGTGACATTTTTGCAAAAAAGTGATAATTTTCTCAGGCTCATATATTGTAAACCGTTCGGAATTTTGATTTACACTTTGAGACAAAGTTGTAGCTCTTGTAATAAAGAACAAAAGTTTTGAATATATAAAATCTAAAAAAATTCATCTTCCAGATCAAAATCACAAAAAACTTTAAAAATTCGATTTTTGTTTACCTTTTTCCTCCTGTTTAGGTCCAAAATTCAAGGAAACAATCAACTACTAAAATGTACCTAAGATCTCAATAAACAACTTTCTAGAACATATGAACTTCCTAGGAATGATTCCTTACACCGTTTAGGTAGCATAGTATCTCAATGTTGAAGTAAAGAAAAAACCAATGAAATTAAAAAATTTTCGGGAAATTTTTCACTTTTGCGGCTACCTAAACGGTGTTAAGAATCATTCCCAGAAAGTTCATATGCTCTAGAAAGTAGTTAATTGAGATCTCAGGTAGATTTTTGTAGTTGATTGTTTTCTTGAATTTCGAACGGTTTGCTACCTATGGACCTATACAGGGGAATAAAGAATCGAATTTTTTGAGATTTTGATCTGGAAGATGATTTTTTTAGATTTTATATGTTCACAACTTTTGTTCTTTATGACAAGAGCTACAACTTTGTCTCAAAGTGTAAATCAAAATTCCGAACAGTTTGCAAGATATGAACTTGAGAAAATGATCACTTTTTGAAAAAATGACACCGAGGCCCTAAATCTTAAAGGGCCCATAAAAAAAGTGCATGACTTTGGGCCAAACTGGGAGACACGGGTCTTTTGTTTGTCCTTTATGGTTTTTTATTGTCCGTATATGGTTATTTTTTTCGTGTTGCACTGTGTATGTTTACAAAAAGTGTATTTTTACAAAAAGTACCTCCTTCCACAAATAGCTTTGAACACAAAAATTACTTTGTATAAAAAAGTACCTTGAATAATATTTCTTACATAAAAATATGTATTCGTTGAAAGAATACAATACTGTCAAACTTTGCTAATATCAACAAGTCAGAAATTGTAGTAGGTCAAGCGTCACCATATGATACCCTACACCACACTATAAAGAGATAATTTTTGTTAGTGTGGCCTTTTTGGCAACCATGGACTCGCCTAATCAAAATTTATTTATTTCTTTTAAAAGTTCATGGTGCCGAATTTTATTTAGATATCTTCATCGATATGAGATTTTAGGATGGCGGTTTATTTGATACCTATGGCTATTATTGGACATTTCAGGGCACAATTTTGCCATTATATGTGTAGTAACCATCGTAATAGTTATTATTGCTAATTTCTATATTATTACCAACATTTATAAGAAAGTTATGGAATCAAAAACCATTTTCGGGAGTTGCAATTGAATGAAATGAAGGCTATGGTAAAATATGGACCGATTCTAATAAAATTTGGTAAGATGATTCTTTTTGCAATTAAAAAAAATTTGGACCAAATTTAATCTAAATGACAACATAATAAGATGGTTAATGGACACAACGACTTTATTCTGACAATAAGCTTGTATGCACCCGGAGATAAAACATGTTTAAATATGGTCGCCTCCAACAAAAATATTTATTTTAAAGAAAATTGTTAACATATCTTGTTTAATCTAACCATATTATTGTTATCGACAACCATATTATGGTTAAATTAGTTCTCCATCAGGAAGCCACAACCATATTATGGTTGGTTCTAAACATGTTATGGTTAAATATGACAAACATTTGTTTTTAAATTTTCAATAGTATTTGGCTTATTTCCAAGAGCAATATGTTATGGTTGAAACCCAACCATGCTATTATACGTTTTAAACATATTTTTGTTATTAATAACTATAACATGTTTGGAGGCAACCATAATATGGTTGTTATATCTTGATGGAAACCTAGTTTAATCATACTATGGTTGTCGATAACAACAATTTGGTTTAATTAAACATCATAATAATTAGTATTGTGGTTATTTTGTTGAACTGTTCATGGGTTTTAATCCAAATTTTGATATTTTAAAAGCCTTGGCTCGAGCCCAGTGGCAGTCAAGAATCAAAAAATTATCAAATAAATTTTAATTAATTCCATGTTGTAAAATTCCTTTCTTCATAAAAATTAATTTGATAAACTTTATTTTGCCTAATAAAAATATGAAAATTTGGATTAAACATAATATGTTTAAAATATTCTTTAAAAATAGTTTTGATGGAGGTGATCATCTTTAAACATGTTTTTTTCTGCGTGTGAGGGATATGTTAAATTATGGACCGATTCGCCCCATCAATGTGTCAATTGTAAGCCATGTACTAAATTTCATCAACTTATTTCCGAAATTGCGACCTTTTCTTTGCGCGCAAGGTTAACATGGACAGCCAGATAGCCGGTTGGACATAGTTAATTCGACTCAGAAAATGTTTCTGATCCAATCTGAATACTTTAAGGAGTTACCAACAGCAGCACAAATTGTGGCTTGGGTATACAATGTCATCCCTAAGCATATTTTCGAGATTTATTGAGATACAGCAACACTGAACTTTTATTTATGGGCGATTAACTTTTAGGTCTTTTTTTATGTTTAACCGCAAACTATTTTCATTTTTATTATTACTTAAGTCTACATGATTATTGTTTTGAATTATTTCCTTTTGGTGTTATAAACCCATTTACCAGCTATGCAAAACAAAAAGTCGGTGGAAAAATGGTTTTAAAACGAAAAGATGACTTTGCAGACAAGTGTTTGGTATTATGTATGTCGTAATCAATCTATTTTCTTTTTTTTTTTTATTAAAAAATTCAAGATTTAGTGCTTCAACTCTTTAATAACCTTAGTAACGATTTAACCCTTCTTTAGAAATGGTTTTTATTTATTGATTATTGTTTTTAGATGGGTTTATTCGTCGTTTTTTTTTTGTGTGAATTTTATCGCTTACTCTAAAAGGATATTGGTTATCGTTCTTGTTATCAATAACGAGAGTGTGGTTGTTGTGGTTTTTTTTTTGGTTCTTTTTTACTTGCTTTTTCAGATTCCCTTTTGTAACAATAGTGTGGCACATGTTTTCGATAGCTGTGTAAAACTTCATGACTTGCTACGGATTGTTGGCATGTGATGCTTTTAAGTGTCATTTGTCGACATGATGATGCGATACGGCAGCCAACATGTTCTAATTTGGGTGCTTGAATGTAAGTTTAAAGTTATGTTTTTAAAAGCCATTAATTTTGAAATTTTTAAATTATTCTTAGGAAATAATTTTCTATTAAAAATAAAAATTCTGTAAGAATTTAAAAAAAGGAAAAACTTGTGCTGTTTTAGAAATATTATATAAATAAGGTAATTTTGCTGGCAGGAGGAGATGTGCGTCATCTTTTGAGATAAGTGCGGATGAAATGAGACAATTCTGTCGAAATTGTCTGCAAGTATGCTCTAAAGCATGCTACATATTTTAATAGCAGATATTATTTTGTATGAAAATATTTTTTGTATTAAAAATTAAGAATGTTGCAACATTTTTTCTTTAACGTATTTTTGTTTCACACGAACACGAACATGTATCAATGTTGCATTGCTATCCACAGCTTTTGATTTTATTAATAATTTACTGAGAAAACTGAATATTGATTTTCATACAAAAATTACATTTTAAATATGTGTGTTTCATGAACGTTTTTTCTTTTTGTATGGAAATCGAAAAAAAACGTCCTGTTCAACAATTTAGAACGTAAACTTTGCAATAGAATTTTATATTGAAAATAATTTTAAAATTGAGTTTTTTATACAAATTTTTTATGCGAACGTTTACGTTGGAAATTGTTGAACAGGCCGTTATTTTTTTGCTTAGAAAAAACTAATTTTTAAATTGAATGAAACAAAAAATGTATAATTTAGTTAAAATAACCAAAAAAAAAGTGTTTGCTCAGACTCTGAGGATAAAGGCGCCCATAAATTGGTTAATGTAGTCAATCCGTGATTATTCGTACCCCGTTAAATCAAAAACTTCAACAATTCGAACTAAACGCCTGGGCCGTTTAGAAAAGCACTTTCATACGTTAAAATTTCATACATTTTTGTGCCCTTGCTAAAACGTATTTTTCCAGTAATTCAAAGTCTGAGGGGATACACCTTTAATGCCCGTAATTTCTACAAGCAGATATCTAGCTGTGTATAGATATCTATGGTGTAACGAATTTTTGATAATTTAAACATGTTTGTTTTACCTTCTAGTTGAACTGTAGTGTATTTTACACCATCGATTTTGACAGTTAATTAAAAATATTAATAAAAATACAAATGTTGCCATATTTTAAAAGAAAACTTAAAAGAAAAAACACGTATGCAAAATTAACGTTGAAATTACCAAACTATTTTTACCGAATAGGTAAAGATAAGAACACCAACAGATATCTGTTTGTTGAAATTACGGGCATAAATCGTACTAACTCGTAGACAACTTCTTTGAAATCCTTTTTAAAACAACACAGCTATTTTTAAAGACAATTTTAAACATATTTGGGGGATTTACAAGGTGTCATAAAGTCATAAGTCTTAAAATAAAACCATGGAAATATACGACTGTTGTGAACAACCCCTCATAATTTAGTGTGCTATTTTGAATTTAAGTCAGCTGATTTAAAACATATACAAAAAAATAAATATTTATCAGAAATAAAAATATTTTTTAATTCTAATCCATGAATTAAATTAGATCTTTCCTGACTATTTTCCATTTTTCAGACGCAAACCACAAATAAATTGTATTTAGTTTGTATACTAAACATCAGAGTCCTATACCGATCTAATTTGACGCCGCAAGTGTTTTGTTGCTAGCCGCAGGTTCAATTCGGATGTTAGCCGGATAAAACTATACCATCAATGTCGACGGCTACAAAAACTAATGCGGTTCGGCTCAGCCGCTCAGCGCAGGTCTCTTCTGATTAATTACGACAACACAATAAACATACCAAGCCAAGTTCTATTAATTTAAGACACTTTTTGTTTACAAAGCAACAAAAATTTTTTTAACCATTGTAAAATGTTAGAACATAATGACAATATAACATGATAGCACACCTTGTGAATACCCCAATTATGAATAATTTAACCAAATAAGTGTCACTCATAACCATATTATTTTTAAATTAGCAGTCAATCAAGAAATCACAACCATATTATGGCTGCCCCGAATGTGTTATGGTTAATAATAACCAAAATATGTTTAACACTTATAATAGCATGGTTGTTTTTCAACCATAGCTGTTTATCTTGCGAAAGGGGAAAATTCTATTGTTAATTTGAAACCAAATTACTGTCATATTTAACCATAACATGTTTAGAGGCAACCATAATATAGTTGTACCTTGTTAATGGATGACTAATATATCTATAATATGGTTATCGGTTTAAAATTGTTGGTTAAAGTAGTGTTGGAGGTGACCATATTTAAACATGTCTCTGCGTGTATCTATATATCGAGCCCTAATCAGGCTTGCTAGTCTAGCACTTTACGTGCTAGATTTAGCCCATTTTTTCTAAATTAGCACTACGAAATTCGAAAAAAGTGATAAGTGATAGTTTAGCACAATTTTATATTTATTTGGCATTTTTAGCACTTTTTTTCGATCCCAAAACTACTAAAAAACTCACATAATCAATTCAAGTAAAGTATCAATTCTTTAAGTGCATCAAGAAAAATCCATACATATGAATTAGGCATATAACTATTTGTAATTTTTGCAAATAGGAAAAATGGCACAGCTTAGTCGCTTAGAGCATATAAGTTTTCGCATTAAACGAAATTACCAATTCCAGCACTCAGTAATGCTCGTTGGAATTCAGTACTTTTGTCTTTTATAGTTATTTCGAAATATCAATTGCAATTGTTTTCTATTTGTAAATTTGTATGTGATGCTAAGAACGAAGTTTGGTTTTCTGATCATACTATGAACAAAAATAATTTCCCCACACAACAAAAACCATTGTGGGGCTTTAGAGAAGCAAATGAATGTTTCCTTAGACATTGGGATAAAAACCCCTCTGCTATTCAGAAAGTTCAGCAAGGCAACCTCCTATTGGACTAAAGATCTATTGGATAGACCTTGCTAAGAACTGGAATGAAAACAGAACTGTTATGTTCAGTTATACGCATAAAAGAAGTTGAAAAATTAGACAACGTTTGTTGCCACACTTTAAACATATCGGACGATATTGTAACCAATCGGTTCACCTGTAAAGTACCGAAACATTGTGGTATATGGGGAAGATGAAAATACGTAATTGAATTGTTAAACAGTTGTAACAACTTTATTTAATGGCGATTTATTTTCTGAGACAGTATGTTACATATACATGTAACACTCTCTAATGTTACCTATAACCACTCGAATTGTTACATATTGTGCAACGTCAATAGAACAAAATTAGCTGAGTTTTTTTACAACTAAGACACTTTTATCATAAATGTACTTTATGAGCGATTTTAGTAGCTATTTGAGCGGTTTCTGCTTTGACATCACTAATGGCTAAAAAATATTAAAAACGACTATAATATAGTAGTTCTAGCACATATTCATGCTTAAACCAAGAACATACCGGCGGAATCAACGTTATGGGAAAATTCATCAGTTTTATTTATTAAAACACCAAGAACTTCAAACAAAATTGAAGGAATCAAAAATGTCCTGGAAGGGTGTAAGTTGTGTGATCGACGAATTGACAGATATTTCATACAAAAAGCATGTTCATATTACTATTGTTTTTATAATGCTGAAGCAAACAAAATTGAAATATATAATCCTGAATAAGAGGTTTTGTTTGCCACTTTTCAGAAATATGTCTGAAGTTTACTGCTTCATATAGACATGCTTAACCAGCAACAAATTAAAACTCATTTACAATAAATTTAGGAAAATATGTCAAATAATAAATTTATTAAATTCCTATATTTTTAAATCCAAAGTTTTTCAAAAATTCTAAAGCCATGTTCACACCTATTAAATATTCGACTCCTAACGTAACCTCTAGTTTTCTTAAAGAATTGTTTGCTTTTGCAAAACGTTTGGCTAGATCAAACATTATTTAAGGGTTTCGTAACTACATTATACATAAATGCAATTATCATCTTAGACATAAAGTTTAGCAAATAACAAGATATTATTTAAAAAAATGCTTAAGTTTAATCAATTTACTGGTCACGCTTTTTTTTTGATTTTATCGTCAAATATTTGTTAGGTCTGAACATACCTTTTGTCATATCTATGTATTTTGTTGGTTCCTTACCTTCGTGAATTGTTTTGTTTTTATTCTAATTAACTTTTTATTACAAAATCTAATTTGATTTTTGTATTTGTATGTATTCTAATAAAAACCGGTTAACCGGTTATTTTTAAAATGCTTAACCGAAAACCGGTTTTTTTAAAATAGCAACTATTCGGAATATTCGAAAACCGGTTATTGAAAAAAGTCGAATAATCGATCACCCTAGTAAGTACCAAAGTTGTATAACAGGGTAGTATAAAAAACTTAAATTAAACTTGTTTTGCATTTTTTCAACAACTTATTCATAAAATAACTTGAACATTTTTCCCACAGTTGTATTGATTTCTCAGAAATCAATGTTACAAAACTAGCACTTTTGTTTTTTACTGTAGAACAATTTAGCACTTTTTTTTGTCGACTTAGCACTTTTAATTTGAATTCTACAGGCAAGCCTGGCGGTAACCGCGAAAATAACGTAAGCACCAAAAATCAAATTTTACATGAGAGAGTTTTTTTTTATTTTATTTCATTTAAATTTTGTATGAAATTTGTCGCTTACGATTAAATTCCCTACAAGAAATGGATGAGGGAAGAGTTATATTTTTTACGTCAGCGTTAAGAAACTGATAGAAAATTTAATTTTCTGTCAACGTGAAAAATATGACTATTCACTAATTAATTTCTTGTAAGGTTATTATTGCTATAAAATCTTAACGGTACCTTATGTGATCATGGCATTTTAGGAGATGATGCAAGTGTTGCCAGTAAAGTCATTTATTAAAAAAAAAATTATTTGTGTGTGCATTTGTTTTTTTTTTTTTGTTTATCCAGAGCTTTTTGAAGCCCACTGATGGGCTAGAAATCTGAAAATTGGCATGAATATGGGTAATTCCATGTCAAATCGAACGAAAACATTTTTTTTCGTAAGTTATGGCATATTTAAAATGTCATAGTTTCGCTGAATTAGCCGAATGTGTTAAGTTTATTTCTTCAATATCTCGATAACTACTTAACATACCAAGATGATTTTTCTGTAACTCTAAGGAGAATCCTTGGGGCAACAAACAATATATGTATTAAAATTTTTTTTTTTTGGAAAATGTAATATCTGCAAAATATTTAATTTTAAAAACGGACTAAGTCAAAAACTTTTTTTTTTATTTCGCTTAGTGTTTTATATATAAAATCTCAACTGTTCTTAAAAATCCTGAACCTTTAAAAAATAATCTTAAAATAAAATTTTAATTTTGTAATTTTGGGCAATAAGTACACAGTGCTAGTTGCATTAAACAGACAACCTAATTCTTGCACGTTGAATTCAGTGATGCTTACTGTTTTTAAGGTTAGTTCTCGTTTTCGAGATATACCGTTATTTCGAAAATGTAGGAGGTTGCACCACATAAATTCGCGTAACTCAAAAACGGCTTAGTTTATTGAAATTACTAAAAAAAATGCGCACTAAAATTACTCTTAAGTAAAGTTACAGTTTTCTAAAATGCGCAGTAATTTTAGAAACATAATTGTTTTTGGAAAAAAAAAATTATTTTTTAGCAACATTTCCAAATTTTTGTTTGTTAAAAATTCATAAAAAAATTGGAAAATGCAGTTTTGCATAGGTATACAGTATTTTTCGTTTAGCTGCATCTCACTGCACGAAATACAAAGCACTGTGCATGATGGCTAAATTTTGTTAGAAAAACAAACTTGTACGTGCATTTTGCTTAAGTGCATATTGTGGATAACAGCATTCGATTTTTGGTCAATAATGTTCATTTTTAATACAAAATATTATTTGTAAGTGCCTCTTAAAAACAAAAAAATCAATTGCTATTTTATGAAAAAGATAGTGGTGAATGAGGGTATACTAAATTATTCATTTCGTGCGAAACTTTTTTATTATACATCTAAGACCCCATAAAGTATATATATTCTGGCTGCTTGAGTAATTCTTAGTGCATGTCCGTCTTTTGAAAACACGCTCAATTTCGAAAAACTCAAAAGAAAAGACAAAACATGGTGTCATTTTGCTTGTAAAAATCAAGCAACAATTTGTTTGTAAAAGTTTGCTTGTAAAAATCAAGCAAACAATTTGTTGATTTTGCACCAATTACCAAAATGATTATATAGATTACGTAAAAATTTAAAAATTTAAAATTGTGATTTTTTTTCAATAAATGATGTTTTAAATTTTAATTAAAAAAATTATCAAAAAACTTCGCCGTTTCAAACAATGTGTTAAATGATTAATTTAGGTTTCTACAAGTTTAAATAATATTATTTTAAACGAAGAAAAATCAATTAAGATTATTATATTTTTTTTTTAAATGTTAATTAAATCAAAATTATATTTTTAATTTTCTTTCAACAAAGAAATAATTGATTCAATTATCACATTAACTTAATTGAAATACATATGTACTTTTTAAACAATGTTTTTAATTGATAAAAAACTACTGATAATTTGTTACTGTGCAAGCAGTTTGGGATTCAAATCCAGCAAAATCGCTTCAGTACGATCAGAGCTGTGAATCAAAATGTGGAACCACCCCCCTAAAAAGATGATAATTTTACTAGAAAAGCTAACATAAACAGTAGAATCATATAAGATTTTGCACAAATTAAATGCGCCTAAAACTGTGGCAGATATAGATATTGCGGTAAAATTTATTTCAACTTAGCTTCATATGGCCAGATACTATGTCATGCAATTTTGTGATATACGGTCCATAATTTACCTTAGATCCCATACTAAAAAGTAGGCCTCTAAAATTCACTGTAAGCTTAAAAACTAATTTCACTGCTGTATTGAAATTAACTCTAATTTATGCTTTTTATCAGTAGAAATCACTCTACAGAATTTTTGGATGATTTGTTCATAATTTACCATGGGTCCAATACAAATTCCCCTCCTGAAAATTATTTTAGTTCAGTTTAATCTGTTACGAATGATGATATTTTATTCAAGCTAGTTTAAATTTCTAAAAAAAAGCATAACACTTTCTGACTGCCGGTCAATAATTAAAAATAGGTCTAAACGGCCAATCTTAATGCTGATGTCCGTTTTTTTTTAATTAATAATATGTGCCTATCCAATAAAAAATGGAGCTTCCAACGAAGCAGGTTTGTAAGGGAAAAACATAAACGTTTCGCATACCATTCCGCAGACGGAAGACATGAATTTTATATGGCGAGGTCCCACTTTGTAGCAATACATTTTTGATACATAAAGCGCATTATTCAGCGCATATAAAAATTGTTGTACGTAACGATCGGCCTAACACACTGAATGTGTTGATAAAGTAATTTTTTAGTATTCTCCCTTACAAAACTAGTAAGTAGTAAGGGAATGCCGTAGCACTTGAAATTGTATTTTTTTTATAAAAGTTGTTGAGAGTTCTTTCACTTACTTTACTGTATTTCTGTATGTCTAATTGCGTAGCGCATAACTGAGCGCTTATTTTTTTAAATGTTCCATTAGTGCTTCGCAAAATGACGAAATTTTTTATTGGGTAGAGCGCAATCCTGAAATATTCAAACTGTCGGTGGAGGGTATCAATGATTCGGCACAGCCAAATAACGACTCTAACCAGTTTTTAAATGAATTGCTTTAATATATACATATAGTTATTAATATTTTATTTAAAACTTTATTAAAACAAATTATCGAAAATAATGATTACATTCCTAAATCTATTGTTGTAATAAGAAAAAAATTTTAGAAACGGGCTCATTTATACAGGTAAGCAGCATTATTTATGCTGCTAAGTGAATACTGCGTAACAGTGTGCAGCTAAACGAAAAATACTGTAATAATAAACGTAGTTTGAAACAAAACAAGCCGAAAATCTTTAATTAATTCAAGAATTTCATAAAACGCAAAATTTGTACGAGAGCCCCTTAAGAAGTGGTGATGAGGGGCAAATATGTCTCGAGAAAATGTTAAGAACAGGGCGTTTAATTAAAATTTTTTAATTTGGCCCCTGCAGCGCGCAGGATACTTTTAGATGGGTTAAATGTATGACCATCCCCACTTTATTATTTACTGTCGAATTTCGATTTTTTTTATTTATTTAAATAAACTTAACCGTTTTTGAGTAACGCGCAGTTATGTTGTGCAACCTCGTACATTTTTAAGAGCTTAAATTATTTTTTGAGTGTCATTTCTTGCTTAGAATATAACAGTAACTGAGTTTTATTTTTTTTTGCTTAAAAAAAAGGAATTTTCTGCGCTAAAATTAATACAGTAGAATCGCTCTCCCGAATTAGAGGAGTTTTCGAAATAAAGAGATTTCGATTTAACTAGATTAAAATTAAATAAAACGATTTATAGGATTTGAATTTAATGAGATTTAAAATAAAAAAAGAATTAATAAAACTAAAGAAATATCTTTTTTTCTGAGGAATTAATAAAACCCAGAAAATAACTTTTATTTTCTTAGCGAAATAATGATAAAAAGTAATTTTTAAAATAAAACATGTGACAGTTACGGTCCCAGATTTTTACAGGGTTTTTTTTTTCTTTTAACAAAAATATTAACTGATTTTTCTACATCCATAAGTTCCGAAATACAAATTTGGTTAAGCTGACATTTCAAAATAATTCTAAAAAAAAAAATGTCCTTAATCTCACTTCGATTATTTTGCATATGCACTTCCCTTTTATTATGCAACTTTACTCACCCAACATTCTAATGACGGCTTTACGTGACTGTTGATGTCTTGATTCTCTATGCATTGAGCCCTGTTGGACACCTGCAAAAAATTGCAATAGGGGAAAAAATTAAAATTCAATTATTTCAATTATAATGGCTCAAATATTTTATTTCCAAAACAAAAAAAACTTTGTTAAAAAAAAATATAAAAAAACAACTCACCCAATTGTTGTGTGGTTGTTGAACGTATTTTGGCACCCATACGACCATAAAAATAAAATATTAAAAACATTGGAATAAAAAAGAAGACCAAAGAGGAAACCTCAAATAGAGGTATATTTTCAGGCGTATCGAAACCACAATAAGCCGATTCCTCTATTTGTGTCTGATCTATAAAGAGCAAAAACCAAAATAAACTATTAAAATTATTCGATAAAATTTTTCTTAATTGATTTTACATACCTGGAGGATAGGACCAATAATTAATTTTTGTCCATATGCCAAATGGTATGGCTCCAATAAAACTTACTAACCACAGAAGGGCAATTATACGCAGTGCTCTTTTGAAGCCACTCATCGCATACAAATGTAAAGGATGGCAAATTGCTAAATAACGTTCCACTGAAAATGCCACTATTGTTAATACTGATACATACGTGGATCTAGTTGTTTTTTTTTATTTGGTGGTTGTGACGAGGGGTTTTTAAATTTCAAAAAAAAAAAAAGAAAAGAAATATTTACAGTGTTAAAAAATTTCCAAACAACTGGTTGTTTCATTTTATAATTTATGAGGGTAAAAAATAAAAACAATAAAATACTAAGAAATGAACATTGTATGAAAAACACTTTGTAAAGATACAGTGGGATTAAATAAAATAAAATGGTTAAAAGGCATATTGGCGCACTATCAGCAAAGAATATAAAGTTAAGACTCAGCCAAGAACTTTATAGTTTGTTTCAGTTTAAAGAAAATATTTAAAAATTTGCATTAATCAAACTGTCCAATTTTTAATGTGAATTTTAGTGCAATTTAACTACTTAAAAAAACACAAGTAAGAATGTAAAGTCGGTGAAGCCCGATACTAAAATGTGGGCTTAGTGCAAATATTTATTATTGTTTTAATGAAAATTATGCTGAGTCTAGAAAGAAAAGACGAAATATAAAAAATTTAAGAAGAAACAATTTTTTTATTGAAAAAAATTATCGTTATTCTGTAAACGGAAATTGCGTGTTTCCGAACCCGTTTTTGTGGTTTGTTTTGCTCTTAAAGTTTGCCACTCTTATACGCGTGTGTGTTAAGCAAATGAGGTAAGATTATGGCTTAAGAAATAAAAATAAAAAAACAAAATTTAAAGTAACAAATTTTATGGAAAAACTGCAAAATCTGCAAAATTAACAAAAAAAAATACTTCAAAGCTGCTCAATGCTTACAGCCGTACCTAAACAAGAGCGGAAGGCGGAACGTTTTCTTCCGCTAAGCTTTTACGCTGATATGCCATACCTAAACAAGAGCGTCAACGTTGTGCCACAAACAGTAGTGTTAACTTTCTTGTTTAATAAAACCCATACAATAGAAATAAAAAGAAGAGAAAACCCCGCTAGATTGACAAAAAATAGCTAAATTGTCATTATTTATTATTAATAGCGGCCAACTTCACTATTAAACGCGCTGTCAAAATCGGATTTTCCAATTGTAAAGCGTTGACGCCGCGCTATTTAGGGATGCTTCATACAAATTGTATGGGCATGAGAATTTTTGACAGCTAGAAAACGCTTTCCGCTCTTGTTTAGGTATGGCTGTTAGAAAAACTGCAAAATGCAGATAAATCTACACATTTGGCAACGCTGCATAAGAGCAAAACTACTTAATTTTAATAATATTTTAAACTAGTTGCTTTATTAGCAGTATAAGTAGTAATAAAAGCTCAACTAAATTTCACAATTCCCTTCACAATATTTTTTTCACACTTAATTATTGTTTAATACATACATATGTAAGTTATTTAAGCATATTTCTAAGCACTTTTCACCCCTGGAATCAGAAAAAAGAGAGAGAGAATATTATATTATTTACTTTTCTCTTGCACGATGTTTCACTTCTGTGGAATTCCCATTTGTTTACATTATAGAAGGAACTCTCAATTATAAGAAACTAGCAGAATGCCCCGATATGATTTGTCATTGTAAATTTGATGTATTTAACTATGTAAAAAGTTTTACCAAAAAAGAATTCGGGAATTTTCCTTGTGTTCATTTACTTTTGAGACATGTAAATGATTTGTAAACTCTTAAACCAACCAAAAATTTATGTCTTTATTCACCCTTATTGTGTTTGGCGTATTTAAAATACGCCTACGACTGTTTGGTAATAGATTAAAGGAAATAAGTTCACGTTCTCTTTAATCTATTACCAAACAGTCGTAGGCGTATTTTACATTCGCCAAACACAATAAGGGTGATTATTGTAGTGTTGTTGTTGTTTCTACAACAAACAAGAAATTTGTTTTTTTATTTACTTTTGTAGTGTTGTTGTTGTTCCGACAACGAACAAGTAGTAAATTGTTTTTTTTTTACCAATTTTTGTAGTGTTGTGGTTGTTTCTACAACAAATGGCGTTACGTATAAAGCTGTGCAGTCCAAAATTTATTATCTTTCTAATTTTTCGACGTCTAACAACTATTAATTAACTAGTCCACTAGTTAACCTTACTAGTAACGATTTTAGCTGCGAAATTTTTTCCACAATTGTAAAACTGACTTAACAGTGTTCCACTAATTGAAAATCTTTAGTTTTTGGTTAATTTTAATATGTGTTCTGAACATTAATTTAAAATATTGTTGTTTCTACTTAAAAAGAAAGTCAAAAAGGATCTTCGATAAAAAAAAAATTTAAGAAAATTTATTTGGCAACTAAAGGCAGGCCAAATCAATAATCGCTATAATATAACATTTGAGGCAACCACGGTTTAATTGCGGACAACAACAAAATAACTTTTGTAGACTTAAAAAAGGGACGAATTAAATCTTAATATGGTTGCTTAAAAATAATATTTTTGAACCTTCTTCTGCCATACTGAATTAGTTGCCTTAGCCTATATCGAACTTTAGGTATACTAGAAATAATTCCGTCCGGTGGCTGGTCAACTGAAAATTTTCAAAATGTAAAGTGTTCCTAAAATGTTGGTTACTGGTTAAAGTTTGTATTGAATTGCACGTTAAAAAGACACTCTTTATTTAACGAACATTTTTTAAAAATATTATGGTTTCTTTAATCATCTAAAAGCCACAATTTATCATAATATGTTAAAAAAATTTCTGTTAAAAATAGTTTTGTTAGAGGTGTCCATATGGGAAGATATGATTTCTCTCCGTCTGCTAATTCAATTTACTTGTATGTATTTTCAAAACGCTCTTGGTTTAAATAATATTGACATGTCTTTTAATTCAAAATGTCTCCTTCCTAAAAACGAAATCTTAACCTAAATTTATTATAACTTTTTAATCCCACTGTAATTAATATTTTCAATATCATTTTAATAACTTACGCTTCCGATATAAACGCTCTTGCTTTACAAAACGACAGACTAAATAAATACGGGTATTGATGCCAGTACAACATCACTTCAATAGGAAGACCTGTAAGCAAAAATATAAAACAAAAAATATTAAAAATAATTTTTTACAAAACATCTCAAGGAAATGTTTCTGTTCATAAAAAAATAATATCATTAAAATACATAAAAAACATATTTTTCTATATTTCGATTGCAGAAAATTTGATTGATTTTTAACAATAACTCACGATAACATAAATTTTTCACAAAAATTACATGCAGTCTTGTTATTTGGAAATTATCTCGTTGTTAAAACTGATGTCCATGTGGATGTCGGCCTGTATTACATATTGAAGCAAAAACTAAACATATAAATAAATAATTCCCCTCAAAAAGGAGAAATACAAAAGAGGGGACAATAATAAATTAAAGGGGCATACTCTAAAGCTACGGTCACACTTATCAAATATTTGACGAAAAAAAGGGACCAACAACCAAACTAAATAATTATTTCCTTCACATCTTACAAAAAAACAATTTTTTGCTTTGTCTAGTAGTATAATTAGCTTGATTTGTGATATTAAGATCATTTTAAATCTCAAAACCTATTAACAAAAGAGGGGGTTACGCTTTATTGGTCATAAGGCATAAAAATAAAAAGGAAGCCGCAGTTAACAAAGAAAAATATGAATTATTTAGTCTATTTTCTTCGACATTATAATTTTATTTCTTCTTATTAATAATTCAAGCTCAAGGTCAGGTTATGCAAAAAATAATTTAAATTTCGTTTTTGAAAAAATTGGTTTAAAATTTATAAACAAAAGATCCCTGAGGAAGCTGTCCATTGTGACAGCGAAATATTGGATACACAATAAATAATTAATTTTTGCATAACCTGACCTTGAGCTTGAATTATAAATTAAAAGAAAGGAAAATATGCTTAACTAAAGCAAGAGTGCTACGTTCGGCTATGACGAATCTTTTATACCTGTCACAATGGTGCGATAGGAACAAAAAGTTATAACTATATATGACCTCTAATACACATTTCTCTATTTAAGCGGCAAATATTGCATGAATATATGTATGCATAAAAAAATGCAAAAGAAACAAGGGATTCTACGGATAATAATTAGAGGCAGTCGTGCTTGTTTGCTCATATTCCAGCCATTTGTAGATTCATCTGGCTAAATTTTATTAGTAAACTATAACAGGATATATGTGATAAAAATACTTTACAACCTAATCCCGATCATTTCTGTGTTCTTCAAAAAACCCATTTCAACATCCATACGGACAGACGGACATCGTAAAATCAATTTATCTACTTATAAGGGTCTTAGATCAATATTTTAGAATTTACAAACGGAAGTACTAAATTATATATACCCCTTCCATTTATGATGATGAAGGGTATACAAATTGCCGAAATATTCAAATAAAAGTTGTACGAAGTAATTGCTAAAATTCTTCTACGCGTAAATTATACTTTAAGCAGTGAATAAATTTGAATTTATGCGCGAGTAAAAAATGAGTTTGTGCATAAATTTATATGTCCATTTAATGGTTGTGCGTTTTTATGTGCCTAAAAGAATGCTAGAAGAACAAAGACATATGGCCATTTTCTCAATGTACCGTCAAACTGCCTGTTACATAATGTCAACATAAATTTATTAGACCGATAAACTGTCTGTTAACAATTTTGGGTTTCTCAATATACCGACAAAAAACATGGTTTTAAGCTGGCAACACCTCCCAAAATACATGTAAAAGTTGGGAGTCAGCTGATTGAATTTATCTGTACGGCAAATAAAAGGAAAATAAATAATCGGCAGATGAGTGCTGGTTAGCTTTGCGACAGAATAGAAGCAAATGAGACATTGAGAAAACCAAATTTCTTTAATGTGCAGTTATTCGTTGGGAAAAAAGTTGATCGTGTAATGAGAAAACGGCCAATACAGTGTTAAACAAATAATCGCAACCTTAAAACTCATTTTTTAAAATACTTAAAAAAAAAATTTTGTATAAAAATGTATTATTTCCTACACTGAAAAACTTACCGTTAAAAAAAAATGAAAAAGTGAATTTAAGATAAAGATAAAAATTTTTTATAAAAAAAAACTTTTACAAATTAACAGTTCATATACGTGAACTAGTGTGTCAAAAACGGGTTTGGACTTATGATTTGATTCTGGTACCTAAAAGGGCGTAGAATAGCTTTAAATTCGTTTTTCTCAAAACTTCATTTTAACACACTGGGTCCCTTTTCTCGGAGAAGGGGACATATTGCTGTTTACGACAATTGTTTTTTTTTAAGAATACGTTTCAAAAATATATATTTCGCACTTGATCTACAGATGTTGTTAACTCAAAATTTTTATTTAATTTTACTTTTTGTAAAAAAAAACCGATACGTAATATTCATATCTACCCGCTGTAAAATATCTACGTATATTTCTACTTCTTGGTAATGAAAAGGTTGGTTAAAATTATTTTTTTTCATATGTATATTTAAATACTAAATTAAACATTGCTTTTACTACTTCTATTTTACAAAAACTATCATTTTACAAAAGAACCATTTTACAATAAGTATCTTTTTACAAAAAGTACATTTTTACAAAAAGTACTTGTAACAAAAGTACCTTTTTCAAAAAGTACAATTTTACAATAAGTACCGTTTTACAAACATTCTTAATTTACAAAAACTAGCTTTCTACATAAAGTACTTTTTAACAATGAAGTTCATTGCACATACATACTTAAAATTTACTTTTTTCTTAAACATTTTTTTACAAAACTCCAGTACCTGGAATATTTATGGTCCGACTCCAACTTCGATTCTAAATATATATGGGTCGTTCTCAAAAAACATGACCATTCTGAATTTTTTAATTTTAAAAAATTAAGTTGGCCAAAAATGTTTATAATTGGCCTCATGTGGTTACGGATCTTATCAACAATAGGAATCCATAACCAGCAGAATTTTTTTAAATTTTTGGAGTTTTTACTGATAATAAGTCATAGAGTGGACAAATTAACTCAAAAATACCATATTTTAGCTTTTTATTAGAATTTTGTAGAATTTATTTGTCCACTTAATTAGTGTACACAAAATATTTATAAAAAAATTATAAAATAAATAAAAAATCACTTTACTTACTGTTTTTCAACAGTAACAGAGTAGACACTGAATAAGGGTACGCACCCGGCCTACAATTAAGTTACTTACTCAACCACGCACTAAACAAGACTGAACAGTTAAAAACACATTTTGTTGATTTAAGCTAAGTTATGATGGAAAAGCATAAGAGAAATATACGCGTTATAACGTTTCACAAAAATTTTTCAATAAAATGAGTGGAAGTAACAGAGGGGACCAAAACCTGGGGACAAGATTTTTCTTCAAAAAAATTATACAAAAAAATAATTTTTCATCATTCTTTTCTATATATGGTATTAATATATACAAACTGAATAACAAAAATTGTAAATATTATTTTTTTTCAATTTTATTTTAACTGAAAATAACTATTAAATTTTAATAAATTGGCTCGGGACACAGGTTTTTGCTTAACATTTGACATTAAAAATATTTTTTAAGTTATTTTCAGATAACTAATTATTTTTGTTTTATAATATAGTTACGTAGAATCGATAATAATTTATAAAAATTCAGAAATTTTTGTACATATTTTCTTTTTAGAGAAACAAAATATAAAATAGTAAAGCCTGGGGACACCAATTGGTCATGTTTTTTAAGAATGACCCATATGTTATGGGTTATTGATGCAATATAATATTTTATTTTTAAAGTATTTTATTTGTATTAATTTATTCTTTTAATAATAAACAAAATTCTATAATATCGGAAACTTAAAAAACCAAAACTAAAAATAAATTAACAAATCTTCAAATCTTAAATCTCAAATAAAAAAATTTCGCTGCATTTGTCTTTAGAAATTCTTTGATGATCACAGACAGATCTAATCTGGTGGCAAATTACGTGGCAGCATGAAATTACCAAGAAACAAGAGAACAACAACGATTTTTGGGGGTTTTTCATTTTGTTTAGAGTGCTATTTAATTTTTTTAATTGGGAGATTATTGTATATGAAATAATTTCATTAATAAATTTATAACGAAAACCTTTTTGGTAGGAAGGATTTTCTCCTCTATAGTATGTATAACAAACACCAGCTTCGCAAACTAAAGCTTCTCTGTGTAGCCGGCCTTCTTTCATTTCTGTTTGTGGCGTTATTTCATTTCGTTGTCGTTTATTTCATTTTCAAAATTGGTGATTTATTGCGTATTAAATAAGGCCCCACACTTGGGGGGATTATTTCATTATTGTTTTGGTGGGTTATAGTTTGGGGGGTTATTTCATGCCATCGAAAAATATAACCGATCTGCGGAGACTTGTGTCGGTGGCTATGCCGTGGCGAGCAGAGCAGCATTCAGGATATGGGCAATTTCAGCGAAAAGTCTACTTTTTGTAACGTAACGCCAGAAGTATTTTAAGTTGTTTCTCAAACAATTTTATATGTATAGTTTACTTTTTTATATTTTGGTGTAAAGCACAACTAGCTCTACATTTAGTAACAAAAGGGATAACGATTGAACAACATGGTCCAAAAAAAAACAACCTTATTTGCAATCTGGCGTTACATTAAAACAAGTAGAATTTTCGCTGCAAATGCCCATACTTACCTTAAAACGAGCAAAGATTTATTAATTTTGAATCTTGAAAAATAAATCTGCATTAGTCTAAAGTTAACAATTCGCAGTCTTCTTCAGTTTTGTAATGCAAGTCAAAATCCACTTCCGTTTTTTAACGTCACGCCAGCGCAGATTCTTCCTTATTATTTCATTTTGTTTGGGGTGTTATTTAATTTTTTCAATTGGGGGATAATTCATATGCAATTATCGGCTCCACGAAAAGCCCTCCAATGAAATAACACCCAAACGAGAAATGAAATATTCCCCAAATTTTTTTTCATATATTTTTGGGTGTTATTTCATATGAAATAACACCCAATTTTTTGGGCCCTTTTACATTTTTTTTTGGGAATTATTTCATTCCTCATTTGGGGTTTTCAAATTATGAAATAATCTCCAATGAAATAACACCCAACAAATTTTTAAAATTCGGGGCTTGTTTCATAGCGTGTATAATTTGGGTGTTATTTCATTTTTTATTTGGGGGTTATTTCAGTTTTAAAGCTGTTGGTTTTTGGGGGGGATGAAACTGACTCTTTTATGAATTTTGGGCACAATTTCATTTTTGTTGCTGATGGGGTTTATTTCATTGGGGTTATTTTATTTTCATCATTGGGTGTTATTTCATATGAAATAACTCCCAAATATTGGGGGCTGTTTCGTTTTCGCTTTGGGGTTTATTTCATTTATTTTTCGATGTTATTTCATTCATTGTTTTTGGGTGTTATTTCCTATTTTTTGGGATTTATTTCATTGGGGGTTATTTCCTGGGCGTTATTTCATTGGGGGGCTTTTCGTGGAGCCTAATTATCTCCAAAAAATCATTATGAAATAAAGCCCCAATACATTCTTTTGGAGATTAATTAATATTCAAATTTATAATAAAAACGTTTTTTAACGCAATGTTTATTTCTACGTTGGTATACAAAAGCTTTTCTGCAGAGCCGGCCTTCGTCCGAGCGCAAGGTTTTTTTCCGCTATGGAATAACAAAGACCAGCTTCGGTAAAGGTTCTCTGCTTATACTAACGAGGAGAAGACCTTTGCGCACGTCCGAAGGGCGGCTATGGAGAAAAGTTTAAGCTAGCAATGCCGGTGTTTGTTATACCATATATAGAGAAGAAAGTCCTGGGGCCCGGTCAAACGTCGTCTATGCAGAAAAGCTTTAGTTTGCGAAGCTGTTAGTTGTTATTTAACGAATTAAGACAAAACGCTTTGTTTATTTCTTCAGAAAGTTTGAATTTTTTGGAATTATTTTTACAAAAAATATCTAACAAACTTCAAGGATTCCCTGCACCCGGCCGAATTCCCAACCATGATATCTATCGTGCGATTCTTTAAAGCAAAACTCTAAAATTAATTGTATTATACATATTGGGCTTTTATTTAATTTCAGAAATTGTGGTCTTACACCCCCAAAAATTAGGAATTTATTTCAATTCAGAAATGAAATAAGTCCCCAAAGGAATGAAGTAACTCCCCAAATCAAAATGAAATAAATTCCCAAAAATTGATGAGTTATTTCATTGGAAATAAGTCCCCATTTCCTGAAATGAAATAAATCCCCAAAAAGTATTCAAAACATCCAATCAATTCAAAATAGTGGGGGGTGCTTTTTTACCATGGGAGGTAAGGCCATGATGGCTTTATTGCTCAATTTTGCGAAGTGAGAGATATAGCCATATTTTTTTCCCAAATGAGAGGCAAAGCCATATTTTTCCAGAATATGGTTACGCATGGGTGGGGTGCTTTATAACCATGGGAGATAAGGCCATGATGGCTTTATCTCTCATTCAAAAGGGAGATAAAGTCTTTTATTTTTTTTGTTCATTTGAATGGGAGATAAAGCCATCATGGCCTTAGCTCGCATTAGCGATATTAGAAAATGGCTTTATCTCTCATTTCAGTTTTGAAGAACTTTTGCATTTTACATTGATTAATAGTTCTCACTTCCGGAAACACTAAAGTCAAGTATTAAAATCTGGCTTCGCATACTAAAGTTTTTCTGCGTGGCGGCCTGCGGCCGCGCTTATGGGTTTTTTCCTCCAGTAGGACACGGCAGGTGGCTTCGCTGAATAAAGTTTTTCTGCGTGCGTCACAAGAATAAAAAAATGTTTTTCAATGATAACTAAGGATTTTCCCTTTTACAGAATGTTTACACCATGCATAACAATATTCTGAAAAAATATGGCTTTATCTCTCATTTGCGAAAAAAAATATGGCTATATCTCTCATTTCGCAAAATTTTAAATATGACATTATAGCAATAAAGCCATCATGGCCTTATCTCCCATGGTAAAAAAGCACCCCCCCCCCCCTATTTTGAATTGATTGGATGTTTTGAATACTTTTTGGGGATTTATTTCATTTCAGGACGTATTTTAATTTTTTACAAGTTTTAACTAATTTTGAAAATGAAATACGTCCCCAAAAATTTTTTGAGGACTTATTTCATTTTAAATTTTTGGGGAGTTATTTCATATGAAATAACTCCCTAAAATAAATAATGAAATAAGTCCCTAAAAAAATGAAATAAGTCCCCAAGAAACGTTGTTGTTGTTTCCTGTATATTTTTTTGGGGAGTAAATTCATTTTTTTTTGGGGAGTTATTTCGTGGGGAGTTATTTCATGCCGCCCTTAATTGCATATGAAATAAGGCCCCACACTTTGGTGGTCATTACATAATTTTTTGGGGGGTTATTTCATGACGCCTATTTTTTATTTCCTTTGAATAAAACAACATTTTTTACAATAAAACCAATTTTGTATTTAACATAAGAAGTATTATATTAATATAGTCTTTACTTATATTTTTAGATATGAGCATTAAGTCTGTAACCAATTTTTTCGCATAGAACAACAATGTGGGCAATGTTGTTTTATTAACGAAAACCATTATCTACAGATATTTTGCAAAAAAAAAAAAAAAACTTCCCCCACTAAATAAGTTTTGTAAAATACAATAATATTGTTGTATCCTTTGAGGATAAAAACGCTCATGTTACTTTGACAATTCGGCGCGTATTCAAGAATAGCCACGCACATAAATATGTATTTTATAAATGCAGACGACGATAAAGCTCCGGCTATTTTGCTCACAATTTGTTTAAAACGGAGGAGTACTATTAACTAAAGGAAAAGAATTTTGAGTAACAATGAGCTGTTTTGCGGTAAACAATGTGGCTTAACAAAAATTTGAATTTACGACTGAAAATAATTGAACGCTTCTTCTTCAACGTCTTCACTCTGGGAAATTTTCTCTGAAATGATAGCATTTAGCACTAAATACCACAAAAAGTTAACAAAAGTCCCTTTCCATTCTGCTAAATATTAAAAATTTTATAATTTCTGCAAACATGCTTGAAATGTTTGTTTAAACAGCAAACACCGCAATAAACAGCACAAAATATTTGTACAACAATTTGCCAAGCAATTTTCGTGGTTTATTTAGGCCTTAATATAATAGCAAGGATCTGTCAGACATACATACGTTCACATTATTTATGCGTATACCTACAGTGACCATTCGTCCTTTTTTGAGAGGAAAGTCCTTTTTTTGATACAATGTCCTTTAAGATTTTATCAAAATAAAGGACAGTAGATTGTTCTTTTTTTAGTGAATTGTCCTTTTGTTAAATTATGACTTCTTCTTTAAACTCAAAAACTATAAATTTTATTTTCCCAAAACCACAAAATTTTAACATTTAATGCAGCAAGACACACTGGTCAACACACTGGTTGGAACGAATTCTAAATTGTTCGTTCTATTGAAAGAATATTTTCCCTCTCAACAAAGGAGCCATATGATATTGCAAAAATTAGTTTGATGATCCATGTGCTGGATTGTGGTAACTAAAGAATTAAATTAAAAAAATACTTGTACAAAAATATATCTTTTATTTTTTAATAATTAAATTTTTTTGTTTTAAAGACTTTTACATAGTTTTTTTATATGAATTTTAAGGTAATTTATTGATTTTTTCCAGAGATGTGGAGTCGTCCGAAAAAAGTACAAACTCCGACTCCGACTCCAAATGCTGAAATTTTTTAAGTGCGACTCCTACGCCGACTCCTTCTATAATCTTGATGCTAAATGTATATGAGACTCAGTGATGTTAACTTTTATTTTTTCATTACCGTATGGCCTTCTAAAAATTAGAGTTTTTGAGAAGCAATTACCGTTCGCAAAAATTAATGTGCTGTTTCCAAATGACAGGCGATTGATTATGTAGCAAAATTTATCAGGGGTGTGCTGGAAATCGCAAACGCAAAACGCAAGAATTTGGAAGTCGTTTTTAATAAACTTTAAACCTAATTCTTATAATTTTTGGTTTAAAATCCTGTTTAATAGGAAAATATTTGTTAAATATTTGTCATAAAATTCTTTTATTACAAAGATCTTATTTAAAAACGACTTTTAAAATTCTTGCGTTTTACGTTTGCGATTTCCAGCACACCCCTGTATATGAAAAGTACTCAATCCATCGCCTGTCATTTGGAAACATAAGTACATAAGAGCAGTATTCATAAACCATGTGTTTTAAGAAGATAATTTTTATTTTGGAAATTTTTTTTTAAATTTTTTATGCCGAAAAACTTTGGAGTCGGAGTAGCGAGTTTTTGTGGGTACTACGACTCCGACTCCGGCACAAAAACATCAACTCCGACTCTTCAACTCCGACTCCACAGCCCTGATTTTTTCATAGACGATAAAACAAGCATATTTATTTCTATAATTAGATAATCTGAGAATTAAGTTAATCTAGTATAAATTGAATTTGATATTTTTGGGTTGTAGCTTAAACCCTGCAGTGTTACCATACTGAGCACAAATAAATGGCAATATTTTTTTTTTGCAAATGTAAACATTTTATCAAAGCAAGATGAATGTTTTCAAAGAAGAAGAAGGAAATATGCGAATTTAATTATTTTTTACAGGGTAGAAATTTTTTACGTTTAAAAAAAATATATTAATGAAAAAATATAGAAAGAAAAAATTATGCAAAAGTGCTTAGCAATATATTTTATTTTAAAAATTATTTTTTGTTTATATTTTTGCATTAATTGTTTATGTTAAACATGTTTATGTTGGCAGTTTAAGTTAAGGTTAAAACCACCACCAATGGCCGCTTAAACTAGCAAAAAAAGAGTAAAAAATGCAACTCATAAAATAAATACGGAGATTAAAGTTAATTTAATCGCTAATCTCTAACCCAAAAAGTGGCTCTTAGGGTATCCACTCGATTAATCGTTCGATTAGTCAAGGAATTTTTCCGTCATTATTTGATCGAATTATTAAAATAGTCAATTTCGAATAACGAATAACTCGAACAAAGTATGACAATTAATCGATTAGATTTAATTTCTTTGAAAATTCTACTTTTTTAATGTAAAAATATTTTGTATAAATTTCTAACCTTAAAACTAAATTACATGTTGTTTCCTTTTACATTTATTTTCATTACTCATACTTTAAAACATATTTTCGTCCATTTTTAGGTTTGAGCGTGTGTGAGATATTATGTGAATCACTATTAAAGGGCTTTAAAAACTGCAGTCGAAACCAAAAACTGTCGAACAATAAACGTAAATTTATATAAAACTTTTCGCTTTTTGAGTGGGTTTGATAGAGCCTGTTTACCATGAATGAATCAGAAGTAAAAGCAAAAGTTTTTTTGGCCAATAACAAATGAAGAAGTGGAAGAAATGGCAGTCTTCTTACTTTGGCACCATTTTTTTAAACTCTCGCTATAAACGTCAAAATAGTTAAAAAAAAAATTTATCAGCAGACAATGGGCTACCTGTTATAACCCTATTAAAATTTTTTTTATGAGGTACCTCGTATATTTTAATCGGCTGGATATGACATTTGAGATGTCATTACTTTCGTCTTAAAGCCCAAAGTGTCCTTGTTCGAAAACGAAGTTTCTGATTTTTGTCGTGAAATAGTAATACGTTAAACAATAAATTAACCAAACCTATACAGTAGAGTTTTAAAATAAAGAAATTAAAAGGGATTTAAAAACAAAGATCCTGTTTTAAAAGATTATGAAAAAAATTCCTTTTATTTATTAAACATTCTTACCTTTAACAGAATTTCTCTTAAAATCTGAAAAAACTGCGGTGAATTTTTAAAAAAATTTAACGGAGAGTCTTCATCGATTTCAACTTCACGCGATTTTCAGAAATAATAAATTGGCCTAAAATGCTGGCACCTCTCTCCTTTCTTTTTCTGTTTATTAATAAAATAAAATTAAGAGTTTAAATGGAGGAGTTTGTTTTTCCCATTAGATAAAATTATATGAATTCTTCGAGTTATTCGAGTGATTTGAACAATTTTAAACCTTTATTCGATTAATCGAGCCATTTTAAAATTAAAAAATCGATTAATTCCTTACTCGAACAAAACCAAAACTCGAGAAATTGGATACTCTATTACCTATTTAATAGCCTTAATAATATTTATCATTTTTGCTACATTTCGAAATGCCCTTTTTTCGTTTGAAAAATATGGTCACCGTACGAACGTATACCCAAAAATTGCATACTATTATATTTTTAAAAAATTGTATTGTCACCGAAAATGCTAACTGCTAAATCGGAAATTTTGCAGCTAAATCAACAAAAAAAAAATTCTAAATTTAGATCCAAAAATGATGACGCTGGCAATAACGATAACAATTTATATTACTTACCTAATATTAAATAAATAAGATCTGATACAGCAAGACTGAATAGATAATAATTTGTGGCTGTGTGCATCATTTTATGTTTTATTATCACGACACAAACTAAAACGTTCCCCACAACACCCGTTAAAAATATGAAACCATATAAAATTGTGATCTGAAAATATGAAAAAGAAAGAATTATATTTTGAAAAAATGTTTTTTTTTCTTTATAGTTGAAAAACAAAAAACAGAAATATTTAAAAAAATATGTAAGTTAAATTTATTTAAATGACGAAGATAAAAGTTTCTGTATTTAACGGCTTAAGAAAAATGACGGGACAATTTCTTAGAAGACAGTTATTAATATAACACTCGAATGTTAATTTATAACCTTTTTTATTAATGTTTAATAAAAGCTAGAGGAGAATGTACATTTTTGTTTAAAAATAAACATAAACACTACCTTTAATGGTCAGTTTCACCACTTCTATTTACATATCAATTCATTTTAAATAAGGTTTTTATGATAATAAACTGGCAAGTGCACGACCTAAAAAAACTGACTGGCAGCCCGCTTTATATTTTGTTTGCGAAAACAATAAAGCGAGTTGTTTTTGTTTTAATTTTATTTTTTCTTAACCTACACAGAAAAAATTATTTTTCGAATTCAAACAAAAAATTTGTAGTATCAAAACATTTTTTGTCTGAAATCGGTCCTACAAACAAATTCGCATATTCAAACAATTTATTTGCATTTTGTTTACTAAAAAAAAACACTGATTTTTTCAAACAAATAATTTACAGAATCAAACAAAAAGTTTACTGAAATTCATATAAATTTCAAACAAATAATTTTGCTGAATCAAACAAAAATTTTTTGCACAAGCAATGACGCGCACCCAAGCTATCACTGAAGGAGATGATGAAGGCAGAAGCAGAGCGGCGGCTGGCTTTGAGACACATTTTTTGTTGTAATAATTTTTGAACGAAGTCTTGTTTATACACAAAATGTTTTTCTTCATCACTCACTGTTGCTGTATCCTTTCCTTGGATAAAGAAGAAGAAATGTAACAAACAACGGCAGCAGACCGACTCGATATGTTTTTCGTCATCATTTTATTTTTGTATTTGATGTAGGTATTTAAGTAAACAGTTTTCAAAAATTGAATACGGGATTTTGTTTTTCATTCTTTTTTTTCCAACTTTGAAACCAACCAAAAATTTATTTTGTTTCTTATAATGTTGTTGTTGTTTCTGTTGTTTAAAAAAGAATGAAACCTTTTTTTACCTGCTGTTGTTTTTATTTTTTTTACTAAGTCTGAATTTACACGTTTCATCTTTTGATGCTCAACTTCTTTTCAATTCTCTTTTAAAGATGCCAATATATTCACACGCAGCAATCGGTTTCAACTTTTTTCGGTACAAAACAACAACAATTTTTAATAGCGGATCAAAGAGAAAAAGAAAAGAAAAAAAATTACATGCAGCCATCGTTGTACATATACCAACGAATAAAAACACAAAGCGTACTGACCGAGTACAGGCATCTCCGTACTAACCCCCTTTCTTCTTTCTTCTCTCACCTAAAAACATAAGAGTTGAGCATCAAAAGATGAAACGTGTGAAAGCAGACTAATAACCTCGTCGCGCTATTTTATCATCCTTCTTCTTTTTGCCCTTTTTTAAAGCGTCCAAAAATAGTGTTTTGTGTTGTTGTTCTTATATTTCACATAAAGAAGTGTTGCTTACGATCAAATAAAAAATGCAAAAAACGACAACATTAAAGAGCGTTAAATATTTCATACAAAATTATGAAAAATTGAAAGCAATAGCGCGTATATTATATTATTGAAAAGTTGTCAACATTTTTGTTGGTTAAATAAAAATCAAACAAAAATATTAATTGAATCATTAAAAAAATTTGTAGAAATTAAAAAAAATTTCAAACAATCGTTTGTTTGAAAATAATTCGGCAATAATTTTTTCTGTGTACTTACAACTACATACAATTAATGTTGGAAGAATTCCAATCAATTGTAGTGGGGAATGTAAGGAGAGATAAACTCACTGTTTATTGTTGATGATTTTGTTTAAACGTTGATATTGTTACAAGTAGATCTGTTGCTGCCATTCTTATACGCTTAACGGTTTTATTTGGTTTAATATCTTTAGTTTTTCTAAAATATTTATGGATGAAGTTTCCTGATGATCTGGCCTAATCAACCAGTGAAATGCGCATAGAAAAAGCTTATCCCATCAACAATAAATTTCAGTGTTTTTATTTAAATTTATTTTTTTTGCTAACCCTTCGGCCACACAGTCAAGTTTTTCTTGATAGTCTTTTACATATACTGTTTGTCAAAATTTGCACAAATTGAAAGCTGCGTTGTGGGCTTAGGGTTGCCAGACGGCATGGAATGGCCTGGATTGTCCAGTTTTTTTGGGTGTTGTTCAGCGTCCAGCTAAAATGCAATTTGTCCAGCTAAAAAACTTTATTTTATTTTGAAAAATTATTTTTTTTATTAATTATATTTAGCATTGTTTAGAACAAAATCATATACCTACTAAGAAAAAATTGTAAGGAAAAAATTTCTAATTTGCCGACAGACATTTCAATTAATAAGATAGAGAGAGGTCCAGTTTTTCAAAAAATGCGACACAAATAACGTACAAAACTGATATAAATTGATCTCGTTTGTTAGACATGCCAACTAGCAATACTTTTTATGCAAGGTCTTAAGGTATTACTAATAACCTGTATTCACGTGAATCCATTCATATGACCGAATAAAGGCTACAGTTTTAATACGACAAAATTTTGATGAAAGTTGCAAAATGTTTCAAACATTTTTTGTTAACAAATAAAGTATTAGAGTAATTAAATTCTTTAAATAACAATACTAAAAAAATATATTTATTTATATATATGTGGCTAAACGAAAAGTTATCAGCCATGTTCGGGAAATCAAATTCGAAAAATTCAAAATCGAACTAACTTTAATAACGACCCAGTGTTAAAAGTTCATTAAATAATTTTCATACTATAAGTACAGCTTATCTTCATTAGAACTTATCTTAAAATAAAAAAAACGGCGTTAATTTAAACAAAAATTTAACTGGAAATCTCCATTGATTTCAATTTCCGTCAATCCCTAACATGGCTGTTTATGAACTTTTTTATTTGATTTAAATTAATATATACCAAGTTGAATTTGTTTATACGGTGGTAGTAATAATACAACAAAACAAAAACCACAGAAAGAGCATTTGTTAACTGCTCGAAATGTCAACTATTTATAAAAAAAAATATTATGATACCAAAACAAATTGGTTCTAACTGTCAAAGTCAGCAGACTTTTCACTGCCACTTGTAGGGAATTCGCCCTGATTAAAATTTTGTAATATGTCTGAATTTCCTTGCTTTTTAAACTTGTGACAGGGGCGCATTTTTATTTTACTCAATATTTATAAAAATTTCGTATTAATCAAGCAATAAATAAATTGCAACTTTATATGGGTTATTAAGCTCAATAAAGTCATTTATTGCGTAAAACTCAATTAAGGTGCATATCTGAACACGGTATAACAATTATTGCAGCATAAATTGCCGGCAATATATATGTACAGAAAATTTCCGTCTACATAAATGTCGCAATATTTATCTACAGTATAGACGGGCAGTTAAGTCGCTCGAAAGTGAGCGTGATTTAAACAGATGGGCATGGCTAAATCGACTAAGAATTGCTCGGGGATCCAGAATCGATATGGTTTTAAAAAAACATGCTCAACGTTCCAAATTGTAACTCCATACAAAAAATTTAAGACAACAGCAAACTTTTCTTATACATTTTTAATTCAATAGAGTTAAGAAATTTGAAACATTAAAAACAAAAACCAAATAAAATTTTATGAAAAAAAGTTTGTTTTGTCTAGAGAACAAAAAACGTAGTTTTTGATAAAGAATTCCAAATATTTTACTATTTGAATAAATTTTTTTTTTTTTTGGAAAAAATATAAAACCAAGAAAATTTAATTAAACTCATTGTTATTAAAACAATAAAAAAGATATTCAGGAATCAAATGAAAAGACAAAATCTTTAAAAAAAAATACGAATGTTTTTAATGGAAAAATTTGTATGTAAATTTTCACAAAGTAGAAAAATAAAAGAAAGCAAGTAGATAAGAAAGTATAGTCGGTCAAGCTAACCATTTTATAACCTACACTACGGTATATACAGACAAATGTTCGTGAGTGTACACTATTTCGACCCATGGCCACTCAAGGACCCGGCAAAATAAATATATGTTATGGAGTAAAGATTCATATAAGTGTGCCAAATTATAACTAATTTTTAAAATCTTTATGAGATATTAGAGAATATAAATATAAATGTATGTATATGTGGACAACTCTGGACCTATGTAGCAGTTCAAAATTTCGCCATGACAATATAGATATTATAACAATCCTCGTCTAACTAGCTTTAATTAATATCAATATAATTTTAAAAGAGGTTATAGTATTTAGATCGACTCAGAGAGTGATTCTGAGTCGATTGGTATACTTAAAGATGATATAACCAATATTTTTGTGTGTTACACACATCAGCATAAACGCATAATAGCCTTTCTACTGTTGTGGTGTGGGTATAAAAAGGCAAAAGACCATAAAAATCGTTATTATTTCGGCATGTTATGTTTAGTTGCGTATCCTTTCTTTATCATTGAGGCCATTCAAAAATATTACAATGAGAAATTTTTAAAAACAAATTAAAAAAAAAACAATTATAAGCATTGTCTGGCATAATTGTCTCCTTTCTTTTCCTGTGTAAGATACACATTTGTAACAATTCGCGCGACAATCGCATTTATTGTAGACATTAAATACATTTGTTTCACTTTTCGGGGTTTTATACTTTTGAAACAAAAGAAAATTACTAGAGGTTAACTTTTTTTTCGTTTTTTTTTTATCAACAAAGGTTAGATAAATATTCGTTTTCAAAAGTAAAAAAAGCTATAAACAATACAAATAGGATTTTAATGACACAAAAAAGACAACCCTTAATAACATATATAAACAACAATTCATACCGACAAATGTTTTTATTAATATATTTTAATTTTAAAAATTGTTTGTTTTTTAAAGTGATATACATATAACATGACAGCAGTTCTCACAGATACACAGCAAAAACTTCCCTAACATTATACCAACAACAATCTTTCAACCAACCCAGGAAAAAAGTTTTGATTTTTAGTAAAAGATTGTAGTTATTGCATTCGTTACCTGGTAAATAGATGTCATTATGATTGTCATTATTCTGAGAACTTCAATAAGAACTTTCTTGTAATTAGCAACCATTTATTACTTCTATTATTTTCACTACTGAACATTTGCTTACTGAAAATCAGCTAAATAACTACTTATTAGTTGTGTTGTTTTCAGTACTGAATATTAACTTACTGGTAACGTACTCAATAACTACTAAAACCACTAGATAATAGACCTACTCTTAGCTAGTGATTTTTTTGTCTTCTAGTAAGTATATTGTAAGTATGTACTTACAATTCAACTTACTCGTAGTTCAATATTAATTAGATATTTTTTGGACTTCTAGTAAATGTATTGTAAGTACTGAATTCTGTGGACACCTCGAACAAGAATAAGTAGTTATTCAGCCAAAAAAATAAGAAGTGTTTAGTTTTCTCCAACATTACTTGCTAAGTTACTAGATAAGTAAAGTTTTTGCTGGGAACTCCTCTGCAGCTAAGATCGTTACTAGTAAGGTTTTGACTAGTTTATTATTAGTTGTTAGGCGTCAAAAATTAAAGAGATGATAGAATTTCGATTACAAAGCTTTATACGTAAAGCCGTTTGTTGTGGAAAAAACAACAACAGTATAAGAAAAAAAACGTATATTGGGTGTGGTTTTTTAAAAAATAAATTAAAAAGGATGCAAATTCCGAATTCTTTCTTGTTTTAATTATTTAGTTAAAAACATCAAATTTATAATGTTGAATGATAACGAAACCCATATCGGGGCATTCTGAAGGTTTCTTATAATTGAGAGTTCCTTTTGTAATGTAAACAAAGGGGATTTCAACAAAAGTGTAACGGGGTGTAACAGGGAACTTTGTTTCCAATTTTTTTTTTTTTTTTTTTGAGAAATACACTGAAATTCATTGTTGAGAGAACGCCAGTTTCTATGCGCGTTTCACTGGTTGCTTAGGCCAAGTCATCCGTAGTGGGATTCTGTTACTTTTAACAATAACAACAGTTGTTATAATTGACAACCTGTTTTGTTGTTTGCACTAACGATTATGTGATTCTGTAAATTGTTGTTAACAACATAGATAAAAATTAACGTCAAGTGGCATCACTGTCAAAAAAAATTACAAAATAACGAAAAACACAAAGAGGAATAAGAAAAAAACAAATAAAATTAATAAAACTAAACAGAATTTTTAGTTTAGTTTTCTGTTTTTTTTAATGGATAAGCCAAACATTTTACTATTAAATTAAGTGAAATTTATTTAATTGCCGTTTTCAAGTTATATTATTTCTTTAAACTATTTTTTTTTTATTTTTTCGACATTTAACAATAAATAAACAACACTATAAAAGTTGTCGTTTACTTAACACTAACAGCTGACTTAACGATAACAAGTGTTGTTAAAAATGTTGCAGAATAGCAAAATCGTTAATTTGCTTGTTAAATTTTTTAACAATGACAAATATTGTTCAAATTAATTACAGAATCACATTACTGGAAACATTCTTCCAAAAAATGTTAAAAAAGCCAAAGATATTAGCAAACAAAACTGTTCGCAATTCTCATTCACTCTGCAGATTTGTTTGCTTATATCTTTGGGCTTTCTAAAATTATGAAATGCAAGAATAAATTTCTGTGTTTTTATCAAGAATAAAAATTGGGAATTAAGCACGACAAGCAAAATCTTATAAATTAACAGCCGTATTCATAACGAAAATTTGGCAGGAAGTTAGCACAAAGTTAATTCATAATAAACTTGCCAAACTCTGGCTAACGATTTGCTAAACTCTCGTTTAACATTAAACAATTTTTTTTGAATTCCCTATCTTTAATTTATTTATTTTAAAAACTTTTTAAAATTTTTATTTTTGAAGGTAAAAACAAAAAACAGGAAAAATTACAAATTCAGCGATGATTAATGCAAAACGTGTTGCATTTTTGAGTAACACAATGTGGCATCATAAAAATTCAGAGTTGATTTATTAACTCTGTGTCAATAAGCTGCTTAGCTTAATCGACATTCTAGTTAGCGGCTCGTTGTTGTGTAGAAACTGTGGCTAACTTTTTGTTATGAATACAGCTGTAAAAATTTTGTATTCCCAATAATAACTTTGATAGAAAGGAATTTTTTCATATCTAAATATATGTATATATTAGTGCCCACCTTAAAAATCGTACGAATAACTAAAATTTTTAAAACTTCATTTCCACAATTTGGGCACTCCTGAATATCACGCCAAAATCATTTCGCAAAAAACGCTAAAGTGTCAATACAAAACGACTGAAATTTAATGTATGACATAACAACACAAAATATTAATTATCCTTAGCTGTTTATATTTTGTTTTTTCTTTTTCTTTTGAAATGTCATGAATTTGTAATTTGTTTTTAATTTAAAATTAATTGACTACTTGTTTGCTAAACAATTTCAATTGAAATTGAATCTAAAAAAGTAAAGAAAACAAATTCTCTCAAAAGTGGATCAATAAACAAGAATCAAATTCATGAATGAGCCGGAGCTAACAGTGTCATAAGAATTTATTTCATCTATTTACATGAATGAATTGTATTTATTCATTTTATTATCCAGATAGATAAAAGCAGAATTTAATTGTTTAAAAGTTTGCAGTTAATAACGTTGGTTCTTTATTTGATAGCGCAGCTTTTGTTTGCTTAAGTTATTAATAGTTTAGTTTATTAGTGAGGAAATAAATTATCTTTAATAAAATTTATGATAATGGGGGTTTTTGCTGTTGAAAAAAAGTGTAATTTTGTAGCTTTTACGCCATTTTACATATGAAAGACTGTCATCGTCCAGATTTGCAACTTTTGTTGCAGCAATTCTTGGGTAGAGGGTTTCACGTTTCATGTACTCTGCAATTCTGTTTTACTTTGTAATTCTTATCACAACGCGATTATAATTTTTTCCAACGAAAAACTGCATATTAAAGAAATTTAGTTTTCTCAATGTCTCATTTGCTTCTCTATTCTGTCTCAAAGCGTTTTTTAAGCACGAATTCGGGATAAAATCCACTTTATAACACTTGTATCAAGTGCATTTTTAGAGTGATTCTTAGTGTTCTTAGTTTGACTTAAATCAATCTTACTTTCGGATTATTTCACGTACAAATTCGAGATTGAATATGGATAATTTAAGTATTTCGCGATTCAAGAAAAACCGTACTCACCGTATTATTAATACCGCTTCGAATTCATTTGAGTGCAAATGGATTGATTTTTCTTTTGAGTGAATTTATCCTGGTTATTATTAAAATGATTTTTTTTTATCTGCTTATGACATTTCTTTGTAAGAAAAGCAGATTCAAAAAACAAAGAAATTTGCGGCGAAGTAACCGTTCTCGATATCCAATTAAATTGAATTGTAATTTCTAACACTATGGAATGCCGTAATTGGCCCACAGAATTTTCATACTTAACAAATACTAAATCAATTTTAATGAGATCTCCATCAAAAGTTACAAACTTTTTGCCGATTTTAAACAGTTCTGGTCCACTGTGCGTCAAAGTCTTTTTTTATACTTTACCCATAATTGACTACACGTCCTATATAACCCACATTATAACATCTCTGTAACTAAAAAAAAAGCCTCGTTTCAGTCTTAAATAAATAACATTAATCTCCACCGCAATTAAATTATTTTCCGTAATTGTTGCCAAGTTTTACTAACGAATTTCCAGGCGCTAGTGGAAAGGGGCAGAAATTTCGCCCCACGTCCATTCGTGGTCCCATTTCAAAAAATATTTAAATAATTTGCCAATCTTAGTAGTAATCCAGCTATGTAAAAAATTTCCTTAACATCTGTGAGGTAGTTCCAGAGGGGCAGGCATTTTCCCCACCTCCTCTCGTGCTCGTATTTGAAAAAAAATTAATTACTTGTTTGTCCATATAAATAGTCATCCATCAATGTTTCAAATTTCATTAAAATCTGTTGGATAGATACGGAGGTGCAGTAATTGCACCCATACTCCCCTCGTGGTCCGAGTTTTCGAAAAAAGTATAGCCTAAAACCATCTTCACTTCCCCTTGTGGTCATATTTTTTAAAAAATTTATTGCTAGTGAAACCGGTTTGAAGCACATCGGTTGGGTGGTGGTTCCAAAGTCTATAGAGGAAATACAAAAATTTTTTTTATTTTCTATATATATAGATTATTACCAGGGAAACCAGAAATATGCTTTAAAACAGGTCTATGCGCATTAAATATGCAGTAAAAACTTAAAAATATGCCTTCAAAATTGTTAAAAATATGCACCAAAAAATTCAAAAATTGCTAATCTTAAAACGCAATATTCAACAATTTAATAACAGTTCCTAAAATCATTATCGTTAAAAGTCAAACAGCATAGTTAGTATTTACAGAAGAATTTTCGAGATTTTGCCCTATTTAGAAACGATTGGCAGTTATCGGCTTACAAAAACAAAGTCACGTTAACAGGTTAAAATTCATATGCGCCGAATATTATCAAGATATCAACATCCAAGGCAGAATTTTTTTCTTAAAGGAATTTAAGGGACGGACGCTAAATTTTTGTTTAATGAAAACATTTCAAAGAAAGTAAAAGCTATTTATAGATGTGAAATTATTCGAAAAGAATTTAGTTTGCAGTTAAACATTTTTGAGGCGAATTTAACGTAAAAATGAGATGGTTTACGGTCACAAAGAATCTAATTTGGAAAAAAGTTTTTATGGGAATATGTAAATTTATAGACCGATTCATAGACATTCATACTCAAAGACATTTACATAGACATAGTATTTGTCCGTTGGACAATTAAAGTGTATTAACCATATTTGATGCAATTATCTACAAGATTACAATTGTACTTTGCGCACCAAATTAACATGGACAGGCAACTAGCCAGACGGACGGATGGTTATCGTTAGATACCATTGAAAGTGATTCTAAATCGATCGGTATATGATTTCTATTCACCACCAAAAACGTATATAATTGCCTTTTCTCTAAGTTGTTGCTTATTCATATATTAATCTTTAATTACAACCGGCTTTGTCTCACACTTTTCGAGTAAAAATTAAATGTAGATAGTGAAATTGATGCAACACCTTGGGTATACAGATAGATATTAAAAAAAGAAAAGCCAAAACATCGCAAGAAAATGAAAACGGTTTTTATCTGTTGCGAAAGCTCTTGTAGGCGTCTAAAAAAGAAATTAACATGTACCAAAATATGCCTCAAAAAGGCAAAATATGCGCTAAAAACTTGAAAAATAACGCAAAAAGGCTCTTTTTACCAAATTATGCAAAAAAATGCTCTCAACGGTTAAATATTCAAATATATTGAACTAACAAATCGATGCCAAAATTCATAAAAAGCTCTAAAACGGATAAATATAATGTTTCTGGTTGCACAAGAAACCACTTACACTTAAGGACAAATATTTAGATATGATTATTTTTATAGTTGTCTTATTTTATTTTATAAAAAAAAATTTATCAAAATAATTTTCGTGAGAATACAAAATTTAAATTAAATGATTTTGTTATTCGTGCTTAATATTAAATTTGCAGTAACTTTTGTAAGAAAAAATTGAATTCTTTTTTCACAAAAAAAAAATATAAATAAATTCAATCTTTTTTTTAACAGTGCAATTGCATACAAGCACAAATGACACATAGTAAAAATAAGAAATAGTTTACATGAAAGGAATATACATCCATACATAAGTGTTTATATTACCCAGTCAGCAAAATAGTCTGCCATCTTGCAGATATTTGAGAGAAACGTAGACAAAAAAGTAGGAATCTTATACGAATTCTGTGAGATTTCTGTGCCAAAAATATATGAAGTAGTTAACACGAATTCTAGCAGAATGTCTCTGGAAATTATGGGTTTTTGTAGGCATATCTGAGAGAAATCTAATGATAAAGGCAGGGAAGATTGAAATTAAAAGTATATACATACATAAAGAAAAATTTGATGTGTTAAAATAATTACAACATGAAATGTATTGATTGATAATTTCCTTATTCTTGACTGAACTCAGGTCGAACTTACATGTTTCGAAAATAACCACATTCCAATCATCAGAGTTATTTGCAGTTTTACACTTTCCGAAACTGCGCCGTCTGTCAGTCTCTAGTTAAACTTTAATCTTTAAAGCAATTGTTTTTTTGAAATTTTGCTGTATTAATTATCTTCATTTAATTTATTAAAATATTTCTTCCTTACTTATGTATGTGTTTCGTACTATTGTCAAGACTTTGCCTTAAAACCCTAAGAACGTTTGTTTTTTATTTCTTGTCCTTTTTCGGTTGACCTTTTTTGTTATAATAAGCAAAATTTTGATTAAAACCCATAAACAGTTCGATTTAAAATGTAATCGAAATTTTAAAATGTAATCTAAATTTTAGAACAATTAAATATATTAAGATACAATTATTGACGGATAATTGCATACCGCCAAAGAAAGTTTCACGCCTAGGTAATTTTAAAAGGAAGCATTTTCCTTTGATTCGTTTAAGTTGTGTACATATTTTTCTCTAAGCTGCATCCTGCCTAACTGCGTTGCACTCATAAATGGGTTATATATTTCGTAAGAAACAATAATGTATTACGCTTTATTGTTTGAAGACTCTCCCTTTATGCCCGTAATTCCTGCAAACAGATATCTAGTCGCGTTCGTACCTAACAGTTATCTGTACCTATCCGGTACCAATGTACCCTGTCCCTATCGAAAAATAAAACAAACAAACAAACAAACAAACAAACAAACAAACAAACAAACAAACAAACAAACAAACAAACAAACAAACAAACAAACAAACAAACAAACAAACAAACAAACAAACAAACAAACAAACAAACAAACAAACAAACAAACAAACAAACAAACAAACAAACAAACAAACAAACAAACAAACAAACAAACAAACAAACAAACAAACAAACAAACAAACAAACAAACAAACAAACAAACAAACAAACAAACAAACAAACAAACAAACAAACAAACAAACAAACAAACAAACAAACAAACAAACAAACAAACAAACAAACAAACAAACAAACAAACAAACAAACAAACAAACAAACAAACAAACAAACAAACAAACAAACAAACAAACAAACAAACAAACAAACAAACAAACAAACAAACAAACAAACAAACAAACAAACAAACAAACAAACAAACAAACAAACAAACAAACAAACAAACAAACAAACAAACAAACAAACAAACAAACAAACAAACAAACAAACAAACAAACAAACAAACAAACAAACAAACAAACAAACAAACAAACAAACAAACAAACAAACAAACAAACAAACAAACAAACAAACAAACAAACAAACAAACAAACAAACAAACAAACAAACAAACAAACAAACAAACAAACAAACAAACAAACAAACAAACAAACAAACAAACAAACAAACAAACAAACAAACAAACAAACAAACAAACAAACAAACAAACAAACAAACAAACAAACAAACAAACAAACAAACAAACAAACAAACAAACAAACAAACAAACAAACAAACAAACAAACAAACAAACAAACAAACAAACAAACAAACAAACAAACAAACAAACAAACAAACAAACAAACAAACAAACAAACAAACAAACAAACAAACAAACAAACAAACAAACAAACAAACAAACAAACAAACAAACAAACAAACAAACAAACAAACAAACAAACAAACAAACAAACAAACAAACAAACAAACAAACAAACAAACAAACAAACAAACAAACAAACAAACAAACAAACAAACAAACAAACAAACAAACAAACAAACAAACAAACAAACAAACAAACAAACAAACAAACAAACAAACAAACAAACAAACAAACAAACAAACAAACAAACAAACAAACAAACAAACAAACAAACAAACAAACAAACAAACAAACAAACAAACAAACAAACAAACAAACAAACAAACAAACAAACAAACAAACAAACAAACAAACAAACAAACAAACAAACAAACAAACAAACAAACAAACAAACAAACAAACAAACAAACAAACAAACAAACAAACAAACAAACAAACAAACAAACAAACAAACAAACAAACAAACAAACAAACAAACAAACAAACAAACAAACAAACAAACAAACAAACAAACAACAAACAAACAAACAAACAAACAAACAAACAAACAAACAAACAAACAAACAAACAAACAAACAAACAAACAAACAAACAAACAAACAAACAAACAAACAAACAAACAAACAAACAAACAAACAAACAAACAAACAAACAAACAAACAAACAAACAAACAAACAAACAAACAAACAAACAAACAAACAAACAAACAAACAAACAAACAAACAAACAAACAAACAAACAAACAAACAAACAAACAAACAAACAAACAAACAAACAAACAAACAAACAAACAAACAAACAAACAAACAAACAAACAAACAAACAAACAAACAAACAAACAAACAAACAAACAAACAAACAAACAAACAAACAAACAAACAAACAAACAAACAAACAAACAAACAAACAAACAAACAAACAAACAAACAAACAAACAAACAAACAAACAAACAAACAAACAAACAAACAAACAAACAAACAAACAAACAAACAAACAAACAAACAAACAAACAAACAAACAAACAAACAAACAAACAAACAAACAAACAAACAAACAAACAAACAAACAAACAAACAAACAAACAAACAAACAAACAAACAAACAAACAAACAAACAAACAAACAAACAAACAAACAAACAAACAAACAAACAAACAAACAAACAAACAAACAAACAAACAAACAAACAAACAAACAAACAAACAAACAAACAAACAAACAAACAAACAAACAAACAAACAAACAAACAAACAAACAAACAAACAAACAAACAAACAAACAAACAAACAAACAAACAAACAAACAAACAAACAAACAAACAAACAAACAAACAAACAAACAAACAAACAAACAAACAAACAAACAAACAAACAAACAAACAAACAAACAAACAAACAAACAAACAAACAAACAAACAAACAAACAAACAAACAAACAAACAAACAAACAAACAAACAAACAAACAAACAAACAAACAAACAAACAAACAAACAAACAAACAAACAAACAAACAAACAAACAAACAAACAAACAAACAAACAAACAAACAAACAAACAAACAAACAAACAAACAAACAAACAAACAAACAAACAAACAAACAAACAAACAAACAAACAAACAAACAAACAAACAAACAAACAAACAAACAAACAAACAAACAAACAAACAAACAAACAAACAAACAAACAAACAAACAAACAAACAAACAAACAAACAAACAAACAAACAAACAAACAAACAAACAAACAAACAAACAAACAAACAAACAAACAAACAAACAAACAAACAAACAAACAAACAAACAAACAAACAAACAAACAAACAAACAAACAAACAAACAAACAAACAAACAAACAAACAAACAAACAAACAAACAAACAAACAAACAAACAAACAAACAAACAAACAAACAAACAAACAAACAAACAAACAAACAAACAAACAAACAAACAAACAAACAAACAAACAAACAAACAAACAAACAAACAAACAAACAAACAAACAAACAAACAAACAAACAAACAAACAAACAAACAAACAAACAAACAAACAAACAAACAAACAAACAAACAAACAAACAAACAAACAAACAAACAAACAAACAAACAAACAAACAAACAAACAAACAAACAAACAAACAAACAAACAAACAAACAAACAAACAAACAAACAAACAAACAAACAAACAAACAAACAAACAAACAAACAAACAAACAAACAAACAAACAAACAAACAAACAAACAAACAAACAAACAAACAAACAAACAAACAAACAAACAAACAAACAAACAAACAAACAAACAAACAAACAAACAAACAAACAAACAAACAAACAAACAAACAAACAAACAAACAAACAAACAAACAAACAAACAAACAAACAAACAAACAAACAAACAAACAAACAAACAAACAAACAAACAAACAAACAAACAAACAAACAAACAAACAAACAAACAAACAAACAAACAAACAAACAAACAAACAAACAAACAAACAAACAAACAAACAAACAAACAAACAAACAAACAAACAAACAAACAAACAAACAAACAAACAAACAAACAAACAAACAAACAAACAAACAAACAAACAAACAAACAAACAAACAAACAAACAAACAAACAAACAAACAAACAAACAAACAAACAAACAAACAAACAAACAAACAAACAAACAAACAAACAAACAAACAAACAAACAAACAAACAAACAAACAAACAAACAAACAAACAAACAAACAAACAAACAAACAAACAAACAAACAAACAAACAAACAAACAAACAAACAAACAAACAAACAAACAAACAAACAAACAAACAAACAAACAAACAAACAAACAAACAAACAAACAAACAAACAAACAAACAAACAAACAAACAAACAAACAAACAAACAAACAAACAAACAAACAAACAAACAAACAAACAAACAAACAAACAAACAAACAAACAAACAAACAAACAAACAAACAAACAAACGAACAAACAAACAAACAAACAAACAAACAAACAAACAAACAAACAAACAAACAAACAAACAAACAAACAAACAAACAAACAAACAAACAAACAAACAAACGAACAAACAAACAAACAAACAAACAAACGAACAAACAAACAAACAAACAAGTGAGAGTTACCCCAGGTCTACACTTAAGATAAATATGTATCTCAGCAAATTGGCAATAACTTCGGCAGAATAACAAAGTAATATTTCTTATTGCTCAGCTTATGTTAAAGGCATGGGAAAACTTATTTATGTTACCTCATAATTTGCAAAAATTCAAGGTAAAAGGTGCAGTATAAAAACTGACGTTAACTTGCAAAAAATATTTTCATTAATATAAATTCTTGCTTATTATTTAAATGTATGTAAAAGCGCTTCAATTCTACACTTGAGGTTATCCATGCTATCATCAGTGGTTGGCTTACAGATGCCAAATTAAGAGGCCAAAAGAAGCTTAGCTTTTCCAGCGCAGTTGTGATAAAGTTGTCATGAAATAACGTCTTATTTTCAAGTTTCATATTACAAAAGTTTAAAAGTAGTAAAAGTTGTGTTTCAAAAAGTGTTAGAAAATAAATGTTAATTACCAAAAAAAGTTGTTCTTAAAAATATTTTTCTTTGATTACTCAAAAGCTTTGAGCTTAAAAATTATTTTATACAAACCTTAAATGTGCTGTTTTCACAACACAAGTGACTGAAGGTGTAGGAAAATTTATATGAACAACACTCAAAAAACTGAGTGCTTTTCATATTGTAAACAAGTTTCCTTACGCTTTTTAAAAAAAAAGTTTTTTTCATTATTTTAAAACAAATTAACTTTGTATTATTTATATGGAGCGGGATCCCGGGATCCCGGGAAATTTAAAAATTTCCCGTTTTCCCGGGAATCCAAAAACTACGGGAAAAAACTCTAGGTTCTACTTAAGTAGCGGGTTAAATGCTAGAATTTAAACAAGTTTAAACCTAGAAAAATATACGTTGGTATACAAATATGTCCACGAAGAAAAAGGAGACGCTAACGAAGTAGCGGGTATATGCTAGTATTTAATAAAATATAATAAAAACCAAAACACCAAGTTTAAATTTGTTACATGTATTAAATTTTTTATTTAATTCAACTTATTTTTTTTATTAAATAAAATAAAATTTTTATAACAATTGTGATTGTGTAAAAATATACGTATGTATATACATTTTTATATAAAAAAGAACTCAAGCTGTAACAAATTAATATAAATTTAAATAATAAATATTCCAAAAATTATATGTTAACAAAATAATTTTTGGAATATTATTACATTGTTTATTTTTCATTATTTAATTCTTTTACTTCAATTTTAATGTCCTACCATTTCACACACTTAATTTCTTCCCACACAATTCGCTTCTATTGTTGTTCATTTTGCTTTTTTTCAACTGACAACCAAATTTAACGTTTTATGTTAGCAATAATTGTCAACGAAAATTAACTAACAATTATTGCTGTGTAAATAGCCGGCAAAAAATATGTACAAAAAAGTGCTGTCAACATTAAAGATAACATAATTTTGATATTATGCAATATTTTTCTCTGGTATAGACGGGCAGTTACATATGATACATGTTTTTCACCGATATATTCACAAAAAAAAAACTTGAACATTTTTCCCACACTTGAATGTTTAACAGTTTATTTTTTACACACATGCAACACATTTCATAGAAAAGAAAGCGCCATAAAATGAGTGTTGAAATATGGAATTTTTTTCTTTTTAAGAGGAACATGATGAGAAAAGAACGCGTTCCAATTTTAAAATAATAGTACTCTATTTTCTAATGCAGAATATTACTTAGAAAATAAAATATTTTAGACTTATAAAAAGTGTCTTCAACGCTGCATAATTTTTACTTACTTTATTCACGTTAAGATCATATTAGTTTTTAAGGAGTGAAATAAGCATACTTCAGATTTTTAAAACAGAGTTTCTACGCGAGGAATTCCGAACAAAAAACATGTGATTTTTCATAGAAGTGTGAGAGCTTCACTCTGACTTCTCCCAAAAAAGCATCAGTTCCTGCTGACTATATTCTCCCCGATATATCCATGCGAAATCGATCAGAAAACGGCCAGACAGTACGTATATTCAATGTCAGACAGAAATGTCTGTTTTAGAAAATGTCAGATTGTTTTGCTTACTGGGTGCATGCCAATTATTTCTCGCATACAATTTGAAACTAATGCATATAAAATTATCTACAATTATACTATTTGATTTAAAACAATAAACTTGAATAATGAAATAGCAAACAAAAGCTAAAAATTCTTTGAATTTAAATAATACGATAAATACGAAATTTTAAACAATACCAAAGAGAAATGGGTTTGTTGGATTATGGTCTATTATAAGTTCTATGATAAAAGCAAATAATTATTGTATGATAGCTTTTTGTTGTTTCCCTAAAAAGGAACTGTTTTTTTTTTCTAAAAGCTAAAGACAAATAAAAAAAAACTAAAAAAATTAAATGATATGACCTTGTTGTTTTAAAAAGACAATAAAATAAAAAGAATAAGTTACAGAATAAAGTCGGATGCTCTCTCACAGATTGTAAAAGTTTAAAGGGCCAAATACACTTGTCAAATGCTTGTCCAGCCGGCGAATTCAACGTGTACGTGTGCTGGACGTAATATTCGCCGTCATATCTAATTTTTTTGATTTTTCATCGGTGTCACACACACAAACACATTTTCACTAATACTACCACAATGCTTGATGAGTACTTTGATCAGTGTATTTGGGCCTTAAGTAGAGCCGAAAGAGCTTTGTTGTGACAGCTGCGTTACTGAAGGCCTTTTAATTTTGCTAGAATTAAATTTGAATTTTTAGTAAAATCAGGATGGAAATTATTTGTATACGAAATTGTATACGAATTGTGTGCCTATAGTATACGGAATGTAAAAAGCCACATGCGCATGTGGTTCGGACGTAATTTTGACGACACAACAAAGTCACACTAGCAAGTTCGTGTTGTGTGATGACGACAAAATTACGTCAGAACCACATGCGCATGTAGCTTTTTACATTCCGTATACTATAGGCATTAGGAAATAAATGTTAATCATGTGTGTTAAATCATATTGAACTTAAGGAAACATTTTGTTAAGAATTATGAATCTGTCACATTGCTTTAATGTGAATGAAATTTTTTATTTTGTATTTTAAAAGGCCTTTGAGAAGCTTTCTCTACGTCTGAATCATCAATTTATCGCCACAAAAAGCTTCGAATCTTCTCTTTGTAGCGATTCCATTTATACCTGTTGTTTTCATAACACAAGTGATTGAACGTGTAGTAAAATTTATTTAAAAACACTAAAAAACACCGAGTGCTTTTCATATAAACGTTCAATCATTTGTGTTGTGAAAACAGTACATTATTGAAAAAGTACTTTTACACAAAATTTTTCTTACTCTTTTCACCCAAAATAAAAAAAAATTGATTTAGATTTAATCGTAAGAATGATTAACATATTTAAGCCGTTCTAACTTAATATATTGGCTATTGTTGCACAGAATGGCCATAATTATTTATTTATAAACTTTTTTGAAACAAATTTCTCTCTACCGACTTCTTAAGAAAAAATAAATTAATGTTCGGCACATCATTTATTGAATAATTTTTGCCCATTAAGAACTTCCAAAGAATATAATGGCTTTAATGGTTTTCGTTTTGTTGCGTTATTTCTTTGCAAACTGTACGTAAAAAGTGATGTTTGCAATAAATATAAATTTGTAAAAAAAAGTTAAGAACTTTTTCTACCGACATGGTCAGTTGTACAATGCTTTAAATATTTATTTGGAATATTACAAAAAAGCACAAAAACTTAATTGCTAGAAATATTGTTTTCTACGCTTCAAGTATTAATTTTTTTTAAGTTTCTTCTTTGAAGGAAAACAATTTATGTAAAAGAGAAGAAAAACAATCAAGTATTTCCCTTAAAAATGTTAATCATTTTAGTTATTTCAAACAATTGGCTAAAAGGAAAACAACATTATTGTTAATAATTTTTTTTTAAGTTGCTTTGTTTGCAATAGTTTCTCCTTTTTAATTTATTAAATTTGAAGGCATAACTCGTAACATCCGACACAATAATATTAAAGACAATTTTTAAATTTTTTCTTTACTTTCAGTCAAAAATCTTAAAACTTAAAGTTTAAATAAGAATTACAAATATTTTATTTCAACAAAAAAGGAGTTTACACAAGTCACATATTTTGAAAAAAGCAGTGATTCAAGGGAAGGAGGGCGGTCATGACAGTGATGTTTTATACTTTTTTTAAAAGTCTGCAGGCAGCCCGAATAAATCCTCATTTTTCCCTGCGCTTTCAAGACACGATAACTTTTAAACAATAATATATCAATTCAAATAAAACCCATTGTGTTTAGCGTATATAAATGTAATGAAATGTTTTTTTTAGCTTTATATAACGGTTATGACCGGGAAACCCATAAATTTACAATATCATGTTTTTTCTTGTGCAATCAATGAAGGCAGTAACTAAGTAAATGGTGGTTAAATTTGTTTAATTTCAGACTTACTCAGTTTGATCCATGGAAAGATACACATTCGAGCAACGCGTTAAAGTTATTCAGGCTTATTTTGAAAATGAGCGTTCAAAACAAAATGCCTATCGAAGAAAATCATCTTCAGTGATGAGGCACATTTTCACTTCAGTGGACTCGTCAATTATGCAGAATGGCCGCATTTTGGCAAATGAGGCCGGCCAGGCAGATACTGTGAATGTTGTTCGCTATCGTGAGATGATAACGAACTTTTTATGGCCCGAATCGGAAAATATAGATGTGGAAGATATGTAGTTTCAACAGGTCGGTGGCACTTGTCACACAGCTAACGAAACAATGGCTCTTTTGCGCGACAAATTGAATGGCCGTGTTAACTAACGTGGTGGCGATGTCAATTGGTCGCCAAGATCATTTTATTTGACAACGTTGGACTTCTTTCTCTGGGGTTATTTGAAAGAAAAGGTGTACGTTGATAAGCCAGCAACAATTCAAGAGCTAAAGGATGAGATAATTCGACACATTAACGGCATAGAACCTTAATTATGCCTCAGCGTCATCGAAAATGTTGGTCAACAAATGATGATGTGCCGCCGAGTTCGCGAAAGCCATTTGGCCAATATTTTGATCCATATATAATTGAACCATACCAATATTATCATAATAAAAAGATATGACAAATGTTCCTAAATAATTTGTTTTTTATTCCAAATCAAGATCGGCCATTAAAATTTAACCACCCTTATATATTTATCCGTTTTAAAGCTTTTTGTGAATTTTGACTTGATTTGTTAGTGCGTATTTGCATATTTTAGTGGCATATTTTTAGATATAAAAGTCAAAAGAGAATTTTGACAGCAGTTTTAAGTGCATATTTCACCTTTTGGAAGGATATTTTGATAATTGTTTAATTTTTTTAATTCTTAAAAATGCGGGGAAAATGATTTAAATTTAAATTGCCAGATCTCTTTCCTATTTATACCCACATAACCAGAGAAGTGTAACACATAGAAATATTATTACTAGACCCTTTTTAGTATACCTATCCACCTAGAATAATTTTCTGAATCGATCTGACAATGTCTGGCCGTTCAGCTAGTAGTCTGTCCACTGAATCTTTGTTCACAAAGTACAGGTAGCAAATTTGGAGACAATTGTAAATTTAATTGTCATAAGATTGATATAGGATTGATTCCTTATGGTCAAAGTCCTTCTATAATCGAAAATAGACACTATGTCGTGGCAAAATTTTGTAATGGTAGGTCCAGAGTGGACACATATAAACCGCGTCTCCTTAAAAATTAAAACAAGTGCGTGAATGACATCCAATGTTAATGATTATTTTTCCCCTATTTTCAAATCATCTCATTTTTCGTTTGAAAGCGAGCGGGGTAGAAAAAGAGACATAAATCGTATTTTCTGTGTTTCTTTTTTTGACATTCCTCTTTGCACTTAATTTTGTTTTTTAATTTATGTTTTATTTCAAAGTGATAATTGCTTTTAAAATATAGAAAAATACAAAAAATAATTTAAAAAATTCATACAGTTCAAATTATTAGGAAGAACGAAATTTAAAATATTTGTATAAGAATAAGGAATTAAGGAAAACCAAAAAAATTAACAAAAAAAAACATTGTGAAAATTTAACAACCACAAATTTTCGTTTTTTTTATTGTTATTTTCAATTTAATTGCTCACTCACTCACTTGTTTTAATTTTCTATAAACAGGCAGATAACATAATAAAAGAATTTAGTTATATTGTGTCCCAAAGGATCGCTCAGATATTTGTCTGTAAATATTAAATTTTTTGGGTCATATTTTTACAACTTGTAGGGAATATTTCGCACTTCTTAATGCATATTTAATACGCATAAAACATTTTCTTTAATTTTTTCCTTTTTCGCGGCAAAAAATTTGAAATTTGATCTATATAAAAATAATAAATAATAGTAGAGTCACTAAAGCAAAAAAATGGGGGCAACTGGCGCATTTCAGTGCCCTAAGAGTTGTGTCAAAAATCTCATTGTCAATTGTAACATTTTTTATTTTGGCTGCCAAAAATAATATATTTTTGCCACATTATTGAAAAGTCCCTACATTTTAATGACTTCAACATATCTGTAATTTTTTCCCTACGGCCATTTTTTTTAGAAGAAAATCCATAAGGACTTTTCCCTACGTATAACATCACTGGCTCATGCCCACCCAAGGTCTAGTGTAGCAAGAATGATAGAATTAAAGATTACGCCTTGCGCATGTGATGACGTAGTAGTTCCCTTATAAAGATTACCAAGCCTGTTTCTTTTGTGAAATTCATAATATCTTGGAAAAAATGTATGCATTTCGTGATATTTGGTTACCCTTTAGTAAATTTACTCAGAGAGTTTTCAAAAAAATTTTATATCAGTTGTCAAACAAACTACGAATTTCAATAAATATTTAATATTAAAAATATTATTTAAATATTTAATTAATAATAAAAACGTTAAAACCGGTGTGTTTAAAGTTGTATAGCAAAAAAAAAAAATTTTAAAAAATAGAAGAGAGTAAAAAAAGAGTGCAAAAATGAAGTGTGCAGTGGGGAAATGCAAACAAAGTAACAGCAAAAAAACAAGTGAGAAATTGTGTAAAAAATAACGTTTGCGTGTTTTTAATAAAATGTTAATATTTTTGACTATAGCTGTATCGTTTTACAATTTTCCAAAAGATGCAGCCCAAAGCAAGCAATGGGTAATGTTTTGCAAGAGAGTGAAACCAGTTAATTTGAACAAAGAAAAAATTTGTTCGTTACATTTCAAACAAGAAGACTTTATAAGAAACTTGAAATTTGAAATGGGTAAGTTACTGCAAATTTAATTTTTGCAGTTCATTACTAAATTATTTTGAATAGGATTTAGTAATCGTCGTGCACCAAAATTAAAACCCGGTGCAGTTCCGTCCATAAACATGAGTGCTATTAAAAGTTATAATGAAATTAAAACCCCAAATGATGTTGAAATCCCAATTAATGTTGAAAATCCAAATGAATATGAAAGCAAATGCGTCGTGAATAACACTCCAATGAGAAGTGACGTTAAGGAAGATAGTGTTCAACTATACATAAAAACTTTGGAAATAAAAATGTATGTAAGTTTTTAAAGAGTACACAAACATTTATTTTAATCATTTATAGAGAAACACTGCGTCAGGGGAATAATAAGTTGAAAATGTCACAAAGTCAATCTAATATCACAATAAAACATTTGTCTATTCAAGTTCAGAAGTTAGGTTTTGCAAATGTAAATCTTGAAAAAGCATTAAGACGTTTGTTTACTAAAGGCCAAATAAGAAAACTTAAAAACAACGATAAACGGCAAACTTTCACAGAAGCCGATATTGCCCAATCAATAACATTGTATTCATCAAGTGCCAAGGCTTACGCTAGGTCTCCACGTAGCAATTTTTTTGCTAAGCACAAGCAATAACGTCGGCAGAACCATGGCGCAATAATTGCTGACTATATTGCTGGAGAACACGTGAAATTGCTTTGCCATAAAAAAACGTACAGAGAAATTAAATGTCAGATAAATAACAGCTGATTTTACAGCAGATTGCTAAGCAATAATTGCTCAAGCAATAAGAGGAACAATCATTGCGCAATGGATTGCCACCCATGGCAATATGCGGTCTATACGTCGCAAATTTTATGGAGCAATCAAATTTGACGTTTACCGCAATAAATATTGCTACGTGGAGACCCGGGGTTACAGATTGTTAAGGAAAAAACATTTTTCACTTCCCTCGGTGCGAACATTGCAAAGATGGTCACAAAAATTAGATATATCAACAGGTATTCTAAAACCTGTGGTGAAATTACTGTCTGCGGCTAACCAAATGTCTGTAACAGAAAAGCTTTGTGTATTGAGTTTTGACGAAATGAAGGCGAAAAAAAAATATTGTTATGACAAGCCGACAGACTCTTTGCTAGCACCAGCCAATTATATCCAAGTGGCTTTGTTGAGAGGTGAGTTATTTACATCATCTTTAAGTGTTTTTTCCAATCATTTTCTGTCTGATTAAAAGGTTTAATTTCAAATTGGAAACAACCAATTTATTATGACTACGATTGTCAAATGTCTAAAAATATTTTGTTTAATATATTAAAAACAATGCAGCAGTGTGGTTTTATAGTTGTGGCCGTTGTATGCGATTTAGGTGGTAGAAATAGGAAATTGTTCAGTGAACTTGAAGCAGATTATAGAAAACCTTGGTACGTTTCATGCAAATATGCATTAATCGGTTTTTTATTATTGAATTTTTAAATGTATTTTTTTAGATGTAGGATGTATTTTAGAATGAGGTTACTAAATGCCGAGATTTCTCAAAATACCAACAAGCGAAAGAGAAAACTAAATAAAATAACAAACTAAATTGCTTGATTAACCTTGTTTTGAATAAATTGCACATCTATAAAAGAATTTTTCCTCCTTCGTCTGCTTTCATTTATGTATTAAATATAGAGCTTATGTAGATTAGGTATTTATTTATTTATGTTATTAAATAAAACTATGAAAAAAATACTTTTAAAAATTTTTTTTTTTAAATAATTTAACTAGAAAAATTAAATATTGTCCCACTGTCATGTTTTCCCATAAACATACCAGTTTGAGAGCTAAAAAATATTAGCCAATGAGAACACAGGTTGTGTGACGTCAGAGTTTCTACATGCGCAGTAAAAAATTTTAATGCCTGCCTGATGTCGTAATCTTTATTTCTATCATTCTTGTAGTGTAGCAGTGCTATAACCCAGAGAAAAACCTTTTTCAATATGGTTACCTCAATCAAAACTATTTTAAACGAAATTTAACCATATTATTGTCATACTATGGTAAATTTAAACTATCAATATAACTACATGCAGACATGTCACAGAGTACAATTGCGTTCGGTAACGGTATTGATTACGTATTTTAGTGCGTTAAAAAATAACGAAAATATTTTTCGGAATGAAACCATTTCTGTTTTCATGAACGAAATGGGAGTTTTCTGTATCTAAAAAACTATCACAATACACTTTCCATTAATAAACAAATATGTTTTCTTCGATTCCGAACGGAATTGCACTGTGTGACATGGCTGAAACCATCCAACCAATGTGCTCCAAACCGGTTTCAGTAGAAGAGCAATTTTGGAAGACGGTTTTAGGCTATATATATATATATTTTTAAAACTAGGAACACGAGGGGAGCTAGGAGGCAATTTCTGCCTCTCCGAAGCTATCTAACAGATTTTAATAAAATTTAAAATATAGATAGATTCCTACTTATATGGACACAAAAGCTCTGCGTTTTTTTTTTTTTTTTGAGATGACAACAAAGGTAGGTAGGGGGCAATTTGTTCCTCTCCGAAACAATCGAACCTATTTTAATGACATTTAAAGATAGACACAAAAGCTATTAATTTTTTTAAAAATGGAACTACGAGAAGTAGCTAAGTAGCACACGCTGGGTATCTGCTAGTGCTTAAATAACTCCTTCATCAAGAAGCCACAAACACATTATGGTTGCCTCTAAACATGTTACGGGTAAAAATGACAATAATTTGTATACCAGTAGAGTTATTTAGTTTTAAATTTTAAATATTTTCCTCTTTTCCAAGGGCAACATTCTATGGTTGAAAAACAACCATGCTTGTGGTTAACATATTTTTGATATAATTAACTAATTTAACCATAATAATTTAACCAAAAATTTGTTAAAACATTTACGTTAAAAATAATTTTGTTGAAGGTGACCAAACTAACAAATGTTTGTTCTCTGGGTGATTTTTAGAGCTTAAATTGGTTTTGAAGGATTTTAAATACCACTATGTGGCCCCCACCTGAACTGAAGGAACCATCCGCCCTAAGTTTGAAATAAAGTTCAAACTATTGATTAGAGTTCAAATGACTGTAGATAAGGACTACATACTAAAAAGCTTAAAAATTAGAATGCAGAAATTATATTATAGACAGACTTCTTATACAAAAGACTTGTTTAGACTAAGACAGGACTTTAGAATAGGCTACAATTAGGCCTTGAATTAAATTCGGACTAAAAGCTACGGATATTTATTAGAGAAATATTATGACAACGCATTTTAACTACAAATGATAAGTAAACTTTCCGAATATCTTCAATTGAATACAACAGGTATATTTTAGTTTTTAGCTATTAACTATTATCTCAATGTAACTCGGAAAACCTTTGTACATTGAAAATCTAATGGCCTGTTCAACTATCTCGACAGCAAAACGAAGCGATCGCCATCCATTCGCTCGATTTCGAATCAGATTGGGTTCAACAATTTCGACAGCTTTCGATCGCTTGCTCTTACGCTTATAAATATTTGTTACTTACGTATTAAAATAATTAAGTATTGCCATATTAGATATTTCTATATTTTGTTGCTTTTTTGTTCAAAAGTATCAAAAAAAATACTAAATGGCTTGTTGACAAATACAACCGCGTTTGAAATTTTATCAGCTGTATAAAAATGTCAAAAAATAAAACAAACCTTTTTTGTTGAAACCAAAACTAAAGAAAAGTGTAAACAAAAATTGTATTTAATAAAAAACAAAATATTCAAGCAAAAAAAATTAATGATACAAAGAAATAAATAAATAAATAAGTCAATCAAACCAAACGTAAGAGCACTTTGTATTTTATTTCTAACTCTATCCTTCTTCGTTTGGATGAAGTTTTAAAATTTTTAATGTTTTCATTTAGAATTTGTAGTGTTTCACATAATATTAAGGGGCCTGTCTCTTCAATTTTTCTTTCTTGTGCAACCACCGTCGCAAGAGTAAGACTCTTGGCGGTGATTCTGATATCTGCTGACTGAGTTTCAGCACTTTTAACTTTACCCGCCAACACTCTACAAGACTAAAGCAGCGTCCGATCATTTATATGATCTAGGGAAGTTAAATAGTTTTGTTTATAGGTACCATCACTGGTTTCTTGCAGGCTTTTGTTGTTTTCTGAAATTTATTTTTGTCCTACATTTCAAATCTTCCCATGTCTGTAAAAATATGTAATATTTTCAAAACCAATTCAACCTATGGTTGTTTTCTGCCTTTAATTATAATGTTGGATAAAATTTCCCGCCTTGAATAGAATGGATGGACCAATGAAGCTTAGTTTTAGGCCTATTATTTTCCATTACTCGCCCATTGAAAATTTATTTGCTCCAAACACTGGTGCACCCTTCGCCATCTTAGGATGTTCCTCCATTTATTCGCCTAATGTAAGCAATATTTCACTTATTTATTTCTCTCAAGAAGCGTTTTCGAGATAGTCGCGAAAATCATGTTTTTCTGCAGTTGTTTTAGCTCGTTATTTTGAAAATTGAATTGTTCATCTGAATTGTAAAAACTATTGAATAAAAATGTTTTCCACTTTCAGCACATATATGTATATACTGTGTTGATCAGGTTACTGTGCTACAGGCCATTCGATTTAACAAAAATTATTTTTTTATGTTTTTCAATATTAAACAAATTAAAAAGCTTGTAATTCAGTGAATTTTTATCCGATCAACACACTAAAAAGAAAGGAGGATAAACATATTTATTCAAAATTTTGGAAATATAATATTAATCCAGACAAACAAGATTTTCGCGAATAATTCGAAAACGATTATGAGAGAAATAAATGAGTGCTTAAGCCCCATTAAGCTTAAACAAAATCTAATTTTTAAGTCTAATTTGTTGTGGCGTATTGTAATCAAAAAAAAATTACCAATTGTTCTCTATTTTTATTTATAATTTATTTAAAATACCCTTAAATATTTCTTGTTTGTTATAAATACCATGATTCGACAACAAAACAACAAGTGAGTGGTTTTGACATTTGTTTTCGTAATGTCGACAATACCTTCGATATTAATAAACCGCTTTTTGTATGAGAGAGATTTCCCTACCCGGGAATTCCCGGGAATTTCAATTATTTTATTTCCCGTTTTCCCGGGAAATAAAAATTCCTCATAGTTTCAGAAACAAGGTATTTATACTTTGAAATTTAGTTTTCTATTCTCTAAAAATTAACATCTGTTGATGGCTTGTCAATTAGATCAATAACAAGAAGTGAGTACGTTCGTAAATCAATGTATACAATGTATAACAGTTTATAATTAATAAATTTAGTGAAGTGAAGAACATAAATTCAAAATAAGATGCAGGCAGTAAATTTTAATTGTCCATGCCCGAGTCTTAAAAATAGGAGATATCCAAAGATATCGCTCCTTTTTTGCAGCAAAGTCATATCTACAAAAAAAAAATCGAGCTTGGCTAAATACGATTAAAGTTTTCAAAATGTACCGATTTAAAGATATATTTTGCTATAACTTCGGTTCAGTTTGAGATAAATTACCGATTTTTTGTTACGAGAAAGTACGAAGGAACACTTTGCTTAAATAACTTAAAATTAAAAAAAAAATTTGATATATGACGATATGTTTATAAGGTGATAAACTTAAATTTGTTTAATTCTGAAACCGGGAAACCGAAATGAAAAAAAACTATGGAAACTCGTGTAAGATACTACAACATACAATTTTAAAAACACATTGTCCTAAAGATTACAGGTTTTATTACGGGATCTTGTAAGAAGAAGTCCGTTTGATGCTATTTTTTGCATCAACCTTGACATACATTTGACTGATATAGACGTTGTTTATAAAAAAGAAAAATTACTTCGGATTGTGAATTGGAAAAAGGCAACAACTTTAAACTTTTGCACTTTAAACTATTTGTCCAATCTCGGGAAAAAAGTGAACGAAATTTTTCCGAAACATGGTAATAAGTAAATAAAATAAGAAATATACTCTTTGCCGACTTTCCAAACGCATTGAGTGTGTTTTAATGTTATTTCCTATGCTGTTAAAAAATGTTGTTAATATATTTATAAAACATATTTATTTAAAATATTTTATCTATTTTAAAAATTTACTTTTTGATCTCAAAACTTGAGTACCATAATTTTTGTTTGTTTTTATTATTGTTTTATGAATTAAATTGTTATGTTTATGTTATCTTTTTATCTTGTATCTAGAGCATATTGATACGAAAAATGTACATATAAAAGCGTAAGGTAATAATAATTCAAGTTCCCCTTTCAACCTTTAATTAATTTTTGGGAGTTCTTAGGCATTTCTTTTACTTACTTTGTAAACAAGTTCTCTTACGCTTTTAAAAAAAAAAGTTTTTTTTTCATTAATTTAAAACAAATTTACTTTGTATTATTTCTATGGAGCGGGAACCCGGGATCCCGGGAAATTTTAAAAAATTTCCCGTTTTCCCGGGAATCAAAAAACTCCGGGAAAAAAAACTCTATTATTCATACAAAACTATGACAGGCCAAAATCTATTACAATAGCATAATTCGTTACGGTTTAACGCGTACTAAAGATAACGAAAACAAAATTTGACATCCCATACGCCTTCATCGTTTTTTGAAAGAAAAACTAAAGATATTATACAAATAAAACTGTTAAGCGAATAAGAATTATAAACACCAGTAAATTTATAATATTCAATTGGTCAGAGTTGCATTTCAACAAAAGTAATGTTAAATTGGTTTTTTGACAGTCGCAAAAAACTCATACGAGTATTATGGAACATGTTGGACTTGTGTGATAGTGTAAGCAAGCCTTAAGGATATCTTAAACAATTTGAAAAAAGTACTATTCCTTTCAGATTTTCGAAAGTTAGGCTAAATCGGCATAAAATTACTCAAGGACCCGGAATGTATATAATTTGAAATAAATAATGAAAAAGTTTTAAACGGAATGACAAGCTTATAAGTCGATTACGGATGACAACTGCACTAAAGTTGAGTTGAAAATACAAAGTTTTATTTGTATTTTAGATTTTAACATGACCGACGTTGTCCAATTTCGCTTCTGACAACTCAACTTCAATTGTTTTGTCATTCGTACTCGACCCATTCGAATACCGTCTTCACAACTAGTTGCGGACGGTATAAAAATATGCAACGATATTAACCTGAAGTCGTGAAAATTTCAAGTAGAACTATGTTAAAAATCATAGTTTTCCGATTTTTAACATAGTTCTACTTGAAATTTTCACGACTTCAGGTTAATATCGTTGCATATTTTTGATTTTTACTTTTTGGTAATTACCCGAGCTGTTGTTAAAACGTTACAAAATGTTGAAAACCCAAATAAAAAATGGTTAAATTTTATGGGCTGATGTTGAATGTGAACCACACCTAAACGTTTTTTTCTGCATAACAATCAGTGTTGCCAGAAGTAGGGGAAAATCCCTACATGTAAGTATTTTTGATACTTAAATATCAGCATAGGGAAAATCGGACAGATTTTTTATAATCTCCAAAATGTAGGGATTTTTCGTCATATTGCTTTATTTATAAAATAAATGTCAAAAAAGGTTGGAAAATTTTATTTTCCATAAAATCGCATAAAAATATATTTCCAGAGTTGTTTGTCGCTTAAAAGTTAGCGACACTTACACGCATGTATGTATATGTTTTTTCTAAGATATCATTCAATGTTGAAAGATTAAATTGAATTTAATTAAGAGTACATACGAATTATTCTTATACCCACACCACAATAGTGGAGAGGGTATTAAGCATTTGTGCTGATGTGTGTAACACTTTAAAATAATTTGATAAAATACTGTGGTTTAGAGTATCATATGGTCGGGCTTAGCCGACTACACTTTCCTTATTGTTTTTTTTTTTAACTTTTGTACTTATTTTTTGTCAAAGCTCTAATATTTATACATTTTTTTTTTTGACTAATGTTTTTTCTTCTATTTTAATGCGTTGAGAATTTTGTAGGGGAAATTTTTTCAACGTGTAGGGAAATATCGGATTTTTGTTAGCATGTGAAGGTATTTTTTCGTAAAATCCACTGGCAGAACTGATTACAATTGACATTTCTCAATTTCGGACTAACTCAATTTGAACCATGGAAAGATACACAATCGAGCAACGCGTTAAATTTATTCAGGCTTATTATGAAAATGGGCGTTCAAAACAAAATGCGTATCGAAGAAAATCATCTTCAGTGATGAGGCACATTTTCACCTCATTGGATTCGTCAATAAGCAGAATTTCCGATTTTGGGCGAATGATAATTCAAGAGTGATTGTCGAAAAACCAATGCACCCACAAAGAGTGTTTGTTTGGTGCGGTTTGTTGGCTGGCAGCATCATCGGGCCGTATTTTTTTCACGTGGTGTCGATGTCAATTGGCCGTCAAGTTCATATGATTTGAGACCGTTGGACTTCTTTCTTTAGGGTTATTTGAAAGAAAAGGTGTACGTCGATAAGCCAGCAACAATTCAAGATCTAAAGGATCTAATTATGGCTCATCGTCATCGAAAATTTGAACCATCGGATGGAATCGGATCGAGGTGTGCCGCCGACCAATATTTTGTTCCATACATAATTGAACCATACCAATCTTATCATAATAAAAATAAATTACTATTTCCTAAATATTTTGTGTTTTGTTCAAAATCAACGTCCGCCCTTAAAATTCAACCACCCTTTACTATTCTTTTTTTTCAATTCTTTCATGGAACAGAAGATTTTGACGAAGAGTGTAGAGGACGCTTGCGGGGTAAACAGTGTCGCACGAAATCTTAAATCAATAGTTTTGAAAGTTAGTAGTCAATTTTCAATTTCAGACTTAAACGTCTAATTGTAGCTTATGGCTTGCAAGAAAAAGGCTTAATTAGTGGTTACGTTTATTTAAACAAATATTTTATTATAAGTTTTGTAACTAAATAATAAGCAAGAATAAATTTAATTTTTTTTTCTCGAGGGGCCCGTTAAGCAAACATTGTTAGGAATATCTGGCCAAGAATATACCTAATACCAAAGACTCTAAATATACACAGATGCGCCACTGGCATACATTTTACGGCCAGTGCTTTATTCGTCGAATGACAGTACTACACTACTGCCACTTTGATTTTAAGAGAACTCTAAGATTAAAAATTATTTCTCAGAGAACTTTTAATTCTCATTTATCAGCGTATACATGCGTTCAGCGTTAACACGACCAAACAAAATTTGTAACCAAAATGTAAAAATAAAGTAACCAAAAGCGAAAAAAAAGTAACCAAAATTATTTTGTATCAAAAGTAATATTTTATTTGCACTTCAGTTTAAAAATATGTCTAAAGAAGAAATTGTGTTTGTTTGTATCTTGTAGGCGCATAAGCCGCTGCCCGATTTTCATAAAGTTTTGACTGTTTATTACCGATGGTCTGGAAAGAACAATAGGCTATATAATTTTTCGAAATTTATGTTGCAAGTGGCACTACCTATGCAAATCTTACACTTGTTTTCATCAATTTTAAAACCTTTATAAGCCATTGTTTTCAAACTTTGGTAAATATAATCATATTAAACGGGATGGGATCGGAACAGTGATGCCAATAGTAGGGAATTTCCCCTTTTTGTAGGGATTTTTGGGAAAATTTGCAGCGTAGAGAAAAATGGACAAATATTTTTGTTTTAACCCTCCGTCTTACACATGTTTTTATTTTCACATAGGGAGGGTTAAATTGTAGAGCTAGATGGAGCTAATAGTTTGTGTGCTTAATAAAAATAAATAAATAATAGATAGTTTAACAAAAAAATAATAAAAAACAGCAAGAAAGAAAGTTAAAAATACGTCATCTTCTATACAAAATATATATGGGTCTGGCCAGACCACATGTGTTACGAATGTGATGTGTGCAGTAAAATATTGGAATAAGTTTCCTTATATATCCTTTCCAGGTTATATTTTTCAGCTTTTTATAGTAAACTAAATTTTAGAAGGGTACCTGAAATTTCAAGTCCCTACCTGTGTTTTAAATATACTAAAATAACATTTCAAATCGAAAAAGGTCTGGCCAGACTCATGAGTAAGACGAAGGGTTAAGGCAAATGGTGGGAATTTTCAAAATATTATTTCATTTTCAATTTATTTAAGTTAACAAGTTATCTTTTTTTCTTATCAAAGGTGTATTTTAAAGCTTACTTATGACGAAAGCAATGAAAAAAGAAAACTACTGCGGTTTGCTTTATTAGAAAAAGCGTATTGTTTATTTTAAGAATAACCAAAAAAGTAAAAATCGATTTTTTCATCCATAGGTCCATTTTAACTGGAAACTGTCACATATTATCAGTGTTGCCAAAACTTGGTGACCAAAAATGGCTAAATTTACAGGAAAAAATGGTTAAAATGGGCTAGAAAATGGCTAAAATGTTTTTATAAATAAAAACACGTAAAAATTCAATAACAAAACAGTAATAATTCATTTAAAGCTGTTTACGATGAAATTGTAAGTTAATATCAATTTCTTAAACAAGAATAAACGTAAATTAATATTTTGAAAGATATTTAAAAAATTGAAGCATCGATAAATTCGATGTCGTTATTGTTTATCTCATAGGAACCACTAGAGCCTATTAGTTTTTACTAATTTGAGGGTAAATCATTATCACGACAACATTTACCCACCCTTTGGAGTCCAGTGCCCATGTTCTGTAACTCTCGCGTCGAGAAACTTTTCGATTAAAACAAACAGCTGTTATTTGCACTAAACTGTGTCTGTAACTTCTTTTGTCGAGTTTTAGCTGTCACGTAAGGGAATTACTCGCCAATTTACAGAAAAAGTGTGTCTGTAATATTTTTGAGAGAAAAGTTCCCGCTTTGAACTGTCAAATAAATTCACGAATAAAACTTTGGCGAGAAAAAATTTTAACACTACAAAGCAATTAAAAATGCAAAATACAAAGAACAAAATAATAATTTTTTATTCCTGGCACGTTTTTGCATTGTTTAATTTTTTTGCTTAACATTTTTTTAAAATATACGAATGTTTTCAAAGCTCTGTTTGCAAACATTAAAGTTGCACTTTACATTATTTGGTATAGCCGACGGTTGTATTTTCGCCGCCGTCGTTGAATAATTTTCAATATTTGTAAATTTTGGTCGTCGTCAACGATGTGTATTACTGGCGGTCTCAACTTCTGCAATTTCACAAAGGCTTCAACTGCAATGTTATGACATTTATAACGTAACGACGTAATCTCTTTTGACAGTTTTCGACATGAGTTACAGACACACTCTTTTTTCACTTTTCGGGAAACGATGGGATATTTTGTTTCACATCTTTTCGATGCGAGAAGTTCTCACTATAGTTACAGAACATGGGTACAGACCTACAATAAAAAACAAGTAAGAATGTTTTGTCGATTGACCGGAACTATATGATACCGTAATCCACATTAGAACCTGTGTACCAAATTTTATTAAATTATCTGCAAATTTGCGACCTGTATTTTGCGCACAAGGTTTACATGGACAGCCAGTTAGCCAGCCGGACAATCATCGTTAATTCGACTCAAAAAGTAATGCTGAGTCTATCGGTTTACGTAAAAGTGTGCTTAGGACAATGTTTTAAGGTGTTGGTATAAATATTTTATTGTTATGGTAAACATATTTACCTAATTAATAAATCGAATTAACGGTTGCTAAATGTAACCTTTTTCCCAAATTAATTTTAACAATGTTTACTTGGCAAAATACCATCTCTACTTAAGCATCAGACCATGGAAGTGAGACCAACTTTAAAGTCAATTCTGAAATTTCTAAAAAAAATGTTGTTGCCGCCTGCATCTCTTTATTGACATGCTTGCAACCAGAAAGAAACACCGATGTTTGTGTTGATCCATTTTATAAATTTAATATTGGAATACAGTTCCTTTATTTTAAAAGATGTCTTATCATTAGCGATTTTCAACATTTGTTAAAGTTGTGATTTAAATTAAAGGCGTTTTAATTGTTAAAATGTTGATTTCAATTTTATAAATTTTTATAATGAAATAAAAAATTTCTTTTAAAAGAAAACATGCAAAAAAAATTGTATGGCTTAAACAAAATGAAAAATGGCTAATGGCTAAATTCCTTTTTTAATGGCTAAACAGGTTGAAAAATGGCAAAATCTAGCCACTAAATTGCTAAATTGGCAACACTGCATATTATGTAAAAATACGCATGTAAAAACTAAAATTTTTCCTATACAACAGCATTAAAGTAGAAATGTAGTAACAGAAACCCTATACTATGAGTCTTCACAGCCTGAAGCAAAACCATGTAGGTATTTATTAAACTAAGAGAAATAAAAAAATACAATTTCGAAATTTTAAAAAAATCTTAATGAAATCTTTTTAAGGATATGGAAGGATATATTTAAAAAAAAATCTTTTTTATTTTTTTGTTCAGGGGAACTGAAGTAAATAACTTTTTAAAATTCTACAGAAAAATTACACAAGGTGTGTAAATGAAACATCAAGCACCCAGCATGACTTAGTTTAGTTTCTATATTAAAGGATTTATAGTGGCGTTTTTGCTATTTTCGATATTTTATTTTTATACGTGTTATTAATAAATGCTTTAATAATAAATGCCAATTAATGCCATAATTATAATATTCACAAAATGTTAACAAACCGTAAACAACGTGACATAAAAAACTTAAATTTGTAACGTAGGGAAAAGTGTAGGGTAATTTTTATTTAGTTTTAAGGAAAATAGGGATTTTTGGCTAAGACACGTAGGAATTTTTTAAATTTCTACTGGCATCACTGGATCGGAGGCCTTTGGCCTTATCGTTTAATTAGAAACGTGTTTCAGTTAGCCCTATGAAGTAGCAGATAATGGTCATCTACACTTCAAAGTACATAACTTATATATTTAACTTGATAGTCTATTATAGTTTAGGCTTCTAAAAAAAATTTTTAAGTAGATGAAAAAAAGTATTGGTTTTTAATGCAAAAACACACAAAATGTTTAAGGGTTAAAAAGCGGGTAGTTCTTGTTCCAAAACAAAATATTGGTTATTTTTGTGTTGAAAAAAGTAACCAAAATGGAAAAAAGTACACAAGTACACATTGAGAATAAAAGTAACCAATTTTGGTTAAAAGTATACTTTTGTAACCAAAGCGGCTTTGCTGTGTGCGTGTACGCCTGTGTTTATGTATGTACATGCCCTGCAAATAATATTGGACTACCTGATCCATTTTGGTCAAATGGACAACTCCATGGACTGGTCCAATGTAATGCAAGCATGAACCATGTCATTGTTAAAAAGTGTTTGTAGAGAAACGACTTCGTTTTTAAACGACATGTTTTCGTTTTTAAACGACTTTAAAAGTTATTCTCTTGAGAGTAACATGGAGTAGTTTTAAGACTACTTCTTTGTAATCCTCAGCTGGGTTATATCCCAGTAAAAAAGATGTGCTCCGTAAGGAGCAGGTTTTATGTATGAATTCATACTTCAAATCGCTTCAAACCTGCGGATCGGGGTGTTCCCGGTTTGGAGGACTATTTTCTGCTGACAATAAGCGCTTCTTTTAACATTCCTAAAGTGCTTTTTAAGGGCTAAATATATCAACAAATTCATTATGATTTTTCTTTAACTGGTTTAAATGCATTTTTCAATCATTTTCGTAAACCATAATATATTTAAATTTTTTTCGCTTTAAAACCTGCTTCGTTGTCAGCTCTAAAAGAATAGCTTTTTTGTATATATCATTCTTCATCATTAACTGCTTTATAAGAGCTCTATTATATATCGATTATGCGCTTTTTCTCTTAAGTGCTTCAAAAAATTCAAATTTTTATTACTGGGATGGTCCTGCACGAGTACATCGTAATGTTAAATAGACCATGTTTTTTCCATACGTTTGGGTTACTTTTGGACTAGTTCTAGTCCCTTGTGGGCTACATTTTCACGCGTGTTTGGACTAGTCCTATTATTTGCAGGGAAGTTAATAAATACTCATAGTAAATCATTAGATAAAAACACTTTTTTATTTTTAAATTCGTTTGATATACAAACATTGTAAGTAGATAATTACATTATCTAAAAAATGGAATTATAATTCGGTGCAAATCGATAAAGTTCTATTTTTCAAAAAGAAAACATAATTGCATTATGCTCTTGCGTAGGTTATTTGCACATAAATTGTTTGAAAACAAAACGAAATCAATTAAAAGCAAGTAAGAGTGCTATTTTCGGCTGTGCCGAATCTTATATACCCTTCACCATGGTGCAATAAAAACAAAAAGTTATGTGAACACCATTCTTAAGATATCAATAACTATATTTTGTGCCACGCCCACTTATTCAAACCATCCACATTATGTCGGATGTTGTGTTTTAAAAGCAAAGATGCTTGTACCTAATTTGGAAACTTTTTCTCTTTGCATATATACAGGAAAATAGACGGACATCGTTAAGTAAACTTCGCTGCACATGTACATATGTATTTGTTATGTGTAACAAAACGCCAACGTCATATAAATCGTTACGTTTTGCGATAGGTATAAAAAAACAACAGCAACATGGAATTTTATAAAAAAAAAATTAAAGGCAGTCGATCTTAACGGAGCTGATGTGGCAACCAAGGCCACGTCTTCGAAAACCCAACAGAGAGACGGACATGATCAACTTATATGTATATAACCTTACACGTTCGGTGAAGGGTATAAAAATAAACATGATATGAGTTTACATTTTAAAGTACTTTACTAACAAAATACAAGGAACACGATTTAACAGATTTATATACCGACGTGCTTAGGAAGAAAATTACCATTCACTTGGGTTATAAAACTTGGACTCGGGAAGATCTACGGTTCCCGTAAATGGGTATTTAAACAAAAGTTATATTTTGGTCATAACTTTTTCGTATCTGAACCAATATTTCCGAGTATTTAAGAAAATATTTTCTTCTTAAGATTTTCGATCTTTTGATGTATAATGGATAACCGTAGGTCATATTCCAGTCCAAAAATTCAGGTTTGTATTCAATATTTGATATCTTTTGTACAGGAGATACCACGCTCACTTCTCCAATCCCGCCCACATTTTTTAGGATGCTGTGTATTGATAACCTAAATGTTTGTATCTAATTTGGAAACTTTGGCTCTTGGCGTTCTCCAGATATACGGAAAAAAGTAAAAAGAAAAAAATTAGAGGTAGTCGTGGTTTTTTGCTCATATCTCTTATCATTTTGGACCGATCTGGCTAAATTTCCATAGCAAAATTATAATAAGAATACCTGACAGATACATACACCAACCAATTGGGTGTAGGATCAATATTGTAGAAATTACAAACGGAATGACAAAGTTTACCTTCGGTGAAGGGTATAAAAATACCAAAAACCGGTTTCAGCGAAAAAAACACAAACACACACACACTTTGGCTGGCAATAATCTTCTGATAACTTTATTACGGCCATTTTCACCAAGTTCGGTTTAAACTAACTTTCAATTAAAGTTCCGGTTACCAATATGTTTTGAAAGCTATAACCGAATATTTCAAAGAAGCGAAGTTTGTTTATTGTGTTTTTGTCTTATCAACTGTCATCTTAACCATCTCAAATGTAATGTGAACAGCTTTGATTAACTAAATCAACATTTCGCTTGAACGCGCTTAAAAACTCAAGTGTGAGCATAGTATTTATAAAGTTACTTTTATCGCCTCTTTACAATTGTTTTTTTCTTGAATTTAAAATTATCAGTTGCCGTTATACATAAAGGGGAGTTGAAATTTTACCAGACTTTATTTAAATAACATTTACAAAACTAAGCCACCAACTTTTTTAAATCGCTTGCTAAGTTCTTCAACCTATAAATTAAACTAAAGAAAAACGCCTTAAAATCATTTATTAAATTTAAATTTTTGTCAACTAATCTGGCCTTCCTGCATTATTATCCTCAAAAAATAAATACATTTCTTTGTTAACAAGTTGTTTTTGTTTCAGGTCGTGATTGGTAGACCTTTTTGTCAAGAAATACTCTGAATTTATTATAGACTTTTTTCCGTTTAAATAAACTACGTGATGTGAATTTGATGCGTGTCATGTCATGTTGGTAGTTTTGCTTTTGAATTTTGAATTAAAATGCTTGTCTGCGTGAGAGTTGTATTCTCCTTTTTCCCTTTTTTTATTCTAAATTAAAGACACAATAACAGTAATTTGAAGGATAATGCAATAAAGCTCAAAATAACACATTTGTCAGTGTCCATTTGTATAGAGAGTCAAATAATTTCAAATTATAAAGTAATTTCTTTGTTTCTTTTGCTGGTTTTAAGCCAGCCTTTTATTAAATGTCTGCTTAAAGAAGATGACCTTAGATTTGTTCTAGAAAGTTTAAAACTTTTTAAATTTAAAATTCGTGCTAGAAAGATTTTAAATTTCTTGCAAGATTGTGATTATAATAAAAATTATTTGCCTTAACCTTTAAGATCTGACCACCGTCTGTACGAAGCTTTAGGAATCAAACTTTTTATATAATCGATGAAATGTTTACGCTTAGTGTGTTTGTTAGGAGTAACTAACTGCCCAAAGCCAAAGCGAATTCGCGTAAACGGTGGTGGCAATACGACAACAAGCACAAAACAATATTGTATTTTATTTGTTGCTTTCGTTGGTCGATATGTCATAAACAAGCAACTTTTGACATTTCTCTCTCTAAGTAAGACAACAAAAAAAACTTGACCAGCTGTGTTTTAAACACCGTCTTATAAGTGAATTCACCTTGCATAAAGCGTTATCATTGCCTCGAAAAATCTTTTGAATTTTAAAAAGAAAAAAGATGTCATCCCAGGACGCGTTTAAATCATTTTTTTGCTCCATCAACCTTAATGTTTAATTAAATAAGTTCGATGTATGTACATTAGGGTGACAATGAAAAATCAACTTTGGATTTTTGATGATAAATGTGAAGATTCTTTTGCCACTTGGTCTAAAACTTACTTGCTGAAAATTTGAGCCAATTCGGATAACTCTATCCCGTGCACCTTTGAGGTCAAAGTTCAAATGATAAAAAAAAATTTCCATACAAGCAAAAAATTTTTTTTTCGATTTTTTTTTTTTTATTTTTTAATATTAGTAAGCTTTATTAGCTTATTAACAACAAAAAATTTCATTTCGATCGGACAGGATTTTCAGTTTCAAAAGTGACTCTGAAAAAAAAATTTGAGGCTTGTTAGGGGCTTGCTCTAAAAAATTTTCAAATTTTTTTTTTTTTTAGTTTTGACAAGCATACATTAAAGATATTTTGTCGCTCCTAATAATAGGTTTTTTTAAAAATTTTTTGTGACGTCGTAATTTTGTTTTTTAATAGGGCCAAAAACTAAATTTTTGCAGCTTTTGGCCCCAATTTAGAACAAAGCGATGTCGAAAAAAAATTTTTAAAAAAAATTTAAAAAACCTGGTATTAAGAGCAATAAAAAATCTTTAATGTGTGCTTATCAAAACAAAAAAAAAATTTTTTTTGAAAATTTTTTAGAGCAAGCCCCTAACAAGCCTCAAATTTTTTTTTCAGAGTCACTTTTGAAACTGAAAATCTTGTCCGATCAAAATGAAATTTTTTGTTGTTAATAAGCTAATAAAGCTAACTAATATTAAAAGATAAAAAAAAAAATCGAAAAAAAAATTTTTTGCTTGTATGGAAATTTTTTTGTTATCATTTGAACTTTGACCTCAAAGGTGCACGGGATAGAGTTATCCGATTTGGCTCAAATTTTCAGCAAGTAAGTTTTAGACCAAGTGGCAAAAGAATCTTCACATTTTTGTTTAAAATTCTGGAAAAAAATGTTTCCCATATGTTTCATTATCACCCTAATGTACATATTTTTAGCTTGAGGCTATTATCGATTTTTATTTCTTGAGTAAAAACATACAGTTCCTGGCAAAAATGTTGTAAAAAATAAAATATAAGAAAATTAAGACGAGTAAGACTTCCCGTGTGATACCCTATATAAAACAAAATTAGACTGACTTGCAGGAGTAGACCTCTATTTAGAGAAAATACCCTTTTTATGAAAGCGTACCTTTTTTTCTTATAAAAATGTCTTTAATGTGTGCTTATCAAAACAAAATAAAAATTTTTTTTGAAAATTTTTTAGAGCAAGCCCCTAACAAGCCTCAAATTTTTTTTTCAGAGTCACTTTTGAATCTGAAAATCTTGTCCGATCGAAATGAAATTTTTTGTTGTTAATAAGCTAATAAAGCTAACTAATATTAAAAGATAAAAAAAAAAATCGAAAAAAAAATTTTTTGCTTGTATGGAAATTTTTTTTTTATCATTTGAACTTTGACCTCAAAGGTGCACGGGATAGAGTTATCCGATTTGGCTCAAATTTTCAGCAAGTAAGTTTTAGACCAAGTGGCAAAAGAATCTTCACATTTTTGTTTAAAATTCTGGAAAAAAATGTTTCCCATATGTTTCATTGTCACCCTAATGTACATATTTTTAGCTTGAGGCTATTATCGATTTTTATTTCTTGAGTAAAAACATACAGTTCCTGGCAAAAATGTTGTAAAAAATAAAATATAAGAAAATTAAGACGAGTAAGACTTCCCGTGTGATACCCTATATAAAACAAAATTAGACTGACTTGCAGGAGTAGACCTCTATTTAGAGAAAATACCCTTTTTATGAAAGCGTACCTTTTTTTCTTATAAAAATATCGTTTTTACAAAATTACATACTTATTTTACAAGAAGTACCTTTTTTAAAGGTCTTTTTTATTTTTCCAATAGTACCTTCTTTTAAATGGTTCTTGTGTTATCATTTTTGCAAAAAGTACCTTTTCACAAATAAGTACCTTTTTGAAAAACAATTCATACTGTTTTTCTAAAAACAAATTAGAACCTATTTAAAATAATAACTTTTAACAAAAAAAAGTACGTTTTTACAAAAGAAATTTTTTTTTGCAAAAAGTACCATCGACTTTTTCGTACGCAATGAATTATAAGGAGTTCATAAGTCACATAACCTAATAATTTAGATAACGCATCATTAACCAACAATAACAAAATATAAATTTTCCAAAAAAAAAAAAAATAAAAACACATAAATAAATAATAGTAAATTATTGTTGCTCATTTTTAATAGAATATTAAATAAAAAAACATGTGTCACACAGAACTTCAAGTTGAAAAACTTTTGACTTGTCACTTACCAGCAGGGATTTGTAGAGCGGCAAAGTCTGCGGTCCAAGTATAAAAATAATATAATCCATCCGCGAACAGTTAAATTTGGTATTTTCTGGGTGACAGTCATTCAACTCATCATAGTAATTGCCATCATCAGTTATTTTTGGATCAGCATTTAACAAAAAGGTGGCGGCTGAAGAGGAGGATAACGATGTGGTGTTTGTGGCGGCATTTGTGTTTGTCTCATTATTGAAGGTTGCAGAATTTGTAAAGTTTGTATTGCTACTGCCAAGTTTTGGGGTGGTATAATTTAAAATAGCATCGGTAGGCGTGTACAGTGGGGCAAAGGAGGCGGTGGTTTCATTGCTGATACTGGTTAAATTTGCGCCTGTAGTAGCTATTGTCGTTGTCAGCCATTGTGTGGCAAAATCAACAACAACCGCTGTTGTATTAACTACAAAATCCGTGAGCAGCACCATTGAAGAATTTTGGTCATTTGGTGTTGCGAGTGACGACGTTATGGGGGAGGACAATAGAATATCATAATTATTTGTGTTAAAACTTTGATTAGCATTTTCTATTATATTCGTTATGGCGGCTGTTGTATTTAAATTATTAATATCAAACATTTCAATCATATTTTACTTTGTTTTTTTTTTGCCTTTTCTTTTTGTTGGTTAATGCTTAAACTTTGCGTTTTTGTTTTACGCTTCCTTAACTCAATTATTTAATTTATTTTTTCACTTTAGCATATTTGTTTTCGTTTTTTTATTTTTGATTATATGGATGGAACATGATTCTAATTCTTTATCTTTTTATTACTGGTTAAAGCTTTTCTGTAAAGATATTTAGATAAAAATGTTAAAGTTTTAGTCATGGTGTATTTAATTTAAAAAATTTTATTTAATCAAAAATATTTGTATATTCAAAATTGTTTATTACACTGTGCGACAAATGGTAGGGGTCAGTGATCGGGAAGGGTTCAAGCTACCGGGGAAAGTTATATCGGTAAAAAAGAAGTTATACGTGTCCCGGCGTTTCGCTGGGCCATTTTTTAACCGATTTGACAGATTTATATACCGACGTGTTTAAGAAGAAATTAACCATTTACTTGAGTTATAAAGCTGGACTCGGGGATATCTATGGTTCCCGAAATTGGGTATTTAAAAAACAAATTTAATGTTGGTCATAACTTTTCTGTATCTGAACCGATTTTTCCGAATTTTTTATAAAATATGTTCCGATATTTTGGTATATAAATGATATCAATAGGACGTATGGCAGCCCTAAAATTTAGGTTTTTATAAAAATTTTGATGTTTTTTTTTGCCCATTTTTTAAATCGATATATTCCTAGACGTGACCCAGCGAAACGCCGGGACACGTATAACTTCTTTTTTAACGATATAACATTTCCCGTTGGTTTCATCCATCCCGATTTTGACTGTCGCATAGTGTTATGTGTACAATTTTGTATTATTATCGAATTTAATACCAGCTGATATTAAAATATTTTTAATGCAAATATTTTACTTTTTATTAAAATAAAACAAGTTTGTGTCACATGATTTATGTATGTAGATGAAATAGCATTAACCCTTTGTGTTAGTTAACATTAAGCATTAATTGTTAACATATATTTTACAGAAGAACTCTCTTAATTAGAGTTTATTCCCGGGCATTAACATTCCGGGTTATTCAATTGTTATTAATTCCTGCTTATCCGGGAACTAATTGCGCGATTCCCGGAAAATTTTGAACAAAAACTTTTTTAAACTTTAGTATAACTATGTGCGACCCGTTTCATTCCGAAAAAATGTCACCACAATATCAATATTTGTTGCGGTTTTTTGTTTACTTGGTTGATTTTCAAGAGAAAGGGCGTATAACAAATTATGACTCGATCTTCACGAAATGCAGTGGTTTGTTTTGGCTTAGATCTTCGTTTGCCTCATGCCATTAGTTTTATCCAATAAAATTTTACAACATCAAAATTTGCTGAGGCTTTAAGCTAAGATCCCACTATCGGAGCAATATACCAATTTTTGTCGTATTTCAGGCGCCGATAGTACGAACGGTCAAAATATTTTAATATGCGACAATCTGTACCGAAATTGTGCTGACCGTGGACAATCCAAATTAACCTTGATGCGCCGATAATGTGAGCACTCTTTTGCACAATGTGGAGCAATCAAATTGTTTAATATGCACCGTTTTTTTTTCGGCCACTTGTGCGCCGATCACAGTCGCCAATCAGCGCCGATACAAGGGATGGCAAAACGAAATTTTTAAATTGCACCAACTGGCTAGTAAAATTTTACTTTTGTGAACTTTATTGTACGAAAATAACATTGGTTTTATCTATTATTTATGTATTAAAACGATAAATAGTACATTTGTACTGTTAAATGAAAACAAACAATTCGCTTAAACCAAAACATTGCAGTTGTATCGATGTTGCCAAGAACAAGAGCAGTAAGTTTGAATATAATTTAATAATTTTCTTATTATATATTAATATATTATTTAAAATTGTTAGAAAACATAGTGATATATTCAGACGCAGAATCTTGCGAATTTCTTAAGTAAAATTATGTCTGCCAACAAGCAAATAAATAAAAAGTATACTATTAATTTTTTTCTCTGTCATTACGCGAGCCAGGTAGTCGGACCTAGAGCTACTACGGATTTGTTTGCATGTTTTCTTTGTTTTGTCAACGCTGTTAAAGATGCGGGAATTTCATTTCTTAGTTCTATTTTTTGTTGTATATCAGCGAGGAGATCAATAAGTTGTTAGCTGTTGACAAGTTCAGTTAGAGTTACCCAGTGTGCACCGCGAGGAGGCGAAGTACATTGCACCCCATCTTCCCTAATCATATTACAATTATTGGATGGGCAGAGAGCGAGCTTCTGAGAACGCCGTCGAAACGATAACTTCAAGTCCTCTGTCACACTAATGTCTACAGCGGAGATGGTTTCTTCTGTAGGTGAACCATTATGCGATCCGGTAACTCGACGAAGTGTTCTAATAATTTGGAGAGAGAAAATTTTTAACTCCCACTAGGGCATAGAGCGTCAAGCAAATTAAATATTAACTTAATAAATCAGGTAATAGAAATTAACGTATTTAGAACCCTCGCACTAATAGATTATCTCTTTACAATTTCGTCTACAAAGCGATATTTCTGACAATAGCAGAGCAAATATGATTGGTTTGTGCTAATGTTTATAACACCTTTTGGTGTACCGATCGTCTTAGACCGTCCGGTTGACAAAGTTAAGATCGCAAATTTTGGAGATAAATAGATCATCTTAAGTTCATAAGTTCTAGTTGTCACATGACATAGTTCTATTAAAAATGGTGAGATTCCGTCTGTAATTTCACATAACTCCCATAGAAGACTCTTTCCGGAATAGAGTCTTTTATTTTGTTGGTGTTTAGAATATATTCGGTTCAAACTTTTTTTATTGCAATTAAAAATTGCCGTAAAAACGACCTTGTTTAGATTGTGATTAGGTTAAATAATATAGTTTTGTAAGAACCTCGTTTTTTGTAAAAAGGAACTCTTCTGTATAAAGAGTAGGGTTTTCCCCCGCTCTTTTTTGATTCCCGGAAATAAAAATCTTCTTTCCGTGATTTCCGGCGATATCAAGCTGATAATGATATCGGTTTATGGTAGATTCAATCCATTTGTTAACTGATCGCCAATCTGGTTTTCGAACTAAACACAGCTGCATAACTGCCCTGGTAGACGTTGTGTAGAAGATAACGTTACGTTTTTGATTCTGCTGGATCATTCTAAGGCGTTTGATACTGTTGACCACGGAATATTGTGCCTCAAACTGGAAAACATTTTTAATTTTTCGTCACCCGCAATTTGTTAAAATATCTCAGTAAAAGATATCAGGATGTTCAAACCACATCCAAGACATCAGAATCACTACCTGTTAAAAGAGGTATTCCACAGGGATCAATTTTAGACCCACTTCTGTTTGGCGATGTACTCAAACGATCTGCCTAATGTACTCAACCACAGTGGGATAAGAATGTATGCAGAGGACGTTCAGCTCTACATCAGTTGTAATGAAGCCTCGCTGAACGAGTGTGTCAGTACTTTGGTCTTGGAATTAACCCCCAAAAATCGAAATGTATTGTTATACGTAAACGTCTGGCAAAAATTAACTTTAACTTTATGCCCAACATTTCCATTAATAATCAATGCATAGAAATTGTAAATACAGCAAAAAAAAGACCTTGGAATTCTTTTTAATAACACACATACATGGTCTGACCACATATAATATGCATATCGCCGAACGTCTTCAATGTTAAGAACACTTTGGCGAACTCAATATTGCACACCAATCAAAATCCGAATACTACTCGCTAAAACGTATTTAATACCAATTTCGTTATATGGGTGTGGACTTTTTGCAAGTTGTGATACTAACGGCCATTTTCACCAAGTTCGGTTAAAACTTACTTTCAATTAAAGTTCCGGTTACCAATATGTTTTGACAGCTATAACCGATTGTTAATTATAACCGAACTTGGTGAAAATGGCCGTAAGTGAAAATAAACTAAATGTAACATTTAATAATATTATTCGTTATGTCTATAAATAAAACGTCGAGCACAAGTTTCACCATTTGCAATTAAATTATACGGCATTTGTTTTAAAGATCTGCTAAAAACGCGAATCTTAATTTTTCTGCACAAAATCATCTAGATGAAACTATGCAAAACTTGATTTTTCAAATAAACTTTTATCCATGATATTCACCTCTGGAACTCAACTCCATATTGTTCTCAACTTTTATGTAGCGCACTACAGTTCAAAAAGTCAATAGTTAATTTGTTTTTCATATCTAATTGATTAATAATAATGTTTATTTGATTTTGATAAAATTAAAAACTTTTTTCATTAATATTAAAATTAATTTGTTTTTATTTATTTCTTTATTACATATAAATTGTTGATTTTTGTAACTAGTTTTTGGATTTAACATTACAAAATTATGCTTTTACTTAGTTCTGTACTGCAATATGAGACTCTTGGTCTAGTGTATGGAACGACAAATAAATAAAAAAATAAAATTGACTGGGATGACGAATCAAAGCTTCACCTTGTCTATGACGCTTAAGACAGGGGCACTTTCCATTTGGCCAGGTGGAATAGAGATTACAACCAGAATCTTTGCTTTGGCTCTTCTTTCAATTCAAATCCAATTTCTATGATAGACTGTATTACGAATATGGCTTAAATGAGAATCAGGATACAGCTGATGAATTAATGAAAAGACTGGATATATCAAGAAAGCAGGAGTGGGCCAGTTCAGTGGTATCTGTGGATTTTAAACATTCCAGCCGTAAGTCTTGGAGCCTATTGAGAAAGTTGGGGAGTGTCATCCACTAAGCCAACTTTAAATGTAAATCAAAAAGCAGCTCATAGAGTGGCAGCTTTAAAATCTAAACCAAATAGAGTTTGCTCCAGGGACAAACAAAAATAATATAAAGCTCTTAGGTCACTTGTTTCTCCAAGCGCTCAGTACTCTAGTCCTTTTACTATACTAGAACTGAATGTCGTTCTGATAGCTATTAAAGTAAAGACAGCAGCGGGGGTAGAACGAATAAACCCAGAGTTTCTAAACAATGTGACTTACGCTATTTTTTTACAACAATTCAGATGCCCACATCTTTCAAGAAATCGAAAATTTTTGCCCTTTTAAAGCCAAACAAACCTGCGGACTTACCTCAAAACTATCGCCCTGTTTTATTGCATTCCGTGAGCGTAAAGCTGCTGAGACTTGCAAAGACAGATCCGCTCACCTCTATCATTTGAAATCAATGGAAAGTAAAACATCGGGACTAATATTAAGAGCCAGAGTGGCTGATAGAGGACAGAAATAATAAATTTCTCATCAACTGCTGAGCCGATTTGAATGAAATTAAACTGGAAAAAATAAAAAAATTTCAAAAATATCTCTATCGTTTCAAAAGTTACAGACTTTTGGACTATTAAAAACGATTTTAAGCCACTGGTCGTTGTTTCGTTGACGTAAGAAATTCACTCTGAAGAAAATTCGATAAATAAGCAGTAACTATAAGTTGTTAATCACCCTATGGCATACTGACAACTAAACCCCTATCTATAATATGCTAAAGTTTGCTTAAGCAACTTTGCGAATACGAGTTAATCATGTGTGTGTATCAAACCATATTGAACTTTAGGAAACTTTTTTAAGTTTCACGGATCTGATCAAAGTAATTTTTTATTATTAAGGTTTTGTTTGTCGTGCTTTATTCCCAATTTGCAAAAGAGGTTGCCAATTCAAATTATGACATTATTTTTGCGTCACCTTGTACATATATGCAAATATTTTAGGAATATCATTAATACATAAACATTTTAAGGTGCTAAAGTGGTTAAAATTTTTTTAAAAAGTTACCTTAGAAAAATTAGAACTTTCACCACAATTTATAGATGTTTTTTTTAAAAACTATTTTTATTAAACGCCCTCATTTCATTTAAATTTTTTTTTATTTAAATTTTTGAACTAATTTGATTTACCGTCATTTTAATTGCTTTATTGAAAAGTTCTTTTCACTTACATCACTTTTTCTGTTTAATTTAATACAAAAGCTTTTAAACTAATGAATTTTTTAAAAAAAAATAATTATTTGTAAATTTGTTGTTTAATTTCTCAAAACATTCGCACACTTTTTTATAAAAAAGTTATATACATTTAAAAAGATTAAAATATGTATATCTTTGGAATTTGAAATATTTAATTTGAATAAAATAACTTTTTAACTTAATTTATAAAAAGAAACCCCGTTTCAACGAACAAAATAAAAAATCACCATTTACGCGTTAAATTTTTACACACTTAATATTTTTAAATGCTCAGCGGTATTTTTCACTACACGCGTCAAAAGTACAAAACAAAAAAAAATTTGCAAATTAAATTATTAAAAATAACGATAAATTAAAAACGAAATGGAGTGAAAATTGTTTAATTGCGCACAGCCGAACAGTAGAATAGACGAATGGGCACTTGAGTCGGTTGATTGGTTGGTAGGTGGTATCTGTAATGCGAACCAGGAACGTAACAGCGAACGAGCGAGGAAGTGGGTGAATGTTTGCGTGTTTGTTTGCTTAATTATAAAAAAAAATTAATATATAAACAATTAAATAATGTTTAATACTGCAGCAGTTTTTTAATTTATCTTTCGTTAATTTTCGCTCTATCTTTATTGTTTTACTGGTGCTGTGGCTGGGCGTTGAGAGGGTGTTTATGATGAGATGAAAAACAGAATAATGAATGAAGAAGCAAAAAAAAAACGTTAAATGAACTGCAAAATAAAATTTAAAGCGTAATTGTAACACGTACATCGTACGTACACACGAAATATTGTACGTCGAGTGTGATTAAACTTATAAAACAAAAAATAAATGTACAAAAAAATACCGAACGAAATTACCGCAATATGAAACTACAAATTAAATTTGTTTTCTTTTTTTATGTCTTTAAAACTCTGGGTTCCACACTCTAACGACAAACGGTGAATAGTTAAAAAGATAACAAAAGATAAAGTAAAAAGGGAAAATTTTAAAGATTTTTTGTTTTCAGTCAAGCGAAATAAAATCAATTGTTTTATTTACTAGATGCAAATTGAACTTTGTACACCTGTTTCGAATTGGACGATTTGCATGTAAAGAGTTGTCCATAAAGGAGTAGGAGTACTCCAAAAATGCTCCAAATATATGGTTAAAAATTTAACATTACGATGTCCTAGGAGTGGACAATATAACCCAGTTTTGCATTTCAACGGAATATTAAAACTACTCCATTATCATACATACTCTAGTGGACTAGTTTTGAAACTACTCCAGAGGATTAGCTTTAACTTCGTTTAAAAACGAAAACGTTTCGTTTAAAAACGAAGACACGTCGTATTACTACAAACTGTTTTTAACAATGACATGGTCCATGCTTGCATAACATTTGACCAGTCTAGGAAGTAGTGCATTTTATCAAAATGGATCACTTAGTCCAATATTATCTGCAGGGCAATTATGGCGTTTATTTTTATCGGCTTTGTTTGTCAAATTTCCATTTAAATTACTTAAGCGGTTTGTGAAACCGGCATTTTTGGATTCTTAGTTTTTTTTTTTTTTTGAAAATTTTCGATTTAGCTAATTTTTTTGACTCAGAATCACGTCTTATGCTATGTTCACATTTGGCTTCTTAAACGCGTTTAAGCAGCTCGAACGTGATTAAGCGTTAAACACTTCAAAATCGAGATGATTACCCATACATTGAAGTGAGTTGTTAATCACTTCAAATTGACTTGATTACAACTAAATCACTTCATAAACCACATAGAATCCTGTGAACATACCTCAAACCAAGGCGAATTTAAATTCGTCTTGCCTCAAACTGAAAAACGGCCACAATGAACGTACCTCTTTGACAGAAAATATTTTTTTTTATTAAATAAAAAGAAAGTAAAAATATAATAAAAACTTAATGGATATGGAAAAGAAAGAAGCCTTGGAGTCAGAAGGACGAAGAGATGCTAGTGGAAGTGTGGGGTGAAAGTAAATAATCTGCTGACAACTTTATTAATGTATTTCTTTCCATTTTTAATGTTTTCAAGAAATAAAAATTTGCTTGTTCTTTTTTGTTTGTCGATCAGCTGTTTTTGCTGTCAACTTAATCATCTCAAATGTAATGTGAACGGCTTTGATTAGCTAAATCAACATTTTGCTTAAACGCGTTAAAAACCTAAGTGTGAACTTAGCATTAAATCTTTAACTACGTACCTTCACTTGCTGGCGGATTTTATATTACACTATTGTATTTTATTTACACAATCATAACAGGAAGAGATGTTGAATGTGAACCACACCTAAACGTCAGGTATTTTTTTTTGTATTTCATTTGAAATTTCTCAATTTCAGGCTAACTCAATTTGAACCATGGAAAGATACATAATCAAGCAACGCGTCAAAGTTATTCAGGCTTTTTATGAAAATGAGCGTTCAAATCAAAATGCATATCGCACACTTTCTGATTTTGTTGGTCAATTAAATCTTCCAAATGTGCATACAATCGGAAAAATCGTGCAAAAAGTTGAGCAAACCGGGTCTATAGAAGATGTGAAAACACCAGTGCATGCTCGCACTGCAGAAAATATTGCTGCTGTTCGCGAACGTGTGGCAGAAGAGCCGTCCACCTCAACTGGTCGTCGCACAGTGGAAAATCGTAGAGTAAGACCAGCCCATAATTCATTTTTAAAAAGGTTCGAATTACACCAAAAATTTGTCGAACTTAATAATTTGAGGAAAATATTTGATGTTTGGTCAATAGCAATACTCGGAAATAAAGACCGTATTCACATCTTTTTACGACAACGATTTATAACTTTAAAAATAAAACGTATTTCAGAGCATATTTTTAGTATAATTCACATTACAATTAAGGAGTTATATACCTTATTGGAAAGGTGATTTAATGTAGATTCTGATTTTATAAATAGCGGATCAGGTTTTAGTGAAAACGTTTGAAATTTTAGCTTCTGAATGATGTAATGTTGTTTTGGTTATATGTAAAATCTTTGGTAAGGCTTTTAATTAGGAGCTCTGCTTAGCTCTGCGCTCATATGTAAAAAATTGTAAAGCTTAGTTAATATATTAGTAAAATACTATAAAAATATTAGCTGCATACTCCAGCCTAAACAGAAGTTACATTCAATAATGTTAAAAAACTAAGTTACATATTTACATAATTGAACAAATGATTTTTGTTAAAGTAGCTTTGCATTGTTATGTAATTTTTTTTGCTAGATTAAAAAAAATTAAAAAAAACGCGTGGATAAGATATATGGAAATGATTCTGCACATTGGTTTTAAAAGTGAATTCCAAAAATGGTCAGCGTTAACTGAAAATCATAAAGCAATAAAGAAGTTTAAAAAAGCTAATATACAAAAACGTTTTCGTGAAGAGTTGGGATTGATTATTGATAAGCCAAGACAAGGAAGTGTTAACAGCAATGACGGTAATACCGCTAGAAGATTTTTTTTTAATTTTTCACGATCTGCTGATATAACTGGAGTAGACGAAGAATTAATAAAAAGGTTTCACATCATTCTTCAAGCTTTATCGTCTGATTTAATAATAGACCCTGGAAAATTTGGCGAATATGCAATGGCAACAGCAACTTTGTATATAAAAAAAATACAACTGGTATCATATGCCACAAAATATTGATACATGCGGAAAACATTATAAAACATTTTGCAGTGTTGCCTGTTGGTCAGCTGTCCGAAGACGCACAAGAGTCGCGCAATAAAGACTACAAAAATGATCGTTTACATCACTCTCGAAAATGTTCGCGATCAGCCACTAACAAAGATGTTTTCAACAGACTTCTTTACACCTCTGATCCATATGTAACAAGTATAAAAAAACCATCAGCCAAACTTGCAAAAGATTTGGATGAAGAAACGCTTAAACTGATGAAGTAACCACAAAAATGGCACGGTTAAAGTATTACTTAAATGTTTAAAGTTACACTATACCTAACAGAATATGTAAATTAAATTTTATAAAATCAAAACCCAGTTAAAAATGGGAAAAGTGCAAATAAATAAAATTATATTAAGTTAGGTGTGGGTTAAAGTTACATCACATAAATTAAAAAGATTACAAATGTTAATTTAATAAAAAAAAAAAATTTCAAGTTAAAGTTACTATTTTGCACCAAATACATATTCAAGACATCTCTATATACAAAATAAAATATTGTGAAATAAGTTCTGGTTTAATTTGGCTCATATTTTACAGAATAATAGCAAATACATTTAAGATTATTCGTGCAAAATTTCAGAACTCTATCTCTAAGAAAAAAAAAGTTACAGATTTTTGATCCGATAAGGACTAAAATTTTCCACTGTGCGTCGTGCTCAACAATTGCACCTCTCACGCTCGTCGTTGATGAACAATATGCATAAAGACTTGCATTTACATGCTTACAAGGTGCAATTGACTCAAGAACTAAAGTCTCTTGATCATTCCAAACGTCGTTAATGGTCAGAATGGTGGCAAAAAATGGCAACAGATGGTGATAAATTTTCACTTCAGTGGATTCGTCAATAAGCAGAATTGGCGCATTTGAGCGAATGATAATCCAAGAGTGATTGTCGAAAAACCAATGCACCCATAAAGAGTGACTGTTTGGTGCGGTTTGGGGGCTGGCAGCATCATCGGGCCTGTTTTTTTTCTAAAATTAAATTGGAAGATATGGATGTGGACGATATTTGGTTTCAACAGGACGGTGCTACACAGCTAACGAAACAATGGCTCTGTTGCGCGACAAATTCAATGACCGTGTTATCTTTCGTGCTGGCGATTTCAAATGGCCGCAAAGATCATGTGATTTGACACATATTTGAAAGAATGGTGTACGTCGATAAAACAGCAACAATTCAAGAGCTAAAGGTTTATATAATTCGGCTCATTAACGGCATAGAACACCGGATGGAGGTGTGCCGCCGAGGTCGCGGCGGTTATTTGGCCAATATTTTGTTTGATACATAATTGAACCATACCAGTATTATCATAATAAAAAGAAATTACAATAATTTCTTAAATATATTGTGTTTTATTCAAAATCAACATTGGCCCTTAAAATTTAACTTCCCTTTATTTTTTTGGCGTTTGTAAAATAAGCTTTACGATTTTACACAGAAAAAATTTTTGAAGACTTATTTTCTACAAATTTTTTGACTGATTCAATATTAATTTTTTGATTTTTATTTGACCAGCAAAAATGTTGACAACTGTTTAATTTGTATGAAGTATTTATCGCTCTTCAATGTTGTCGTTTTTTTTTGCATTTTTTTATTTAATCGTTAGCAATACTTTTTTATGTAAAATATAAGATCAACAACAAAAAACCCATACAGTCCATTTTTGGTCGCTTTAAAAAGTACAGCAATAAGAGAGATGTAAAAGAGTTAAAAAAAACAAAAACAATAGCACGTTAAAAAAACGTTTCACTCTTTTTAAACAACAGAAACAACAACAACATTATAAGAAACAAAATACAGTTTTGGTTGGTTTCAAAGTTGGTAAAAAAGAATGAAAAACAAAATCCCGTATTCAATTTTTTTAAAACTGTTTAGTTAAATAGATACATCAAATACAAAAATAGGATGATGACAAAAAACATATCGAGTCGGTCTGCTGCCAAAAAGGTTACATTTCTTCTTCTTTAGCCTAGGATAGAATTACATCAACAGTGAGTGATAAAGAAAAACATTGTGTGTATAAACAAGACTTGGTTCAAAAATTATTCCAACAAAATATGTGTCTCAAAGCCAGTCGCCTCTTTGCTCTGCCTTCATCATCATGTCATTGCTTGTGCAAAACTTTTTTTTTGATTCAGTTAAAGTATTATTGTTTGCAAAAAAATCAGTGTTTTTTTCAATAAATTTAATATTTTAATATTTTTTTTTTGAATTCCCTAAGCTTATCCAGCGAAGCTCTACGGTTGTCTGCAGGAAGCCCGAGTTTCTGGCGGGAATCGAACCCGCAACCCCGGTGCTGAAAGATTATCTCACTATCAGCTAGACTACCGGGGCACTTAAAAAAACAAAAACGAATTTTGAAATTTTGTTTTTAATAAATTTAAATAAAGCATACATTAGCAATTGTTATGTGTCTTTTTTTATAATATACAAAAGTTCTTATTTTTTTAAAATTTGCTATATTTTTTTGTAATAAATAATTAAATGATCACAATTTTGGAACTAAGCGATTTTTATCATTTCTTGTTGTTGGTTGGTTAAAGGCATAACTCTGAAATTTGTAGGCATATGGAGTATAAAGGCTTGTAAACCCTGCATGCCTTTGACACCATTTTTAGATACAATTCGTTCTTACCCAATTCGTAATTCCACTTGTGAGGTTTATCTGATGTATGAACAAGTTTTATAACTTAATATCTTTTTGTTTGGATTTTGGGCTTTCTTCTAATTTTTATACAATATTGTCAAATTTTCTGTTTGTGATTTTCTTTTCTAAAAAGCGAGAAAATTCGTATATTTTAAAAATTATAAAATTGATGATTTTAACTTAAGCGATTCCTATAAAACTAAAATTTTTTACCAAATCTAAATCGCCCCATGGTTTCTTTGTTTTCTTTAATATCAACAAAAACGTAAACAACAAAATTGTAAATTCTTATCATATTCTTTTGCATATTTGGGCAATAAAAGTAATTTATTTGTTCTCTTTTATAATTTCTTCTAAATTTAAGTTTTATATTCTTCATTTTAAAATAATAATTCTTTAACTTCAAGTAATATCATGTATTTTTAATATTGGGCTTATATGTATTTTCCGTGTACTATGATATCACACACATTTATTTATCTACATATGTATGTATGTCGACCTGCCTTGAGGACATTATTTTATAGACATTTTTGACATAAAAATGTTTACACACATGTCTGTCTACCCACAAAATAAGAAAAAACATAAAAATTTAAATTTTTTCTTTGTCATTCATACCATACCGCCTACTTGCTTTCCTTCCTACGAATACATATTAGGCCCGTTTTCACAATTTACCGATAGCTAAAGGTAGGATTTTAAAGTCCATATAAAAAGGGAAACATTATTACAACTTTATATTAACCTACCAGTCCGGATGGAATTTCCTTTAACCTATCGCTCACTTTAAGTTAGAAAAAATTTAAGTTAAGTTAAAGTTAATGAAACATTTTTTATACGGTCGATAAAATCCTACCTTTTTCTATCGGTGAGTTGTGAAAACGGGCCTTTGAGTATTACGTTACCCATTCTATGGTTGTTTGGTTGGTTGAAAGGATGGATAGCTGTTATCTTGATATTTTTACTTTTACTACTGACAGTAATAATTATTCGAGATAAAAAAAAAATGATAAAAATATGATACAACCAGCAACAACAACAAAACTCTCAGCATCATCATCAACCTCAACAACAACCACTTTATCATATTAACTGCAAGCAGAAAAACTTAAATGTTGTTCTTATTATTTACAAAGTTTTAATTTAATGTTTTATTTAAATTTATTAATAATGAATTATTATTAAAACAATAGGAGTTAACAAGTAAGATATTCAAAGTAAATGTTAAGAAAAGATACAGATACATAAAAGGTACTTAAATTGTCATCTATCGCTCTATAAAATTAGGAAACTTGTTGTTTTAGAAAAAGGTGCTTTTGTCAAAAGTGCTTCCTAATTTTATCTAAAAAACGTTTTTTCCCGTTACAAACTTTTTTGTTTTTAAAAGGTAATTTTTCGGAAAAAATGCAGCTTTTAATAATAAATCGTTAGATCGTTATTGGTTAGGCGCATATGCCAAAAAGTCGTTATTGAGACAAACGACAATGACGTTTTCTGAAAAATTTTTTTACTACTGCTACCGCTAAATGATTAAGAGAAAAATGTAAATTTTTGTTTAAGTTCATATACGAACTTATTGTTTTGTGATGCATACGTATACTTACTGCTGCGTATTAATTTGTTGAATTTTTATTTTGCTTTTACTTTTTTTTTCAAGCGAAGCGAAACAAGAATAAAATGTATTTTCTTGTTGTCATTTTATTTAGCTTTCACCTTAACTCCTTGTTTTTCTTACGGCAATGAAGCAAAGCAAGAGTGAATATTTTTTACGTTTTTGTATGAGTAATTTGCAGCATTGGCAAAAGAGTGGAGTGTAGGGAAAAACAATACTTAATAACCTTTAAAAAAGGGGATATAGAGCAAAACCAGTTAATGCTTAATATCTCAGAAACCATAAAAAATTTCGTAAAACTGGTTTTGGATTCAGAAAGGTGGCATTCAAAATATATATGCGACGTAGAATTTTCAAAAAATCTTTCTTCTTAAACATACTCTTTTCCAAAAAGTACCCTTTGAAAAAAGAAATTTATAAGAAGCTCCCATTTCCTAGCAAAAAGTACCCTTTTTAAGAAAGTACTTTTTATAAAAGCTATTTATTTATAAAAAGTTACTACATCTTATATATATAGTAATAGTTTATTTTTAAAAGTAATTTTTCTAAAAATTATGTTTCTTAAAAATAATGTTTTTAAAAAGGGGGTTTTGCCAAAAAGAAAAGTTCTTTTTATACCCTCAACCACTAGAGTTGAATCAGGTGAACAAGTTTGTCATGCCGTGTGAAACTTTTATATTCATCTAAGACCACATAGAGTATATATATTGTTAGTCCTTGAGGTATTCCAAACCAATTCAGCCATGTCCAACTATCTGTCCGTCTGTTCTCAACTCAAAACAATTATACTTTTTTAAGTTGCAAAAAGTACTTCGAGAAGTTCCACTCGAGAAGGAGTTGGCATTTTATCTGTTGCATAGTTTAATTATTAAAACAAATTCCAGCAATTTATAAACATACTTGTTTAAAAATAACACATAATTATGTATCTTAAATAACATGTCACAGGTATTTGTTCAGTTGCATCGTTGAATTACAAAGTTTGAAAAAAAAATTTTACCTATTGACACGTTTCTAAGAATTCCTTCACATTATAATTTTTAACTAGATTTCATAAGGTACATAAAATGTTTTTTTTTTATAGATGAGTACACAAAAAAAACATCACTCCTAGAAATAAATGTGACTTCACGCATTCCATAGAAACTTAATATTTGTTTAAAATCTTTGTTATCTCTTGCTGTAATTAAAAAGTCATAATAAAAAAGCATTCTGTACTCGTATTTAAGATTATTTTTAAAAATTACAACTGTAGTAATTATTAAGACAAATGTGATCTTTGGCATTAAAACAAAAACAAAGCAAATATTTTTAAAAAAAGTGCTTTAAATTTGTAAGCAAAGTATTAAAAAATGAAATGAACCAGTTTAGTGTTAGTGCAGTATTTGTTTAGGTCTAGTTAAATTCTAATTTACTTCTAGTTCAGTTATATTTCAGTCCTAGTTTGATTCTGTTTCAGTTCTACAGAATGTTTATTTCAGTTTTGGAAAATAAACAGAACATTATTTAGCGTGCGGCTGGTAAACCCAGAGACGATATCTATTTTTTTAGTGTTCGTACTTAGCGTACGTAAATATTTTCAAAAAGTAACAAACATTAATTGTAGGGGTTCAGTAGACATGTTCTATAGTGTTTCTTTTCTTACATTAATAAGGAAATTAGCAAGCAAAAAATTTTAGCAATGACCACAGCACGAAAAATTTGTGTAAAATGGCTTTTTGTTTTTGTAAAAAAAGTTTTTTTTTACCAGCCAAAAGCCACAACTGAAACGAATGAACAACGAAGTTTTTGGTTTCAAAAAAACCAAACGAAATAAAATGTTCTCATCTTTTGTTGAGTTAGATAAAAACAGCTTTATTTTTGTCTTCGAAAGATGACAAACAGGGTATCGTTATTTTTTTTAAATGATTTTGTACACAATCAATATAAGCGTTTGTATTTTCCACAAATCTACCGAACCGAACACTAAGTAGCGATATTTAGTATGTATTTTCGAACACTGGTTTATTTTACAAAAAGTTATCGCATTTTCTAAATATTGTGGCAAAGTTTATTTCATCACAAAACAGTTTAATAAAGCAATTCGGCCAAATATATTAATTAACAATTCGGGATATTAAAAGTTTGTTAGTTTCATTCAGTTTCCAAAAATTTCATTCTTGTAATTAAATTTTTTATTGGATAAAAGAAACAAATTGAATCAATACATTTATTAAGCATAATTCTTTCATTGAAAAAACAACAAGCAGTTTTTATTTAACATTGGTTTTAATTCATATTTAGGTTATAGTTTGGAATAATGTTTACAGTATGTTTTGAAAATAATGTCCATGGAATCCATTTTTTGCTTCGACTTGGCGTGCCCTTTCCAGACCATTTCTATAACGGTTAAGAATCTTAGAATTTCAGATCCCAGCGCAATCCCTTCTTCTCGGTGATTCGCCCTAAGCTGATGAATGGATCTTAGGTTTTAAACATACACCTTAGCCTGTAGGTAACCCAAAGAAAAAATCAGAATCAGTAAAATACCAGTTTCGCCAAAAATTTCGCGCAGGAGTGCCATAGTTGGACAAACTGTGGCTACATCTTGTTGAAACCAAAATTTTGGTTTGTTCTCTACCTCTGGCCCTTGAAAATTTATTATCATAGCCCTGTTGTAAATGCCATTCGAAAAAATATGGTCTAATGATCGTTTCTGAATTATTCTACACCAAAAATGTGCATCAAAGTGAGAGCTTTTAATGTTCAACAATTATTCTCACCATTAAGGTAAAAATGGTCCTCATCGCTCATTATTCGCTCTACTCTTTTTCTCTTTTTCTAAATAATCGAATGCTGACTTTCAAAATAAAATTAAATTCTTTGGCAGTGTTGCCGTTGTGACACTAAAGTATCACTTATGACCCGTTTTTCATGCCAATAACACTTTTTGTGACCCTTTTTTTATTTTATCCCTTTAGATCGTTATAACAAAATTGATGACACATTTTGAACCTTTTTTAAAATAACTTCAAGTTTCCATATTCCTTACGAAAGTTCTCATTGTTTTTGTGAACATACATATAAAAATTGGTAGCATGTCATAACGTCCACTGTCAGTGTCCACGGACACTATTTACAAACAAACTTAAAATAGAAACTTGTAAGTCCTCTCTCGATTTGCTCGAACCGGAGCTGAAAGAACGGACTCCAAGTGAAGAATTAGTTACAAAATATAGAATATGTAAGTATTTCTAAAAAGTGATAAACATTATTAAAGGTTTTTGTAAAGTAACAACTTTAATTTTGATAATATGACTTATATTGAAATGTACCTGTGAATTGTGTTTTATTTTTAACGTCGATTTATAAAGCAAATATGTATAATTACTTTTATTATAGTCTAATGTATTCAATAAATACATAGTAATAAAATTGACCCTATTAAACTTTAAAATACCCCCTTTTTGACACTTTTTTTCTTAAATACCCTTTTAATGACACTTTTTCGAAATTTTCAACGGCAGCCCTGATTTTTTATTTTGCGCCGAGTATTTTTACCCACACCACAATAGTGGAGAGATTATTATGCATTTGTCCTGATGTTTATATGAACATTTATATGAACACATAAGCTTATCAGTTTTTCAAAAATTGGACCTCAAGGGGAGGTAGGGGGCAATTTCTGCCTTTCAGAAACTTTTAAACCGATTTTAATATGGACACTAGGGCTGTTACCAAATTTTTGGCATAGTACCACGGAGTGGCCAAGAATGTTTTTGTAATGAAAACCACTCTAAATATATGGGCGGGATTGAACAAGTGGGCGTTGCAACTCTAGTACAAAAAAATTATAAATTTTTGAACGTCTGGCTAACAGCTCAATTAAAAAAAAAAACATTTATATAATTCTAGGTAATTATCAAAACATTATAATGAAGAAAAATTTGTAATACTAAGCAAATTATAATAAATATGTAAATGTTTTAAGTGTAAGTTCTTGCCAACAAATAAATAATAAATTCTTGAAAGAAAAAATAATTTAATTCATTCCTTTTTTATTGAAAGTTTTATTATTGCAGTATTTTCATAGAATTATCTATTGAAAATTTTATTGCAACTTTTACTTGCAAGACATTAAGGATAACCCAACACTCTCAGAGAGAAAGAAAGTGATACGTGGTGACAAATTTTTAATTAATATGAAAAAGCAATTTTGTATTGTTGTACATTACAATACACAGAACGAATACACATAAACACACACACACACACACTTTAATACATAAGACAACAATTGAAATTGAATTTTACAGTAAAAACTTTTAGATAAAAGCAAGCAGGGGCTATGAATAAAGAATTAGAAAAACAAATACAGACTTACAGACAAAACTTCATGACACAATTCAATAATAAAAAGTCATAAATCATGTTGCACAAGGATAATGTCACACTCACACGCACTTGAGATAGATACATGTGGCTGCATAAACATATACATACATGCACACTCTTAATAAATAAATATGCATCCAAACATGCAGGCACAGCGGGTGGTAGACAGACATATGTGACATACAAATCTTTAACAAATATTGACTTTACACATGCATGCCTGAAATACTTGTGAAGTTTAGAGTGAATTCTTCATGCATAAATGATAGATCTTAATGAAAACTAATTTTTACCAAAAATTGCAAAGTAAAAAACTTTTCAAATTAATAATATTAAAAATATATTTTCGCAAAGTTTTTTGTTTTTTTTTACATAAACAAAAAGTGTTATTTATATTCCATATCTAAAAGATTTTTAAACAATAAAAATTTTTATAAACTTTTAGGTTAATGGTGGTAATTGATTACTTTTCAGTTTTTCTTTTTGCGGAATTTTGTTTGTTCTTGTTTTGTTATTTATTATGATTGTCTTTTTTATTATTTTTATAAACTCTAGTTTAAATATTTTCGTGGTGACTTTTAAGTGGCCTATTGAGGTTGTACTAGACACTTACATACATATTTAAAAAATTATGTATATGTATATGAGTCTTGGCATCTGGTAAATTGCCTGATTGATATTATCTTAAAAAATTGCAATAAATTACTTCATAAACAAAATCAATAAAATTTTTTTTAAAGACAAGTTAGAGTGCTATATTCGGCTGTGCCGAATCTTTGATACCCTCCACCGACATTTCGAATATTTCAGGAGTGATGTCTATTTATTATTAATTTTTCTTTATAAAAACAGACAGACGTCAGCATTAAAATTGGTTGCGGTTTAGACCTGTATTAAATTATTGACCGACCGTCACAGAGTTTTATGCTATTTATAGCAATTTTAACTAGCTTGAGCCGAACTTAAATTACTTTCAGGAGTGGAATTTAAATTGGAGCCATGGTAGTTATTAACCCAAATTCTGCAGAGTGATATCTGGTATTAAAAAACATAAATTTCAATACAGCGGTGAAATAAGTTTTAGCGTTTACAGTGAATTTCATAAGGCTGCTTATTACACTGAAAGAAAAATGCTTCATATATTTAATGAATCATTTTCATAAAAAAATTTTCATTGGTTAAATGAAAATTTTCATTGTCTAAATGAAATTTTATAGTTATAATGAAGTATTTTCGTTAAAATCGCTTCATGGGATTTCGTAATTACGTTACGTTTGTCCAAGTAAACAAAAAATTTCAATTGGGAACATAAAAAAACAATATACACACATAACTTTATTCATAAATTAATACAAAATTACAGTTTCCTTAAAAAAATGTTAAATTGTTAATAAAAAAATGTAAGATTTAATAATTTCATACATCTAATGTAATATGCCATTAAATTTATGAAATCAAAAATTTTTTTATAAAAGCAACATATTTTAATAATTTAAAAAAAAATTATTTTTAACATTCAATAATAGTCTCAATCTCAATAATTAAGAGTATAAAAATATTTCGAAAAAGCATGCCATCATAAATTAAAATTTTCATTATGACAATAAAAATGTCATCACAGTAATGAAACAAAAACTTGTAATCAATAAATATGTATGTTTTTAGTTTTCTTTAATATGTACATAGTAAAGAGAAAAAACATAGTTTTTTTATTCAAAAATTACGCTGCCCCAGTAGGCTAGCCGGTAGTGAGCTAGTCTAGCAGCGCCGAGGTTGCGGGATCGATTCGCGCCAGAGACAGAAAAAAATGAGATAGAAAAAAAAAGTTAAAAAGAAATAAAAATAATTAAAAAGAAAATAAAAAAAAAATTTTTTACTTTTTTGAAGTATTCATCCAATTAATAATAATATTCATTATTCTAATGTAATGTTTCATTACATACATTTTAATGAAACAGGTTTCATTGATCCAACGAAGCGCTGCATAGCTTCCTTTTTAATGAAATTTTTCATGGGTTTTATGTCAAAATTCATTGGTATTGCGAAGAAAATTCTTTCAGTGTATGGCAACTAAGGTAAATTATGGACCGTTTATTACAAAATTGCATACGATTTTTTCTAGCCATATGAAGCTAAGTTAGAAGAAATTTTACCACAATAAATATGTCCGCTACGGTTTTAGGCGTATTTAATTAATTTACCAGAGTCGGCTTTATAAGAGGCCTTGGGTAAATTATGGTCCGATCTGAACGATATATCACAGTGGCATTTCTTGTCCTATAAAAAAATAAAAAGGCGTAATAAACTGTTTTCCGAGAGTAGCCTTTATATGGGGCCTAGGGTAAATTATAGACGGATCTTCACGAAATTTAACAGCGTGATTTCCAGTCGAATAAAACGTATTCTTGCAAAATCGTATATCATTTCATGCATTGTTCCACCATTTATGCTAGTTTTTGTAACAAAATTATAATTTTGGTGGTGGTTCCACATTATGATTCATAGCTTTGATTCTACTAAACCAATTTTGCTGGATTCCAATTCAAAACTACTTAGGATAACTACAAGCAATTTGACACGGAGTTTGTTTATTTCTTTTGAATTTTTCGAAAGTGAGCGTGTTTTCAATAGACGGACATGGCTAAATTTAGAACTACTTAAGGAGCCAGAATACTTTATGGGGTCTGAGATGAATAATCAAAAAGTTTCACACGGAATGACAAACTTACTATACTCTCTTCACAACTAATTGTGGTGAAGGGTATAAAGATACTCACAAGTTAGAATTTTAATGGAAAAATATGCCCATAAAAAATTCAATAGATGTCTTAAAAGTTAATAGCATATGCATTTGTTATAAAGGGTGCTCCAGCCAAAACTCACGATATTGTAAATAAAACAAGAAGCTCTATCGCCATTATGTGTTAAACAAAATATCGTCCAAATGCTCGTCACGGCTTCGGTGACATACCTCTATCCGATGGTCCATATTTTCAATGATTCTGAGACATAATTGAGGTTTAATGTCGCTGAATTATCTCATCCTTTAGCTTTCGAATTTTTCAAGGCTTATTGACGTACACGTTTTCTTTAACATATCCCCAACGAAAGAAGTCAATGTGGTAAAAGTGTGCCTCGTCGCTAAATATGATTTTCTTTCTAAAGTCACCATTCACTTCTGTCTGTTTAACCAAACATTCGGCATATTGACGACGCTTGAAATTAATGTAAATTAAAATCTTTATTCTAAATTCGCATCAGTGATGTTCGTGAGATGTTAAATTGATGGGCACGACGACTGCAATGTTTTCCGCAGAACGAACAGTGGTATTCACTCTTATCGTGGTTGGCGAATTTAAAGTACGCCTGCGACAGTTTGGCTTTTGAAGAAAAAGACAGACGTATTTAATTGCCAGTGAAGTGGCAATGTGCCGCTACAATCAAAACAAATTGCGAGATCAAAACACAAGCCACGTTAAACAAAAGCAATAGTTCTGTGCAAAAAAAAGTTGTTTTAGTAATATTGTTTTGTTTTATAATGTTTGCTACCCAGTATAATAGTGTAAACTAGCCTGAAGGACATATTTGTTTTGTGTTTCCGGGACGTAGTTTTAAAGGGACTTAGTTCAAAGAGCCAAAAAGAATTTTTTTGTTGCCAATTAGATTTTTCAATAAAAATATTTGTTACTTATACAATTTTTTATAAAATGTTTGTTGTCAACTAGATTTTTTACCGAAAATTTCTTTAGGGTTTTTTTACAACTTGATTGTTAATTAATCGTTCTTGCTGCAAATTCGTTTTTTACAAAAATCATTCTTGCCAATTTGATTTTCTAAAGAAAATGTTGGCAACTTAATTTTTCTTGTTGAAGAGAATGGTTTCCATAAAATCTATATTTCTTACATTCTGACTGGACTCTAGCAAAACCTCTTGTGTACAATAACAGTTTAAAAATGTGTTTTTACGTTTTCAAAATATTAAAAAAAAATGCAATTTATTTACATTTCTTATTGAAAAAGAAATATATTGAAATCATAAAAGTCATATGCAAAAAATATTATTTTTATTGAAGTTGATTGCTTTTCAAGCGGCAAGAGAAAAAGTAAAAAAAATCCCTGCCACTTGCCAGGATTTAATTTCCGCAGGTACTTTTGCATTTCAGAAAAATGAGTTAAATTGGTAAATATTAAAAATGGCGAAAAAGTAAAATATTTAAAAATCATTCACTTAAATGGAAAAAAGAAAGAGCAATAAGAATGAGCAGCAGAAACCATTTAAAATCAAAATACTGAAATATTACCATTTAATTAATATTTTATTGCGAAACCCCGAAGAGAAGAAAGTCAAAAAGAAATCTTGTGTAAATATGAAACAACCAAAATGAAGACTTCCAAGTAACCAGAACATAAAGTTTGTTTTTTATTTATTCATTTATTTACCTGGAGACTATTACATCTTTTTTAACTTTGTTTCAAGTGTTTTATACATTTATTTGAACAAATATGGGCACTTCCACAGAAAAGAGAGCCATGTTGTTCAAACTTTTCATCTATTTCTTGTTGCGCTTAACACCAAAATAAACAAAATATTTTTTTTAGAAACAAACTAAAATGCTTGGTGGCGTAGCGTGACAAAAAGTAGACTTTTCTGTGGAAATGCCCATATACAGTTTCCTCCATAGCATTGATTTTTCCTTAAGTCCTTGGCATAATATGAAATATAATATATTTCGTATTGCAGAAACTTATTTTTATTATCTTTTAAAACTGCATTTTCGTCCATAGAATGGAAATTTTGTTTTGCAGTATTTTGGTAATCAAATCACAAAACCTGCACGTATGTACATGTAAAAAGTACACTTACCATTGGTGTTTCCGCTTTCACCATCAAACTTAGACGTTTCACATCAAATGTTTAATAGTATGGAAGAGAACGCATGCCATATGGTCATGCGAGGTTACTAACCCTCTTACCTTCGTCCGTATGCAAACTCACGGAATTTATATTACCTCTGCTGGAGTTCGAACTACCCTTTAAGGTGATCTTCCTTAAAGCAACGCGGTGAGATCTGGAGTATTCTAAGAAAAACTCAATAACAGAAAACCATATTCCCTACTAGAAAAGGCCAGCGTATTTTCAGGGGAAATAGGATCGCTAGACTGGGATCTGCCTTAGACATTTCGAGTTCGGTGGCGGCCCAACACCAATTCGGGGCCACCAAAAGTGGCACATCCAGGTGTTATTTTTATTTTATTTCTTAGTGTGCTGAAAGAAGACGACTGGATTGCTAGAAAATTGTTGCAGGGGCTGAGGGAGAATCGTTCGTTACAATTGCTGCACTGCAACAGAAAGGATATTTCAAGACTAAAAGGAGAACATGCAAGCAGACTGAGTGTCAGAGGAAATTTGGTTATTTTCTCTGCGAATGTTCAGAGCTTTACTTGACTCGAAAAAAATGTTTAGGCAAACATACACTGGACGACCTTTCGGCAGGGTTGCTGTTGGAAATTTTGGTCACAAAAAGGGGATTTTCCAGAAAAAGGGGTAAAAAAAATGTTATTTCATTTAAAAAAGGGTCAAGGTTTTTATAAGCAGTATTTCCCATTTTAAAGAAAATAATAAGACCAAATTTTTGGTAAACAAACAAAAAATATTTGTTTCAAGTAGAAAGTGCTCAAAAAACTTAACTTTTTTTATGGAATGCCCTTCCTGTTTTAAGCAACTGACATGATTTTTATCAAATTTTTGACAGTCCTTTTAGATTTGGGGACTTTTGATCATTTTTAACGGTTGTTTGAAATATAAAAAATGTTTGCTTATTTTTTTTGGTATTTTTGCAAACTTTTCCGAAATTTTAAATTTTTGCGTAGCTTTGTTGCTTTTTGAGGCAATTGTCGCCCTTTTAAAACTAGCGCCATATATAAGCCGAAGTCAACTACTTTACAGGGCACTTTCGACACTGTCGATTTATACGGGGCAAAAAGTATAGAAGTAGAATAAAACATTGCCCTTATGGAGAGCAAAACATTTTTAAGAAAGAAACACCAAATTTCATTTGTCAAATAAAATGTCACATTTTTGTTTATACAAGAAAGTTATTCAATAAATAAAAAATATATATAAAAAAAAAATAACAAATAATTGCTATTAGGAAAATTGTACTTTAATTGTGTACTTCCCTATCGAAAATCTAATTTAGAAGTAGTAAAAATGTTTTAACACAAACTTTTTGCGAATAATGACGAGTTTTTAGGGATGTTCTATATTTTGTTATTAAATCGTCACTTTAAGTCCATTCCTTCTTCTTCGCTTTGAACAAAGTATGAGAAGAATGCATGGAAATAAGCTGTGCTTATTTCGAAAACATTTCTTTAGCTGAAGCACTACTATTTAGCAGTGCTGACAAAAAGAAAACATGAAAATTATTTCCGAAAAGGGTCAAAAAGCCGCACAAAATAGTTAAAAATTATACAAAAGGGTCATAAAGGGTATTAAGACCGTCGGAAAAGGGTCAAATTGATACTTTAGTATCACAACGGTAACGCTGCCTATCGGAAGTATTTGCGATCAGCTTAGGTAACCTGATCATATTCTTGAACATGACAGGTGGGATCTAATGGCTTTGTACGACTTATGTCTACACTTTTATTTTAGTATTAACATTCTATTGACTGCTTTGGTCTTGTCGAAACGGGGTCTTAAGACACTACTTGCTTAATTGTTTTTTTTACAGGCAACCACGGTAACCAAACAACCATACACGAGGACTAACAGCCAAACCTATACAAAGCGTTTTTAAGATGTCAAAAATGCTCATGACCATACAATATGTGCATACCATGCTTAAATAGCAAGGCAATCGAAAAAGTACAATACTTACACCACGCTTAATAATGCACAGAAAAAAAATTATTGTTATGCCTGTTTCAAACAAACATCTTGTTTGAACATTTTATTTAATTGAAGTTTTTGATATTTTAATAAGGCTAAAATTCATTAAATTATTTTTAGTGAAGGAAGGAATTTGCAAGATGAAATAAAATAAAAATTTTTTGATATTTTTATTCTTGACTGAACAACCATATTATTCTCATCATCCGAATTCTTTGCCGTTCTACCGTTTGCACCACTGCCGCTCGTAATGGTCTGGCCTGTGGAGTCGGAGTCGTAGTACCCACAAAAACTCGCGGCTCTGACTCCAAAGTGTTTCGGCATAAAAAATTTAAAAAAAATTATTCGAAATTGACGATGGATGCAATATTTCAAATATCGATTTTAAATTTTTAAGAATAATTTGTATGCTATATTTTGCCATTTAAAAGCTAATGCTTTAAAAAAGTTAGAGTGCTATATTCGGATGCACCGAATCTTTGACACACTCCACCGACATGTCGCGACAGTTAGAATATATGAGAGCTATAAATTATTAAATAATCTTTATAAAACGCACGTCAGTATAAAAATTGGTTCCGGTTAAAGCCAATTGCATGACAATCAGAAAGTGGTATGCTTTTATTTCTAGCAATTTGAACTAACTTGAATAATATATCATGATTCGCAACAGTTTATGCCGTTCTAAAATGATTTTCAGGAGGGACATTAATATTATCCCATATCGCAACAGTTTATGCCGAACTAAAATGATTTTCAGGAGGGATATTTATATTAACCCATGGCAGCCTTGCCATTTATCAAGTTTTCCCTTTCTTTTCTTTTCTTTCCAAATAATAAAAGTTAACATCACTGAGTGTCATATACATTTAGCATCAAGATTATAGTAGAAGTCGGAGTCACGAGTCTGAGTCGCACTGAAAAAATTTCAGCGTTTGGAGTCGGAGTTAGTACTTTTTTCGGACGACTCCACAGCCCTGGTAATGGTGGATCGAAATTTTCTGTTATTGGTTATCCGTTTTAAATTTTATTTACATGTTTTTCCTTACTCCTATTCTTCGCTCTTTTTGTCAAGACTTTGTCTTGAAGGGTTAAGTACATTAGTTTTTAGTTATGCTTTTTCCTGTTTTGTCTTTGTTCGTTGGCCTCTCTTTGCACAACTTTGAGGACAAATGTAGATTCCTTCCTTCAATATAAATGATATAATTAAATTTAATGAACTTAAGCCTAATTAAAATATCAAAAACTTCTATCAAAAACCAACAGTTTAATGAAAAATCACAATTCTTATTTGACTTAAGTTTTTGTTGGTTCCGAAGTTGAGAAATTTTGTTTTTATACATTTTTTTTTTAATTTTTAGATGTTTTTCCAAATTTTTTTTGTTTAGTGGTTAGAGCATAATACAGTTCACAAAAAAAAAACAAGAAAAATTCCCGAATTCTATTTGTAAAAATTGTTGAGTTAAATACATCATATTCTTAAAGCAGAATTATGATGAAGAAAACTATAACTTGAGAGTTCTTGAGTAGCCAAGGAAAGGATATGCAGCAAAAAGGTGTGAATAAAGAAGATAGACGTGAAAAAGTTACTTCATCTCATTTTAAGAACTATTCTATTCCAAAATAACAAATACGTTTGGATGGTGTAAATTCTTTGCATTTTTAGCTATTAAAAAACTTCTTTGTCGCACAGTGATTGTTTTGTAGTACTTTCTCCATGTAACAAAATCATGTTACTAACTTTATAAGATATCGAAAGGAGAATGAAAACAATTGCAATAGCATTATTCAGAACTGCAGGGCGTAGAAATGTAATTGTAAGAATGTTTGGTTGTGAGAGTGGCAAGTATTTAAGGTTTCTTAAGTATTTCGTATTAGAAAATCAAAAAACGATTTCTCCTACAAAAGGGGAAAATAACATGCCGTCGCTGGCTTTTATTTAGTCCTAGATATTCAAAAACCATTAAAATCAGTACAACCTATAAATGTACACATCAACCAAACAGAGACGTGCAAGCAAATATTTTCTATAGTTCAAACGATAAAAATTTGTATGGCTTAAAAGTGTTAAGAGATCTTCAATGAAAAAAAGCCTATAAAGAAAATACTTAACCATTAAACTAAACACAAATATTTTTATGTTCATATTTTTATGGTGTTTTTTCCTAAGGACACATTTTCTGTTAAACACTCTCTTCATGCCATTGACACTTTTGGAACGTTTATTTTGAACACAAGTTAAAAAAAAAACAATATGAAACTAAAGACCTACACAGTATACAGAATTTGTTTCAGTTAATCGATAAAGGTTTTACTGAGGGTGGATTCTTAGTGAAACTTAAAAGTACGTAAATTATTTACAAGGTTATTTGAATGCAGTGATGCCAAAAGTAGGTTTTTTTCCATTTCCCAAGTAGGGAAAAAGCAAACAATTTCTTAATTCTGTTGAATTGGAGGGATTTTTCTTCAATTATTTTCTAAAAATTTCCAATTATAAACATAAACTTTTAATAATATGAAGAAAGAAAGTTATGTGGCTTTTTTAATAACAATGGAAATTAAACACTTTTTTAAGCTCTAATTAGACGTGGCATACAAATATTGTCATAGCCGTCACCATAAGCATAGAAACCAAAATTCAATTGGCTAACTTTATTATATTTATGGCGTTGTGGTAAGTCCTCTTTAATCAAATACAGTGTTGCCCACAGGGTTGGTTCAAACAGCTGTTTTGTATGGTTATGGTTATGTCACGTCTAATGTTAGCTTTAATTTTTTTAAACTTGATCGAAACTTTATTAAAAAACCAGTACTTATCAAAAAAATATTGTACAATTTCACATAACTACTTTGAAAACCAAGTTTAGTTTAAACTAGATGTTAAAGCTTTTTTGCAAAAATGTTTGCTGTTTTTATATTTGGTATGTATTATGATTTTCTTTTCTAACTTTTCTATTCTGTTATTTTTTTCAATTTTAAACAGTTTTAAAAGTTGTGTTGGAAAATATAAAGTAGGACAAAAGTGGTTGTAGAGAAAAAAAGGGATTTTTTTCATAACCATATTGATTTTTGAAAAAAAACTCTGCTGGCATCACTCTTCGAATATGCATATTTAGATGATTCACAAAGTCAATAAATGTTGTCTTAAGCCAGATATGCTATTAAAAATTTTTTTTTATAGAAAAAGCCAACTACGCCGATTCAAATTAAATACAGATTTAGTAAATGAATTCAGTTAAATTAACACAAATTTGTTTAAAACAGGATTTATCACAAGAATTGTAAATTCAAACACAAACATTTGTAAGAATTGAAATAAAAACACATAATTCGTTTTTTTTTCAATTAATTTATTATGCTTTTAAACAAACAAAGTAACTTAAACAAATGTGTTAAAAAAAAACAAACAAAATGTTTATTAAATTTGGAAGTCAATTCCTAGCAAACTTTTCGTTAAATCTCTGAATTAATAATAAAATTTGTAAAAAAAAACAAAAAAATTTTATATAAAGTAAATTTTGAAATAATTCTTAACTGTAAATGTAGTTTCATTCATTCGCTTTTGCTGACTTTCTTTCTTGGCTACAGAAAAACACTGAAAATATGGTTTTTTTAAATTTGATGTAATTAACTGAACAGTTTTAACAAATAGAATTTGGAAATGTTTCCTTTTTTTTTGTTGTGAATTATGTTATAACACAAAAGTTTTTTCTTTGTTTTTACATTTTAAATAGAAAACATCTGAAAATGAATAAAGAAACCCAATTTGTGAACTTAGAAACCAACCGAAAATTTGTGTTTTTTTTCTTATGGGGTTGTTGTTGTATCTTCACAAACAAGTTTATCGTTTATCGTTTTACTTTTGTAGTGTTGTTTATGTTACTATACGTAAATCCTTTCTATTTTTTTTAACGTATAACGTTTGTTTGATAGTGATTTAGCAATAATTTTTTGTGTGTAAAGTTTCTAATAAAATTCGATTTCTCGATTTTTTGCAAACAATTTTACGCCAACCACTTTTCTAGAATTTCTGTAATTTAATTAGAATTGTGGTTATTTTGTTGAACTATTTATGGTTTTTAATCCAAATTTTTTTAATATTTTAATCAGGCTTAAGTTCATCAAATTTAATTTTCATTAAATTAATTTTATGAAGAAAGGAATTTTACAACATGAAAATTAATTAAAACTGTTATTGATAATCATTCATTCTTGACTGACCTGAGATTCGAACCCAGGCGGCTGGTTACCATGACATATTTCGATCGCAACCACTCGATCTCCTCAGATGGATGTCAGAAACATGTCATGGTAACCAGCCGCTTAGGTTCGAATCTCAGGTCAGACAAGAATGAATGATTATCAATAACAGTTTTAATTAAATTTCATGTTGTAAAATTCCTTTCTTCATAAAAATAATTTAATGAAAATGAAATTTGATAAACTTAAGCCTGATTAAAATATTAAAAATTTGGATTAAAAACCATAAATAGTTCAACATAATAACCACAATTCTAATTATTGTTAAAGCTAAGGCACGAGCTCTATGTGTACATTTGTCCTTCAAGTTATGCTGAAAAAGGTGAACAAGAAAAAGAAAGACAAAATGAAAAAACAAAAAATGTACTTTGGACTTCAAGAAGAATTCTTGACATAAGTACGGAAAAAACAGAAGTTAGGAAAAACTAGTAAAATCAATTAAAATGGATAATCATTCAAAAAAATCAAATTTCGATCTACCAAAGGTTAAAAAACAATTTGGTTTAAGTATTGATGTTTGACTATTGGCGTCAGCAGTCGTCGATGGCTGCGAGTGTAAGACGGCAAATCCATCTGAGGAGATCGAGTGGTTGCCGTCGAAACATGTCATGGTAACCAGCCGCCTGGGTTCGAATCTCAGGTCAGTCAAGAATGAATGATTATCAATAACAGTTTTAATTAATTTTCATGTTGTAAAATTCCTTTCTTCATAAAAATAATTTAATGAAAATTAAATTTGATGAACTTAAGCCTGATTATCAATAACAGTTTTAATTAATTTTCATGTTGTAAAATTCCTTTCTTCATAAAAATAATTTAATGAAAATTAAATTTGATGAACTTAAGCCTGTTTAAAATATTAAAAATTTCTGTAATTTTTTTTTTTTTTTTTTAAAGCCAACTCGAATTCCTGTACACATTTTGTTGCCAACTAAATTTTCTATAGAAAATTTTGTAACCAACTGAATTTTTCATAAAACATTTTGTCGCCAACTGAATTTTCATTAAAGCCAACTGCAGTTTTTACAGAAAAATTTGTCGCTTACTAAATTTTCTTTAGAAAATTTTTTTATAGAGCTACTAATTCACTTTTTATTAAAAATTTTTAGTGCGAAGTAGATTTTCTTTAGGAAGTTATGGTGTCAACAACTGCAATAATTGCAAATTGTTTAAAAAAATTTGTCGTCAAATAGATTTTCTCAAGAAAATTTCAACGTTAACTAAAATTTTGTCGCCAACTACAGCTTTTATAGAAAAGTTTGTCGCCTTCTATAACATTTAAAGACAGTTTTGTTGCCAACTTTAATATTTCTGAATAATTTAAAAACAATTTTTTTTATCAAACAAAAAAAAAACTTGCAATAGAAATGTGAAAGAAAATTTATTTTTACGTTAAGGAAAATTGCTGTAAACCATTTTGTCGTTAATTAAATTAAAAGACAATTTTGTTGGCACCTAAAACATTTAAGTAAAATTTGTTCACTTACTAAATTTTCTATCGAAAGTTTTATCATAAAATATACATATGTACATACCTTTATTTATAAATAAAAAACCATTTGAATTTCTGTAAAAATTTTATCCTCAACTATTTCTTACAGAATTTTATTTTTGGTTTTGTAGATTTCTTTAAAAATAATATAGTCGCCAACTAGATTTTCTAAAAACTGCAGTAGAAACCAAAAACTGTCGAATAAAAAACGAAAATTTGATTACAACTTTTCGTCTTTGAGTTGGTTTGACAGGGTCTTTTTAATGAATTAGAAGTAAAAGCAAACATTTTTTGTTTGGCCAATAACAAATGAAGAAATGGCAGTTTTCCTAGCAAATTTGTTGCTTACTAGAATTTAAAACAAAAAAACTTTATCCACACCGCAACAGTGGAGAGGGAATTCTGCAGTTGTGCTGACGTTTTTAACAACTAAAAATATTGATCTTAGACCCACGTCTTAGTGGTCCGATCACCTTGGAATAAATTCTATCTATCTATCTATCTATCTAACGATGTCCGTCCGTCCGAGTGGCTGGCTGGCTGTTAAAGTAAACCTTTTGCGCAAAGTACATTATGGAGAAAATTTTATAAATTTCGGTGCATGAGTTCTAAGTCTGTTTAAAATGGTGGGAATCGTTCCATAATTTCATATAGCCCCTATACAAGCTACATTCCCGAATAGAGTCTTTGTGCCCATAAACAATCTTTTTCAGCCTGATGACGGGGTAATCAGGGGTTAATGCCTGAAGCTGAAACCACACCAACAAAAGACAAATCGTTTTTGTCTTTAAAGTGAAATACACTTGTTTAAAGCTAACCCACACCGAAAAAAAACATATTATCAAGTTCTTGCCTAAAAAACAAGCGGCCATCAGAGAGCAATGCGACAATGTGTTTTGACTTTTTTCGTTTTTTTGGCTTGTTTTAATTGGTAATGGTTACAGCATAAGAAAGCACGTAATTATATGCAACGAGGTTCGTTTCAGTCTGTTTTGTCATACTCTGTATGGGTATGTTGTATTAAGTCACTTGTATTTTCTGCAACCAAAATTTTGTTGCATAAAGACAGTTTTCAGGTTGTTTATTTAGTGTGGGTTATCTATTAAGAACAAATCCCTGCAAATAATAGGACCAGTCCAAACACGCGTGTAAAGAGTAGCCCACAAGGGACTAGGACTAGTCCAAAAGTAACCCAAACGTTTGGAACAAACATGGTCTATTTAACATTACGATGTCCTAGGGCAGGACCATATAACCCATCAGGAGTAGTTTTAAAACTACTCCATTGTGTACAAAAGAGAATTAGTTTTAACTTCGTTTAAAAACGAAAACATGTCGTTAAAAAACGAAGTCATGTCGTCGCACTACAAACACTTTTTAACAGTGACATGGGCCATGCTTGCATTACATCGGGCCAGTCCATGGAGTAATCCATTTCATGAAATTGGATCAGGTGGTCCAATAATATTTGCAGGGATGTTCTGTTGTTCTACAAGTAAAAAAAAAACAGTTTTGTCTTTTGTTGGTGTAGTTTCAGCCTAAGTAATTTGTTCACGTCTGAACCGAAGGCAGCGGATTTCCCATCCCTGGTTTCTACTTTGAATGATGATATGCCCTAAGACGAATTGACGACGTGAGGCGCCACTATCATCATGTATTATATTTTCAATTTTTCTTTAATTTGTATGTATTTTTTTATTGTTGTAACTTGAAATTGGTGCTAAGTCGAATCGTTGCTTTGCCACCATATTGTTCGGTCATATATTGAATCGCGATTTTTATGTTTAAATAAATAGAATTTTATAACGATTTGAAAAAATAACCAAAGAGGAAAGTGTTTTTATATGGTTAAAAGTGCTTTCTGTTTTTTTGTATATCTGTGCCTTTTTTAACTCTTTTTCTAGCGTTTATAATATCACCAAGTTGTTTGGATACTTGGTGGATACTTTTGCGCTAAATCCCGAAGCTACCCTACACACTCCATAAGCCCAGAAACGTATCGGCGTTCTCTCGGGGAATATCAGCAAGGTGCTTTGATCCTTGGCAGGTGTTCTGGAGCTGTAGTCCAAATCCACCTCTATATACAGTCCACAGTAAGACGTAATCGACGTTTTTAAATTTTTTTGTAGATTAAACAACACTGGTTGTGTGTTAGATTTTTCTTTTAAAAAAAACGAAACACGCGCTTACGCCAAAGCCAGCCGTAATTCGGCCGATTATGTTATTATTAAGATTAAATTAGTTCCGACCTTATTCAATGGTAATCTTATTCATCTTACCAAATTTCATTGGAATCTATATTTCACCATAGCTCCCATACAAATACTACTTTTAGTTCCGTAACATGCATTCAAATGTTGGTGTTGACATCAACATTTGCGACAAAAACTTTTATCTTTAGCTATGACATGACAAAATTTTGTGCTGGTAGGTCCAAAATAACCGATAGGGACCACACAAGCCCCCTTCCTTAAATCAGCTTAAGGCAAACAAATCTCAACAAGATACACAGAAAAAATTAAATATTGTCTCTAATCACCAAATTCATAATAGAATCAAGCAAACAATTTGTTGAGTTTTCTCCTATTACCAAAATGATTGTATTGATTACTAAAAACTGTAAAAATTTTATATTTTGATTATTGTTTTTTCAATAAATGCTATTTTTAATTTTAATTAGTATTGTGGTTATTTTGTTGAACTATTTATGGGTTTTAATCCAAATTTTGATATTTTAATTAGGCTAAAGTTCATCAAATTTAATTTTCATTTAATTATTTTTATGAAGAAGGAATTTTACAACATGAAAATTAATTGATAATTTTTCATTCTTAACTGCTGCTGGGCTCGAATCCAGGCTTTTACGGACAGGTTACCCTTACATTTTTCGATTGCAACCACTCAATCTCTTCAGAGGGGTTTGCCGTTTAACACTCGCAGCCATCGACGACTGCTGGCAGTCAATAGTCAAACATCAATATTTAAACCAAATTATATTTAACCTTTGGTAGATCGAAATTAGCTTTGAATGATTATCTATTTTTAATTGATTTTACATGTTCTTCCTTAATTCTGTTTTTCGTACTCTTTGTCAAGAATTCTTCTTGAAGTCCAAAGTACATTGTTTTTTTTTTTGTTTTTAATTTTTTTACCTTTCTTTTTCTTCTTGATCTTTTTCAGCACAACTTGAAGGCAAATGTAAACATATAGCTCGTGCCTTAAGGCGACCGTACACGACATGTATTTGTCATCTGACATGTCAAATTTCCCACTGAAAAATACATACATGTCGTATGCTACCTTTTTAACTTTGCTTCTGTAAAAGTCAGACGCAAAGTCATCTAACAAAATTTCAATTAGAGCGTGCTCTATTTTCTTCTGACAAACCATCTGACATCAGATATCTATGTCGGGAAGAAACCGGCAGCGGCGTCCACTATTGTCGGAATTATTAGCCGGCTGGAGTTAATATTTTACAATACCGATGCATGTATGATAATTTCACCATTGAATAGAAATTATGTACATACATATATTTAGAAAATACGTTTAATTATAATATCCTAAATTGGTATCTTCCAATTTAAAGAAAAAAATGTTTAGATGGCTGAACTCTTTTTCTTTGTAAACAAAAATTTGTATGGAGGCTGCACGCTATTTTGAAACCGAGAAATGCTTTGGTTTCTGCAATAACTATGCGAAAAAAACATAGACAATGTCAGAAGCAAATTACATGTACGCTTGTGACCGAATATTATAAACCTTTTGCAAAACAATTACATGTGACTTGAAAAGTTGCCAAGTCAGATGTAAAAAACATGTCGTCTACATGCACCTTAAGCTTTAACAATAATTAGTATCGTGGTTATTTTGTTGAACTATTTATGGCTTGAGTTCATCAAATTTAATTTTTATAAAATTATTTTTAGTGAAAGAAGGAATTTTTTATTGATAATTTTTTTGGCTGAGCTGGGGCTCGAACCTGGGTCGAATTCAAGAATCACCACATTCTTTCATCAGAATTATTTTGAATTCTAACCTCGGCACCACTGCGGTGCCTGCCAGCCAACAGTCAAACATCAATATTTTACCAGTGGTACTGGTGGTTCAAAATATGCTGTAGTTATCATTTTTTAATTTATTTAAATGTTGCCTCATTTTCTGCTGTTTTTTTGTAAACTTTAAGATTTTCAAGATCTTCAAGACGAAGTTATTGGTTGGTTATTATGTTTTTTGCCTTCTTTCGTCGACATTTTTTTTTATTTAATGAAAATTAAATTTGATGAACTCAAGCCAAACTAAAAATATCAAAAATTTAAATTAACAGTTAAATTAACAGTTTCAAACGAAACAATTTTTTGTTATTTAATTATTATTTTAATTCAAAATTTATTTTAAAACAACTAAAATGTTGATTAAATCAAAATTGTATTTTTAATTTTCTTTTAAGAAGCAAAAAAAAAATACTTGATTCAATTATCACATTAATTAAATTGAAGTAATTTTTAAACAAAATTTTTAATTGATTATTTTTTATTATTTATATAATAATTATTTTTCAAAATATAGTAGGAAAATCTTAACCTCATAACATAATGTTGTTTAGGCGTTTCCATGATTGCCCGTAAGTCCCAAAAAGGGTACACTCTTGGAAAACTATTGTTAAATTCTGAAGTGTAGGGTATCATGTGGTCGCGCTTGACCAACTTCCTCGTACTTTTTTATTATACAAATTTATGTATTTACTAATACTTTATGATATTTTTTGTTGAAATTCTTAAGTTTTAAATTTATTGTTATTTTGAATTTACTTAACAAGCCAAACGCATTAAACCTTCAATCCTTTATGGCTAGATAATGTAGCAGACAAAAGACAAATATTCATATATTCACCGATCCTTTTACTGTTTTCCCTATGTGGTGGTTTTATAAAATTTGCAATGTCGTTATCAATTTATTGATTTTATTATTTAGAAAGGATAAACTAAAACTCAAATTTACCTACAAAGATACACAAACTGACACTCTCATAGTTACACAAGTTCACAATCGAAAAGCAATAATCTCCATAAAGTCTTTAGCACAATATTTTCAGTGAATCGATTCATTTTAAATTTTCAAAAAAAAAAAGAAAAGCTTCAGAACTAATGAGTTTTTGAATATAAAATCAAGTTCATATGAGAAAATAAACAATATCAAATATCATTTTCAATAGTTTTTTCCTTTAGAGATTGTTGTGTAAAACAGTGCATTTTATTTTCGTTAAACATTAAAAAAAGAAAAACGTTATCATACCATGTAAAATAAACGAATGATTCTGCTGTCAGTTTATTTTTTTTTTTTTTAAACTCTGACTAATTAAAACAAAAAAGATTTACTTTTTAGTTGCAGTTTTATTCTTTGTTTTTTTTTTGTTTGAGTCATGTGTATGCAAATATTTGAATTTAAATTCCATTTTTTTTATTATTTAAATTCTTGCTGATGTTCAACTGTTTAAAAAAGTAAATGAAAACAGTTTTTTTTAGAAACTCACATGATGTCAAAAGTTAAATGTTTTATTTTATGATTTTTTCAGTGGTTACATTAAAATAAATAAAAAAAAAACAATAAAAAGTTTTAGAAAGTTTAGACAGTAATCTAAAAAAAAGATTAAAAAATTAAATTAACAAACAAATTATGTTTTTAAAAAGCGTTTCTATGAAAAATGTTGCTTTGTAGGAACTTTTTTTGGAGAAAAAATTTTGTGACTAACATTTAATTTCTATAAAAAATATTTATACTGATAGTGAACACCTTTTTGTTCTTACAAAGTTCTTACAAGAAAAGCCATTATGTGACAATAGTTTTTAATATAAAATCTAGCTTGTGACAAAATTAAATTTAATTCTATAGAAAGCCTAGTTTGTGACAATTATTTTCTGTGACTAAACTTTTCATAAAAAATATGGTTTTTGATAAAATATTTTAAAAAAGTTTAGTTTGAGACAAATTTTTTTTAAGAAAATTAAGTTTGTGACAAATGAATTTTTCTTAAAAAAGTCCAAACAAGATTTTAATAAATTTGCTGTAGAAAATGATGTCACAGATTTTATTGAAAGATTTGGTTTTAAGCAGGGATTTTTTAAATTTTAGTTTGTAACACAATAAATTTTCTTTGTTTTTAGCTTGTGGCTTGTGACTAAATTTTCTTTAAATCTAGTTTGTGACAAACTCAATTTTCCTTACAAAATCCATTTGATACAAAATCTAGTTTGTGGCAAAATTTTTTTAAGAAAAATTTATTCTGTGACATAATTTTCGGCATCAAATTTAAAGTGTCATATAATATGCTATAGATAATTAATTTAATGACAAATTTGCTATAAAAATCTAGCTTAATAAAAAAATTTTTTTTATTAAAATCTAGTTTGAGGCTAATTTTTTTATAGAAAAGCTAGTCTGCGATAAAACTTTGTAAAGAAAATTTAGGTTATCGCAAATTTTCAATAAATTATCTGGTTTAAGAAAATTTCTTTTATTAAAATCTATTTTGTGACAACAATTTTTGTTTCAAAATTAATATTAAAAACTATTTTGTGACAGTAACTTTTAATAGAAAATTTAGTATGTGATTGAATCTTTTATAGAAAATTTAGTTTGTGACAATTTGTTTGTAAAAAATCCAGTTTAAGATAAAATCTTTTTTAAATATCTAGTTTTTGACAATAATTTTTTAATGGAAACCTAGTCAGTCACAAAATCTTTTATAGAAAATTTAGTTTGAGACAAAATTTGCCACAGAAAAATTTGTTTGTGACAAAAGTTTCTACAGAAAATATAGTTTGTGACAAAAATTATTATTTAAAATCTTGTTTGCGACAGTAATTTTTTAATCGAAATCTAGTCAGTCACAAAATCTTTTATAGAAAATTTAGTTTGAGACAAAATTTGCCACAGAAAAATTAGTTTGTGACAAAAGTTTCTACAGAAAATATAGTTTGTGACAAAAATTATTATTTAAAATCTTGTTTGCGACAGTAATTTTTTAATCGAAATCTAGTCAGTCACAAAATCTTTTATAGAAAATTTAGTTTGAGACAAAATTTGCCACAGAAAAATTAGTTTGTGACAAAAGTTTCTATAGAAAATATAAATTGTGACAAAAGTTTCTATAGAAAATATAGTTTGTGAAAAAAATTATTATTTAAAATGTAGTTTGTGACAGTAATTTTTTAATCGAAAATCTATTCAAACACAATTTTCTATAGAAAATCCAGTCTGACACAATTTTTTATACAAAATTAGTCTGTAAAAAAAATTTCAATGGGAAATTTATTTTGTGACAAATTTTTTTTTAAAGAAAATCTAAAAATTTTTTATTAAAGAAAATCTAGTCCGTAACAAAATTTTTAAAAGACATTTAGTTATTATTAGTTTCTTTAAAAGATTTAGTTTGAGAAATTATTTATTAAAAATGTAGCTTATGCCAATCATTTTCTACAGAAAAGCTGGTTTGTGACAAAATGTTAAAAAGAAAATATAGTTGTGGAAAAAATATGAGTCAAGGAAATCTTTAAAAGAAAATCAACTTTAATACTAAAATTTCTAAAGTATTTGTGGTTGGTAAAAAACTTTGTTTTGTGCTTGGAGGCAAATTTTCAAAGTTCCTTTTAGCAAATCTAGTATTTTTAGGTAGCATTGTAGGTGATTTAATTGCCTTCAGAAAATATAATTGGCTACAAAATGTTCAATAGAAAATATAGTTTGCGACAATAGCATCGTAGTTTTTCACAAGAATGTTGCTCTTGGAAAGGAGCAATTTACTATTTTTAATTTCAAACCAAACAATTGTTAGTTGTTAACATTTTATTGTCATATTATACAATAACAGGTTTATAGCAACAATTATATAATTTTGGCTTTTATTGAGGACGTATTAACAATTAACAAAAATAAATTTACCATTAAATGCTTTAACAATTTCGTTAAAAATAGTTTAATTGGAGGTGAACATGTTGCAAAATGTTTTTTTTTCTGTCTATGTATTCAAAATTTTCAAGCTACTGAAAAGTTTTTATTTGTTTAAAATTTTTATTAAAGTGATAAAGATTTTTATACTTAAAAAGTCAAAAAAAAAACAAATTAATTAACATTCGAAAACATGCATGTATTTTGGCTTACCACATAAAAAGTGATGAAAACTAATATAGAATATTTTGTAGCAACAGTCTCTAAAAAGTATTAAAGAAAATTAAAAAAAAATTGGAATTTACGTTTATATTAGCTAAAAATGTTTATTTTAAGATCACAAACATGATAGTCATTTTTAGCTTAATCAATATTTTTACTTGCCTATAGTCCGTTTTTCTAGCAAATCAATAAAATCATAATTTCGGCATAGGAATGAAATATGTAACATGAGTCTTACCACAAATATAAGCCTGTTAAGGTGTTATGATACTGGCTATTTTTTGTATTGGATTTTTTTAGGATTGACTGAATGAAACAACAAATTCAAGAAAGAACAAGAAATACAATTTGATAAAATGTAAACAAAACAAACAATACTGCCCACGTTTTTCCCCACAAAAAACCGTCATTAAAGTTAAAAATTGCAAAAAAAAAGTTAAAACCCGATCAAAAACTAAAAAAATTGGCAACAGTGCTAACAATTAATCTGGAAATGTCAATTTTAAGTTGAAAAATTTTATATTTTTTTTGACAGTCTTAGATTATTTATCGATAACACATGTATATTTGTTTGACATTTCAAGATTTTTTATGATATAATCATACTCTTTACTGCCCGTCTATACCAGAGATAATTATTGCGACATATATTGCAGTAAATGTCAAAATTATGTTATCTTTAATGTAGACAGTAATTTTTTGTACATATTTATTGCCGCCAATTTACGTTGCAATAATTGTTAGTACATTTTTGTTGACAATTATTGCTTACATAAAACGTCAAATTTGGTTGTAAGTTGAAAAAAGAATCAAAAAAGAAAAAAAATAAAAGCATATTGCGTGGGAAAGAAATTATGTTTGTCAAATGGTAGCTAATTATAATTGTAGTAAAAGAATTAAATTAAAGAATTTAATAAACACTAAAATAAAATTACAAAAATTATTTTTATTAATACATATAATTATTTTCTTATTCGATCTTTATTATTTAGATTTATATTAATTTGCTTAAGTTCTTTATATATAAAATTTTAATTTTACTTTAACAAAAAAAAAATTAATAAAATTAATATTTTTATATAAAAAAAAGGCCTCAAGCTTAAACAAATTAATATTCATTTAATTAATGAAGTCAAATGAGAAAGAATTTATGTTAATAAAAATAATTTTTGCAAGATAGCGCTAGTTTTTACACTGCACCTTCTTCCTTGATTTTTTTAAAATTCTGAATTAACATAAATACGTTTTCCCATGCCTTAAACATAAGCTGAGCAATAAGAAATATTGCTCTGTTGTTCTGCCGACGTTATTGCCAACTTGCTGAGATATTTATCTTTAGTGTAGATCTAGGGTTACACTTAGTCAGTTTTCCTATGCAAATATATTTGCACTGTTCTCAGCTTTAGTAACACAAACTCCTCTTTAGTTATTTCTCTTAGTGCAATATGAATCCAACAATGTGGGGGATTAATTAGGCAATCAACAGGCATATATTTCTTATTCGATATATGTTTCATGAATTACGGCGCTAAGTATTTTCATTCAGTTAAAGATAAACAATGACCGAGCTTACATAACGATAAAAGAAATATAAATTTTAAATCTCCTCTAACAGCTAAATAGTTCAGAGTAATAGCCCAACAAAAAAAATGTCTCATATTGCAAAGCACTAATGGTACATTTAAAAAAATAAACGCACAATTATGCGATACACAATAAGACATATAGAGATGCAGTAAAGTAAGTGAAGGAACTCTTAACAAGTTTTATAAAAGAAAAAAATAACATTTCAAGTGGTACGCCATTCCTTACCCTAGGTCTACACTAAAGATAATTATCTCAGCAAGTTGGCATTAACGTCGGCAGAATAACAGAGCAATATTTCTTATTACTCAGCTTATGTTCAAGGCATGGGAAAACGTATTTATGTTAACTCATAGTTTGAAAAAAATAAAGAAAGAAGGTGCAGTGTAAAAAATGGCGGTATCTTACAAGAATTATTATTATTATGTAATTTAAATTCTTTCTTATTCGACTTTATTATTTAAATTTTTATTAATTTGTTTAAGCTTGAGGTCATTTTTAATACAAAAATATTAATTTTATTAATTTTTTTTATTTTTGTTAATGTAAAATTATTATTTTTTTATAAAAAAGAACTCGAACTTAAGCAAATTAATATTAATTTTAACAATAAAGATCGAATAAGGAAAAAATTATAATTTTTGCAATTTTATTTTAGTGTTTATATAATTTTTTAATTTAATTATTTTACTACAATTATAATTTGCAGCAATTTCAAAAACTTAATATCTTTCTCACACAATTTGCTTCAATTTTTTTCTTTTTTGCTACTTTCTTTCAACTGACAACCAAATTGACTTTTTTTGTAAGCAATAATTGTCAACGAAAATGGACTAACAATTATTGCAACATAAATTGTTAGCAATAAATATGTACAAAAAGTTTCTGTCTACATTAAAGATAACATAATTTTGACAATTACTGCAATATATGTCGCAATAATAATCTCTGGTATAGACGGGCAGTTACTACGAAGCAGGTTTGCAAGGGAGAATACTAAAAAAAATTTCATTAAAATCGGTTTGATAGTTTCTGAGAGGAAGAAATTTCCCCCTATCTTCCCTCGTGGTCCTACGATTCGGCCCATTTTCAATAGGCTTGGTCCTTGTGCCAATAAGAACCTTTGTTCCAAATTGTATCAAATTATCTCCAAAACGGACATCGTTAGTTTGACTCAGAAAGAGATTCTGGGTCGATCGGTATACTTTAAGGTGGTAGAACCAATATTTCAAGGTGTTACACACATCAGCACAAATGCATAATACCTTCTCCACTACTGTGGTGTGGGTTAGTGATGGAAAATTTAAAAATTGAGATCGTACTGGCCCCAAAGCATAAGAGTTCTTTTTTCAACATTTGGTACTTTTTCCAAACATATTTTTTATTAAGAAATAAACTTAAAAATAAAAAAAAACAAAAATATCTACGTAAATATTTTAGTTTTTTCTAATATCTTAGCAATTTATGGACCGAGTTGCCTGAATTTCAATAGGAAAATACGGATGTCCTCGTCTGACAAACATGAATATATACGAACCAACAAAAAAAGAATTATTTAGAAAATTCTCGTCCAAGTCAAAAATTTATTGTTCTAAATATAAAGGGGTTTTCTACAAGAACTTTGTTTTATAAAACAAAATAAAACGAAAAATATTTATTTATTTATTTAAATTACACCCTAATACAAATGAGTACTTAACTAAGTATAACTTAAGCACGCTGACAGATGTCGATTCGAAGTTTTAAATCACTTTTTGGCAAAATGGCGGGTCTATTTCGTTAATGCCACCAGCGATTTTGAGTTTTAAGGCTGCAATCGATTCGATTGGCTCCGTATAGACTCTGTCTCTAATATAGCAATAAATTGATCGTTTCATTGGCTGTGCGACATGTGGCACCGTCCTGTTGAAACCACGTCAACAACAATACGCCAAAATTGTGTTGTTAGCATCTTGCGATAGCGTGCTCCATTAACCATTACCGCATTACCAACCCCATCTTTAAAAAAAAAATCGGCCCAATCACGCCTCCAGACTACATAGCACTACATACAGTGACACGTTGAGCATGCAAAATGCAGAAATTTTCCTTGTTGACATACCCTGACGAGTGAAAATAGGCTTCGTCTGAAATAATGTTTTTTTTTCAGAAAAACCAACACCACCATTTTAATAGTGGATTTTTAATTATTTTAATGCGATTTTCGAACAAAATTTAATGTATTGTTATAATTGCCAATGCATAAACTACGAATACATCAAAAAACTGAATGTCAAAACTATCATGTTGTTGGTGTTGCCACAATTAAAACACAAAGTTATTGTTGAAAACCCCGATATTTGTGGCTTGATTTAAGCAAAAAGTATTTGACTGAAGTTTTGATCGCTTTAAGTAATAACTTTTTGCTTGCTTCGGTTACATATATCGAGTCACAACCGCAAAAAAACTCAAGAGGCATAATTTTTGATTTTTGTTTTTTTTTAATAAATTAATTTATTGACGAAATTTGCATCATCTCCTTAAATTTATGGTCACACAAGGAACCGTTGGAATTTTATAGCAAACACGATTTTAGCTTAAGCGCCATTTCTAGTATGATTTTATTTTGTTTTTATAATAAAAAAGGTTTCTCCATTAGAATTTTGTATTTGTCGCTTAAGCTTTGTCTGCGGTTATGGCTCGATATTTAGAATAATATGTTTTGCTTTAACGAGAATCGTTCAAAATTTTCTTGGTGCATGCCATATTTAGTAAATAAATTTTCCGTGAGTTCCAAATAATATCTGTAGTCCCATAACAGCAATTTCAACAGACACACAGATAGATAGTAAACCGTATTTTAACTTTAACTTTTGTTCTCATAAGAATCCAGAAGATATATAGTTTTTATGGTCAATATTGTAGAAATTACATAAACGAAAAAAAAAACAAAAATGTTGTGTAGGCAATGTTTTCAATATTAAAAACTAGCAACGCTAGCATAACAAGAAAAAAGTACTAAAACTGACTTGGGGGTGCCGTGGTATTTTTGAAAGGAAAAAGTACTGAGAATAGTACTATAGTACTGAATTTTCCATCACTGGTGTGGGTATAAAAATAGAAAGCAATGAAAATACAAAATTCATTAAATTTAAAAAATATTATAATAACAAAATTATTAAATTCTTTTAAGCATGAGTGCAAAGAACCTTTTGCATAAATGCAGCTCTCAACGTTCATGTAATTTCATAGAAGTTTTGATAAAAATTACAGAAATTCTAAATAATCTTTATTTACACTACTGCAAAGAAATTCCCTAAAAGCATGCAGTATTAAGTGTAGTGGGTACTTTACTAAGAAAGAAGAAAAAAAAACGAGAGAGAAAAAGATATTTTAGTATGTCTGTATTTGAAAACAGTATTTGCTTGTGCGATTAAATTTTACCATTAAAAACTTAAAACTTACACGAACAACTTTTAGCACTTCACCACAGACCAAAGTAGACCATGTAGTAAATGGGTGCCAAGTTATCAAATTAAAAAATGGCGAAAAAATGTCTGTGTGTTTTCAACTACTAACATGTGTCAATATGAGATCTTTTTTGTTAAAATAGTTAAGTTTAGAGTATAAACTCTTTAATCGTTGCCAGTAGAAAATTTGGTTAGCGAATAAATTTATGCTTCACTCTGCAACATTTTTTAAGTTATCGAGCGCAAACCTTATCTCGTTTGAAATTTCTCGAAGTACTTATTGAAACAAACAAAACGCTAATTGGAATTTGCAAGTTTAACTACCGTTTGGATTTTATGGTCTCCTAAATATTTTGGCTAATGCTATTTTGTTCACGTCAATGTAGTCTTTGGCACAATTGCAGCTATAGACTATAAACAGAAAAAAAATCAATGTAAAATCGTCGGAAACTAGGTGGATTTTACATTTTTCGGCCATGATTTGGCTTTATAGAGTTAATTTAATATGATTTAACAATAACTTGCGAACAAAATTTTTAATTTTTAATTAACTTTAATTCATGTTTATTTAAGATCCAGTAAAGTTATAACAAAATTACATTTATATAATAATAACACTTTGAATCACGTTGAATTTATTCACGTTATTTTAAGTTGAAAAAACATGCATTTCGTGTAGAATCAATTGGATTTGAGTGAGAAATAGCAGTCAGAAGAAGCTTTAAATACAACATACGTATTTTTTTAGAATAATTATAAACACTTGCCCCCGGAGACAGAGAGAAACAGAAAGAATATTATTAGCTAGTTTTGTGTTGCAACATATCTCATTTTCGTTAAATTCACTTTTGCTCAAAATTTAAAGACATCAGCATAATGTCCTGATATGATTCGTTATCATTCTTCTTTAAACATTTGATGTATTTAAATAAATAATTTTAACAAAAAGAATTCGGGAATTATTCTTCTTTTAATAAATTATTTTAATATATGAAAAAATTATGTTTTTCTTCTGAACAAAGTTACTTTAACATTTTCCATTTAAAATAAATATGAAACAATGATAATCTTAAATAAAGTCTATACTTTTGCAAAAATTTACTATGACTTTCAATCAACATTGCGCCATTTTAATTTTGCATTGGTATTTTTTTCTGACAAACGAAGAATCTGCATCTAATGCCACAAAATTAATAATAAAATTTTAACGAATTTTAACGAAAACCCTTGTTTGGGTCAAACATTTTTATATAAAATTTTATTTTACAAATCTTGCCTTCGACAAAATTGGATAAATGTTGGTATAAAAGTCTTGTTTCGAGCGTAAATATAGAATGTCTTGTTTGGGACTATTTTAACTTTAGGAAATCTTGTTTGCAACAGAAGTTTTTAAGATATATATTTGCAAAAAAATTTGCTATAATATAAAATCTTGTTGTTGGCAAAATTTTTGATAGAAAATCTTGTTTGGGACAAAGTTTATTATAGAAAATCTCAATTAATTATTAGTATTGTGGTTGGTTTGTTGAACTGTTTTATGGGTTATTCCAAATTTTGATATTTAATTAGGTTTAAGTGCATCAAATTTAATTTTCATTAAATTATTTTTATGAAAAAAGGAATTGTACAACATGAAATTAATTAATATTTATTGATAATTTTTTCATTCTTGACTGACCTGAGGCTCGAATCCACGCGTTTTACCGGACAGGTTACCCTTACGTGTTTCGATTGCAACCACTTAATCTCTTCAGAGGGGTTTGCCGTTTAACACTCGCAGCCATCGACGATTGCAGGCAGTCAATAGGCAAACATCAATCTTCAACCCAAATTGTATTTAACCTTTGGTAGATCGAAATTTGCTTTGAATAATTATCAATTTTTAATTGATTTTACATGTTCTTCCTTACTTCTGTTTTATTGAACTTTTTGTCAAGAATTCTTCTTAAAGTCCAAAGAACATTTTTCTTGTTTTTTAATTTTTTTGTCTTTCTTTTTCTTGTTGACGTTTTGCAAAGTTTTTTGATAAAATCTCGTTTTTGAACAAATTGTTTATAGAAATCTGGTTTGGGACATAGTTTTGCAACACAATTTATTATACATCATAGTGCTTATGACAAAATTTTCTGTATTAAATCCTGTTAGCGATACAAATAGAAGGTTTGGACAAAGATTTCTAAAAAAATTTGGTTTGGCCAAATTTTTCTTTAGTAAGTCTAGTTTGAGACAAAGTTTTCTACTTAAGAAAAAAATCTTTGTTGAGACAAATATATAAAATCTTGCTTGCGACAAAATTTTCTATAAAAGATCATGTTTGGGACAACATTTCGTGTAAAAAATCTCCTTTTGGACATTTTTTTAAAATCTTGTATGGGACATATTTTACTAAAGAAAGTCTGTTTCGGGACAAATTTTTTTGTAAGAAAATCTTGTTTGTGACAAAGTTGTCTATAGAAAAACTTGTTTGCAACGAAGTTTTCTATAAAAAATCACGTTTAGGAAAAAGTTTTTTTTTTTAGAAAATCTTGAAATCTCGTGTGAGACAAAATTTTTTATAGAAAGTCATGTATGGGATAAAGTTGTCTATTGAAAATCTATTTTTTATAGAAATCTTCTGTTTTTGGGACACAGTTTGCTTTTGGTATTTCCTATTAGTTATGCACATACGTTTTCGCATTTAATTAAGCTCAAAATTACTCTAAGGGCTATATAAGAGACATGCAAAAAAAAGTTGAATGTATAAAAAGAAAACACTGAAAAGAGAAGCACAAACTCATGTTATAAAAAAAAACAGTGTCACATTTAAAATGCTGTAAAAAACTTTTCAAAAAGTGAATATAATTTATTATGTAAACAAAATCCTATAACAGCTAAAACAGAAACTGTCATTGAATTTAAGTGACAAATTTGTGAGGTAGAATAAAATGATAAGCAACAAATTAAAATTATTAATCATAAAAAAGGGATTGCTTTATAAGTTAAAAACATTTAATATAAAATAAAAATAAAACTTTTGTAATAAATTCAACATTTTTATTTTTTCGAATTTATTCTATGAGCTAAATTTCAGTTATGTATTTTATAAAGCTTTTTTGTAATAGTCCTATTCCTTTAATTTTTAGGAATGACTTTATACACTACCAGACTATTATATTGTATCTTCTTGTATAAAGTCATTCCTAAAAATTAAAGGAATAGGACTATTACAAAAATTCCCAGTTTCTATTTGTTAAAATAGTTGAGTTAAATACATTCAATTTATAAAGTATCACTATCCAGTGTGACACAAAGAATGCTGACGAAGAAAATGCATTACATTCTGCTGGTGTCTAATAATTGTAAATTTTTCTGTACATACAATATACTTCATTGCTATCCAAAGGACAGCTAAGGTAAAATGTAACAAGAAGATACAATATAAAAGTCTGGTAGTGTATAAAGTCATTCCTAAAAATTAAAGGAATAGGACTCTTACAAAAAAGCTTTATAAAATACATAAGTGAAATTTAGCTCATAGAATAAATTCAAAAAAATAAAAATTTTGAATATAATAAAGTAACCTATGAAAGGAAATAATTCCCAGTTTCTTTTGTAATAAATTTGTAGTTCTGTGCCTAAGGGAGCCACACAGAACTTTAACCAATCGTCACTTTTAATACAGAGATGCAGGGTACCTTCAATTTTGGGAAAATTATAAAGTGCTGATTGGAATTACAATCACTCGTAAGAGTGATTATAATTGTAGAGAGAGGGGAAAAGAAATAAATGACAATTAGAGAATTGTCTAAGTGTAGGGATTTACCTAGAGTGTTACCTGTGTTTCCAATCTTAGCGAGCAGGCGCTTTGTTCACACTGGTGAGTATGGAGGGTTTCTTTTCCTTGTAGTTAGGTATATACTAAGTCCTTAGAATTGAAACACATAGGTTTAAGTAGATAAGTTAAGTTTAGGTATTTCTTTGTTTTAAGTTTAGGTTATGTTAACAATTTTAAATTATGAATTTAGTAGGCGGACGATAAATTAAGTTGAGATCGCTGTTGCTAAGGGCCAATTGAACGAACAAAAAATGTCTTATCTAGAATTTACCGACATCTGCGGTTAGCGGATAACCGAAACGGGTTGAAATAATTCATAATAACGACATTCATAATTAACTCTATTTATCCTTTTCTAGCTCTAAAATACCAACGCCCTCTATAATTTAATTTACTTAACTTATTTTGAAAATTCATTAGGGAGGTACAAATTCATATATTCCAAATAAGTTAATTAAATACAATAAAGTTCAAGTAATAATTTCTACAATAATACATTCTTCAAAAATTCATAATAATAATTCATATAAAATATAATAATAGTGTCTAAACTTGTTTAGACAAAATTTATTTAGTATTTTAATACAACAGTAAAAAGTTGTAGCTTAAGTTTTTGTAGAAATAGAAAAATATGTATGTACGAATATATTTACTATGACATTTCTGTGCATGCTTAATTAAATAAAATGCAATCCTCTGATCCAATTAAAAGTATTATTGTTTAGAAATTTTATTAAAAAACGATTAGTTTTTTAATATTTATGATGAAATTGTGAAAATTTATGAATTATTTAAGGAAACGAAATACAAACATTAAGCCAAAATCGTGGCCGGTTGTACACGTTCATGTTAGCCGATTCTACATTGTACTCAGTTTTAGGTATGTTCACTGGATGCTATGCGATTAATGAAGTGATTTAGTTGTAATCATGTCAATTTGAAGTGATTTACAAATCACTTCAATTTATGGTAAATCATCTCGATTTTGATGGGATTAGAGCTTAATCACGTTCGAATTGCTAAAACGCGTTTAAAGGCCCAAGTGTGGACATTGTATTAAATAAACATTTATCTGGACCAGTTTTCGGAATTTATGATGTGAAAATTCAAAAATTGTGCTTCTAAGAAGTTTTCCAAAATTAAATACTTTGCTGTATTTGTAGTGTAGTTACGCGGGAATGCAAAAGGTTCGGGAAATTAGGACCACTTGTTGTAACCATAGTGAAATATCGAAAAAGCAGTGACCGTGCACCAACTATGTGCCATTGTAAGTTTCTAATGTTTTATTAAAAACATATTTGGTCAGGTTATGTTAAAACTATCAAGTTGGTAAAACAGGATACCTATAAAGCCGGCGATACACTATCCTATTCAGTCGTACGATTTGTCCAAACAATCGTGTGTACTCATAAAGCAGGATAGTGTGGCTTAAAAATGAATTGAGTGACAGATTTTTTGACAAGTCTGTCCGACTAGCAAATTTTTATAAAATGAAAGTGTAAAGTAGCTGAGTCATTTAAGTTGGCATCATTTTTGTGGGATAGCGTGGCATTGACAGCAGATTTCGAAGACATTTTTTCATGTCGAATAGAATTTCATCAGATTTTCGTGTAAATGAATGGTACGATTGTGTATAATAGTGAATCCTGACCTTAAGTTATTAAATTTGTTTGCATAAAACAGAACCGTTAATTCTATTAATGCTATTTTTTTGATTTGTGTGGTGCAAGTTTGCTTCACATGTTTAGTTTGGGATGCAGTCATGTGTAATTTCCAAATTCTTCATTGGCACAAATCTCTCTATTTATCTTAACTTTCATACTCTAAAAATAAACGTTTTTTATGATGTTCTTGTGCTAAATAAAACTATTAATTTTTTTTTTGGAAATCACTTGTATAGCCATAAGTCAATAAATCTTTGTAAATATTATTATTTATTTAATAAAGTCATGCCTGACCTATTCATATGATGATTAATTTTGTTATGAATTTACTTATAAGTAAAATTATAAATACTGAAGTTATAAATGACGTCCAATTGATTGATGACATTAAAAGTTTTATTAAATTTCAATGAAAAATGAGTTTGTAAATATCAAGGCCCATTGAAAAGGTCTGCGCAAGAAGCCTGATGATCATTGTTTATGTTCTTTTTAGTTGTCAAAAGTTGTTTACATGTGCATGTATACGTTTATGGTATGCGACACATACACGTTTTTTCCTTTTGCTTTGTATATGTATGTGGTAGTAAATTTTTAAAAATTAAAAATAATCGTTTTTTGTTTTTGTACAAGTAAGCAGACCTGATAGATGGGCCTTGGTAAATATGCTTGTCAATTATGTTAGAATGTTAATTATGTAAAAATACAAACTCTTCTGGGAATTATTAGAAAATTCTATCCATAATAGTATTTGATTGTATTTTGTTAAGCATTAACTATGCTCATTAATAAATAAAACACATGTGCATTTCAGCATTGAAATGTTTTACAGTAAATTTTTATTTATATTTCAGTTATTAAAATAAGTTAAATTAAATGCAAAAACAGGTTTACAAAAAAGATTTTCTTTGAAAATTTGTTTAATAAACCGTTTAAAAACATTTTTTTTTTATAAATAAGGGGGTAAATATATATACATTAGGGCCATAACTGTTAAGCATTTTTTGCGAATATCAAAATGGCCCTAGCATAGTAGAATAGACCACTGGAAATTATTAAAAAGGGATTACTTTTTCGTGGTTGTCAAAAAAGTTCACCCACAAAACGCGGTAAATCCAAAAAAAGCAAATATTTTTTTCTATCAAAATGTTATAAATAAAGAACATCTTTCTCTTTACTATTTGAGTTACACAGAAAACATGTTTGCAAAAAATAAATCAATTAAATAATTAATTGGTTTACATTAATTATTCAATTAATTTTTTGTTTGCTGCAATTAATTTTTTTAATCAAAACCCATAAAATTAAATGTTTGTGTATATGTGGTGTATTTTTTAGTTTATGCAATTAATTTTTTAATTGACTAAATTTGTGTCCCATGACTCGAAAATACAAATCCGATAATTGATATGATCAATTCCTTTGCAGGGGCAAAATTAGTTAAATATTTAATTGTCTGAACGAATTGTTTAATTAAAGTCGATTTTCTATTTTTTCTGTGTATTATTTAAACAAATTTTTTATTTAATATTAATGTACTTTTTTTTGGAGAAATTACAAAATCGTTTTTGTAGGTTAGGGTTTTTTTCAAAATTACCCGATTTTTTTTTTGTAAAATGCACAATATTCGCAATCGTGTGGTACTGGGGCCAAACTTTGGTTATAGCCCTAATAAGTATACTTACTTGGGGGGTTCATACAAAGAAAAAATAAATTTCAGATTCAGTTAAAAAATTTTGAGAATCAAACACAAATTTGTTTAAAACAGGATTTTTTTTAACAGAAATGAAAATTTAAACACAAACATTTGTTCAAATTTAATTGAAGAGTGTTCTCTTTTGAATTTAATTATTATGCTTTTGAACAAACAAGTTATTTATAACTTCTTTATAATTTTAAACAAATATGTTAAAAGAAGTAAACATATTGCTTATTTAATTCTGACGTCAATTTGTTATAAACTTTTTGTTGAAAGTTCAATTGAATTTTGTATTTAATTTTTCTTGCATTCCATTCCTTCTACATTTCATACTTCTTGCATTATTTACTACTACGGCATGTGACAACGACAGAACCCAGCAGCAGTGGAAACGAAGAGTAAGAGAAAGCTTCAGGCCACTACACAAATGTTTTTTATTTATTTTGGAATAGAATAGTTCTTAAAACTGGTTAGATAAAGATATGTTCTCAAATCTATCTTATTAATTAATTATTCTTTTCCTTGGGTACAGAAGCCCTCTCTATGATTTTCGTATTCATTCTACTTTGAAAATTTGATTTATTTTAACAATTTTATCAATTCGGGAATTTTTCTTTTATATTTTTCATGTATAATGTTATGCATTAACCATTCACTTTTTCTTTTATATTTCTCATGAAAAACATCTAAAAACGAACAAGTAAAAGTCCTATATTAGGTTTAGCCAAATCGTATACTCCCTTCAGCATAATATTGAAAACCTAATTGTTCCCTATCTTAAAAAGTTCTAACTCCGACTCCATCTGCTGAAATTTTTAAATTCTGACTCCGTCTTCAACTCCGATTCTTAATGCTAAATGTATATGAGAGTGATCGTTATTTGACTCCCAACACAACACAAATTCAATTCATTATGTTTCGCTAACTCATTCAGAGACCCAAAACAGTCCATGACCCGCATGGACTTTAATCTAGTTATTTATACATGTAAAGTCAGTCCTTATTTTCGAACATCAAAGAGGCGGACCCTCTTAAAATTTTTTAAGCAGGCCCCTTTTAAAATTTTTAAACTTTGGAAAATATAAGAATATTTAATTAAATTTTGTATACCGAAAAATTATGGAGTGGGAGTCGCGAGTTTTTGTGTGGTTACTTCGACACCGGTACAAAAACCTAAACTCTAAATCTATAACATCGAGTCCAAGTCCGACTCCAAAGGCCAGCTTAAAATATTTATATATTTTTAGGTAAAAATCATGGCAGAATAAGCACCAAGTATGTTCATTAAGGAGAGTTGTCATTATTAACCCATGTGATGTCAAATAAATTTTTTTCGATTTTTGACGCTTGTTTCAATTTTTTTATTTATTTTCGTTTGTTAAATTTATTATATGGGTTTTAAAACTGAGAACTTAATTTTTAATGACTATACCTTTTACTTATTCTACAATGGGTAAAAATTAGAGACAGTCTTGCTCTTTTACTGATATCACTAGTTTACAAAATGAAATTTTTTTCATGTACATTTTATGAGATGTGATTTTTCTTATGTATTTTCTTCCGCTGAATTCAAAAATCAAGGTTAATTTTTTTATGGAACAGTTTTGGAGATATGGTCATTTTCTCATTTTTTCGACCTTTTTTGACTTGACAAATTATATCTCGAGCTAGATGTGTTCTATTGGGTCGTTCTTGATACCAAATGGAAGGTATTGAGATGACGAACAAATATGTATAACTGGATCTTTGATTGGCAAAGCGGTTGAAAATATATTGATGAACATATGGCACATTTTCAAAAAAATCATATTTTACAGTGCTTCTGTGCCGATGGAAAAGTACAAATCGTCAAAAAAAAAAATCTGGTTTCTCTTCATGTACGTCAAGGTGATACTTCTACGCAAGAACGAACACCAACCAGAAGAAAATCGACCGAAAAATGACAAAGGTGTAAGCTATTGAGTCAAACAATCCAAATCCCATATTTTTCGAATATTTTATTTTTTTCTACAATTTATTGGGTTTAAACGATTTTAATACATTGTTGACTTTTTTGTGTGTTAAAAATAGTTGAGGCTCTTGCTTTGTCTTCGGTTGCTTTTGGGATCCGTTTCTCTAGTGAGAAACCATACATAGTCTCCCAACATGGCTGCATCCCAAAATCCTTGATAGCGCCGCTCAATGGTCTTAATTTTTTGGTGAAATCTCTCGCTGTGTTCGTCACTTACGTCACCAAGATTGTCCGGAAAGAAATCTAAATGCGAATGTAAGAAATGGATTTTGAGAGACATATTTACACCTGTAAGAAATAAATAAAATCGTAAAAACAATAAAATAGAAAACAAGCAGGAATGAAATTAAATAATGGCACTCCGTACCCATCTTCTTGAAGTTCTTCAGTAAATCCGTAATAATTCCCTCGTAGTTAGAGCGTTTATTGTTCCCACGAAAATTGGCAACAACCTGCTGAAATGACTTCGAGGCCTAGTTTTCAACGGGTGTGAAATATTTTGGAAAATCTGTGCTTTTTAGCAATTTCTTTATGTGTGGACCATCGAACACGCCTTCCTTGATTTTTATTAAAGAAAGCTGCGGGAAAAGGGGTTTCAAATAGGAAAATACTTGGCCTTCCTTGTCTAAGGCCTTCACAAAATTTTTAATGAGGCCAAGTTTAATGTGCAACGCTGGAAGGATTATATTTTCTTTTTTGACAAGAGGCACGTATTTAATATTGTCTTTGCCCACTGTTACGTTCTCTTTCTGGCCAGTGTTTTCTTCTATAATGATGTTCACGAGCACGACTATCCCACAGGCAAAGAAAGCAGCAATATTTTGCATATCCACCCTGCATTCCACACAACATGCCCACGACTTTGAGATCGGAACATATTTTCGAGTTGTGATGCTCATATTGAATGTATTTTAGCAAACTGGCCATTGTGGCGCATGATTCTTTAGTGTTGATGGCATGAGCGATGGGGATAGAAGGTTTTTCATTTCCAATATGCAGTAGAACTGCTTTCAAACTCTCCTTACTACCGTCAATGAACAAGCGCCACTCATTTGGATCATAACGCTCTCCGAGTTGCTCAAACAATGCAGTTCCGAAAAAAACAGAATTAACTGAAAAAAAAATTCAGTTTATCAATAATTGAATTGTTTATACATATAAATTTAATCTTACTGCGATGAACCAGAAGCCCACGCGGCAAGAGTTATGTATATGGCACGATAAACAAACATTATTTGGTGTCCATTGCTCATGAAAAGTTGCAGGTCCTATTCCAAAATATTGCAGATAATTCTGTTGTTATGAATCGGTGAATCTACGTCTATTTGGTTGGGCGACATATTTTTCACATACGTAACAAAAATTATTTGGATTGTTTCGCACTCAAATTCCCGATTTCGTTTAGGCATTTTGGTGAACACAAATAAATATAATTTCAATAAAATTTATACTACGTTTTATACAAGCTGTTAAAACAAAATGCATAACAGTGATGCAAGCCGCCGGTCAAAAATATATTAAAATCGTTTAAACCCAATAAATTGTAGAAAAAAATAAAATATTCGAAAAATATGGGATTTGGATTGTTTGACTCAATAGCTTACACCTTTGTCATTTTTCGGTCGATTTTCTTCTGGTTGGTGTTCGTTCTTGCGTAGAAGTATCACCTTGTCGTAGATGAAGAGAAACCAGATGTTTTTTTTGACGATTTGTACTTTTCTATCGGCACAGAAGCACAGTAATATATGATTTTTTTTAAAAAGGGCCATATGTTCATCAATATATTTTCAACCGCTTTGCCATTCAAAGATCCAGTTATACATATTTGTTCGTCATCTCAATGCCTTCCATTTGGTATTAAGGACGACCCAATAGAACACATCTAGCTCGAGATATAATTTGTCAAGTGAAAAAAGGTCGAAAAAATGAGAAAATTACCATATCTCCAAAACTGTTCCATAAAAAAAAATTTAACCTTGATTTTTGAATTTAGCGGAAGAAAATACATAAGAAAAATCACATCTCATCAAATGTACATTTTCAGTGTAAACCAGTGTATTTAAGCCATTTGCCACCGATCTGTATGAATTTTAATACAAAATTATTTCAACCCGACTGTGGAACGGATATCGTTAAATCAACTTTTCTTAAGAATCCAGAATATATTTACTTTATAGGGTGCAAGATCAATATTGTTTAAAATCGAACTTAAAGAGACCCTTTCCATCTGTGATCAAGGGTATAAAAATATGTGACCTTCTCCGGGAAAATGTACCCAGTGTGCCAAAAAACGGGCTTGGACTTAAAAGTGGATTTTGGTACCAAAAAGGGTGTAGAATAAAATAAGATGCGTTGTTCTAAAAACTTCATTTTCACACACTAAGTCCCTTTACTCGGAAAAGGTCACATATACAAAAAACACAATGTGTCATTTTTCTTTTAGAGTTACTGTCGTATATACAAATACCAGTTAATAGTTTTTTTTCTTTTGCAGTGTTGTTGTTGTCACTTCACAAACAAGCAAATCGTTTTTTCAAACAAACACAAATCAGCCCAGCAAATACAATATTGGACCACCTGATCCATTTTGATTAAATGGACTTCTCCATGGACTGGTCCGATGTAATGCAACAATGGACCATGTCATTGTTAAACAGTGTTTGCAGCGAGACGAAATGTGTTCGTTTTTTAACGACATGTTTTCGTTTTTAAACGAACTTAAAACTAATCCTCTTGTGTATACAATGGAGTAGTTTTAAGACTACTCTTTGTAATTTAAAGCTGGGTTATATAATCCTACCCTAGGACATCGTAATGTTAAATAGACCATGTTTTTTCCATACGTTTGGGTTACTTTTGGACTAGTCCTAGTCCCTTGTGGGCTACATTTTACAGGCCTGTTTGGACTGGTCCTATTATTTGCAGGGACTGTTTGAAAACAAACACTAAATATCGCTCCTTGGGGTTCGGTTCTTTAGATGTGTGGAAAACACAAACGCTAATACTGTTTGTGTAGTAAATCATTAAAAAAAATATATTTTCCAGTTTGTTATTTTTCGAACACAAAATATTAATTCTTATTCAACACGACAGAAAGATAAGAACATTGAATTCCGATCGGTATTTAAAAAAGAACACAAACTTTATTGTGTTCTGTTCAGCTCATTAACGTTTGTTCATTTCTGTTGTGCTTAGCGACCTTTTGGCTGGTAAAAAAAAACCAAAAATTTTTGATATTCTTTTATTAGGCTTGAGTTCATCAAATTTAACCTTCATTAAATTATTTTCACTGAGGGAAGGAATTTAACAACTTGGAATTTTTTATTAAAATTTATCGATAATTTTTCCTGGCTGAGCTGGGATTCGAACCCGGGTTGATCTTTACATGTTTCAAGAAACACCACTTTCTATCGTCAGAAGATCTTTGTGTTCTACCCACTGCACCACTGCGGTGCCCGTTAGCCAACAGTCAAACATCAATCTTTAACCAGTAGTACTGGTGGTTCGAAATTTGCTGTTATTATCACTTTAATTTCAAATTACATGTTGCCTCCTTCTTCCTCTGTTTCTTCGTATTCTTTCTGTCAAGACTTTGTCTTGAAAACCTGAATACATTTGTTTATTATGTTTTTTTGTCCACTTTCGTCGACATTTTCATTTGTACAAATTAAAGTACAAATGTAAACATTAGAGCTTGTGCCATAGCTATTTCTAAGAACAATTTTGATTTTTAGTTGAACTGTTTATTTTCAATTTTTGATATTCTTTTATTAGGCTTGAGTTCATCAAATTTAACCTTCATTAAATTATTTTCACTGAGGGAAGGAATTTAACAACTTGGAATTTTTTATTAAAATTTATCGATAATTTTTTCTGGCTGAGCTGGGATTCGAACCCGGGTTGATCTTTACATGTTTCAAGAAACACCACTTTCTATCGTCAGAAGATCTTTGTGTTCTACCCACTGCACCACTGCGGTGCCCAAAACCAAAAACTTTTAACAAAAACCATATACACATACAAAAAAAAAGCCAGCAAAATTATTTTACACAAACAAACGTTTTGTGGTCGTTGCTAAAAGTTTTTGGTTGTTAATTTGTTCATCAATGTTAAAAAGCAACATTATAGAACATTAAAATATAATGTTTGCCTACAGTACCACAACAATTGTTCGGGTGTTTAACGAAGAATAGAACAGAATACCTTATTTAAAGAAATAGATGTCGTTCCTGGGTGTGTAAGCTGAACGCTTAAAAATGCTCTGTTTATTTTCGACCACTGGCATAAATTTAATTAGAAAAAGTAAAAAAATAATAGAATAGAAATAATCGTTTAAAAGTGTTTAGCAGTAATATTTTCTGTGTAGCTTTAAAAATTAATTTATGTTAATACAAATTTTAAACATTTACCCCCGTATTTATAAACGATTATTAAATATAACAAACGTTTATTAAGGCAAATTTTCATACAAAATTTGTTTTGTAAACCTTTATTAAATTTAAACATTTTTTATAAATACAGACATAAAAGCATATGTAGTTATCAGGTCCAGAAAATCATCGACGCTTTATATGTAAAATAAGAAGCATTTCGTAAAAATTGGTAACTTTCTATATAAAATTTTGTTTGGGACAAAATCTTGTATGGGACAGCATTTTGTTTAGAAAATCTTGTATAGGAAAATCTTTTTATAGAAGATCTTGTTTAGGACAAACATTTCTGTAGACAATCTTGTTTTCGGACTAAATTTATTACTATTGAAAATCACGTTTGGGACAAAGTTTCTTACAAAATATGTCGTTTTGGACAAAATTTTCCATCGAAATTCTTGGTTGAACAAAATATTTGTTAAGGATAACATTGTATTGGGACAAAATTTTCTATAAAAAACTCGTTTGGAACAAAATTGTTATGTAACAAACCTGGTTTGGGACAATATTTTTCAATTAAAATCTTATTTGCGACACAAAACCGTATTTAGGGCAGTATTTTCTACGAATATTCTAAAAAAAAATATATTGTTTGGGACTAAATGGGAACCTTGTTTGGAAAAAGTTTTAAATTCAAATCGTTTAAAAAAATACTTTTTTCTTATATTTTAATGAATATAAATAAAATATGCTTTATACAGGGCTGCCAGGTACTTTTTTCTTTGTCCCCAAAAAATATTAATATCTCCAAAAATTCCCAAATTAAAAAACAAATCCTTAAAGAGTTTGTATTTTTTTTTGTGTTTTTTCCGACCAAATTTAAAATATTTTTTTTAATAAAAAGCAATCCACAAAAAAAACCAAAATAAAAATGTTTAATAAAAATAATTTTTTGTTTGTTTGTAGCAACTGGGTAAGAATTTGGAGCTTGTGCAATCGGTTGTAGCCATCCTTAAAATCAACATTAAACATAAATATATCCGTCATTTATTTAATTCTTCGATGCACCCTTTTTCCCAAACCTTATTATATTGCCTTTTATATTTACTTATTTTTGGAGAACACATATTTGCCTGAACATTGTCTTTCAAATATCAAAAATTGTATGTGTTATCAACGGTTTAAGATTCTGTTTTTAAATTCTTCTTTTTTAAAACACTCACTCAAGAATAATAACATAGGTTTATTCAGTATCGTTGACACACTTAACAAAAATGGTAATCTTAATTAGATAAAAGTTTTGCTGCTTTTTCGATATTTTATATACAAAGCAAAGAAAAATAAGCGTAAATAATAAATAAAGGGAAACATATACATATTTTAAATATGTAAAATCCCCAAAAAATCCCCGAATTTTTTTTTAAATTCCCAAAAAATCTCCAATCCCCAAATGACTTTCTTTGTCCTTTTTGCTCACATGAAATCCCCAACTTTGGGAATGAATCCCCAAGTCTGGCAGCCCTGGCTAAATATAATTTTTTTCGACAACATTTTTTTATAGAAAATCTTGTTTTGGGCAAAAATTTCGAAATAATATCTTGTTAAAGATTTTTATTAGTTCATAGTTAATCTTTAATAACTCAGGCCATAGACCGGAGAATACATTTTTTTATAAGAGTTGGAGTTGCTTTCAAATATATATTCAGAATTTATCTATCGTATCAGTATATCATGGATTAAAGTAAACAAACATCTTTTTAATGTTTAACCTTTATTGAATTTTGTTCCTGCTCAAAAATCAGCTTTTTCTGCTGACTCAGAACTGGGAAAAATGCTTGGAGTGCGACATAGACGAACATTTGCTATTTTTAACTTTAAACGGGCGTTTGACTCCATGGATAGTGGGAAAATACCACGGCTATCACCAGTCCTGGGAATTCCTGCAAAACTTATCTGGCTCACATGCGCTACCTTAATGAATAATACTGTCACAGTTTTAATCCAAGAAAGAGAAACCGAACCGTTTCCTATTTATGGTGGGGTAAAACAGGGAGATACAATATCAACTGTCGTATTAAATCTGATGCTACATTATGCAATTAAAGATCATAGCGGATAGGCAGATCTGCTAAGTAGCTCGGGTATGACCACAGCGAATGCGGATGATATCGCAATTCTAGCTAGAAATGCTCTTTACATGAAAGAACTATTTACGAATATTTAAAATCAGCAAAGAAAGTGGGCCTCGGTTTAAATGAGAACAAAACAAAATACATGAGTGCCCCGGTAGGCCAGCTGCTAGTGAACTAGTCTATCAGCGCTGGGGTTGCGGGTTCGATTCCCGCCAGAGACTCTGCTTTCGTTTCTGCAGACAAGCGTAGAGCTTCGCGGGATTAGCTTAGGGAATTAAATTAAAAGGTCGACTAATGTGAATAGACGGCAGACACAAAATCGGAGATTATACTTGCACGCAGAGAAAAAATATGGTTGAGCATGGTTACGGCAACTACACTATGTTCATTGTAACAACATATTGTTGTCGTACACAAAAAATTTTTATTTTTATTAAATATCAGCAATATTATAGTTACTGTAAACATATCAATGCTTATCGCAGTTTTAAATTGGAAGTATTGTAGACTGAAATTATTAAATTATTTTTCTAACAACTAAATAATGATAACTTTAAAAAAATAATATATTACTCACAACCATTTCATGATATTTTATAGTCATCACATTATAATTGTTTATACATGTAGTCATAGTATGCTTAAGAAGCAAAAAAATATGTTTACTCTAATAATATTATGTTAGCGCCATTTGTAAAATAATTTTGAATCAGTTGTGTCGTTTGTTTTAAATATGCCTATGGAATTATTTGAATTATTTTGAGTGAGTGGCTAAGCAATCAAAAATAAATACTCATTAAAAATAACAAGTGTACAGAAATTAAATAAATAAAAAAAATTAATTATCATTAAAAAAAATTGTAAAGTGCAACAAATTATAAAATCGATGCAAACAAATTTCAATTTATTTTTTATTTTTGTGACAGAACCACTGGATAAAAATATGATTACTTCTAAATTTGTTATGATTAAAAAAGCGGAAAATAGAGAACAGTGAAGAATAATAACAGATCATGCTAAAGATCACCCCGATCTATAACGCTACAAAATGATGATGAATGGAATTTGCGCTATTTTTTGCAATTTGTTTTTATAAAAAACTATCTGACCCGGTCCGCGTTGCTGGCCCTAAGCAAACATTTGTGTTGTATTACCTCACGATTTAAATTGAGCTTTTAACGAAATTTACGGTCTTTAAATAAAAATCCATGGAATACTTTTCATAAAGTTTTTTTACAGAATAAATTACACATGGTGCTTAAGGCAAATTGGAAATTTATTACTTCATCTTAAGGCCAGCGGATAAACAATGCATTTTGTTTTTTATTTGGTGTAAAAACGTATAATTTTTTTGGCTTGCCAACTCGGGAGCAAGCTACATGCATTTTCCGAAATTAAGCCAGCAATAGTCAATGATTGGCTTTGTGCTTTGTTGATGGTAATAGCAAAGGCAAGACGCAAAGGGAATTGGAAACTCTTGCATTGGAATGGTAAATCGTGGAATAAGTACGTCTTCACCTATGAATCTCTCACAGATGATTGTTGCCTCGATTAAATTTGGTAAACAGTTTTTGATGTAAATAAACCGAAAACTCGGATTTTTGAATGCAACTTTTCGAAAGTTTTAATATGTTGATATTGGATCATTATTAACAAAGGTTTTTTGTAAATATCTTCGGAACTACATAACCGATGAAAGAGTTTGATATCTCGTATTGAAAAACATGGCAACGGCTTTCAAAAAAAAAAAAAAGTAAAAACAAGTTAGAGTGCTATATTTGGCTGTGCCAAATCTTTAATACCCTCCACCGACTGTTCGAATATTTCAGGAGGGATATCTATATGATGTCTATTTATTATTAATTTATCTTTATAAAAACAGACATCAGCATTAAAATTGGTTTGTTTGAGGTTTAGTTCTCTATTAAATTATTTAGCAATTTAAACTAGCTTGAGTAACAGTTCCAATTCAAATTTTGTTATGATAGCATTATTTTTATCGGTTTTAGGCGTACTAAACTGTTTTCCGGGAGTAGTGTTTATATGGGGCCCAGGGTAAATTATGAACGGAACTTCACGAAATTTTGCAGCGTGATTTCCAGTCGAATAAAACAAATTTTTGCAGAATCTTATCTCATTCCGTTGCTTGTTCCACCATTTATGTTATTTTTTGTAACAAAATTATCATTTTTTTTAGGTGATGGTTCCACATTTTGATTCATAGCTCTGGTCCTGAATTTGCTGAATTTCAATCCCAAACTGCTTAGGATAACTACAAGCAATTTGGCACCAAGTTTTTTCATTTCTTTTGAGTTGTTCGAAAGAGAGCATGTTTTCAACAGACGGACAGACGGACATGGCTAAATCGACTTAGAATCACTCAAGGACCCAGAATATATATACTTTATGGGGTCTGAGATGAATAATAAAAAAGTTTCACACGGAATGACAAACGTAATATACCCTCTTCACAACTATTTGTGGTGGAGGGTATAAAAAGCAAAAAAAAAATAAATATATGTATGCAATATGAAAATTAGATTTTGCCACGCCCCTCCGCCCGCGGACCGAAAATCAGACTTCACAGTGTCACCCGCCTGAATATTCTGAAGATTGACTGAAAATTTCATCAAAATCGGCCTAGCCGTTTTGGAGCCCATACTTTACACACATACATACATACACACATCCTGTTTTATATCTATATATAGATAAGATTTTGTTTGTCGTGCTTTATTTCCAATTTTAATTCTTGATAAAAACACTAAAAATTTATTGTTGAGGGATAAGGTAGTTTCTATTCGCATTTCTCTGGTTGCTTAGGCCAGATTATTCTGCAAAAAAAATTTAGAAAAGTGAAAGTTATTAGCAAACAAAACTGCAGAGCGAATGAAAATTACAAACACTCAAGTCTTTTTTTTAACTTAACTTTTTTAATCCCGAGTTCGTACTTAAAATAATCCGGAAACAGGATTGACTTAATTAAAAGTGAGACAAAATTAATCTCAAACTGTGTTTGATTCAGGAATTTTAAGGACGGTTTGATCTTGATTCGTAGTTAAAATAATCCAAAACCTAACCACTTACCCCACAGAACCAGAGGGAATATTATCATTTACTTACCAGTTACACATGTTTATTTCACTTTTGTTGCATTTCATCCTTTGTTTACAGAAGAAGTTTTAGTTATAAGACACCAGCAACATGTCCAATATGGTTTTCGTTATCATTTTACTTTAAAAAATTTATGTATTTAGCTACATAATTTCAACAAATAGAATGTGGGAGTTATTGCTTCTTATTCTACTCTTTAAACATGAAAATAATCTTTATGTTTCTTCTTGTAGTGTGGTTGTTGGTATTAAACCAACTTTTACAAACACACGCGTATGCACGAATATTGGTTTTCGAAAGTTTTCCCATTTTGGATTGTTTAAGGTACTTCTAAGTGTAATCCGTACTTAAATTTTTAGTAAGACTCGTACTAAAGTAAGAAAAAAAACTTAAATTAAGTACGAGTTTTTTCTTTCTGTGTAGGAGTAAGTGGGTTAAGAGAAAAAACCAAATAAGAACAAATACAAATTACTTTCTTGTTTTTGCAAGTTTATTATCAAAGTAAGTTTGGTAATAAAAATTTTTAATTAATAAGATTTTGTTTGTCGTGCAACTATAAATTTCAGTGTTTTTATGAAGAAAAAAAATTGGGAATTAAGCACGACAAACAAAATCTTATTAATTGAAAATCTTGTATTCCCAAAAATTACTTTGTTTTTATAATTTTTATTTGTTTTTAGTTTTGAATTTGGTTTTTTTTATTTTTTTTTTTTAATTATTTAAATTTCAGGCGACATATCAGATTTTATAAATAAAGATCAATTCGCGCAATTATAACTTCTCGAATATGGCGAAAACAGGGGTTTTTAACCCTTACAAAATAAGACTCTGGTCTATTGGTTTCGACTTTATCGAATTTTGCAGATCTGTGTATAACTCTATTCTAATTTTAAACTCCAACGTTTTAATAATATTCTTAATTTTATTATTAATATTAATTTCTTAAGACTTTTGTTTAATTTCCTCAATTCGTTTTAAACAACTCATGCATTCATGACATATTTCAATGTTCTGGTGCAAAATATGTAATACTAATTGCCTACATACATTTACATGACATTATTATCTAGTAACATTCTACTAATTAGTTCGTAATGGTTTTACATGCATCATGTGTATGCTGTCGAACACACACACACTTTTTAAAACAATGTGTTGGTCAAACCAGAAATCTGTTTAACTTAACAGTTTATTAATATTATTGAAATATTTGGTGTTAAAATGGAAATTTTTTAATTCTAAAACATTTAAGAGCAAAAGAAAACACATGTATTCGTGCTTGATACAACGAGAAAAGAAAATGCTTACATAAATTTGTCAATATCTCAGCGGGAAAACTCAAAACACCTTCTTACTTTAGGCCGTTTTAAAAGTCTGCTTATAATTTGTTGTATTAAATTACTATTCTTATCTGACTGCTTACGAATGTCACATAGTAGGCCTCGGCTTTTTTGTATAAAAGATAAGATTCACAATCCGCATTCCCTTTTATGAGAAGGGAGAAGAGAAGGAGTAACATTTTTTGTTTTGTTTTTTGGCAAAGCAAAAACAAACTTATTATTTTTTTTTTCTCCAGTATATCATTCCGACCATTCTTATGTAACTGGGAAAGAAGCGAGAGCGGAAGGCCTACCCCTAGTGCTGGGATACTATAGATATTCATCGATAGTTCAAATTTCACTATCGATTTATCGATATTACTATCGACTGAATGTTTGTACTTGAGTAGGAAAACTTAAACTAATTTCATGGCGGCATGAAATAACTCTCCACGAAATAACTCCCCAAAAATAAATTGAAATAAGTCCCCATTTCCTGAAATGAAATAAATCCCCAAAAAGTATTCAAAACATCCAATCAATTCAAAATAGTGGGGGTGCTTTTTTACCATGGGAGGTAAGGCCATGATGGCTTTATTGCTCAATTTTGCGAAGTGAGAGATTGGGGTGCTTTAAAACCATGGGAGATAAGGTCATGATGGCTTTATCTCTCATTAAAAAGGGAGATAAAGTCTTTTATTTTTTTTGTTCATTTGAATGGGAGATAAAGCCATCATGGCCTTAGCTCGCATTAGCGATATTAGAAAATGGCTTTATCTCTCATTTCAGTTTTGAAGAACTTTTGCATTTTACATTGATTAATAGTTCTCACTTCCGGAAACACTAAAGTCAAGTATTGAATTCTGGCTTCGCATACTAAAGTTTTTCTGCCCTGAGGGGTTTTTTCCTCCAGTAGGACACGGCAGGTGGCTTCGCTGAATAAAGTTTTTCTGCGTGCGTCACAAGAATAAAAAAATGTTTTTCAATGATAACTAAGGATTTTCCCTTTTACAGAATGTTTACACCATGCATAACAATATTCTGAAAAAATATGGCTTTATCTCTCATTTGCGAAAAAAAATATGGCTATATCTCTCATTTCGCAAAATTTTAAATATGACATTATAGCAATAAAGCCATCATGGCCTTATCTCCCATGGTAAAAAAGCACCCCCCCCCCCCTATTTTGAATTGATTGGATGTTTTGAATACTTTTTGGGGATTTATTTCATTTCAGGACGTATTTTAATTTTTTACAAGTTTTAACTAATTTTGAAAATGAAATAACTCCACTCCCTAAAATAAATAATGAAATAAGTCCCCAAAAAACGTTGTTGTTGTTTCCTGTATATTTTTTTGGGGAGTAATTTCATTTTTTTTTTGGGAGTTATTTCGTGGGGAGTTATTTCATGTTGCCAATTTCATCACTTTATTGAAAGCATTTAATCTTATATTTTTTTAATATGTAAGAGACTTGTGTGTACCCTAGAGGGAAGCGAACTGATACCAAAGTAGTCCCGCGAAAGGTCTTTTGTGGTAGAGACCGGTTCTAGCTCTAACACTTTATATGAATAAGACCTATCACTTTTACATGGGGTCAGTGGAGGGGTCCATTAACACCATTTGGCCAGTCACAGATCTATTTTCAGTGAACGTATTTAGTGTCAGTTGCTAAAATTTTGTATTATTTCTATAAAATGTAGTATTATTTCAATAAAACAAGTCCTAGAATTCAATTCAAAAACCAAAATTTAGAAAGTCCCATGAATTGTGTCACAGTACCGTTGAAGGCTGTACTGCCTTCTACCTTTTTGTTCTTCATAAACCTATTAAGGGATTGGTTCTACTTTCACTGGTCAAGAGTTCTTTCTTTTTGTACTTGTTCTATTTTTCTCAAATCCCAGTACCAGTCTGTTGGACCTATTGACACAAATTATCGATAAATTGGGCAACGGATTCCTTTCTCATCTGCCCTATTCGTCGGACTTAGCCACGAGTGACCATTGCTTGTTTCAAAAACTGCAGAAAGGGCTCCGTGGATAAAGTTTGACTCCAATAAAATAGAATTATCTCACAAACAAAAACCTATTTTGATGACCTCGACAAATCTTAGTTTTTGGAAGGGATAAACAAGTTCAAGAAAAAAAAGCGCAAAGATCACAACGTTAAAAAAGATGAATTCTGTTTTATCCAAAAGCCTATGTTAAATTTAAAATGTCTCAAACTTATTGACCCGCCCTCGTATAAACCTCGTATTTTACCAAAAATGTAAACTTAAATGTAAAACACCACATTAATTTGTTAACCCATATTAGCACTTAAAATTACAAATGTGGTATTTAAAAAGAATCTTAAATTTTCACCTGTAGTAATTTAGTTAATGGCAAATATTCGTATTTTGCAAAAGTTATCCATGCGCTAGTATTTACTCTCCTGTTCTCAGCAAAATCTGCTCTAATCACTAAGCATTATGTTATAGCAACTTTACTGCTGCGATTTAATAAAATTGGACACCCTACTGTCACCAATGAGAACATTAACCTTCTCCTGCACGAGCCCCTTTTGTGGTCGATGGGCCGGTACATCGTACAACGAATTAAGGACAAATAAGTGTTTTGACCGGGCTGTTCTTTCTAATGCAAAATTTTACTTCTCTGCATTAAGGGAAAATTCATACCCGATAAACCAGAGTACCATATGATATTTTCATACAATTTAAACACTATCGTTTATGATACAAGATCGATATAATACATTGTAATTTATTGTTATAATACCGTTTGGTTAATTGAGTAGTGTATTTTTTTTATTTAAATTGTTCCCAATAAGCACAAATTTTTTGTGAATTCCAATGTTGGAATTTCAGTATGAATCCAAGCTTGAATTATACATTGAAATTTGTTCGACTGTAATTCAATGGTTAATTTTGCTGGATTCGCTATTGAATTCCACTGTGTTTCAACTGTAATTCAACACTGGAAATTGGAAATTGTGACTGGATTTCAAATGTAATTCCACTTGAATTCCAGCCGAAATGCATATTGGGTTAATTTTAAAATACATATCAAAATCATTTAAGTATTTAAATTTTTCATATTCAAATATATTACAAATTGTTCATCATTTATAACAAATAAAGAAAACAAATTGTAAGATCAAATATTAAAATCAAAACTCATAAGCCAGTACTTATGTATCAGATTATATCGACCCCTTTGCGCGAAATTATCGTATGTTACAAAAACCAAATTTTACAGCCAATTTTCTACTTTTCTCTGCGTTCGCTTGCATATAAAAATGAAAATATTCATTCAATTTTTGGATCAACGCAGTGGAATTCGCCTACAATATTTTGTCAGGTGACGTCTCTTTGAATGTAGAACAAGATTGCATCAAAAACTCAATTTCAAAAAATGGGCATATACGATAATTTCGCGCAAAGGGGTCGATATGTCAGCCATTACTAAACTACTTCTATGTACTGCAGATGGTATGAAGTAGTCATTGAAAAGTAAGAAGTTCAGTAACCGTAAGTCATTTCCAAGTTTTTGCTGGGTAAGTATAGACAAATGTTTTATAATAAGAGGACCTAGTGCGCAAATTGAAGCAAAACAACGAAAGACCCTAACCTCAATCTTCACTGTGGCAGCCATATTTCTTCCGAATACATTTTTCTTTGGCCAGGGCTCGAACCTTGACTCTGCAAAATTTATTTTTCTTAAAGTACCATGTAAATGTTTCAAAATAGATTCTTTGTTATGAAATAAAAATGCCTTCAGATGTGAATATCCCTTGTAAAAATAATGAGTTTTTGTAGTTGAAATGTAGTAATTACTCATTGCATTAAATGGTTACTTGGTAGGTGAAGTGTTTGCTGGGAAATATGATGAACTAATAAATATTATTTTTAATATAGAATATTCCTGCAAACCACAACATTTAAAACCACAAACTCTTTCTAGTGCAGCAGAGTAAAAAATAAAAAATTTACGCTGCTATAAATTTACAAAACTATTTTAATTAGCAAACATATTTAATTGTGCATACGTGTTAAGTTTTTACGCCAGAAAACAAATTGGCAAAAACAATCGGTGTAGTAAAATTAACAACCCGAAAGTTCTAATAAATTCTAATTTGATTTTTATTGATGTAAACATGTAAGAGTAATATTTAATTACAATAAATTACGTAAGTTAATGGGCAATAAAAGTACACAAATGTTTAAGAATTGCTGCAAAGTAACTCCTCTTATATAAAATTTTAGAACAAAATATTAGCACTTGTCGGTTTTAAACTTTTAAGGGTTAAAATACCAGAGCATGTTAAACTCTCTTTTTGGTTTAAAATGTGTTCAAACCAAGAAATCTATAAATCACTAAACATATCAACCATCTTTAAACGAATAAAATTGGGCGTTTAAACTACCAATACAGACCATATGAATTTCATAAGATTTATCGTAGTGCTGCCACATGTTATTTTTTTAACAACATATAATACATGGCATCCTGTGGTGCGATTCACTAACTTTTAACGAACCAACAAGTGTGATTCTGTAACTTTTTTTTAACGATAGTAAACAGCTGTATTTTTGTAACATCTCTGTCTACAAAATGTTAAAAAAAACGAAAAACACAAAAGAGAATAAAATAAAAACAAATGAAATTGTTCTTAACCACCGTGTTACATATGTTTTTTCATTCAAAATTTATTGAAAGAGGTCTGGCCAGACTCAAGAGTGAATAATGGTGAGCAACATAACAAATATATGAACATGAACATTTGGTTTCAACAGGACGGTGCTACGTGCCACACAGCTACACTTGATGTTTTGCGCCCTGTTTTTGAAGATCGCATTATCAGCCGCAGAGCTGATGTCGTTTGGACACCTCGGAGCTGTGATTTGACACCGTTGGACTATTATTTGTGGGGTGCCGTCAAAGATAAGTGTTACGCCGACAAGCCAGAGACAATTGACGCTTTAAAGGGCAATATTGGTGAAGCCATTGGTGAAATACAGCTGCACACAATCGATAATTTGCTTTAAAATTGGACCGATCGTGTAGGCTACTGCATGGCCAGCCGAGGCAGCCATTTGAATGAAAATATTTTCCATTACTAACCGGAAGGATTTTACTTTCAAATAAAAATAGAAATTTGAGAAAATATTCAGTAGTTTTTTTTAATAGCATTTTCCAAAAAAAAAGGAAGTTATTTGGCGGACCCTTTATAACTTACAAAATTTTTTGATTATATTACATGTTTAAAATATTTGATTTTTTCCCGAAAATCTTTTTGAAAACCGAAAAATAATTAACAAAAATACTTTCCAACCACATCCTGTTCTAATATCACAGTGAAAAATTTGTTTATTAATTTAAAACGACCCTGTAATTGATGTTGATGTTGTCTGTGTCTTCCTTCAGATTCATCGTCTTATTTATTTTCTGTTGGATTCGTAGACTTTCAGTCGTATATATCTTTTTTTCAACATTCTCTCTATCCAATATTTTGACGTTTTCAAAATCAGCAGTAACTATGACCATGATGTAAAAGATGTTGTGCTAGTGCTGTTGTTTTTGTTTTTTTTAATGAAAACTTGTTTGATTAAAGGTGTTATGATACTTGCTATTTTTTGTATTGGATTTTTTTAGGATTGACTGAATGAAACAACAAATGCGAGAAAGAACAAGAAATACAATTTGATAAAATGTAAACAAAACAAACAATACTGCCCACGCAAAAAAAAAAGTTAAAAACTGTTTCTTTCGATCAAAAACTAAAAAAATTGGCAACAGTGCTAACAATTAATCTGGATATGTCAATTTTAAGTAAAAAAATTTTATATTTTTTTTGACAGTCTTAGATTATTTATCGATAACACATGTATATTTGTTTGACATTTCAAGATTTTTTATGATATAATCATACTCTTTACACTTAGTCAGTTTTCCTATGCAAATATATTTGCACTGTTCTCCAATATAGAAAAAATACAAAAAATAGCAAGTATCATAACAGCTTAACAAAATTTTTTCAACTTTTTAAATTTGACTTATGCTAGAAATACAACTGGGACGAATGACGAACTTCGCATTGTACGACGAATTCGTAGGCAAGAATTCGTTGCATAAGTTCGTCAAATAAGACACAACACTGCGTGAATTAATATATTTTTTTAATTTTTAAAAATTAACAACTTAGACGGCTAGATTCTTTAATTATTTTACTGCATCCATTTTCATCTAGTTTAACTAGCAAACAATTTTATTAAAATTTCTTCGTAATTCACTAGTTTTTGGGTTTGTTTCAAATTTTGCAATTTTTCGCGAATTTCAGCCATGTTCGCGATTTGTTCCTCAAAGTTTTCTGATTCTTTACGGCATTAACGATTTGTAATAAATAGTAGACTTTGATATCATGCCGCTGTTAGTAAATTTTTGCGAATTTCCGCAAATTTAGCAATTTTTACCATATTTAAGCCATTCCTTATATTTTAAGGAACTTTTAATCTTGTTTGAAATATAAAAATTTTTTCGCGAATTTTCGCTATTTTTGCAATTTTTTTTTTTTTTATTTTCCGACATTTTGTTTTTCCACTAATTTAGCGATTTCAAAGAAATTTTATAGCTTGTTTAAAAGTTTGTAATTTTTCGCGAAATAGAAGCGATTTGTCGCTAAGATTCTTAACAGCTTTCATGATTTATAATAAGTAGTAGCCTTTGCTATAATGCCGCTGTTAGGAAATTATCTCGAATTTCCTCTAATTTAGCAATTGTTTCCGCATTTTTGCCATTCCTTATAGTTTTAGCGACTTTTAATCAATTTTATGGGTTTTGTGAACTGTTAAAAATTTTCGCGAATTTTTGTAATTTTTGCAAATTTTTTTTGTTATTTTCCTACATTTGGTTTTTTCTCACTCATTTAGCGATTTAAATAAATTTAAGTGCTTGTTTAAAAATTCGCAATTTTTCACGAATTTTAGTAAAGTTTGCAATGGAAGTGATTTATCCCTGTGATTCTTTACAGATTTCATTTAATAAATTTTACCTTTGCTATCATGCTGAGCTGTCCCTTACCCGTAAAATCTTCCATTATGCAATTAGAGTACTGTTTTAATTTTTTTTTTAAATTTTGAACATAAACAATTGTTTCGTTTACTATCGAGAATTTCTACCGTTGAATGTCAGCATCTGGCATATCTCAGCACCGAACATTATGCAAAAAAGTTTATTTCCGAATCCTTTGTTTTCTGTTTTTGCACTGTATTTTAAGAATGTATTGCTGGAAAAAATATGTTCTGAACACATACCTTTTGAAAATGAGACGAAACAAATAATAAAAAACAAACAAAAAAATTTGTTATACCTACTACAACAAAACATTCAAAATGTTGTTATATCGGTTAATCGGTTAGTCGACTGAAATTATCCGGTTTAATCGTTAACCGAAAAAAATCAATTTTAAATTAACCGATCAGTTAATCGGGTAGTAATTAATCGGTTAACGGGCTAACGGCTAACCGATAGAATACCCTACTAGACACCTAACATATTGCATATGCTGATAGAGGCATTTGTTATTATTTTTAAATATATGAGTGTCAGCATAAGCTTTAGATAGAAAGTTCCGCCAACTTGCCAGCTTCATTGCCACTCTCGAAGCACATCCTTGCCTAAGAATTGGACTCACAACCGATGTGTATAGCCATCACACTACTAAAGGCCTGAGTCCCCATATCGTTGATTCCGCCGGTACTCTGTTCGAACTTGCAAAAAATGTTGACCAACATTGATTATTTCACGCGAAAATTTTGTCATGTATCAATATTATCTATCTCGCGGTTTGTAGTGCACTAAATGTTGATTTAAATCAACATTGCACTTTTAATTAATAAAACTGCAAAAAATTAGTTTTTACAATTTTTTACCAGCTTTAGTGATGATTGGTATTTTTTTCACTAGCACTAAAAAAATTAATTGGCATTGAAATTTATTTTACTATCGCTAACTGTGATTGTATGCATAAAATCTGCACTCAATCCAAATTTGTAGTTCAAAATTTGAACTTGCAAACAAAACAATTTAAATAAATTTAATTTTGTACGTGCATGGGTTTTGATTTTGCCGATGATACGCAAAAGCAAAAGAAATTAAACTAAATGAAATTCTGTCAATAACGGAATAATTCTAGGATTTAATCATTAATACACAAGTTTTATATTTTTAGTCAAATAAGTGAAGAAAAAACAAGTTAGAGTGCTATATTCGGCTGTGCCGAATCTTTAATACCCTCCACTGACTGTTCGAATATTTCAGGAGGGATATCTATAAGATGTCTATTTATTATTAATTTATCTTTATAAAAACAGGCATCAGAATTCAAATTGGTTTGAGGTTTAGATCTTTATTAAATTATTTAGCAATTTAACCCATTTTCTGCCACCGGTCGATTTTTCGACCAGTACCTTTTTTAACGTATGTATATCTTTAAAGTTTGCTACAATTTTTTTGATCTGTTTTCACAAAAATAAATCTGAAATGATTTCTAATATATTAGAAATATATTGATTTTCTAAAGACTTTATAAAATATTTTGGTAAGAGGATTAATAAAAGCCAATTTTTAACACTTTTTTCCAATTTTTCAAAAACATTAAAAAATAAAAATTAAATTTTTTGTTTTTCATTATTTTTAAAGCATAAATCGACAAAAATCAATTTGTAGTTGACCACTGGCCGGAAGCACGTATTGGCAATCGGTTCAGAACATCTAAAAGGCATTTACATCTATCAGATAATAGTCGCTATATGGTGCTCAAACTGTTTTGGATTTACTGGATAATTAACGTGACCGATTCCGATTGTCATGTACATGGTTTTTTTTTGACAAATTTTTCTTATCATCTCATCTGTCTACGTTTAGGATTTTTACATGCGCCTAAATCCCCCTAAGGGTATGTAAATTTTAAGGAAATGCCACTTTGTTGTTTTACTTTCTCTGGTCAAATCGGGTAGTCATCATAGTTCGAAAGTGACATATCTACTTAGATCGCGGCTGACCAGAGACCTTTTTGGTTCCACGGTAGTCAGTATCTCCCAGTGTCACGACTCCGGTCTGACTATTGGTTTATACCAAAAGTCGCGTGAAGTGATATTTTAAAAAGCCGGCTTCAAAGGCTGGTAAACGCACTGTTTGTCACCCAGTGGTTACGACCGCCATGAGACTGGTCCAAAACGGCAGGTGCTTAAGTAAATTTTTTTTGTCATAATCCCTTATTCGCCATAATCAATTCAATTATTAGACACATACATAGGCTACCATCAATATTTATAAGAAAAACATTTTTTAATAAATTCATATTCTTATAAATTTTGTAAAAAATATTCTTAATTGATGTCACAAAAGCACCTCCCTGCAAGGGATTTAAAAAATTTCTGCTTGTTATGATAGCGGCCAATAATGGGTTAAACAAGTTTGAGTAACAGTTTCAATTCAAATTTTGTTATGATAGCATTATTTTTGTCGGTTTTAGGCGTACTAAACTGTTTTCCGGGAATAGTGTTTATATGGGGCCCAGGGTAAATTATGGACGGATCTTCACGAAATTTTGCAGCGTGGTTTCCAGTCGAATAAACAAATTTTTGCAAAATCTTATCTCATTCCGTGCCTTGTTCCACCATTTATGTTATTTTTTGTAACAAAATTATCATTTTTTTTAGGTGGTGATTTCACATTTTGATTCATATGCACCGATATTGCTGAATTTCAATCCCAAACTGCTTAGGATAGCTACAAGCAACTTCGCACCAAGTTTGTTCATTTCTTTTGAGTTGTTCGAAAGTGAGCGCGTTTTCAACAGACTAACAGACAGACGGACATGGCTAAATCGACTTAGAATAACTGAAGGACATAGAATATGTATACTTTATGGGGTCTGAGATGAATTATAAAAAAGTTTCACACGAAATGACAAACTTAATATACCCTCTTCACAACTAATTGTGGTGGAGGGTATAAAAACTGCAATTAACTGATGATTGCTTTTTTTAAATCAAACTATTTTTTTAGCGCAAAATGTTTTAACATTACAATCACTTATGTGTAGTGAGATTGCTAATTTTCAATTCTTCACTCAACATCAACAAAATTATTGCAATCATTTTAAAATAGTGCACTACCCCCATCTATGACAAGAACCATGTGTTTTGATAATTGTCATTAAAAAACGTAAAACAATTTTATTTTAATAATTTTCTTTAGTAAAAAACAAAAGAAGTTTAATATTATTATTAATTTTTGCCCAGATTTAGTACAGCTATTTTTTCTAAAGATAAAAATGCACTTCCTAATGTAAACATTAGTAAGTTTTGGTGGCTCACGGAATGAAGCCGCTTATTTTTCTTTTTTACCCTTTGACTTCATATTTTGAATAAAGCTATGTTTTTCTTATTAGTTTCATTGCACATATATAAATCTATAATGATAATATTATTTACTTAGTATTATATAAAAATTTTCTTTTGAAGACTATATCTAATTTCTGCCGTGAAAATAAAACCCCTTTACTTCTAAGTCAAGCAGAATTTGACAGTAGTGAACCATTTTATTTAAACGAAAATCTAACACCTCACAATCATAAAATATTTAGAGAGGCACTAAAGAGAGAAATGACAATAAAATAAAATCAACATATACGATGCGTGGTCTTGTCTATGTGAAAAAACTTGGGACAGATGATCCGATTCTGATTGAGTTTTCTGAATATTAGAAAACAAGTAACTTATTCGTCTTACAGTGCTGCCATACTTTTATATTTACACTTTTACTTTTTTTTTTAAGATTATCGTTTTATATTTATTTATTAATTGTTTTAAGTTTTTAAAAAATTTTCTTTCAATCAATTCAAGTTTTTTTGTTTTTTTTTATCATTATGATAAATCTATCACATGATCAAGTTGGTTCTAGAGATGGAAATTATAACATGATTCGTATACTGGCTAACCAGAAGCATGGTTTTAGAATTTGTCACATCAATGCGCAAAGTTTATGTCCTAAGCTTGATGAATTTCGATATTTATTTGAAAATTCTGGAGTTGACGCTTTATGTATATCCGAAACGTGGTTTTCTGATAGAATAGCGGACAATATGTACTATCTGAATGGATACCGAATTTTTAGATCTGACAGGAATAGTCATGCAGGAGGTGTGGCAATTTACATTAGGGACACTATACCATGTAAACTTGTTTGTTCGTACAATGTGTCCGGTGATGTGGAATTTTTGTTTATTGATGTTAGCTATGGTGGTGAGAAGATGCTTCTTGGGTGTGTCTACAGACCACGAAATAATCTGAAAATGGACACTCTCATTGATAAGTTGGAACTTTTGTCTGTATCCTACTCTGAAGTTGTTATTGGAGGCGATTTCAATAGCAACTTGCTTGAGAATATGACAAGTGTAACAAACGCAATGTCCCTGTTTAACTTATCTGCCGTCAATACTACTAGGCCCACACACTTTACAACCACAAATAGTACCCTACTGGATATATTCTTTGTAAGTAATATGAGTAAAGTTTTGCTTTATGAACAATTGGCTGCGTCTGCTTTCTCGAAACATGACCTTATTTTCATCACACATAATTTTGCTATCAAAAATGTAACAAAAAAAATTACTTATCGTGATTTTAATAATATCAACTTCATGGCTTTAGAAACACGCAAAGAAAAAACATGGTTGATGCAATCACAATCGCAAACTATCATTAATGTTTGTGGTTATGATTGTGTCAAACACGTCTTGCGTAACAATATATGTTCAGACATAATGTGTTTAGCTTATTATTGCCTCAAACATATTATTATGCTCAGAATAAAACGCAAACTACCATTCCAACCATGTTTCTATATTTCCCAAAACCATGCAAGATGTCTATTTCAACATGGTTCTTACAATAAAAACAATAACAAATTTATTCTAAAAAATTTATTTTTTATTTTAAATACAAATGTATGTATGTATATGTACATTAAAGCATATAATAAAAAATAAAATTAAATACATACATATCCTGGGCGTTCTCATTACGCGATTATCTTTTTTGTAACGAAAAACTGCACATTAAAGAAATTTGGTTTTCTCAATGTCTCATTTGCTTCTATTCTGTCGCAAAGCTAACCAGCACTCATCTGCCAATTATTTATTTTCCTTTTTTTGCCGTACAGATAAATTCAATCAGCTGACTCCCAACTTTTTTTAATGTTGTAGGTGTTTTCGGCTGCAAGAAAGACAACGTTTATACATGTTTGTATGTATTTTAATAATTATATATAAATAACTTACCTGTTTAAATAAACGTATAAGTTCTTTCGTTCTTCTTAAATTATTTTGTAATAATTTAAGTATGTATCCCGATTAACTGATGCTCGCAGACTAAATACTCATTGTTTTTTTTGACAATAAATGTTTGCTCAATTAGAGAATGTGTTTTTAAGCAAACAAATATTATGGTACTAAACATTCCTTTTATGTGCAACTTATATTATGATTTTAATTGTATAGTTGAAAATTAAACTATTTTAGTAGCAAACATTTCACATAATTTAATATGTTTAGCTAGATCAGAGTAACTTTTTAAGTGTAAAACACCATATAATATTATTATAGTGAATTTTAAATTGTTAAGGACAAAAAATATTTGTTCAAGTTATATTAGGACTATAATAAACTTATAAGGGCAAACATATTAGGCAAATATGAATAAAAATGTTCGTAGTGACCATTTATTAATCATGTTTTTTCTCTGCGTGAAGTGATCTTAATAACACTGTTTGGGACAATATTTTCTTTTTACACACGGTTAATGAACAACTTACTTTTCTTAACACTCACATCCTTCGGATTTACAATAACCATGTCCCACTTAAGAATAAAACTATCGGAAATAGAACAAGACCTTGGTTCAATAGTGAAACTAAATTGTTAATTGCACATCGTGATAACATGTACAATATGTGGAAACGATATAAAATTCCAGAGTACAAACAGGCATATCGTAATGCTAGAAAAGCTGTTGTTTCCAAGATAAGGCATGACAAATCAACTTATTATTGTAACAAATTTAATACGGCAGTCGACGGTAAAAAAAAACCTGGAAGCAAATTCGTGATATTGGCATTGGTAAGTCAACTGTCAGGACAGTGGATGATGACGTCAACTTGTTGAACGAAACTTTTGTTAAAATCCTTCTATGATAAACTCACTTTCCCCGACACTAGTATAAGTAAATTTAATTTCCGCTGCCTAGACCTGTTTGAAGTAGTTGAAGGTTTCTATTCAGTTAAATCTAACGCTGTTGGCTTGGATGATATTAACCCCAGATTTGTGCGAATAATCTTGCCTTGGATAGTCCGTTTTGTCACCCACTTATTTAATACAATTATTACCACCAGCACTTTTCCAATGGATTGGAAACATGCCAAAATAGTTCCCGTGCCTAAGGCTGACAATGAGTACCGACCAATTGCAATCCTTCCCTTTTTATCCAAAGTATTTGAACGACTGTTACATAAGCAGATTTCTAAGTATGTTTACGAGAACAATCTATTAACTGATCGTCAGTCCGGTTTTAGACCACAGCGTAGCTGTATTACTGTCTTATCGGATGTGATAGAGGAAATCCGGATAAACTTGGATGAAAGTAAAATATCGTTTCTGGTTCTACTGGACCATTCAAAGGCATTTGATACAGTGCATCATTCAATTTTATGTCTAAAATTATCAAAAATGTTTAATTTCTCCATACTTGCTGTGAGGCTGATGTTGTCGTACCTTACAAACAGATCTTAATCCGTCACCAACGGTGAATATATTTGAAATCCGTTACGGGTCACAAGAGGTGTTCCACAGGGTTCCATACTCGGACCCCTACTTTATTCGCTATATTCAAATGATCTTCCCCAACAAATCCGTTTTTGCAATGTTCAGATGTATGCTGACGACGTTCAGTTGTATCTAAGTAGTACCAGGGAGCTATTTTTGTCTAAGGTGCGTGAGTTGAATTATGATCTGAATAATATTTTCGTCTGGGCTTCGGCAAATGGCTTAAGACTTAATCCGGGGAAATCTAAATGCTTAGTCATGGGCAAGAACATATTGGGGATAGAGGATGAGGTGAATATTTTCTTGGGAGGGTCAAAAATTGACATTGTAAGTAAGGCTAGGAATTTAGGTGTTATATTTAATAAGCGTTTAACTTGGTCAGATCATATAACACAAGCCTGTGGTAGAATCTACGGCATGCTACGAGGCTTATGGGTAACTCAATACTTTACTCCGCCGAAAGTTAGATTATTACTTGCGAAAACGTATTTATTACCAACGCTTTTATATTCATCCGAAATATTTGCTGGTTGTTACTCAGGGGATATGAGGAAACTTAAAACAACTTTTAACAACATCGTAAGATACGTTTTCGGACTGAGAAAATTTGATCATGTGTCACAATTCTCGATTCGTATATTCAATATTACATTTGATAACTTCCTAATTTTCAAAAACTTAATATTTCTTTATAAAATTATAATGACAAAGGAACCAAAGTATCTCTTTGATCGCTTGCGATTTGCAAGATCACCAAGAGGTAAATTGTTGATTCAATTTAGATATCGTAGCCACGCTTCTGAATGTCAGTTCTTTATTCTTAGCATCCGTCTCTGGAATAAACTCCCTGATAATTTGCAGACCACTAGCAACGCAATGAGGTTCAGAAAATTACTTAAAGAACATCTTTCTTAATTTTTTTTTTTTTTTTTTTTTAAACGTTATTTTTTAATTTCGTTTTTTTTTATTTATTTATTGATTAATTTATTTATTTAGTTAATTTTTATTTATTTTTCTTTTTTTTTTTTTTTTTAATTATTTAAATTTAATTAAATCAATGTATGGTTAACTTTTCAGATTCTAATACTGTAATTTATAAGATATTATGTCTTGTTGTGTTAGAAAATCATATTTAAAAAATACAAATACAAATATAAATTTAAATATAAATTTTACTAAATACACAATAAAATAATAAAAAAAAAAAATATCTAGATTTAAAAAATACAGAAAGAAATATAATTATTTAAGTAGTAGAGCGCCCGTCAAGGGACAGTGTATATTTATAAAATAAGATGTATGAACTATTTGTTTATTTATAGTATAAATACAATAACTAATTTTCAAATAAATAAACATTAAATAAAAAAAAAAAATTAATTTTTGCACTTTTCTACATTTTTCATTTTAAAAACGCTTGTTATAAACCTCACAAACACAAAATAAAATATTACAAAAAATGATTAGCTGTTGCTTTAAATTCCGTGCAAAATAATATGAGCTGCACTTGTTTTGCACGGAAAATAAAAATGTTGCTAGAAACATTTCCCATGTTTTCGTAATATAAACAGAGTACAACCTTATCAACATTTTTTCGTTTGTATTTCACAGAAATTTTTTTGAAAACATTTCGCACCAGGCTACAACTACTTAAGAGTTTTTCATTAATTTTTGGCAGCATATTTTAGTAAAGTGCTATTTGCAGTATCTTAAGAACTATTTGGAACAGAGTTAAGTTTAACTTGGCTTATATTTATGTCAAGCTTGTGGACTAATAAAAGGTGATTAATAAGTCGGGACGGTGAAGTCTTTGCAACTTATCATTTTAAGCACGGATAGATTTATAACAAAAGGAGGGAAACTGTATACAAATTACACATTACTAAGCCAACCGCTTTATTTTACTTAAATAACCGGTTTATTCTACGTTCGAAAAATCAACATTTTAAAATATCCGACTTAGGCAAAATTAAAATAACCTGTTAAAACCGGTCGAATATTTGCCGTTCGATCTCCCTAGTTAATACTTTTACACTACACTCACAATATTCTGTACGTAAAATTAGCTGAATTTGTTATATAAAATAAATGCAAATTGAGTTGAAAACCGGTCTTCTTATTTTTCATTTATTTTTAACGAAATGTTCTTTTAATTGTTGCTGTCAAAAATTCATTTCGTTACTTTAAAATACATTTTCATTTAATTTTACATAAAGAAGAATTTACCTTAATCAACGTCCAATATTAACTGCAACTGAAAATCCATATTAATATGCACTTGGTTTTTTTGAATAACTGTTAGAATCAGTTAAAAATAAATTTGCTTGGAATTTAAAATGTTTATTTATGTGAGTGTACTTGCAAGTATTTACTTGCATGTGGGGCTACTGGTCACATTAGGAACATTTTTGTTTGCTGACAAATAAATTTGTTTGCCCAAAATCAAAATAGTTATTTGACTTTTTTTTTATAAAGCTTTAATACTTTTAAAGTCTTATTGTTTCAATTTTTTCCAGGAAAGGATTATAAACTGTAACTTAACTTAGAATACACATTCAAATTACTATGAAAATTTATAAAATTTATATTTACTTAAAAAATATTTTGCTAGCGCGATTTGTAAAATAATTTTGCATCAGTTGTGTTGTTTGTATATCGAATAATTTGTTAGTTTCAACAAAACAATACCCAGTTGAAATAAAGACAAATTATAATTTTAAAGAAATAAAAAAAAAGGAAACAAATTGTTTATTAAAAAAACTTGTTAGTAGGCACAAAATAAAAAGGCATTGTCAAACACATTTTTTTCTATTATTGTGAAAGTGCGAAAATATTGGTGCAAAAATATTGACCATTGCATGTCAGTTTAATGTTATTTTAATAAAAAAAAGTATGAAAATAATTTATAAATAATTGCGACCTATGGCAAACCTTAACAACGATATTACGATAACCTAAAATAATAATCATATTTTAATCATTATATGATTCTTTCAGATATGTTATGATTACTTTTAACCATAATATAATCACTTTGTATCATAATATGATTACTTCTAAACTTCAATCATGAATCTTATCTTAATATGTTGCTCTTGGAATATTTTTAGCCAAAACATGTGTTTTTTTGCGTGTGCATAGAAAGTTTGATATACTTTTCTTTGTTTGAGGAAAATTTGTGACTTTGTTCGATTTTTTATATCCATACCACTCACCACAGGTGCACAGAGTATGTGTGATTAATAGTTGCTTGAGCACCTGCATGTATGGCCCAATCTCATTATGGATCTTAGCCACTAGGTGATTGATTTATGCATTTACCAAATTATCTTGTGACTGCTCAAATAACATTCACGCATAGGTCACAATATAAGGATATAATCCAACAGAAATTATTCAATCGCCCATTTTTAAGGAGCCGGAGCTAAACTCCAATTTACTCTCACTAACCTCCACTGCTATATTTAAACCCAGCAGCTTCCCTTAAATTGCCATAGCACCTAGAAAACGTCCACAGGCTGAACTTTTCTAAAAGGTAGAAAAATCAGACTTCTATGTGGAAGAGCACCTTCCCACGGTTTTGGGTAGAAGCCACAACCACTACGTTCTTCCCGAAAACATTTCCTATACAAAAAAGCTCTGTTTATGTTTTTTAGAAAACATGTTAAGGTGCCATAATTGGTCTCTGCATCCTTAACTGTGCTTATGGAAATTATTTTAGGGCATTACGTTTTTGGTGTTAAAATTTTTCCCTCTAAATATTTATGGTTAAGCTTTTAAAGTATTCATAGGTTGTGAATTAAATAATTCCACGCAACTACACAATTTTATCAGTTAATTGATTCGAACAACCAAAAAAATTTAATTTATAATCAGCCAATAATTATTGACAAAATAATCGAGTTTAAATTAAATTGCCTACAGACACCCTACACAAAATAAAACTATAAATATGAACAAACAAAAATAAATATTCAATTAAACAGCTCAGATAAATTTTTACAATAACAAACTACAACAACAATAATAACTAAAAACTTGATGTTTTTCTTAGAAAATATTTGATTGGCAATCTAGTAAATACAAATAACTGGCCCTAATAAATATTTAATTAATACATACAATTAAATTTTGATGGTTATTAAAATATATGTTTATTTAGTTAGCCAGAAGTGTAAAATGGTCTTAGGGGAAAAAGGATATTTGAACAAGGAAGAACTAAATTTGACAATAACAGCAAATTTTTCACTAAGTTATGCCAGAGTATTTTTAAACTTTTTCACAACTCTTTTGTTACAAAAAATATTTACTACTTCCATTAACATAAATTATTATTATGTTTTTATTCTTACTTAGTTTTTGAAGTTTGATGTCTTAAAATTTACCCTGATTTTGTTACAAACGCAACCAACATCACAACCGTCATTGTGTGAGCAACATTTTACGATTTATTGCGCTTAAAGCAAACACTTAAGGAAATACAGAAGGAACGATGGAAATACAGACATGTTCGTAGCCAGTTAAGTGTAATGAAATAAAATAGAAGTAAAAAAAGATAAACGACATGAATAAAAAACAGAAACTTTTAAGACAGTTATTTTTCTTAAAAAAAAAAAAATATACTTATAAGAGCTTTTTGTAAAAAATTTTTTTTGATTTGACTTTATTATTTTATCGATATTTAGTTTAAATAAACAAACACTCTGCAGTTATATTTATTTTTATAATTTAAAGACAAAGTTTTTTATACTGTTTTCATTCATTCAAACGAACTCAAAGTCAAAATAATAAGTATAGCGTTAGAAATCGATATGGATAATGGTTAAGAAAATTGTTTTATGTAGGTTTAAGAGTATCTTAAGGAATTTGAATTTTCTCATAATAACAAACTTTGTACGTAGGCGGGTAAATAAGACCTTGAATTTTTTGAATTCTCCTCCTTTTAACTAAAATGCCAATACTGCTCTTGGTAGCAGGCTTCTTTCAGTTTTGGCCAACATTTTTATAAACTGCGTCCCTTGATTGTGTTCGACAGCCATTGAAAGCAGATGAAACCTAGTAAATTCTGTGTACTCATTTAGCATTCGGTGTTAAGCAAAATCCATGATCTAGGCTAAGAATTGCTTCCACGTCCGCTCCATTCTCCGGATCAAGCCCCGAGTGATTATTTCTTGTTTCCAAACCTGAAGAAATGATACGGCTGAAAGAGATTTGACGCCAATAATGCTTACATACTTATTTTTATTTGGAAGGGATAAAACAAATTTCAGAATCTTTACGCAGCCTTTCTTTCATTTCAAAAGTCATAGACTACACAAAATGCTTGGCAAACTCACACATTGTTTCTGTTTGGTGTTTGACAACAAACAACACAAATATACCCCGTACAAACATTAATTTGTTACTTTTGTCTGCAATGAATGCAGACGTCGATAGTGCTGCGGCAATTTTGTTACTTTTTTGCTTTAAAAGGAGAAAAAATATAAAATAAAGGTTAAGAATTAAAAGTAAAAAATTATTTAAAGAATGAGCTGTTTTGTGACAAGCCATACTGCTAAAAAAATAAGTCCTCCCTTTGCAATGTTTTGCCACTTTTGGTGGCATTAGACGCAATCAAAAGTTATTTTAATAATTCTAAAAACATTGCTTCAAATATTTTTACAAACAGCAAACACCCCAAATAACAACACAAAATATTTGTACAAACGAAAAGAAGCTAGCTTTCCCTCAACAATAAATTTCAGTGTATTTATCAAATATGAAAAACTGGGAATTTAGCATGTCATACGGAAATCGTATTAAAAATGAAAAATGTTTACATGTTTCCCAAGCCGTATTACTAAAGAACTTTCCCTTCCATAGTTTTACCTATGAAGGCGAAATGTAAAGTATACGTCACATTCTTCCAATCATAATAAAATTATAGAAAAAAGGATTCAAACAAGAGCTTCAAAATGGATTAACAGACATTTTTTTTTTAATTATAAATGTTTAGAGAAAAGTTTTCAAGATAGAACCAATCTAGAATTTTCAATCGTCTAGGAGTCTAGTGTGAATCTCACAGGAGAAACTGTTACACGTGCTTATTCGTATGAGAGATTCTTCCATAACACAGCGAAAGACGCTTTTATCAATCTTAAAGGGAATCGCTTAAGATGCTTGTAGAGATTTTCTAACGAGTCTTTCAAAAAGCATGTCAAGAGTCGTATGAGACGCATGTAGGCTTTATTGTTCAACTTGTGAAATGCTTAGCCGCACAACTGAGATACCTAAAGAAGGGCCGGTTTGTTTTATTGAAATTGTATTGGCAATAGATCTAAGTAACTGTTATACGACTTTCACAGAGAGCGTGCCAAAAATTGAATAAAAAAGCAAATTTAGATGTTTTTGTTACTAGTCAGATAATAATCAGAAGATTCGTTTAGGAGTTGTATATTACTTAAACATAATCGTCTAACAAACAGCCTATGCTAGCTGGGAGTAATATCTTGACAAATTTTACATATACTACATATATTCATGCTTAATTATTTCTATGTTCGTGGAATATGTTTTATAATTTCTTTTAGGGCCATTATTACAACCTAATGATAAAGTTGCTGATAGTTAACGTGAACAATAGCTATCTTGAACGATAATGTGACCAATAAGTTTTTTCCATTATTACAACTGTCCGATAAAATAAAAAATGTAATTTATATACTGTGGCAACATTGCAGTATATACCGACTACTTTTGTTCGTTTAAAATACATGGTGGCAACGCCTTAGTTTTGCTTGTTTCTTTAATTGAAAGCAGAAGTAAATTTTTTGTGCTTTGTTTTTGTTTTTATGGTAGATTGTTTTGTTTTTTATGTTAAATTATGAATTTTGAAAGAGTGGAATAATTTTAAGACTGGCATTGAAGTTACCATATCTTCAGCAGAAAATATGGCATCTTCAAGTTTTAAAAGTTCACTTGTAAAGTTACCATGAGGACAAACCTGATGTTAGCTTATCAGTCACTTTTTAGGTTAATGTTAACTTGTAATAACCAAAAACTATTTATCTATCAGATAGCATCCTAATAATAACTATTTGTAAGTTGTAATAATGGCCCTTATTTGTATGGGAATTGCTTGGTATTCTATTTTTATAAAAAATGTTTTTAAAAAACTATTATTTTCTAATGCTAGATTGTTTTTAAGTTCATATAAATACTCGATATTTTTCTATACTTCCACTAAAGGCCGTGAATGTTTAATTCAGTTTTGTCAGCTGAATAATAAAATGCAGGCCAAAAAGTATTAATTTTAAAGACAAAAAAAAAGAACATAACGGTCCCCTGATACAGTTCATCATGGGTTCAGTACTAATAAAAATTCCAAAATTACTAGCTAAAAACGAAAAAGTACCAAAAACCTCTTTTACATTAATTTTAATTTTATGTTTCTAGGTCCAGTGTTAACGAAAATTCAAAAAGTACCAATTGAAGAACAAAGAAGTACCAATATATTTCAACTTTAAGGTCATTATTCACTCAGAACCCTGCACATATAATTTTATGTTTCTAAGTTCAAAATTATAGAAAATTAAAAAATACCACATGCAGCACGGAAAAGTATACGAGAGAAATTTAATTTCCCGTATTCCCCCTTTTCAATTTTTGTCCACCCCATTGAAGTATTGAAACTTTTAATATTGAAGTGGGAGCCCATAATTTAATACGTGTTAATATGTCAATCATGGAGAAAATTTTTTGTTAAAAATTTGTAACAAAAAAAGGTACTATTATCCCCATAAACGTTCAAATTTCGAAAAAGTACCAAATTTTTATTTGCATTTTTTAGAAAAGTTGTGAAATTGGTAAAATCTGTATTTCGGTGTGTATTGATTTAAAAGATGGGGTGATAAAGAAGTTCCAAAATACAAGTTGTACTCGTTTACTCCCCATAAGGCCGAATTTCAAAAAAATACCAGAACCTGTCGGCTTATGTTGCCAATTTGGAGTGCCGCTTGAGTCATCAAATAGTAAATTTTTTGTATATTTTAAATTTTTATTTATATTTGATAAGTTTGTTTCAACTTTAGACTTACGAAACGAATCGTTTTTTAACCACCATATTGTTCGATCGTATATTGAAACGCGATTTTAACATTTACTTTAATTGTTTTGAAATTTTACTCTGTAAAATACGTAATTGACTTAATATGGTTTGGAAATTAAATTTTTTTTTATTTAATTAAATAAATGGAAGTTTTTTTGAAAGTTTTGGAAAATAACAAAACAGGAAAGTGTTTTTATGTAATAAGCTTTACAATATTTACAGTTTATTAAGCCAAGCGCCGAGCAGTCAGAATAATATTGCAAAATTTTTTATATGGTATAACCTGGCGTGGGCGTTTCAAACACAATTTTCGCAATTCACTTAAATGTTTTACGGTTGCGGTTGCAATAAGTCCGATAATTAAAACCATAATATTTTCAAAACGCCTGCAACCATACCAATGTTGTAGATTGCAATAAAGTAAATTTGACCCAAATGTAATCTAAATATCAACATAGTAAGATGATTTTTAGGCACAAACACTATTCCGGAAAGAAGTTTATTTGGGGGCTATCTGTAATAATGAACCAATTTTTACCATTTTCAGTAGACTTCGTGCATATAAATTAAAACCAATGTACAAAATTTCATTAAAGTTGTGACCTGAACTTTGCGCACAAGGTTACATGGACAGAAAACAGGCAGCCGCCTAGGCTTAGGGACATCATTAAAACGACACAGAAATTGATATTGAGTCGATCGGTATACTAAAAGGTGGGCATAGGACCAATATATTTTTGTGTAACACACATAAGCAGAAACGCATAATACCCTCTTCACTATTGTTGTGGGTATACAAAAAAAAAAAGAAAAGAATATGTTTTGTCCTATATTATGCAATAAGTCGCACAATTTAAATATTACTCAGCTTTCATTCAATAAAACGGTGAGCATAACGTATAGGAATAACATAAACAGCATTGTACAATGTTGACAACACATTTCACTATCTTTTCGTTATGCAATAATAATCAAACATCTTTTTATTGTGCCACCTTCGAATATTACACTGATAGGAAAGGCGTCATAACGCTGATGTATTTTGACATCAGAACTATGACAAGTGTCTTCGGATTAGACCCCATGACAGTTTTCATCATTGTGATGTCAACCTAAACATCACTTGGCCAAAGTGTCATCAGGGTCAAAATGAAATTTTGTCATCAATGGGAACCACACCTCGGCATCACAGAAATTACGAAGATGTCCTCTGTGCGATGACGCAGTAACATCGGAGAAAGGACACATTAGCAACTATTTAATGTCAATCTGTCATTAAGTCAAAGTCATTGGAATTTACTCAAGTCAAAGTGAGAGAATATTATTATTTACTTACCGGTTTAATATGTTTGTTTCACGTTTGTTGTATTAAGACCTTTGTTTACAGCAAAACTCTCAATAATAAGACACCAGTATCATGCCTCATATGGTTTTCATAATCATTCTACTTTAACAATTTGATGTATTTAACTAAATAATTTAAAAAAATAGAATGTAGACATTTTTTCTTCTTATAATACATTGTTATCATGAAAATAATGTTAATAGTATGCAAAATGTGGCATCGAATTGATGTCACTATAGTCATAAAATAGATGACACGTAATAAATTTCAAAATTGTACGAAGACGTTAATCATTGGATTGATGTTACTTTTCGCATCATTGATGCCATTTGTAGTGACATGGATGTCACAATTCTGATGTTTGGGGCATCATCAATATGAAGATGCATATTTCTATCAGCGCACATATACATACATTGGCGATAAAATTGTAACAATTTGATTGCAAGCGTATGAGCCGCTAAAAACAATCGACAAAAGTAGCGATTTAGAAACACTTGATCATAGGCTTCCACAGATATTTATGTATGTGCTTAATATTTTAGTATTATGGACATCATTAATAGAAACTAACATAAATGCAATTTTTGATATTTCTGGTCAGGGCTGGAGATATGTTAATAAAAATTTAATTTTTGAAAAGAGAGTGAGTAAATCCACCTCAAAGGAAAAACAAAACTTCGTGGGTATTCTTTTTAAATGTACCAAAAAAAGAATGAATTGCACCAGTGTCCCAAACAAATTTCGATTGTACCAAATTTGGTACAATTGTAACACAAATCCCATCAGTGAGCCATACGTATTTCGTTGTCAGTGAAAATATCCATTAATTTTTTTCGAATAATTTAATTTGCATATTTCTTTTTAAATTTTCAGATTTCTTTAAAGATTTGATAAATTAGCATTAGCATTAACTTGTAAATGATGTAGTGTTACATTCTTTTTCCTTTCCTTTTATTTGATTTTATTTGTTTTTTTTTTTTTTTTTTTTTGTGAATATATTTAACGAAATAACATTTTGGAATTTTTTGTTCATAATTTTGCAAATTAATCTTTTTTTCACTGTCCCATTTTATAATTCTGCTTTTACATTTTTGTCTTTTTTTATTTATTTAGTCTGGGTTCACACTATGACAGTTTTTTTAGATAGTCTAAGTTTATTGGTGAGAGGGGAAGAGAAAATGTTATTCTTTTTTCACCTCTCACAAAGAAAACTTTCAAGTGTGAACCCAGACCTAAAAAATGTTTTCTGGTTTTTACAAAAAAAAATTAACTTCGTAACCAAGTACAATAAAAAGGGTTTTGTTAATCCTTAAAAAAATTTACCCAAAAACGTTTATTAAATTTGCATCACAGAAGCTTAAAAAAAATTTAAAAAAAAAATAACTAGATGAATGTTTCTAAAATAGCAAGAGAGAAAAGACATCTATCATCTAATCAAAATAATAAAAAGGATTAACAAGACATGACATTTATTTAAGCCAATTTATAATAATTTTATTCTTAGAGACAAAAGTATGCGTAAAAAAATTTTACTGTGCTACACAAGAAATTCTATACAGGGAATCTCATGTACATACATATGTAACAATACTACGACTTCGAAATTTGAATTTGTAACTGTTGGGAAACAACGGTAACTCATTTATGAGTAAACGCCTATTAACATAAAGGGTGACGTTGGTGCAGCAATACTAAAGTTATTTTTTTGAAGTGCTTGCTTAGGTCCACGCCCATTTATATAGAGACTTTTTTTTGCAACAACCAGGAGACTTTTGATATTCGCAGCGTTTCTGAGACTGAAAACTTTTTCCCAATAGTCATGACCAGGAAAACCATAAATATGCAATTGCATGTTCTTTCCTTTCTTGTGCGACCAATGAAGGCAGACAAATTTGGCATGTTACTGCATATTTTTAATAATTTAACCTTTACATTATTTTTTTGCATAGTTTAGCTAAACGATCCTTTTTGCAGCATTTTTTTAAGATTTTATCGCATATTTTGTCTTTTTAAGGCATATTTGCATAAATGTTTAATTTGTTTGATGCCTACAAGAGCTTTCGCAGCAAATAAAAAAAATTTTTATGCGGAATTTTGGCTTTTGTGTTTTAAATATTTATCTGTCTTCTTGCTTCATTTTCGCCATCTGCATTTAATTTTTACTCGAAAATTGTAAGAAAAAGTAGGTTGTCATTAAAGACAAATGCTATGTTAAGCTTTAAAATTTTAACAAATAGAATCTGGGAATTTATTTCTCATAGTGAGTAACATTTATTATATAAATAGTGCAAAGAAAATATTCCTGGAAAATATTGAAGGAATAAGACTATTAAAGTATAAAAGCTTTTAAAATTGTAATTTGACTAAGAATACACATTCAAATAATGTTAAAATTAATACTAATTAGAATTGTTGTTATTTTGTTGAACTATTTATGGTTTTTTAATCCAAATTTTTAATATTTTAATCAGGCTTAAGTTCATCAAATTTAATTTTCATTAAATTATTTTTAAGAAGAAAGGAATTTTACAACATGAAAATTAATTAAAATTGTTATTGATAATCATTCATTCTTGACTGACCTGAGATTCGAACCCAGGCGGCTGGTTTAAATTAATACTTTAAAATTTTATATATGAATAAGCAAAAGTTAAGAAAAAACCAATAATATACATTTTCTGGACAAATCTTTTAGTATAGTTATCGACTCAAAATCACATTTTTAAGTGATATAACCATGTCCATCCGTCCGTATTTGCTGGTTTCTTGTTTATGTTAACCCTGTGCGCAAAGTATAAGTTGCAGTCTGGTAGGTTATTTGATAAAATTTGGTAAATACATTTTAATTGTACTAAGGACGAAGTGAGAATCGATCTATAATTTCACATATTACCCATAAAAACTTTTTCCCATATTAGACTCTTTGTGCCCGTAAACCACCTAAATATGTTGTTGTTTAGATTGAATTCGCCCCAAAAATATTTTACTACAAATTCAATTATTAAATTAAAAGTTTCCATTTTTATTGCTTTAACTTCCTTTAAAAAGTTAACATTTACAAACAATTTATCGACCGTCCTTTAATCTACACGTAGAGAAAAAACATGGTTGAAGAATGGTTAGAAAAACATATTATGGTCCCTACAATGGCAACAAACAAACTTTTGATGGTTTTACAAAAACTTTTTTCACGATTGATAATATTTTGTTTCTATTTATCAATAAAGTGTTTACATCCCTTGAAACTTTAAATATGGTTGGTTTTAACAATATAATGTTTAAATAAAATAAAACTACAACCATACACTTAAACATATTATGGTTACCTTAACCATATTATTATCGCGGTAACCATATTATGGTTAAATTCATCCATCCAAAAGATATAACCATATTATGGTTGCCTCCAAACATGTTATGGTTAATATTTAATAACAATAATATGTTCGAAATTATAATATTTTAAAACATTGTATGATTAATTTTAAATTTAAAATAATATGTTTAAAAAGCAACAACATTCTGATCGTTTGCATTTTACTTGGTTTGCTTAAAATTCTCATTCATTTTATTTTAATTATTGATTAAAACACATAAATTTACGTAGAAAAAACTAGTAGAACAGAAAAAATGGTAATATGAATGTCGTCACAGGCTGGAATATGAACCAAAGGGGATTTTTTATAAAAGTGGAACGTAACACCTATCAAGAATATAAAATTAAATACAATTTTAATTTGACACTTAACAAACAAATTGAAAAAATTGATTTACCATAATATGATTAAGCATTCACCATATAATTGTTAATCCTGACCAAAATATGGTTACTTTTCCAAAATTCTGGGAAGTTTTGACCATATTATGGTTAATTTTGAACATTTTCTTGACCATTAATATGGTTAATATTGACTAAAATATGGTTAATTTTGACCATATTATGATTGATTTAGGGAAAAATTTTGTTGATTTCAAACATACTATGGTCAAAGTTAAACATAATATTGTAACCTGTAAACATAAACATTGTTAAAAACCAACCATAGTATGTTGCTTTTAGAATATGGTTACCTCCAACCATATTTTTTTTCTGCGTGTATCTAGATAATATTCGGTTTTTTTACTGCATATTTTATGCTCATAAAACGCGTTTTAGTGCATATTTCTGGGTTTTATTTTTGTTCGATTAAACGATTAATCGATATTTGGCATTTTTAATTTAATCGATTAAACGAATAAAATTTAAAAATTAATCGATTAATCGAATAATTCTCGAGATTTTTTTTCGATAATATTAGAAAAAATTAGTACTTGAGGAAATAAAGATTCTTTTTTAAATAAAACTTGGAATTGTAGCTCCAAATTGTTGAATTTTTTTCTGTTATGCTTTTGCAAATAATTTCCTCTAGAGAATCGATCGAAGTATCTTGTTTAAAATATTTATTCGTTGGACCACTTTTAGCCCCCCACTACAAGTACAATATTTTTAAACCAAACTCATTCCAAAGAGAAAAACGCATGAACCGCTCAGCAAAAGCTTTACTTACCTGGTAAGTTAACAAGTAATGTTGGAGAAAAATAAAAACTGGTTATTTTTTAGCCGAATAACTGCTTATTTTTGTTCGAGGTGTCCACACAATTCAGTACTTACAATACACTTACTAAAAGTCAAAAAATAACTAGTTTTTATATTATCAAAGTTATTTTCGGGAATACAAAATTTATTATTTATACGATTTTCGTATGACGTGCTAAATTCCCAATTTTTCATATTTGATAATTACACTGAAATTTATTGTTGAGGGAAAGCTAGCTTCTATGCGCATTTCACTGGTTGCTTAGGCCAGCTCATCAGGAAACCTTTTCCAAAGATTTTAGAAAAGCCAATAATATTATACAAATAAAACCCTAAAGCGAATAAGAATTATAAACACTCAAAGTCTTACTTGTAACAATATCAAAGCCAAAACACCAACAATAAACAGTGAGTTTATCTTTTCTTACATTCCCCTACAATTGGTTTGGTTTTTTCCGACTCGAATTGTTATTATTTAACTTCTAGTTATTGAATTGTAAGTACTTACAATAAACTTACAAGAAGCCAAAAAATCACTAGTTAATATCCCTAATAAGTTGTTATTGAGTACGTTACCAGTAAGTAAATATTCAGTACTGAAAACAACATAACTACTAAGTTGTTATTGAGCTGATTATCAGTAAGCACTTATTGAAGCTTTTAGAATAATGACAACTACTTACCTGGTCACGCATGGAATAACTACCATCTATTACTAAAAATCAAAAAGTTTTTCTTGGGTATTTAAAAAAAAAAAATACGGGCGAGCTCTAGAAATCTAAATGAAGTGGATTGAAAATCGATCAAATTTTAAAAACGACCCTGTAATGGAAGTTCATAAAAATATTCCATTTTATCTACTTTTTATACTTCAAGTGTCTAATTTTTTTGCAAGAACAACACATAAACCCACGAAAAACTACGGTCGGTTTGTAAATAATTTGATTTAAATTAATGTTCGATTTCGATTGCAATTTCTCTTCATTTCTATTTCTAGAACATATTTACTCTGTCGGTTTTGCTTTTGTGAAATGAATTATTAAATTGTGTTGAAAATGTTTAACAAGCACATAAGCTAAATTACTCACTAAACATTAGTGTGGTTTGTTAATTTGACTTAAAACTTTAAAAAATTATAAATTAACAGAAATACATACCATAAATATTAATATCATTCTATTAATCGGTATAAATTCTTCGATTAATCCTTTAATCGAAATTAGAAATTTTATATTATTCGAACAAATAATCGTCTAAAATTTTTCGATTTATCGAACATGAATTAATCGACTGAACACCCTACATATGAGCATTTAAATCTGGGTTAAGTTTAAAAAGATCGTGTTTATGGTATTCTTTATCTAAGCGCTCGCCATAAAAATTACATTAAATTAGAAAATCTTTTTAATTAATCAATTAAAACGTTTTTATCGAATTGATATGTTAAGAAAAAACTGCCTACATGAACAGTTCTACTAACGTTAATTAGTGAATGAAGTACTTTTTCAAAAATCGTTCTGTGCCATATACCTATCAAGAGTTATGAACATTTTGTCAAATATAACAGAATTATACATGTAACGTTAGGCCTTCGAAAGTTACAAAATATGTAAAAATGTAACCAAACGGCACACTGTTTCAGACCCACATGTTGGTATACCAGTCGACCCTTATGGCGTTTTCTTTTCTAAAACAAAAGTGTTGCATAAGTGTTACATGTGACTTGGCAACATTTTTAAATGCTCCCCTAATTTTTAAGAAGTGCTTCATATTTTACGTTTGCAAAAGAACACAAATTTTGGCATGAAACAATAAAGTACAATTAGCGCAAGGTAAATTCAATTACAGGTGGTGGCAAGACTACAACAATCCAAAGCCAACAGAAACAACAGATGTTTTTTGTATTGCATTGTTAGTGTTTACGGCTCGAAACTTGCCACCACCTTGTATTGAATTCGCCTTGATCTAGTGCTGCACTCATGCCCCTTTAATTAAAATGAGTGTTGAACATGTAGCATTGTTTTTAATTTTAAAGGGAACATCATCAAAAAAGAACGCTTTACACTTTTAAAATAACACATGTATTTCAGAAAAGAACATAAAAAATGTAAAAGGCAGAATAAAAGCAGAATTTTACTCAGAAAAGAAAACGCCATTAATTTCCAAATCGGTCTAACCTTGTATGTCCGTCCGGCTGCCTGTCGATGTAAACCTTCTGCGCAATGTACAGATCGCAATTGTCGAGTTGTATGGCAATAGGCCTGTATTAGACCAAAGCTCCCATAGAAATGCCGCTGCTTAAAATCTTAAATTTGGCGACAATAATTTTAGCGATAGCTTTTATTTCATGTCAAAATATTATGAGGGTGGGGCTAAAATTTACTTTATAACTTTGTCTTTAAAATCACTTGTAAGACGAACAAATTCCGTGTATGTTTATGTATTTATCTAGTTAAAATTTGGAATAAAGAACTCCAATATGAATCTAAACTTCATAACAAACTGTTTTCCGGTGGGTTCATATCCGACCACAGGTCCTAAATTGGGTATTCTCTTAAAGACTTGGCTGTAAATACTTTGGGGGTAGAGTTTTATATGGTTGGGCTCAACCGGGTATTTATTATTAATTGTTGACTTTTCTATCACTCTGCTATTAAAAGAAATGTTTGATTAAAAGGTTGACAATGACTTTAATAAATAGAATATTAAAAATAGATTAAAAGAAAAGGCAATAAAAAATTGTTTTGTTAATCTACATAACAAAGATTTTGTTGACATAACAAAAAAAAAATATTTAGATGTTGAGTTCTATGGCCTGATATTAAGAAGATTTCGAAATTTTTTATTTTGCGTTTAAAATAATAAATGGGACATTTATTATTAAATTTCTCAAATTTTAATGATTTACTTATTTTCTAGACCCTTTTAAAATTGTATGTAATTTTGTGCTACTGATCTGATTTGCGAGAAAAGTTCTGAGCACACAAAAATCATATTTCTTTTAATAAGAAATAAAACACAAACTTGTTGATTATTTTATTACAATAAATCTCTATTAAAAAAAGGTAGTACAAAAAAAATCCTAAAAAAATCTGTTTTGTAAAATAAAAGTAAATTTTTCCTTTTCTTGTGATTCCTTTAAGGCAGTGGTTTGCAACCTTTTTCAAGCCACGGTCCCAACATGATTTTCAAAAATCTGGCGACCCCTTAGCGGTTTTGCTCTCAAAGTTATTATAAAAAACAACAAAATTCAATGAAAATAAAACAAAAACATGACACTGATTGCTTGCTATTCATTGAGGTAATTTAGACGTGATTAATTTTTATTCCACTGAACTTTTGTTCTTTCCAAAACACACAGGAATAATTCATCTGGCATAAAGAGTATACGTGAACGCCAACTAAAATAAATGAACAGCCTCTCTTATAGCCTTTTTACACTGATCAACATCTAACATCTATTTGAAGTTCAGTTTGTATAAAAATATAAAAAATACCTAACAAAAAGACATTGCAATAAAAGAGAAAACTTGACAAATGGTAACGCTGCTTTCAAAATCTTACTTTACCGGCTGCCATAGACATGGTTGAGGTAATGATAGGCGAAGAAGAAGCCGAGAAATTAAAATCCATTCCCCTCTCTGATAACACAATTCAACGCAGATTAAGCGTTCAGCTAATGATTTTCGCGATCAAATAATGGAAAATAGTTTAAGGCCCTAATTTTGTAAAACACAACGCACGCCAAAGTATTATATTGAAAGCAAAAACAAATTCATAAATATTTTGTAATTTTGTTGTTGCTTTGTACAGAAATTTATTTACCGTTTTAAAATTTTCAACGCCACAAGAAATGAGGAGTATGAAATCTTAAAAACCAATGTGAATTTCTGTTAGACGCAACAACAAAATTACAAACTATGTATTTATGAATTTGTTTTTGCTTTCAATGTAATTCTTTGTGGTTGCGTTGTGTATTACAAAATTAGGGCATAAATCTTATCATTACAATTCAATGAATCAACAGATATATCTGATAATGCTCAGTTTGTGTGTTTTGTTTGGTTTGGAAATCATGATACTATTTCCGAAGAAATATTGTTTTGCAAATCTTTGCCGAAAAATACAGCAGGCGAGTGTTTCTATGGAATGTTTTTAGATGCACCAAAGATTTGAACTTTATGTTGGTATTTGCACTGACGGTGCTAGGGCAATGACTAGCAAAAAAAAGTGGATCGAACAGTGTGTAAAGACATGGGCGCTCCCTATCAAAATCGTCTGTATGACACAGAGGTGAGGTGGTTATCCAAAGGAAATATACCGACAAGAGTAATTGAATTGAGATCGGAATTGAACATGTGTTATCAAGAAGGAAAATCCGATTATGAAAATTTGTATAAAAAGTCCAAGTGCCCCTTGAAATTAGCAAATATTGCAGACATTTTTCGTCATTTAAACATCTTAAAAGCGAGTATGCAAGGGGGAGACGAAACCATTATGTCAGCCAGCCAAAGTTAAAATCAAAGCATTTATTTTAAAAATTCAAATGTGGTCAACATCTTTACAACATCTACAAATTGATTCTTTCACTAGTTTAGAAAGTATTGCAACATAAATTTCATCCGATGAATTAGTTAGCAATTTTATTCCTACCATGATAGAAGCGCTGCAAAATTTAAGAAACTATACCGCTATTTTTCACAAGAGCTGCAAGAAGATAATGGTGATTGCTGGGAATTAAATCCATTAATAAAAACTGCGTCGAATTCGCCGATCTTGCCAATAATTTGAAAGAAACTTTATGTAAGCTGACAGCGGACTGTATGCTCAAAATGGAATATTTATCTCAAAATAATTCTACATTTTGGCTAAAGTGAAAGGCAGAATACCCTGAGCTAGCTAAAAAAAAAAGCACTTAAAATATTAATTCAAATTTCAACATCTTGTCTGTGCGAAATGACTTTTTCACAAATGGTGATCATTAAAACAAAGCAAAAAGGAATAAATTAAATTTAGAAAATAATTTCACTGCTTGCGTGTCACAATTGCAACCACGGTTTTTGCATTTAATTAAAAATAAGCAAACCCAGCGTTCGCATAAATATAAGTACTTTTATGTTTTTAAATTAAATTTGTTTATGTTTTTGAATTAAAAAAATTAATTTAAAAAAAATCGATGTATTTTATTGAGATAAGCGACCCCCGAGAAAGTCACCGCAACACCCAAGGGGGTCGCGACCCACCGGTTGAAACTCATTGCTTTAAGGTCTAATAGAAAAAAAAACTTAAAGAAAACAACGATTTTTTTCTCTTTTACAATTTACAAAAAAAAAAAACTGGTCAAAAATGAAATGAAAAGAAAAAATACTTGTATTAAGAGGAGGACATAAAAAAGATTTGTATTATTTTCACTTTTGATAAGGGTCAACAGCAGTGTGTTGCAAAAACACACCAAAGATAAAATAACAGATTGAGTGTGTTTTATGGCTGCTGGGTAGCGAAAAAACAAAAGTGTCCAGTAGTCCAATAACAACAAAGAGGAAATTATTTTGCTGCTTGGAACAGAAAAACTTTTAAGATTAAATTGGGTAAAACTTTTTTTTTTCTCACTTTAAATAAGATTTATTAATAAATCATATTTATTTAGCTAAAACAACACTAATATTATTTTAAATCAACAACACACACGGAAAGAATTATTTACTAAATATGGATTGAACCAACAAAAATTTTGCATGATTCTCGTCCAAGCCACAAAATTACCCTGCAGTGGCTGGACCGGTCCCAAATTGGTACTTTCACCTATCACTAAGGGACACTGTTAGTCTTTTTACCGGTAAAACGACCAGAGATTTTAGCATGAGGTAGTCGTAGAAACAGTCAATTGACCCCCCTATAGATAACTATGGGACAGTCTGTTTACCGGTGCCACAGTATCAATCCCGTGGTTGATGCCGTCGTACCAGTCAATTAACTGGTTAATTCGGTCTGGTAAATTAAATAGTGCCACAGTATCAGTCCCGTGTTTGATACCGAGGTACCAGTTAATTAACAGGTGAATACGGTCAGGTTAAATAAATAGTTCCAAAGTACTTTACATCTAATTTTCCCTGATAAGCCAGTGATTACTTATTAACATGTAAGAATAACACACAATATAACCAGGTTTTAATTTTAATATTGTTATTGATATATTTATATATAAAAGGAAATAAAATAAATAAATCAAATCATAAAAGAAAGTATTTAATTAGAACCAAAAGGGAATTCATTACTATAAATTAAATAAAAGTTAAATTAATTCATTAGGTAAAAGAAAATTAAATTCAAATTATTTCAATATTAGTAATTATATACAAGTTCAATACTTCAAACAACTATTTTTTAATACTTTTTTGTTTTAAAAATCTTTTTTTTTTGAAGAAATATGGCCTGGCGTAGTTGGTGTTCTGCTGAACCCGATTCAGTTGATATATCAATTGCGTCTGAAAGTGGACATTATTGTAAAAATTTTACTCAGGTAAATAATTATTATATTATTAATATGTTACCTAACAGTACATGGAAAAACTTGTCCACTCGCTTAAAACCCTTCTTTCCGTGGTTACCATCGACATAGTATTGGTCCACTAGTCCAGAGCTTAACACGTATTTCAAATTTTTAACTTTAACTTTAACTTTTCACTTTTTTCCTTTATTTAATGTGTCTTGTCAAACGCCAGAACAATAACTGAATTATATATTAAGTGCACAACTCACCAAATAAATGAATAACGGATTATTTTTTTTGCATTCACATTTACCTCACATAGCAACAAAATTCAACTTTCATTGACAATGCTTGTGAGCACAGGCATAACTTCAAATTAACACCTCTTCGATAACAAAGGGACAAAAAAGTGTGAGTGAACACCTCTTCGATAACAAAGGGACAGAAAAGTGTGAATTGACACTTATTCGATAACAAAGGGACAGAAAAGTGTGAATTGGCATCGCGAAAGACAACGTTGAGTCTGAAAAATAACCGAAAAATGGGTCAATTAACAAAATAAAACTGCAGGGTAGTTATTCTAAATATATGTATGTATGTATGTATGTATGTATGTATGTATGTATGTATGTATGTATGTATGTATGTATGTATGTATGTATGTATGTATGTATGTATGTATGTATGTATGTATGTATGTATGTATGTATGTATGTATGTATGTATGTATGTATGTATGTATGTATGTATGTATGTATGTATGTATGTATGTATGTATGTATGTATGTATGTATGTATGTATGGCTTGGTTCAAGCAAAAATAATACGAACGAAATAAGTTAAAATTAAGAAATTATTTTTTGGATATTGGATTTTCTTGTTTTAAGAATTAAACACAATGACACGCATTAAAACAATATAATTGTCAAACATGTTTCATTACGTTTTCATTGTGGTCGGTTAGAGAAATCGATATTACGATTTTTTTTTATGTGTCCGAGGTCAGTGATACCTTGAGCCGGCAACTGCAAATTGTTCAAATCGTTTGCTTAATTGATATTGATTTATAGTAATTCTATGTTCGCACGACAAAGTTTTTTCGTAATTCGCTCTCTCATTCGTTATTCACAGCGTAATTATGATCCAAATTACATAATTCGTCATACACAATTTTGAGAGCGAATTATCTTATTTGTACGTAATTCATTTTGAATTACCATGCCAACTACAAACAATTCATTGTCATCACTAATTTTTATCGAAGGCTGTAAAAAAAAACAAATAAGAAAAAAAACATAAAATCAAGGCGAATTCATGTAACATGAATTTGCCTTGCATGAAATTGTAAAAAGAGTTGAATTTTGTGAAATTAAAACAACAACAAAAAAGTAACTGTTTAAAAACAAGAAATTTTAAATAGTTGACTGCTTTTGCATTAATTTTCAAAGCAAATAAATGTTCATAAATGTAAGAAGAAGAGCTCTTGAATTAAGCAGATGCCGTGTTAACAGCGTTATTCGTATTCGTAATTCAAAAAACGAACAAAGTTATTCAAAATGCCGTGCGAACATACACATTAAAGTAAAATCATCTTTTAAAAATTTAGAAAAATATTCTAAGCTTTTTCCTATTTTTTTTCGTCTAATTTTCAACTTTTTTAATAACTACTGTTGACGGAGCCCTAGTTAATATTTTTTGTTTGTTGGCTTATAGACTCCTAAGCGACCGAACAGATTTTCCTGAAATATTACAGTAACATCAGTTTAGCCCCATAAATAGAATAGGCTTCTTATTTTTTCGATAGGGGCACGGAAAGTGGTATCCTCTATGGGATGCAAATATTACACTGCACTCATTTTCTTAAACTTTTTGCAGTAGGATCTTCTAAGCCCAGAAATTTAAATAAAATATCAGCAGGAGAAGTGGTACCCTCCATAGGACGCCAATGTTAAATATCGCAAATCTTAAGAACTGTTTTAGTGAGAATGTTCAAACTTGGCGGGAGTCATTCTTACAGTGCACTTCACCTTTGAAAATAACAATTAAGATGTAAGGCACAGGGCGTGCAATGCCGATATTAGCGTATCTGAAGAACTATTATAGCTAGAGTCTTCAAACCACTTTAATGGCAAACTATTAATTTTAAAATAAAAATGGGGCGGTGTAGACAGAGGAAGAGCAATAGCTCCCATGGAACGAAAATATTTAATACCGAATATCTGAAGACAGAAGTCTTCAAGCCTTGTACGACCCCCAATAGACTCCTTAACTACTGAAACGATTTTTCTGAAATTTTCACAGGAATTTTCGGATAACCTATAGGCTTTTAATATTGTTTAATTTTTGAAGTGAGCGTGGCAACTCCCATACAATGGCAATACAGATTTATAAATAATTGGTGTACTGTAGCAGTGAAATTATTCCGTTTTTGTACAAATAGCTTAAGCCTATAGTACAAGGAATGTTAAAAGCTACATGCGCATGTGGCTCTGACGTAATTTTGTCGTCATCACACAACACGAACTTGCTATTGTGGTTTTGTAGTGTCGTCAAAATTACGTCAGAACCTCATGCGCATGTGGCTGATTACATTCCGTGTACTATAGGCTTTAGATAATAATACAAAACACCTTTCAATACGTAGGTTCAATTCGAAAAGTAGGCATGGCACCTCCCATACGAATACACTTGAAATTTCTGTGTATCTGTAGAACGGTTACTGTAAAAGCTCTTAAATTTAGTACAATATGCCTTGGTTTCAAAAACACGAGATCTGTTTTAAAAAAATTTTACTTACTTTATTTCGGGATAAGTGTTAAGCCACATTAAAAATGTTTAATCTTAATAGTTTTTAAGATAATTAAACAATAAGCTAATGTTATTATAAAAATTCATATACAGAAAGAATCATATTTTAATTCAAAATATATTTAATGTAATCATATTATAATCGTAGGTTATCATAATATCGTTTGTCGTAGGTCGCAGTTATTTATTAATTATTTTATAGAATTTTCATTATTTTTCTCTTAAAGAAAATTAAGCTAACAAGCAATGGCCAATATTTTCGCACTTTTACAAGGGCGGAGTTCAGTATTAGGCTTGCAAAAGTAAAAATGCGAAATATCGTAGCTCTTTTGTTAAATCGAACAACAAATTACACAATATTTCCGTAAGATTTTATTAAATTGCAACAATATTTTGCATTTGCTCTTTTGCAAGCCTAATACTGAACTCCGCTAAGATGAAAAAAATTTTAATTTCTTAGCATGAACGGACTTTGTGTTATTAACTTTAATATTCCATTTTTGGAGCCAATCTTGAAGAAGATTCACTTGATTTTGTAGCTTCTCGGAAGCTATTAAAGGTGATTCATTTGATGCTAATAAAGCAGTATCGTCTGCATACGTAGCAGTAGCAATATTTTCAATTGTTGGCATATCTGCTGTAAAAATTGTGTACAATACTGGTCCCAGGACTCTACCCTGTGGAATACCCGCGTTAATACAACCAAAACTTGAATAATTTTCATGTATGCTCACAAAGAAGGATCTGTCTTGAATATATGTTTTTAGTTTCAAATAAAATGGGGCTGGGATGAGGTTTTTCAATTTATACAGGAGTCCACTGTGCCAGACTCTGTCAAAAGCCGGTTGAATATCTAAAAATACAGCAGAACAATACAATTTTCTTTCTAAGGCGTCTGAAATGTTATTGACAATCCTATGACACTGTTCTGGTGTTCCATGTTTATGCCTAAGCCCGAACTGATAATCAGCTATAATATTTTGTTTTTCTAAGATTGGCATTAATCTCTTTAAAAAGAGCCTTTCAAAATTTTTGAAAAACTTGACATTTACGCTAAGAAAAAATGATTGCTCGCCTGTTTATTTAAATGGCATAGCTATACCGAGCTGCAACACTGTAAAATAGTTAGGGGTTCATCTTGATCGAAGACTTACTTGGAAAGAGCATGTCAAAAAGAAACGTGAGCAACTTAAATTAAAAACAGGAAAAATGTTTTGGTTATTTGGTACTAAGGTGTATGTGAAGAGGAGTGAGATTTCAAAACCGAGACTTATAAAAAATGAAAAAATTTACCAAATTCCCGGCTATAAATGTGTACATTGTTGCAGATCAGATGGTTATGGAGGCACTTCTGTTTATATACGTGATAATTTACAATATAGTATTGATGTATGTGAAAGTAAACAGTGAAAGAATTGTATTGTTATTGGATAATTTAAAATTAATGGAAGACCACTTAAAATAATATCGTTCTACAGATCTCAAAATGTGATGTCAACAATTTTTTCAGTATTATAGAAAACTTAATAAGTGTATATGGTAGAAATTCCTATATTATTGTGGGCGATTCTAATATTGACTTTTTAATGAATTCTTCGTATGGGTTTTCTAATTTACTTGAAACCTTTGATTTTAAAAATTGTCATACACTTGTGACTCGACCAACGTCTGGGACATCAATAGACAATATATTCAGTAACATTTTAAATACACTTGCTGTTGATGTTATAGAATCCGATTTATCGAATCATAATATGATTTCTTGCAGGATAAAAAATGATGTCCGAAACTATAATTCTGTTGAAGTTATTAAAAGGTTTTGTGACTATGATAAATTTAAAGAATATCTTCAAAATAATATTACAATTCAGAACACTGGTAATCCATCGAATGATACGCCAAATTTAATAAAACACCTCTCAGATGCTAATATAAATTCTACGGTTATAAAAACATAGAAAAAGTTATTAAAAAACGAAATAGCCCCTTGGATGAACGAGGATCTACAAAATCTGATTTTATTAAAAAGAAATATTTTGAAACAAAGAAGAAGAAGACCTGGTAATGTTGATCTACAAAACAGATTAAAAAGAATAAGCAATGTAATTAAGAATGCATGCCGAGAGTCGATAAATAATTATTATCATGATAATATCTGTAATTTCCAGCAAGATCCCAAAAAATGTTGGAGATTTTTGAACCAAAGCTTAGGAAGGAGCGTAAAAAATCAAATTAGATTGGAAAATTCTTTTAGTGAACTAATAAATGATGATGTAATAAAATGTACACGCTTAAATGAATATTTTCTGCAAATTCCTAAAACTATGAAAGAAAACATTATTTTTCATCCCAGACACTCGTTTAACAGCCTTAGAACCATAAGGCGTCAAAATTGTAGATTCCGGTTTAGTGTTATAACGATTGAAGAAATTTTACAAATTATTTCAAGTCTATCCGTAAACAAGAGTTCTGGCCACGATAACTTGTCCCCTAAGATATTTTTAAAGTGTAGACAAGAAATCGCACCGTACTTATTTAATATTTTTCAGAGCATAAAAGAAACTTCAGAATATCCAAATATTTTAAAAATCTCAAAAATTGTTCCATTGCCGAAGGTAGTTAATGCTAATATCGAGGAAAAATATAGACCTATTGCGTTATTACCCATAATTGATAAACTTTTTGAAAAAATAATTCACCAACAATTACTAATGTACTTTGAAAATAACAAACTGCTTTATGAATGTCAGTATGGTTTTAGGAAAGGAAGTGGAACTGAGAATGCTGTGGTGAATGTTGTTAACTACATATGTAAGGGGTTGGACCAAGGATTTAAAGCTGTAGCAGGTGTTTTCTATGACTTTTCAAAAGCCTTTGACCTCGTTGATCATAATATACTGCTACAAAAATTGGAATATTATGGAATCTTGGGTCAAGAACTAAATCTGTTTAAGAGTATTTTAACAAATAGAAAGCAATATGTAGAAATAAATAACAGTCGCAGTTTTCTAGGTGATGTTGAGCATGGTGTACCGCAAGGCAGTGTTTTGGGTCTACTTTTGTTTACAATTTATGTGAATGATATCGTAAACCTTGGACTTTCCGGAAAGATTTATATGTATGCCGATGATATATCCTTGTTTTATCCATATAAACATGAAACGGCTGTAAAAGTATATACGGAAATAGATGCAGCATTGATTTTTGAATACGCAAGGCTAAATAAATTGGTTATAAATACAAAGAAAACCAAAGTTCTTAGGTTTAAGCCCCACCTGCATAGTAACACTGGAAATTTTAGTATATATGTGGATGGTGAAGAAGTGTCTGAAAGTAAATCGATAAGGTATTTAGGAGTGGAACTAGAAGGTAATTTGTCATGGAATATGCACATTCAAAATTTAAAATCGAGTGTATCTCCACACGCAAAGAAAAAACATGGTTGTGGTAAACATATTCTAAGAGCAACATATTATGATAAGATTCATGATTGTAGTCACCATATTACGATTGTTATTAAATCATATTATGACCAAATATGTTCGTAATATAACATCATAATATTTTTCCCTTAATCATATTGTTATCCTGTTAATCATAAAACGTTAAGAAGTTATAATATTGCTGTCATGGTAATCATAATAAGATAAGAATTAATCATATTGTTGTCATTGTAACCATAATAAGTTAAGAAGTAATCATATTACTGTCATGGCAATCATAATAAGTTTAGAAGTAATCATATTATTGTCATGGCAATCATAATTAGTTTAGAAGTAATCATATTATTGTTATGGCAATCATAATAAGTTTAGAAGTAATCATATTATTGTCATGGCAATCATAATAAGTTTAGAAGTAATCATATTATGATGCAAAGTGATATGAACTGTTATACATAAATTTTTTACATCATAATATGATACAACTTTAAACATAATATTTTTATTGGAAAAAAATACTTATGATAAAATAAAAAACATAATATAGTTACTGTAATCTTTTTGTCGTAGGTCGCAATTATTTATAAATTATTTTATGGAGTTTTCATTATTTTTCTCTTAAAATAACACAAAACTTACCAGTAATGGTTAATATTTTGCATCAATATTTCACAAATTTTTCCACCACTTTAAGATTATTAAAATTTTTTAGCAAAGATATTTTAGTTTGTGACACTACAACCCTTTTTTAATGTTTTTTCTTTATTTTTTTTTAATTTCTTGTTTATTTTAATGGTTGTTTTGTTATTTCTTTTTTAATATTTTTTTTAATTTCTTGTTTATTTTAATGGTTATTTTTTTATTATTTAGCCTCTCACTAACAAATAATTCGATATGTTTATGTAAAACACGACACAACTGATACAAAATTATTTTACAAATGGCCATACCAAAATATTATTAGAGTAACGATATTTTGATTGCATCTTAAACTTATTATGATTAATGTATATAAAGTTATCATGATATGGCTATTAAATATCATGTTATGGCTGTGAATAATATAATATGTTTTGAAAGTTATCTTAATTTAGTTGTTAGAAAAATAATTATTTTTCGGTCAACAATGCTCAAATTTATAATTGCGATAAACATTAATATATTCACAGTAACTATAATATTGCTGATATTTAATAAAAATAACAATTATTTGTGTACAACAACAATATATTGTTACAATAAACACAGTGTGGTTGCCGTAACCATGCCCAACCATATTTTTTCTCTGCGTGCAGTCATTGGGTTGTTGTACAAATTTAAAAATAAATTTAATGAAAAAACAAAACTTGTTCTATATCAAGCTTTGATTCAAAGCCATCTAAATTATTTAGTGTTAGTATATGGTTCTAGAAATAACACAGAACTTAAAGCATTGCAAAGGGTACAGAACAAAGCATTAAAAACTGTTTATAATTTACCAATAACATATTCCACACTTTCGTTATACAAAAATATTTCAAAAAATGTTTTACCTATATTTGGACTTTATAAAATGCAATTGTTAATGTTTATATTTAAAGCATTGCAGAATATTGGTCACAACACAATATCTTTTGGGATAAATCAAACAGCCATCAACACACGAAATAGCTCAAATTTAAGAGTGGCAAGATGTAGACTCTAAGCCACAAAACAAAGAATTGAATATATTGGGTGTTGGGAGTTCAACAGTCTACCACAAAATATAAGAAATATTGAACGAATTTCAGCTTTTAAATCCTCTTTAAAGGATCATTTGTTAAACAATTTAAAAATGCTTTTAACGTAATATATAATTAAAAAAAAAAAAAAGAAAAAAAAAATCGTTTATATGAAATTATAATTATTATCATAATTAATTTATTATTGTATTAAATTTAATGCCAACTCGCCTCAACAATGTCATATGACGCTGAGGCCAACTTAATTTTGTAATAAAACTTTTGATAATAAATTAATAAACTTAAAAAAAAAAAAAATAAAAAAAAAAGCTATCAAATTTAAAAATCTTTGCTCGTTTCATAGCTTGGGAATAATGATTAGAACGATTAGCATTTCTAATCAAATCTAATCAAAACTAATCCAAAAAATAATTGATTAGATTTCTTGATTATTTTTGATTAGATTTGATTAGATCAACTATTTTTAACTATTTTTGTGAAAAGAAAATATTTTTTTATCACATTTGTTGGTATTTTTACATAATGTACCAGTTTTGAATATTGCATAAAATTGCATTATATATTGCAACATACATATATATTTACATACATAAAGATAAATAACGAATTTACAGAAAGTCAAACGAAAAAAAAAAAATGCATATTCAGTAAGTTCTGTAAAAAAAAGGAAATAGGTATATATATATATTACATTATATATATATTATAATTCACAAAAAATTGACATTAGACTACATTAATACCAACTTTTCAAAAGAAAAGTCTGACAATGAATTTCGTCTTGAACTATTGATGATGCCTGCAAATGAGAAAAGTCGTTCAACGGGTGCTGACGATGTCAGTGGGGTGTTACACGATAGGAATGCTTCCTTCAAAACATTATATTTGGACCAAATTTCAGGGCCGGGATCCGGGTCATTTAAGTAAGCGTAAAACTGATTGCTTATGGCACATACTCATCGTCTGCGGCGAAGTCTTGGTCTTCGAAAACAATTGGATCCATTACGACAAATACAATATCGAAAATAAATTGGAAATTTTTGTTTTACATATAAAGTTTGCATTTTGTTTAAATTTTCACGACGGCGAAAAAACAATAAATAAAAGAAAAAAAATCCGTGCATTTTTACTTACCAATAATTTTGAACACTTAATATTTAAATAAAAAAATTAACATTAAAAATAGTTGATCTAATCAAATCTAATCAAAAATAATCAAGAAATCTAATCAATTATTTTTTGGATTAGTTTTGATTAGATTTGATTAGAAATGTGATTTGTGAAATGTTAATTGTGATTATATTTTTGATTATTTCTAATCTAAGCTCCTTCTCTAAAATCGTTTTAAGACGAATAAATCTCATATACATATGATAATTGGTTTAAAATAGATAATCAGTCAAAAGCAAATTTCGATCTACTAAAGGTTAAATACAATTTGGTTTAAAGATTGATGTTTGACTATTGACTGCCAGCAGTCGTCAATGGCAGTAAGTGTTAAACGGCAAAACTCTCTAAAGAGATTGGGTGGTTACAATTGAAACATGTAAAGGCAACGGCAACCTGTCCGTGAAAGCGTGGGTTCGTGCCCCGCGGCTGTCAAAAATTAAAAATTATCAATTAATCTTAATTAATTTTATGTTGTAAAATTCCTTTCTTCATAAAAATAATTTAATGAAAATTAAATTTGATGAACTTTAGGAAAAGAGCCATAAACAGTCCAACAATATAACCACAATACTAATAATATTTAGATAATATTCGGCAGAAAGAGCGTTTTTACGAATCTTAACCTCGTAAGAAAATCTTATCTTGACGGAATCTCGAGTGGACCAGGTATGACGCACTCTCGAAAATGTGCGGGCTTGAACGACTAACTTTTCTTACTGGTTAAGCTATTAATCGGTTCCAAGTAAAAGCTGTTGGATATAAAATAAAGTAGTATGAACCATTTCGATATAATCCGCTGGTAATTGTGCTTTACAGAATGGCGCATAAATAAAGTAGTGATGGACAAAAAACATCGATGTTTTTAAAACACTCGATGTATTGCGCTGAAACATCGATATAATCCGATGTTTTTTTGCTCGTAAACAATCGGAAAACATCGATGTTTTCTTTCGATACATCGAAATGACAAATTGTATACAGAACGTGTAGATTGGTATATAGATGTGTATACATATCTATATGTGTTGGCATGACTCTTGTTTGTATATGTGAACGTGGTGTGGTAAATATTATGCGAACAACTGTATACACTATTATATGCGGCGAATAAGTTTGGGTTTGGCATCTTTACTCCCAACAAACAGCTTGATAACCACGCGTAATTAAAATAAAAGCTAACAAATTATGCACAAGTTCAACAAAGGAAAATATTTTGCTGTTTGTTTATTGTTTACAGTATTGAAAAAAAGTATTGGGAGATGTAAAATAAACTAAAGATTTTTCGAAAACATAATAATAATAATAAATAATTAAAAAAAAATCGATGTATAACAACATCGATGTATTTCATGAAATATCGATGCAACATCGATGTATGTTTGCGATGCATCGAATTGAAAAAAACATCGATGTTTTTTTACAGTGTCCATCCCTAAAATAAAGCCATGATTTAGTAAGTAAACTCATTTTTGTTTTTTAAATTATCAATGAAAAATTTAAGAAATTTATGATGGAAAGACTCAGGACAAAAAAAAGTTGTTTAATTTTATTTTGAAAGTCAGCACTCGATTATTTTGACAAAAAATATCCTATCGATTTATTAGCGACGAGGCCCATTATCACCTCAATGGTCACACGAATAAGCAAAGTTGCAGAATATGGAGCTCCTAAAATACAAGAATAATTGTTAAACATTAAATGCAACGATTGGACATTTTTTAAGGCCCGAGTTAGAGAACAATGCTGAATTTTGATTAAAACAAGATGGACCCAGAGCATACACAGCTCGTCCAAATGTTTAGCGATCGAAAAATATCGCGTTTTCTGATTTTAACTGACCTGGTTTTTCTTTAGGGCTACTTAAGGGCAAGAGCCATCATACACCACCCACACCCATCAAACAGCTTAAAGTAAAAAATCCGCGAAGAAGTTACGTACACACAGAAAAAATACACTCAAACGAAAAAAATCAATCCAGCCGTACTTAAATCATTCCGATGCGGTATTAATAGTACGGTGAGTACGGATTTTCTTGAATCAAGTAGAGAAAGATTGATTCAAGTACGGATTTTCAATCCCAAAATACTTTTATTATCCATAATCAATCCTGATATCGTATCTGAAATAATCCAAAAATAAGATTGATTTTAATAAAACCAAGATTGAATCAATCTTAAAATGCGCTTCATTCAAGAATTATAAAATTGTTTTAATTCGAATTCGTACTTAAAATAATCCGAAAATGGGATGGAATTAAGTAAAACTAAGATTGAATCAATCTCAAAATGCGCTTGATTCAAATATTATAAAGTTGATTTTATCCCGAAATCGCGATTGAAAAAAAACAAAAAAGAAATAAGAAAGATAAAGTTATTATGATTGATTTACTTACCCGTATTACACCTTTCAGAATGATAAAACACCAACATCATGCCCGATATGGTTTTTACTTTAGAAATCTTATGACCATATTTAACCAAAAATATAAACTAAATGAAAAGCAAGAGTTCAAATTCACTTTTTAACCCTTCGCGGTATACATGAGTCCAGCCAGAGCTTTTTTCAATGTGTATAGAAAATCAAAACATGCGTAAGCCGGAGGGTTAAACATGTTCTGTTTTTTCTACACACATTGTTTTGAGTACATTTTAGTGTTATTCGTACTTGAATTTTTGAATACGACTAGTACTTAAAGTAATCATAAAAAACTTGATTTATCCCGAGTGTTTTTCTTTCTGTGTACCAATGTAAAATAAACATAGAAAAATGTTGATTGAGATTCACAGTTAATTTCTGCAAAAGTATGCCCTTTATTTAAATTTATCATTATTTCACATTAATTTTAAATGAAAAATATTAAAATAACCTTAAATCACGTTAATTTAATATTATTCACTGTTAAAATTACATTGTTCAATATTGAATCCATAAAAACCTATTTTATATTAAAATCAAAAGTTTATGTCGTTAAATGAACATGCATACATACTTAAGTATGTACATTTTTTTTATTTTCATGTTTAAAATATGTTATAAAAAGAAGACAATTCCCGTATTCCTTTAACTAAAATTATTTAGTTAAATAGTACATCAAATTTTCAAAGTAGAATGATGACGAAAACCATATCAGGTCATTCTGCTTACAGGGGTAAGTGTTTTGAATTATTCTTAAATAAATGCATATGGTGTCTCTGAAGCTTCTTCACACTGTTAAAACACACTCAAACCAATTTGATTCTACATGAAATTCACGTTGTTTCAACATGAAATAACTTTCATTCAACGTGATTCGGCTTGTTATTTCAAACTAATTGACATTTTGCTCGAACTTTACTGCAATGTTAAATTAACATGAATTATAGTTATTTTAAAAGAAAATAATGTTGTTCGCAAGTTATTGTTAAATCAGGTTGAATTAACATGAAAAACGTATGAAGCAAAATAACCTCCGAAAAATTTTAAATCCTTGTTTTTTACGTTTTTAACTTGATTTTGTCTGTGTGTAGATGAGTCTTTGAATTTTAAGAAAAGTTATGGGAAGTGCTTTGGAAAGAGCACGTCAGTCCACCATTTAAAAGTATTTCCAAACTCTAATCTAAATTTAAGATTAGAAAATATGCATACTTTAAAAGATTCATATCATAATCATTAGAACATAACTTGAGCAAAATGTTTTTTAATAGAACAGTTCCTTGTAAACAGAGCTTTAATATTGACCAACTTTTTCGGTTCACAAACAATTTTCGACTGTACCTTAAGACTACTTCTACTACTACCTTAAGAAAACGTTTACATTTGTATTAAAAAAAATTGTTCTATTTTCTTTCTTCATTCTTCATTTTTAACTTTTGAAATACAACCTAAAACCACTCAATAAATATTTGCACGTTTTTAAAACTGCTCCTTTTATTTTCTTTAAAGCAGAAAATTTCAAACATTTAGCACTTTACTTTAAACGCTGTTTTATTCTTTAAATAGACAAAAATATTATTTTTAAAGATTTTTTTTCTCCTCACTAGGTGTTGCTGGCATTAATTATTTGATCTAATGTTTATTATTTATATTATTAATGAAAAAGAAAATAATTAATTTATTCTTGACTTTGTCTCGTCCACATACTGGTGATATGAGATTGGATTCTTAAAATAATGTGTCAACGGAATGTAATTAAAAATAATTACAGTGGGAGGGATATGTATGCATATCATGTCAGTGAAAATCGCAAAAAATATGTGTAGCTAAACTCGAATTAAAGACTAGAAAACATTTAACAAAAAATATAAATTTGACACAGCAAAATGTTGTTTTTTATTTTGTCTTACGATTTGTGACTTTTTCCTTAAATCTGATGTTTCAAGGAAAATGTTTCGTTTTTATACCAATACAGTGTTGCCTGAAGTAGGAGAAAATCCCTATATTTAGGTATTTTTGATACAAAAATAAAAGCATAGGGAAAATTAAACAGATTTTTTTAAATCTCCAAAATGTAGGAATATTTCGTAAATCGCATTATTTTTTAAATTAATGCAGAAAAAACGTTTTTTTAGTGATATTTTCTTGTTAATATGTAATATTTATATCTTTTATCTGAGATTTCATAACCCCAGATCTACACAAAAGATAAATATCTCAGCAAGTTGGCAATAACGTCGGCAGAATAACAGAGAAATATTTCTTATTGCTCCGCTTATGTTAAAGGCATGGGAAAACGTATTTATGTCAACTCATAATTTGAAAGAAATCAACGAAGAAGGTCAGTGTAAAAACTGACACCATCTTTCAAAAATTCTTTTTATTAATATAAATTCTTTCCCACTCAACTTTATTAATTTTTATAATTTTTTTTTTTTTTTTTTTTTTTTTTTTTTGGTAAAATAAAATGTATGTTTCTACATAAAATAGAACTCAAGCTTAAACAAATTTATGTAAATAATAAAGTAGAATAAGAAAGAATTTATATTAATAAAAATGATTTTTGCAATTTTATTTAAGTGCTAATTAATTCTTTATTTTAATTCTTTTACTACAATTATAATTTGCTACCATTTAACAAACTGAAAGATTGCATTAATTTCGAATGTACTGATTCATTTTAGAAAACTAAATTCAAAAGAACTTTATTAATATGAAAATATCCTGTTGTTTGTGTCCCTGTTTTAAATTTTTTATTAAAAGATTTAGTTCAAAAAAACTATACATAATTATTAAAAAAAAAAACCCCGCAAACTCTTACGTATTTTTAAAAAATGCTTCCCTGATCTAATTATTCTTTGAACATTTTCAAAAAAAAAACAATAACAACTTATCATGACAGGGGTGCATTTTCGTAAATTACTAAAGACTTTGTGGGATAGTGTAAAACGTTCTTTAATTGAGTTTAATTAGAAGTACAGTAGTATTATTTTTTTTTTTAGTATTGTACATATTTTTTGTCAAAGCTTTAATATGGTTTTTCTTCTATTTTAATGACAATAGCTGCGTTCGAGAACACAAAAGATTATACTATTTTTTACTGAACTTTACTGCATTTTACTAAATTGCGTTCGAGTACAAAAATACAGTAAATGAGAACATAAATTGAGAGCGTAAAGTGACAGTTCTTGACTGAGTAGTTAAGAATTTTTACTGTACACATTTTTGCAGTAAAACTTGTTTGTTTTTTGGCTAAATACAAACTTTTGAAACTTTTTTTAATTTTTTAAAGTTGTAAATGTGTGAAGTATTTGGGTACTTAAGTAATCAATGGCAAAAAAATGATTTATGTTCTTTTGAATAAATTAACCTGCCACATACAAGTAAATTCAGTTAAAATAAAAAGCAAACAAATATAAATTAAATAGTTTGTTTGTTTTTTTCAAAAATGTTCATGTTTTAAAAAGTAAAGTAGTCAAAAGTGTAAACATTTTTCAAAACTTCAATTATTTGGCATCAGCTGTTGCCATTTGTTTACGAATATTAACAAATTATGCGCTCGCGAGAGCAAATTTTTAAGAGTTACTCATTTACTACATTTTACTGTAAAAGTACTTAAACGCTCCTAATAATACGTTGGGATTTTTGTAGATGAAATTTTTTCAACGTGTAGGGAAAATCGAATTTTTTGTTTAGCATGTGTAGGTAGTTTTTGGAAAAATCTAGTGGCAACACCGAACCCATATCACTATAGTGCAGAGGGTATTATGCGTTTGTGCTGCTGCTTGTAACACCTTTAAATGTTGCTCCCTGGCCCACATTTAAGTATACCGAGGCACTCAGAATCTCTTTTTTATCGATCTAAGTATATCTTCCCGTCCATCCGTCTTGGCTGGCTGTCTGTCTATGCCGACTTTGAGCGCTAAGTAGAGGTCGCAATTAATAAAGAACATGTGATAAAACTTGCTACATTGTACGGTGGTCAATTTCTGCCAAAAAATCCATAACTTCTTCACTTCTGTAAGTAAAGAGAAAAAATTTGGTATACAACTTAAGAATAGCATATCTGATCCTTATCTAACATTTTGGACATGTACATACATGGGATGGCCAAGAAAGTATTGACGACCCAAAACAATATTAAAAAACGGGGATTGGAGCTTTAATTACCTATGATTTTTTTAACTATTGTATAAGTAGCTTCCAAGGCATTGTTTCTAATTGTCGTTAAGGTCAAGCCTATTGAAAATGATAAGAATCAGTCAAAAAGTGCAAAAATACCCAATACAAGCTTGTTTCCAGAATGGACTATTATTATTTTTTGCACTCTTAAGCGGCTCATACACTGGCAATAAAATTGTTCAATTTTACCTGCTGTACAATGATATTTCCAATGTGTTTGTGATATTCGAAGATGGCACAATATATTGGCAACAATCAAACGACTTTTGATTTTTATTGCACAACGAAAAGAAAGTGAAATGTGTTGGCAACATTGAACAATGCTGTTTATGTTATTTAAAGGTTATGTTTTCCTTTTTATTGAAAGAATGAAACAATTGTGCTACTTATTGCATAATATAGGACAAAATGGAAATAATATGGCGAATATCATATACAATAATATTACAAGTGTATGGGCCGCTTTAGTCATCTTATTTCATCGGTCTAGATTTGAAGAAATATATATATTTGACCAAATACAAATACTACTACTGAAAATAGCTTTAAACGCCATAACTTTTTTGTAAAATTTCGTGACTGTAACTGTGACGATAGATACTGTGTTGTGCATTTATTCACAATGGACCATTTTGGTCTCCGGGTGGAGGTGTGCCATTGGGCGCAAAGCCCTTCTCAACCAAGCCCAAAAAAGTTTTGTTCTAGTTGGCCCAGAATTTATTAACGGGCTTATATAAACACCCTCCCTAAAGTCACTTAAAGGTTAAACAAATTCATATATTTAGATATCTAAATCTACAATAATATTCGACACAAAGACCTTTTGGATGGAAATCTACCTTAATTATGTATAAAATTTGCTCTGTAGGGTAAGATAAGGTCAGCTTTAACTGACTATAGTATCTACCTTGTGTACTCCTGCCGTCTTTTCGTTTAGGGGATCAACAAAATTTTAAATAATGTTTTTGATGTCTGAAAGGGATTTACCATCAACAAATTTCCCCCTTATCGTGGTTGGCGAAGGCGTAATTAGACAAAAAAAAATACACAAGCGCAGTCGTGACTGCTGTTTTTACAACAAATGCGCTAACCACGATAACCTTTTTATACCCCCCACCACTACTATTGGTGAATGAGGGAATACTGAGTTAGATTCCGTGTGAAACTCTTCTATTATTCATCTCAGGCCACATAATAAATTTGAACTCTGTCTTCTTGTTTATTTATCCATGTCCATCTATCTGCCTGTCCGTCCATTCGTCTATCCATCAGTCCGTCTGTTTAAATCACGCTCACTTTAGAAAATCTCAAGAGAAAAGATCTTCAGTTTGTCTCAAATTGCTTTTAGTTATCCCAAGCTGCTTAGGATTAAAATCCAGTAAAAGCGGTTTAGTAGAATAATAGGAATTAATGCAAATGTGGAACCACCCAAACAAATTAATAATTTTTTTTTAAACCTAACAAATACGCTGGTATAATGCACGAAATAATATAATATTCTCCACAAATTCGTTCTATGTGACTAAAATTCATTCTATTAAATTTCGCAAAGAACGGTCCATAATTTACCATAGGCCCAATATAAATTCTACTCTTGCAATAGAGCTAAGTACGCCTTAGACCGTAGCAAATAATGATATTGTTAAAACATTTTGTGTAGTACAGTTTTCTTAGACTGTTAAAACCCACTTCTAATATATGCATACTGATATCAAAGATCCAGAACAGCCGAATAAAGCACTTTAACTTGCTTTTAAGATCAAGTGACATAATATTTTAACGAACGAAATATTCAAGAGTTATTGGGAATCAAGAACAAATAAAGTTGTGTATTTATTTAACATTGTTTTCATATACATTTTTAAAAACTAAATTTTGTTGAATTAACTTGAATTCTCTTATATCTCCCTTGCAGAAACTTTTTGCTACAAAACATTAATAAATAAAAAAATACCAAAATATTCAGAAATGAAATTATTAAAATTAATTAAACATCTTACATGTGTTCTAGTTTTAAGCTCGTTGCTTAAGGCAACTGAAATTAAAAACCAAAGAATCTTTAACGTTGTAAAAATTTCGACGAAGAACAAAAATGTTGTCATTTGCCACAAAAACTCGAAATTAAAACAAAATTCTTTTGCTGCCATTAAAATTCTAGTTATTCAAAATTTTAATAAAACTTTAAATACATTTCTGCCAGTCTCTACATGAGACAAACAAACACTTTGTTATCATGCGTTGCGATTTTTAATCTGATGAGAAAAGGGTTCGCATTGGCTTTTTACAAAAACAATTTCCATGTATGAAAACATGAAAATCTAAAGAAAATGTTGGTTTTAAATGTTCAAATCACTTCAAATTATGCTTTAAATTAAAACTAATTGCGTCTGTTTAGTGAGCAGAAAATGTGATTTACTTAAATATTCATTATGAATCAAGCAACGTGGCGTATGAGTGTCATAAAAATGTTTGAAGGATTTGAGAAAATATCACTTATACGCTCTATTTAAGCGGATACTTGAAAATTGTTTAAGGCAAATATTTGAAAAGGGAATAACAAAAAACAAGTAAATTGGCAAAAATTAGAAAGAAAGAAAATATAATTTAAATTTTGTATGGGCAATTAGGAAAAAATAATGATTGAACCCATTGAAAGTACTTAAAAAAAATAAACTAAAAATTCGTTTCGCTTGTAGCAATGTAACAAGGCAGTTTTTTGATTGATGTAGCCATTATGCAGTTCAATATAGCAATTTTTCTATTCTAGCAAACTGTACTTTCTTTCTCATGGAGTTTCAATGTGAACAAAATTTTTTTATTTCTTTGTTAATTGTCAACAATTTGGTTCGTTAAACAATATTTCAGCAAAATCTTGTGTTTGCGAAATAGTTTTAATATGAAAACCAAGAAGCATTTGTAAAGGAGTTCTCAGCGGTCACGTTGGTCGTGCTATCAATTTTAAAGGAAAATTAATTGTCATTGACCACTTCATTTGTATTCAGTGAACGTTCAGTAATTTCCAGTAAATGTTATTTTAAGTGATTTTGTTTGTTAAACAAATTCGAGGAAAAAAATCATGTACATAAGAAAATAAGTGAAAGATATGGCTTATGGAAATTTTAATCATCGAACAAAAGTTTTAATTAAAGCACGACAAACAAAATCTAATAAATTAAAAATTTCATACTCTCAAAAATTACATTGATAATTTTTATTTAAAATTTTTCAAGTAAAAATAAAAGTTATTCTCTAACGAAATGTACAATTTATATTAATTTAGTTGACTTTTAATATTTATTTTAATGTGTGATAATCATGGGGATTTCTTATGCACATTAAAATAAATCTTTAAAGTTAAGCCCTTAAGTGAATAAAATTATTTCAAATACAACCTTTTGTTCTTTTCCATGGTAAAGCGGTTATAATAGAGATGGCCAAGCTTCACAACAGGTGGAGCTAAATTCGTATAATCTCTCATTAACAGAGTCAATATAAAAATAATATATCAATAAAATATAAAATATGGAACTTTAATTTTCTTCAAGCAAATATATAAATTTATTTAAATTTTATTACATGACTGCTTTTCTGGTAGATGGCATCTTCGCTGTTAATTTTTTTTATCGGGTGCATAGTTTACTCATTTGGGAGTTTTGAAGGGTTCTTTGATTTTACAAACTTCATTGTTTGAAAAATTTAGGAAAAATCAACACTAACAATTACTTAAAACAATCTAAAATCAGACAGCTTACGAAAACCAATATGCAAGCTTGCGTGCATATTTTTAGCTTCTTTAAATTATTTTCTTGTTTAAAAAGTAAAATTCCCAAATTCATTTTGTTGAAATTATTCAGTTTAATATAGAGAATTTCCATATGAAAACGATCAAAATTGGCAAATTTTGGGACGACCCCTCCCCGATTTTAAAATAAATAGTCTCAATCGATTGCCCAGCAAAAAATAATGTGCCTACATTTTTTTTTTTTATAGTGACTTTTTTTTCAATTAAAGGCTGATTCAATACCTTTCCAACGAGCTATCACTCGTTGCGATCGCTTTAGTAGTTTTTTTTTTAAACAACTTTCAATGAGGTCCCTTATGAAGAATTCTTCAATTTTGTCACATGACAGTGGTGTACACCACCACTAAACCAGTCACTATAAAAAAAAAATGTAGGCACATTATTTTTTGCTGGGCAATCGATTGAGACTATTTATTTTAAAATCGGGGAGGGGTCGTCCAAAAGGTGATCGCTTTCATATGGAATTGTTCTTTATCAAATTTTCAAAGCAGACTGATTACTAACCCCATATCAAGCATGCTGCTGCTCTCTAATAATTGAGAGTTATTCTCTTAACAAAGGGCGGAATACAACAAAAGTGGAAAAATATCTGCAACGGGTGAGTAAAAAATAATATGTTCCAAAATAGTCCCACTAAACCGGAACAACTTCTGCCTAAAGTACAATGAAAAGGTGATATGGGTGGGTGCACAATACAACCAAAAAGTTCTTAATAATTAAATGATAATGAAAGAACAAAAGGATGTGCTTGAACTGAATGACGTTATTAACGTTTTATACCAATCTACAAAAAAAATAATATCTAACAGAGTCTTCACGGCAACAAACAAATGGTTCAACTGGAAATGTTTTAAAGCGAGAAATCTTTCATTTGAGCTAGTAAAAGATTATAAAGAAAATATGGATTCTGAAACTAAAAACAAGTATCTGAAGGCAAATCAAATGTTTAAAAGAATTTGTAAAGAAAGAGAGGGGAACTGCTACAGTAAATCATGGTAGAAATTAGCGAATGAATTAAGGAATAAAGATTTTTTGAACTTCCCAACATATCGACATCCGAATTTCAGAACTATTTCATGATTTTACTAAACCCTCTTCAAACAGCAAATGATATACACTATGCAGCCTTCTATCAAACAGATTACGTTTTGGATTGAAATATAGAACTAACTGAAGTTCTTCAAGTACTGTCAAAAGCCAAACTCAACAAAGCCCTAGGGGAAGATAGGATCCCATATGAATTTTTTAAGAATGCACCACATGAACTGATTGTAGAAATGACCAGCGCATACAATAAACTATTTCACAACATGAAGGTAGATGAATCGTTTACAATCAGCGTAATCTTCTAAATTTTTAAAAAGGGTGATATCAACCAGCCAAGCAATAATAGAGGAATTTCCTTTATGAATTGGATTGCAAAAATCTAAATGGGTGTTATAAAAGAAAAGATGTATAGCTGGGTATATCAACACTAAATTATCACCGAATACCAAGCGGGATTTAGAAAAGTAGATAATATGTATACCTTTTTGTGTCGACTTCTCTGCTGCTTTGATAAAGTTGTAAGAAAGTCACTAATGTTCAAACTACATGCCATAGGGGTGTCAACGAAAATGGTTCGTTTTATTGAAAATGTATACCTGAACACTTGTTACACGGTTTGGAATGGAACAGAATTATCTGGTAAATTTGAAACTGTCTATTGTCCCCTTTGCTTTTCTCCCTGTATGTGAATGACCTGAATAAAGAACTAGGAGGGGGCTCTTCATTGGAAATATGAATTTGAGATTGCTTTTATATGCTGACGATATAGTGTTAATAGCAGATGATGTTAAAGTGCTGCAGTGCAAATTAGAAACTTACTGTAGTTATTGGAATCTAGAAGAAAATTTGGAAAAACCAAAATTTATGATATTTAAAAACGGCGGACGTTTAGCCAGCAATGAGAAATGGTTATACTCAAGAAGAGAAATTTAAAAAGTTTCGGAAAATTGTTATGATAATAACTCCTAAATGTATTTTTGCAAGGCCTGTAGAAAAGAAGGAATAATGTTGCGACATCCTGCTTCAATTCAACATGGAGTAGCTTTCTAAGTAAAAGAGATATCGCATTTGGAACAAAAATTCAGCTTTTTAATGCTGCCTGCAGGTCAGTTCAATTAAACGGTGCCCAAGTATGGGGACATTTTCACTTTGATGAGGAGGATAAATTGCAAAGACATTTCATAAAACGCATTCTGAATTTACCAAAATTTACTCCCAACTACGCCCTCCTTCACGGATCTGGAATCAACGATGGCCATTTTTTATGCTTAATCTTCGTATGCGATACATAAAACGCACCCTCTTTGAATATCAAGACTCTCGTTTACCGTATCAATTCAGTAGACTGGCACCGGAACAAAATATATCCTGGGTGAAATGTTTAAATACGATCGGTTAAGAGTTCAACGTATCATACTGGGGTGTGCTGGAAATCGGAAACGTAAAACGCAAGAATTTTTTTAATAAGATTTATGTAAAAAAAAATATTATGACAAATATTATATTATATAACGGAATTTTATAAAAAATATTAATAAAATTGGATTAAAAGTGTATTAAAAACAACTTCCAAATTTTGGCGTTTTACGTTTACGATTTCCAGTATCTGAACAAATACTACTGTAAGGGAATGGAGTGAAAAGCAAACACTCTTTTTAAATTGTTTAAAAAAAAATATAACCAAAGTCGGTTTGCTGGAGCAAGTCAAACACAATCGTTTTTCAGTTGACAGTGGCACATTTATATTTCCGCGGCAAAAATTATCATACGAATATCATGGCATAATTCAAGGCTCGATGTGAGCTAATAGAACTAAATGGTTTCTCAAGGAAAGCTGTAAAATATTGTTGATTGTGTAATAAAAAGGAGATTGAAGATATACAAAATTTCATTGGAAAGTGTCCTGTATTTAATAATGTTCGGCAATATTGGTTCCAAAATATAACAATTACAGAAAATGAGCTGATTAGAATTTTAAATGGTGTAGATAATTGGGAAAGACTAGTAAAATATATGGGCTATTTCAAATTTTTTTGAGCACCTGCTGAAACCGACATTCTATGGCTCTTATTTCATTAAGTTTTATGAATTGTTGTTGTACAAGGTTTAGATAACTATACTTGAAGGATATGGCGTACAAAGTTTTACGTTGAAAAGTCTTCTCCTAGAATTCGAAAAATTAAAAAAAACGACTTGAAACTTGTAAGAGTTTTTTCATCCATTCCGTTTTCATTGTAATAGTTTTTAGCTTTCATACCCAAACTAAAATACAAAATAAAGTCACTAGACTTGGAGGATATGTTCACTAAAAAAAATTTTTGATATCGCCGCTGGGTGAAAAGTTGAGCCGTTTAATAAAAATGCGTTTTAGCCCCGAATTAAAAAATCTGCGTAATTTGATAAAGATTGAGGTATATCAAGTTGGTGTCAGCGCACCAATAACGTATCACGGACATCATAAGCTTAAAAGAAATTAGCGTAAATTTTATAAAAATGTTTCAGTCGTCGATGGCTGCGAGTGTAAGACGGCAAATCCATCTGAGGAGATCGAGTGATTGCGATCGAAACATGTCATGGTAACCAGCCGCCTGGGTTCGAATCTCAGGTCAGTCAAGAATGAATGATTATCAATAACAATTTTAATTAATTTTCATGTTGTAAAATTCCTTTCTTCATAAAAATAATTTTATGAAAATTAAATTTGATGAACTTAAGAATGATTAAAAATTAAAAATTTGGATTAAAAAAACCATAAATAGTTCAACAAAATAACCACAATTCTAATTATTGTTAAAGCTAAGGCACGAGCTCTATGTGTACATTTGTCCTTCAAGTTGTGCTGAAAAATGTCAACAAGAAAAAGAAAGACAAAATGAAAAAACAAAAAAATGTACTTTGGACTTCATGAAGAATTCTTGACATAAGTACGGAAAAAACAGAAGTTAGGAAAAACATGTAAAATCAATTAAAAAATGGATAATCATTTAAAGAAGCAAATTTCGATCTACCAAAAAGTTGAAAATACAATTTGGTTTAAGGATTGATATTTGACTATTGACGTCAGCAGTCGTCGATGGCTGCGAGTGTAAGACGGCAAATCCATCTGAGGAGATCGAGTGGTTGCGATCGAAACATGTCATGGTAACCAGCCGCCTGGGTTCGAATCTCAGGTCAGTCAAGAATGAATGATTATCAATAACAATTTTAATTAATTTTCATGTTGTAAAATTCCTTTCTTTATAAAAATAATTTAATGAAAATTAAATTTGATGAACTTAAGCCTGATTAAAAATTAAAAATTTGGATTAAAAAAACCATAAATAGTTCAACAAAATAACCACAATTCTAATTACTTTTTAAATAATTTTTTTAATTGATAAAATACTCCTAATAATTTTTTCTGTGTATAAGGGCCCTGTTTCTCAAAACTACAAGTTACAAATCAAGAAGTAAAATATACACGCAAAGAAAAAATATGGTTGTGAAAAACATATTTTAAGAGCAACATATTACGATAAGAATTATGATTGTTGTCACCATATTCCGACTATTATTGAATCATATTATGACCAAATACATTCGTAATATTACATCTTTATATTTTCCCTTAATTATATTCTTATCATGTTAATCAAAATAAGATAAGAAGTAATCGTACTTTTGTCATATTAATCATAATAAATTTAAGGGTCAAATACACTGATCAAAGTACTCATCAAGCATTGTGGTAGTATTAGTGAAAATGTGTTAGTACGTGTGACACCGACAACGCTTGATGAAAAATCTAAAAATTTAGATATGACGGCGAATATTACGTCCAGCACACGTACACGTTGAATTCGCCGGCATTTGACAAGTGTATTTGGCCCTTTGTCCGTCTGTCCGTGTGTATGTTGAAATGGGTTTTCCGAAAACCCCAGAAATGATGTGGACTAGGTTGATGTATATTTATGTCACATATACTCCGCTTAAGTTTGCTATTGAAATTCAGCCAGATCAGTCCAAAAATGACGGAGATATGAGCAAAAAACCACGAGTTCCTCTAAATTTTTCCAAAAATCCCTTGTTGTTGTTGTATTTTTTTTATTTCTGTATATCTTGAGAACGGCAAAAGCCAAAGCTTCCAAATTAGGTACACACATTTAGGTAGCCCATACACACGATCCTACAAAATGTGGGCGGGATTGGAGAAGTGGGCGTGGTACCTCCCGTACAAAATAAATTAAAAATTGTATAAAAACCTAAATTTTAGGGCTGCCATATGTCCTATGGATATGACTTATATATCAAAAAATCGGAAATTTCAAGTGCAACATATTTTATAAAAAACTTGGGAAAATCGGTTCGGATACAAAAAAATAGAAATTTTTTTTAAAAAATACCCATTCACGGGAACCATAGATCTCCCCGAGTCCAAGGTTTATAACTAAAGTAAATGGTAAATTTCTTCTTCAATACGTCGGTATATAAATCTGCCAAATCGGTTAAAAAATTACTGAGTTATAACCGAAATACTGAATCCCCAAAAATTACTCTTTTTATAATTAACTTTGTTAAAATATATATGTATTTACAAGTTAATATAAATGGAAACTGGGAATTATTTCCTTCTGAAGGTTACTTTATATTATATTCAACATTTTTTTAATTTTCTGATAGTGTATAAAGTCATTTCTGAAAAATTGAAGGAATATGACTATTACAAAAAAAAAGCTTTATAAAATACATAACTGAAATTTAGCTCATAGAATAAATTTGAAAATTAAAAAAATGTTGAAGTTAATATAAATGTTTATATATAAATATAACTAAAGTAAATGGTAAAATTCTTCCTTAACACGTCGGTATATAAAACTATCAAATCGGTTACACAATGGGTAATTTATAATATACTCAAAAAATGGGCTAAAAAACTTGTTGTTGTTGTATTTTTTTTTTATTTCTGTATATCTTGAGAACAGCAAGAGCCAAAGTTTCCAAATAAGGAATAAACATTAAGATTATCCATATACAGCATCCCACAAAATGTGTGCGGGATTGGAGAAGTGGGCGTGGTACCTCCCGTACAAAAAATATTAAAAATTTTAGGAAAACCTGAATTTTTGGACTATCATATGACCTATGATTATGCCTTATACATCAAAAGATCGAAAATCTTCAGTAGAAAATATTTCCCGAAAATTTCGGAAAAATCCGTTTAGATTAGGGATGCCAATCCCGAAATCCCAAATACCGAAATCCCGGGATTATTCTAAAAATTTAAGTCTCGAATCCCGGGATTTTAACACAAAAAATTTTGAGATTTTGGATTTAGTAAATATGTGGTATTTGTTTATTAAATACAACTATATTTAAATAAACGTAAGCCACCCTGTTAAAAATAACTTCAAAAAATTAATATTAAATTATACTGGCAATGAATCTAATTTTTAACTGGTTACAAAAAAAGTCGAAAGTGAATAAATGTTACATGTAATGCATTTTGTACCACAGAAAATAAAATCAGAACACAAAATTTGGTGTGGTCTTTTTTCTAAGTGAATGATAATAGAACTGCGCACGCACAATGCAAGTTGTGCAAAAAGGTGTTAAAAACTTTAGGAGATTCTACCAAAGGTCTTGCGACACATATTTGTTTAAGTTTATTTTATTAAATTTATACTTGCATATATATCTGAGATAAAATAAATTAATTATTTTTATATAGCATATATGTACTTATGTATCTATTTATTTACGATACCAACCAAAAGAGTTTAATGCGAACATTGTTTTCGTCGGCAGCATATGTTTTCAGTAAAATAAGGTATCGATTATCAGACGTCATTAATTTGTTTTAGAAGTTTTTTAAAATATAAGTTTAAATACATAATTTTTTCATATTTCTTTAAAAGAATACATTAAACTGTTTTATTTTGTAATGAGTTTAATATTCTTCATGAATTTATTTGTTTTAATACCTATACATGAACATTTTATTATAATTAAATATATGAATTTTAAAAATTGGCCTTTATATATGAAATCCCGAAAAATCCCGATCCGCCCCGGGATCCCGTTTTTTTTGAATAAAAAATCCCGAATCCCGGGTTTCAAAAAACCTGGTCCCATTTGGCATCCCTAGTTTAGATACAAAAAAGTTATGACCAATATATAATTTTTTTTTAAAAAATACCCATTTACGGGAGCCATATGTCTTTCTGAGTCCACGTTTTATCACCAAAGTAAATGGTAAATTTATTCCTAAAGACATCGGTACATAAATCTTTCAAATCGGTTTATAAAAGGCTGAGTTATGTCCAAAGTACTGAAATCCAAAAATTTTCCTGTATACAGAAAAAAATTACGACAAATCAATTGTCATATTGAATACCATATTCGTCAATACAATTAAATTTTTAATTGAAAAGGTACCAACAACTAAATTTGTAAATACAAAAAATTATTTTGTTAATTAAAATAGTTAAAACTCAACAAATATTTTTAACAATGAGTTTGTAATATTGAATGAAATATTTGTTAACAAATATAATTTTTTATTAACAAAATATTTTGTTACTAACTAATTTGAAAAAAAAGATGCAATTAAATGTTGTTTTTATTATTTTTTATTATTTTTTTTTAGAAAATTTAAATAACATCACTCACATTATAATTTATTTAAGCCACAAATAAAGACCTGGATGCACTGGGAGGTTCATACATCAGAACAAAACGGAATCTTGCCATCATTATCATAAATATTTCAAAATCTATAATTTATAAGAGAATGGTTAAAATTATTTAATAGATCATAAGATATTAACGTTACTTACCGTATAGATTGATTAAATTTCGCAATAATCATCATATCGCTTATTCTTTAAAAGATTTTAGATCAAAAATCCAGATTTCTTTATTTTGTATTTTTAATTTTTTGACACAAAATTATTTTTTTATATGATATTTATTTTGTACAAATGAAACAAATTGTTAATATGACAATTTACAAACATGTTAATTAAGAAAATTGTTAAAAATTTAAGAAAAGTTATAACAAATTTTCTTAATTACTAAATATCTTTTGATATTTGTTTCTGTGTATATATAGAAAGAGAAAAAGTTTCCAAATTAGGTACAAGCATCTTGGTTATTAAAACACAACATCCGACATAATGTGGGCGTTTACATAACTTTTTGTTTTAATTGCACCATGGTGAATTGTATATAAGATTCGGCATAGCCGAATATAGCACTATTACTTGTAATTATTGAGTTTTTTTTAATTGTTTAACCACTCACTCAAAATAATTCAAATAATTCCGTAGGCATATTTAAAACAAACGACACAACGGATTGAAAATTATTTTACAAATGGCGCTTACATAATATTATTAGAGTAAACATATTTTGTTTGCTTCTTACGCATACTATGACAACACGTGTAGAAAGTTATCATGTTATGACAATTAAATGTCATGAAATGGTTGTGAGTAATAAAATATGTTTTCAAAGTTATCATAATTTAGTTGTTATATTAATAATTATTTTTCAGTTAACAATACTCAAATTTTTAATTGCGATGAACATTGATATGTTTACGGTTACTATAATATTGCTGATAGTAATTGCCGTAACCATGCCCAACAATACTTTTGCTCTGCGTGTATATTTGAAACAAACAAAAAAATTGTAAAATTATTGTTTTTTTAACGTATTTTAGTTAAAGTTTTGAGAAACCGGGCTCAGTTCATTTTGTTCTGAACAAGAATTAAAAATAAACCGATTCAAGATAAAACCTGCCGAGCAAATTAACTTCTATCTCTCAATTTCTAAAGCTCAATATAAAAAACGATTCCGCTCAAAATTATTGTTAGGAAAGCATGGGTGAAGCCCCCTTATGTATAAAAAGGTTAAAGCTTACATTAGTTAACCAATGCATCATTTCCAGTCTAAAGTATGTAACGTAGATTTATACTTCCCAAAATCTACGCCACATATAATTATATTCTATCCATATAATTATATTTTATTTCATTTATTTAATCTTAATACTCTACGAAGTTTATTAGTATACATACATTATACTTGATTTTAATATAGTAATATTATAATTTACGATAATTTTTCAATTACACATGAAACCCACTAATGTTACTTTATTTTAAATGAAACACCCTAATGTTACTTTTTTATATAAGAATTCCTATTTAGTTTATGAATAATGTTGAATGAATAGTTTAGATTTAGAGACAATCGGGGCGATTTCATTGCACTCACGATCTTGCCATATTAAAGTCGACTTAGTCCTCACCTTCTGCACGACGGTGCCGACACTTGTATTAACTCGGGTGTTGCCTTGGACTGCGACTTCGGTTGACAGTTTCGTTACTGTGACTTCGGTCAACAGTTTTTGTACTGTAACTTCGGTTAACAGTTTTTGTACTGTGACTTCGGTCAACAGTTTTTGTACTGTAACTTCGGTTAACAGTTTTTGTACTGTGACTTCGGTCAACAGTTTTTGTACTGGGACTTCGGTCGCCAGTCCTCTCTTAGTAAATCAGTAGTTAGCCTAGTATATAAGGATGAATTGTAGTATTTAGATACGTAGACATAAGAACCAATCGTAACGAGCTACCTCATCATTGGCGATCATTAAAGGAACCCGATCCAGACTCCCCACCCGATTCCAACCCGAATACACTAGCCGAGGAGAATCCGCCGAATTCCTGCCTGTTTGCTGTACTGCAAGTAATGTTAAATGAAATTAACAAAGTATTGTAATTGAATTGTAAATAAAGTTAAGAGATTATTTCTAAGCCCAAAAGGGTAAATCATTCGTGTTTTCACTTAAGGTTCGTGGATTCCGTAAGTCGACCCTGGACGCAGCTGAACTACCCCAGCCAACGAAAAAACCACGTTACAAGTATATGGGCTTAATGTATTGGTTAACTAATGTCAACTTTAACTTTAAACATACTATTTAATTTTTTTTTATTTCTTTCGAGAGCCGCGTTCATTATTTTAAACGCAATTTGGCCATGTGTGGTAAATAGCTTTGTTTATTAATAAACAAACAATTATCTGTGATTAGCATATACATACAGGCCTGTCACAGAATTCCATTCCGATCGAAAGTGGTTTTAATTCCGTATTTGCTTCTTCAGAAAACGAAAAACGAAAAATTTTTTCGGAATGAACCCACTTTTGGTTTTCTAAGTGGAATTGATTGTTTCAGTATTTTATAACCGAAAAAACTACTTAAAACTATTTTTTATGGATAAATAAATGTTTTTTATGATAAAGATTGAAGAAATAACACACTTTTGATTTATTTATTTTACTTTATATTGATTTTATTTAAAACATAATAAATTCTGTACCGTTGCGTTGCCACCTTTTTTTCCTCACGAACCACTTTTTTCTGCACATTGCCATACTTAACACAAAAATCATATTGTTTTTATGTAAAGTTGCCATATCCAATTGTAAAACCATTTAGCAAAATCGATCGGAATCTGAAGAAGCTTAAACTAAATCGATCGGAATTGAACATACGGAATTAAAACCATTCCGATCGGAATTTGTGACATGCCTGATAAATACATAAATAATAATTACCAAAACATCCCAAAAACCATGAAGTCAAACCTTTAATATGAAATTACATTATCATTTGACATCAAAAACAATTCTCCAGGGTTTAAAAACCAAAAACTATCGAACAAAAAAATGTGTGTGCAAGTTTTTGCCTTTTGAGTTGGTTTGACAGCGACTGTTTACATTTAATGAATCACAGGTAAAAGCAACAGTTTTTTTTGCCAATGACAACTAAAGAAGTGAACGAAGTTGCAGTGTTTCTACTTTGACTGCAGTTTTTGAAACGTTGCAGTTCTCAAACGTTTTTCAATCGTTTGATTTTAACATTTAAATTCATATTGATATCAAATTGGAATCAAATGTTTAATTTAATTTAATTCAAAACTAAACTTGGCATTACTAAAGCGAAAAAAAATTTAAACATTAAAAATGGCGATTAAAGTTAAATGTTTTACTTCGGAGTTAAATGTGTTTTACAAGTGAACGATTTATTTCTTATTAAAATTAAAAATTATTTGGTAGTTAACATTGATTAAGAATGAGAATTAAAAAAAATAAAACGGGAAAGAGAAGAAATTATAAGTTTGTTGTATGATCGTGGTGCTACAATCCTCAAAATAAGAGGGAGCCAAGTATTTCGTCTTTTCACAAATTAGAAGGAAGGAACATTATTTCATCATTATTTAAATAAATAATGAATTTTATTTAAAAATATAAAATATTTTTATTTATATTCCACATTGTATTATAATCCACATTTGAAAAACATTTCAGAATTACGTTTGAAACCAAGTTGAACATAAAGGCATTTTCCAATTTGAAAATAATTTCCCCTTTTTGTTGAGAATATTCTGATTTTCAAATTATTATCAAACGTTTATCGTTTGAGAAAACGTTCGATTTCAAATCATTTTTAATTTTAAATCAAATCAGACGAAAGAAAAACTTTGTTAACTTATATGCATGTGGCAGTGCAAATATACTGAACAGACAACATAAAATAAAGCAATATGTTTTTATTTTTGTAAATGTAGTTGTACATTTAGAGTTGACAAAAAATCAATCAATTGTAGTCGGGAGTGTAAGAAAAGATAAACTCACTGTTTATTGTTGTTGTTTTTGTTTAAATTTGGATATTGCTACAAGCTTAACTGAGGTTTATAATTCTTATTTGCTTTACAGTTTTATTTGTATATAGGAAAAGTGTATCCCATCAACAATAAATTTCAGTTAATCAATAGAATGAAATGGGAATTTAGCATATTTAAAAGAAACCTTCTTTATCAGAAGAATGTTTTAATGATGAAATTATGAAAATTTATGAATTATTCAACGAAAAAAATAAAAACATTAAGCAGAAATTTTGGCCGGTTGTACAAGCTCATGTTGGCCGATTCTACATTATACTCAGTTTGAGGTATGTTCAGTGGATTCTATGGGATACATTTAGTTGTAATCATGTCAATTTGTCAATGTATGATATATCATCTTGATTTTGATGTTCGGGTTGCTTAAACGAGTTAAAGAACCCAAGTGTGAACATAGTACAAAGAAGAAATAGTATTTGCTTGTATCTTGTAGGCGCATTAACCGCTGGACCGATTTTTTTAAAGTTTTGACAGTATTACCGATGGTCTAAAAGAACAATAGCCTATATAATTTTTTTATATTTTTAGTAAAAGTGGCACAACCTTCCATACAATGTTAACACTTATTTTCGTCTATTTTGAAAACTTTTTTTATTAAGAGCTCTTACAAGTTAAACTTTTTTAGTCTTGCTGTGCGTATGATATCAAAGTGCAAAATTGAGTTAAATTATTTTTCCCGATGGAAATATAATCATGTTAAACGAGATGAGATTGGAAGGGTCTTTGACCTTATCGTTATTCTAGAAAAGGGTTTCAGATAAACCTATGAAGCATTAAGTATAGCAGATAATGGCCATTTACACTTCAAAGTATATAACTAATATGGTTAAGTTGATATATAGTTAAAGTTTAAACTTCTGAAAAATTAAATTTTTAAGTAGATGAAAAAAGAATGGGGTTTATATGCACAAATACCACACAAAATTTTAAAGATCAAAAAAGCGGAGCGGGTTGTTCTTGTTCCAAGATCAAAAATTAGTTATTTTTGTCTTGAAAAAAAGTAAACAAAATTGGCAAAAAGTTCACATTCGAAAAAAAGTAACCAATTCTGGTTAAAAGTAACCAAAACGGCAACGCTGGTTCTAACACTTTTCAAAACCATAATTATCTCACAAAACTCTAAAAAAAACGTAATTTAAAATTTCATTACAATCTCTTCGTAGATAAACTATATGGATGTATTGAATTTTAGTTTAATATTCCATCAAAAAGCACTTACAATGTTTTCGTATCAATATTAAAAGCAATTTTGACACCCATTTTTGTTGCAAGTTTTGCAAGAGCCGGGAGAAGTAAGCATGTCAATTGTTGAAAGTGTATTTACAGTTTTTTTTAACATTGAATGACAATGACATTGACATTTTCATGTTAACAGCAACGAATGTTTGTTAGAAAGTTACATTAATTAGATCAGCCACGGTGAATAACTACAGTTATTAAATTTTTTTTAAATGACACAGAATTTGTGAATTATATTTTTTTTGTTTTATATTTATTATATATTTTTTTAAATATTTTCATTGATAAATTATTAAAATTTTTTAATTGCTTTTTTCACTTAATTTCAAAGTTTTTTTTAGTTTGACTTGGATATGAAATTTTAATTAACTTTTATGAGGGTTAATTTTTTATATAATTTTATTAAACGCTTTATTTTTCTCTTAGAAATTTCCTTTTTTTTAAAACAAATTAGAATCTTTTTTTGTTCTTATATAATTTGAAACTGAAATTTTTTAAGTTTACTGATTTATTTATTTAATCTTAACTTTTCTTAAAAAAATAATTATGTATTAACAAAACTTTTATATATAAAATCTTACAAAAAAATTTATATTTTTATTTTATTTAAAAATTTGCTTTTTATTTACTTTGAATTTTACGTGTTATTTTAATTTTTGAATATCATTCTTTTTTATATAAAAACGAAATTTCCTTTTTATGCCATATAAATCTTTATATAGAATTGTACTCATTTAATATGGACCAACTACTACCTTACCAGCCGACATATAAAACCGTACTGTCCCGTTATCTGTTTATTCGTCACATAAATTCCCATTTGAAAACAATCCTACTGTTTAGTTCTAAAGAAACAAGCAATCACAGACATGCTTTAAGTTATCACACACAACTCGTACGCACCCACAAATTTTCAAACACACATTCGGTAAATTTTGTAAAATAAAAATCCTGTTCAAAATACTACTACGATTCGCAGGCACACACACACCCATGCACATGGTCAGCCCGCCAAAAGTAAACGACAACAAATAAATTTCCCTGCTCTCTCTTAGAGTATAACAGTTATGTTTATTGTTTACATTCGATTTGAGAATGTTTTGGGAAATTTCTCTTCTTCTTAAACGGAAATGCAAACCACCACGTGCTTTTCATGGTTTTTTTTATTTGCAAAGTCAAATATGTTTGTTTATCAAGGAGAGAACGAGAGGCAGAGAGAAAAGAATGAAATTTTAACCGTGAACTTGAAATTATAATTAAAAGAATTGTTTACATCAAGTAAAAGCATTTTTATACCCTTTACCAAAGGTGAAAGAAAATAAAAAAAATGTGAAGCACACCTTAACGTAAAGTTATATTTTTTTCTGCATTTCATTTGACATTTCTCAATTTCAGACTAAATGCCATACCTAAACAAGAGCGTCAACGTTGTGCCACAAACAGTAGTGTTAACTTTCTTGTTTAATAAAACCCATATAATAGAAATAAAAAGAAGAGAAAACCCCGCTAGATTGAAAAAAAAAATAGCTAAATTGTCATTATTTATTTTTAATAGCGGCCAACTTTACTAATAAACGCGCTGTCAAAATCGGATTTTCCAATTGTAAAGCGTTAACGCCGCGCTATTTATGTATGGGCATGAGAATTTTTGACAGCTAGAAAACGCTTTACGCTCTTGTTTAGGTATGGCTGTGAGAGTCTAAACACAATGTTTGCGGTGCGATTTCTCGTTGCGTGAGAGAAAAATAAACATAATAAAACGGAAGACGGCTACGGAAATAGTTGTAATTGTTTGTTTAAATTTTTATTAATTTATTTGTGTATACATTTTTATCATGTTGTTTGTTTTCAATAATGTTGTGAATATAGCCAATTATTCAAAAACTATGGCAACATCAGAAAGAGAACGAGTATGGAAAATTGAGAGACAAAGCGAATTAAATTCGCTTTGTTGGGAGAAAAAGAAAGTCTGCAACAGTGTTGCCGTTAGGATACGAAAGATACATTATTCGTATCTTTTGATGACTTCATGTACCATGTATAATCCTGACATTTTTCGTATCTTTTGAATCTGTACGTAAAATGTGCAGGAATAAAATATTAAATTTTAATTTGAAAAATGTTGGTAATGTGCCGATGTTTAAATATTTGAAAAAGCAGTTGGTTTAACATTTGTACTTCCATTTTCGAATGCATGTGTGGAGAGAATTTTTAGCCAACTAAAACTTATTAGGACTGATCATCGTAACCGACTCAATACTAATACAATAGTAGCTTTAATTATGGTGAAACAGAACATTAAGGATGTTTTAACACACGATCCATCTGAATCGATGATTAGTAGTGCGAAGTTGTTCTGAGGAAATATGAAAATTGTTTTTATTTTCAGGAAATTTATACATATGAATTTTTTGATATAATCGTCCTAGTATAAACGCCTTAACTCGTATATTATATATATATAAATTAATTTGTTTTGATAACATCAAAAGATAGTTACATATAATCATTTTTGAAGTTTGCTTACTGTATTTTAAAAAATTAGATACCTAATATTTATGACTATTTATTTAATTTATTGATAAAAATGAATTTATTTAATATAATTTTCTTTACAATTTTCATTAAATATAAAATCAAAATGTTATGTTAATAAAAGTTAACGTTAAAAATGGATTTTTTTCAAAATGTATCTTTTTGGGAAAAAATGTATCTTTTTGGAAACCAAAATGTATCTTTCTCGAAATTTCGCTGGCAACACTGGTCCGCAATGAAAATAAAAGAGATTTTAATTTTATTTCGTTCCGCACTGCGGTTTTTTACTTCAAAATCGTATGAAAAATCGCACCGCAGTAAATTATCGTTACACTGTGCAGAAAATATTGCTGCTGTTTGCGAACGTGTGGCTGAAGAGCCGTCCACTTCAACAATTGCACCTCTCACGCTTGTCGTTGATGAACATTATGCACAAAGACTTGCATTTCCACGCTTACAAGGTGCAATTGACTAAAATACTAAATGGCATCAGTGTTTGATAAATTTTCGAAGAAAACCATCTTCAGTGATGAGCAATGTTTAACATTAGTGGATTCGTCAATAAGCAGAATTGCCGCATTTGGGCGAATGATAATCCAAGAGTGATTCTCGAAAAACCAATGCACCCACAAAGAGTTACTGTTTGGAGCGGTTTATGGCCTGGCGGCATCATCGGGCCATATTTTTTCCAAAATGAAGCCGGTCAGGTTATTACTGTGATGGTGTTCGCTATCCTGAGATGATAACGAACTTTTTATTACTCGAATTGGAAGATATGGATGTGGACTATGTGTGGTTTCAACAGGGCGGTGCCACTTGCCACACAGCTAACGAAACAAAGGCGACAAATTCAATCGCCGTGTTATCTCACGGGTGGCGATGTCAATTGGCCGCCAAGATCATGTGATTTGACACCGTTGGACTTCTTTCTTTGGGGTTATTTAAAAGTAAAGGTGTACGTCGATAAGACAGCAAGAGCTAAAGGATGAGATAATTCGGCACATTAACGGCATAGAAACTCAATTATGCCTTAGCGTATGCCCGATATTTCAAATTGAATTAGTCTGAAATTGAGAAATGTCAACGGAAATGCTGTAAAAAATTGACGTTTAGGTGTGGTTCACATTCAACATCGGCCCTTAAAACCAGCCTTTTTATGTATGTATGTACATATGTGGCAGGTTCATAGTTTTACTTAATTTATAAATAGAAATTAATGACAATAAATTAATTATGTACGTATGTTAATATCTGTGCCAAATTGGTAATGTAGTTTATAGCGACTCTTGAAGCTCCGATATATCATCAGTTGATGTTTCATTCGATTAGTTTTTTGCAAAAAATTTTTATATAATCGTATTGTTAACCACTTACACCACAACGAAATCTAAGTAATGAATAAAATGGTAGCCTTATTTGCTCACAAATTTAATGTCATTTAATATTACTTTCTGGCACATGGCTAATTTTGCACCAGGGCATTCCACGCATAAAGCTATGGTCACACTTGTCAAATATTAGTCGAAAAAACAGAACCAACAACTAAACTAACTAAACAGGTATTTCCTTTAATTTCAATATTTATTTTGATTATAATTCCACACCTTACAGACAACTGTTTTTTTTTGCTATGTATGTCTAGCAGTAAAATAACCTCTATCTTGTGATATTAAGAGCATGTTAAGTCTAACTAACTATTAAAAAAAAGTTGTGGTTACGCTTATTTGGTCAAATATTAAATAAGTGTGGCTGCGGTCACACCAGTCTACCATTAACGAAAAAAATTAATATCTGATTTTAGTAGTAAAAATTCTTAAGTGTGGTGGTAACATTATGTTACTTTTAAATTTTTACAAAGGCAACAATTTTTTGATATTTGTTAAAGAAATTGTTTAGGTTTTTTAAAAAATTAGAATTAAAAAAAATTTATTGTTTAAGTTTTTGTAACATTTATATTTCTTATATCTAAAAAGGGTTTGTTTTGAATTATTTTAATTTCAATGTTGGTTTCTAACTTGTTATTAGTGATATCGTTTAGGTGGTGTTTATTTTCAAAAGTAACATTTGAACGAGTTCATTAATTACAATTTAGTATCTTTCAAATAATTTTAGAGTTCCCATTTTATGCGCTGTGATTTCAATTCTGACGTTTCATGTAAAAAAACTTACTTTTATAATGCACAGAGTGAGTGTAGTGTCGTTCACGTTTTGGGCTGTAGTGTGTAACGATTCTTTGTTTGGATATGCTTGTGAACGAGGCAGCCTATTAGATTCGGCTGTGCTCGTCGGATGGGGAGGGTTGTGTAATGTTCCTAATAGCAGAAGGTGGATTTATTTAAGAATCGAAACCGGAAACTTTACTTTAGGTAGCATGACTAAAATAAATGACCTACAGAGTAAGAGGGACAAGAGAGAAGGAAAAAGAAAGAAGTGGCTGCTGATTGTAGGGTAGGGTAGCCCGCCCTCTAAGCCAAAAGTATGCTAAATATGCGTTGTCAGCCCAAAAATAAAAAAAATGTATGCAAACGAAAACTAAATTAACTTACATACCTCAATACCCTACTTCACATTTCGTAATAAAAAAAAAATAGTGGCACAATTTTATTAATAAAAACTTAAGGTTAATGAAAACAAAAATAAAAAAAATTGTCAAGTATCTCTTAAAAAAAAAATTAAGGTCACCATTAACGATTATTAAATAAAAAAAAAACTTATTATAAAATACCTTGTTTATATGATTGGCATTTTGTTAAACTAAAAAAACAAATTACCAGAAATTAGAATAATAAAACAAGATTCTTTTTTTAAACAGTAATAAGACATTGTGCATAGGGGTGTAGTGTGTCAATTATTCTTGGTATTAAACAAAACAAATAAAAATTAAAAAAAAAAATTAATAAATGGCAACACTACGTTGCGTATGAGTTATTTCTGTTATCTCAAATATAAAAAAAAATTAAGTTCAAATATTCATAAAACAAAATAAAAATTGAGTGTAGAGATGTTTTTTTTTTATATATATATGGCGAATATATTAATTCATCAACTTAATTATACTTGGTCCAACGATGTCAGCAGGCGCCGGATGACAATGAATATATGAATATTTGAAAAAAATCTGGTATTACAGACGGAATTTATTCTTGTCGTCATTAACAAAAATCACTCTACACATACATGGTTTATATGTAATGAGTTTTTTTATTCAATTGTGCATGGTGTGGTTGTTTGTATGTGTATAAATTTAGCCGTGTATGATTCTAATTTAACGTTTACTTTGTATGTTGTCTGACGGTTAAGTGTGTAATGAATATTATAAGAATTAATAAAAAAAAGTTTATAATAAATAAGGTGACCAATTCAGACCAGATTTTAACACAAAATAAACGAGAAGCCTTAAAACGCGTTCAAATGTATTCAAATATTTACGTTATTTACGTTAATCAGATACAAAATAAGTAAAGGTTCAATTTAATCAAAAGTAACAACTGTCAAAATGTAGAAAATTTTGTTGTATGACGTGAAATTCAAAAAACGTTACACAATTATTTTTATACCAGCATAACTTAAAGAATCACGTTGGACAATTTACACGATATAAACGAACTGGGCATCTTAATTTGAGAGTAAGACAAACAAAGGGTAATTATTTGTTTTTGTTCAATGAAAAAAGTTTGTTGTTGTTGATGTTGGCTCCAGATGAATCTATTAGATTGCCAATGCAAATCCACTCAGTACCCACACCAAATGAAATTGATCCTCCGTATTCCCGCCAAAGATTCTGACCCCTGTTATTTCTGAAATAACTTCCGGTTTGTTAAAATTCATTCGAGAAAATTATCTCTAATGACCCTAAACCAAAAGCGACAAATTTCATTTAAGAAACCAAACCCTAAAAAAAATATACACGTGATAATAAAAATGTCCTTGTTCAAATACTTAAATTCCATAAAAAAAAAATCTTATCTTGCACAAATAAAAAATCCTCTTATCCTTTCTCAAAAAATAATAAGATTTCTTAATTTCTTTCTTCTTGTATTTTTTAACAAGGAAAATTCAAATATTTTCCCCGAACTATATGTATCACTCCAAAAATCTATATTTATTTTTATTTTATTTATTTATTTATTGAAATCCTGCTCAACAAGAATATATCTTATAATTATAGAGCAAGAGTATTAATGGTAATAGATAAGAAGCCACAACAATTTGATAAAGAAGAAAAAATAAAAATAAATAAAATTAGAAAGTACAAAATTAAAAGTACAAAATAAAAATTAAAAAGTACAAAATTAAAACAAAATTAAAACGTCCGAAATAATAATTAAAAGTACAAAATTAAAACAAAAATTAAAAGTACAAAATAAAAATTAATAAGTACAAAATTAAAACGTACGAAATAATAATTAGATAATACAAAATTAAAGCAACAACAAATTAAAAATTAAAAATTAAACAAATTTAAATTAAATTTAAAAAATTAAAAGAGGAAAGTTATATGACCTGTGGTCTATTTATTGAAGAAATTAAAAAGATTTCGTTTGAATTGTATTGCGTTGCTGACTTGCTGTATGTTAGGAGGAAGGGAATACCAAAGACGTGCAGCATTGACGAAAAATTGCCATTCCGATATAAGGCATCGATGCACAGGTATTATCAATCTTTTGCCTCTCAAGGATCTTGTGAAGTGAATCATATTAAAAAGGCAAGCTGGTACTTTAGTGTAGATGATTTTATGCAAAAACATTAGCATTTTAATATTTATCAAGTTTTCAAATGATACACCATAAAGACATTTTGAGAACGATGATACTCTTTCATGCCTTTGCAGTCTATAAACGTATCTTATAATGTTATTGTAAAGTACATTAAGTTTCCTTTTACTATTAGAGTCACACTTGCCGAATAGTTCACAGCCATACAAAAGTCCTGAAATTAAATATGATTTAGCCAGGAGCTTCCTTACGTTGAGCGGTGTAAAATATTGTGTAGCCCAAAGCGATCTTAACTTCTGGTAAGTCTGTGCCACTAGTTCATCAATATGACTCGACCAAGTCAAGTTGTTATTAAATACTATCCCTAAATTTTTCACTTTTTGAACAATCTCAATTGGCTGGTTGTTAATCAATACATTAATGCCGGTGATATGTTGGGATCTCCTATGTATTATCATAAATTTTGATTTTTGCGGGTTAAGACACAAACCGTTTCTGTCTGCCCAGCGGAAAATTCTGTTCAGATCATGGTTGAGTTTTTCAACGTTCTCCGCTACGGAGATTACTGGGCTAAACGTCATCAGCATACATGTGTATATTGCAGTGTTGCAGTTGTTGTGGGAAATCATTAGCGTAGATGGAGAACAACAATGGCTGACTGAGACTGATATGGGCGTGGAAATATTATTATTGACACATACAGACTGAAAACGGTTAGTGAGGTAAGAATATAACATTGATGTAGCCGTTGTTGAAAAGTTGAAGAGATGTTTCAGTTTCAAAGAAAGTATTTGATGATTAACCGTGTCAAACGCCTTAGAATGATCAAGAAGTACTAAAAAATTCACTTTTTTATTATCGAGATCACGTCTTATGTTCTCAGTCACTTCAGTTAAAGCTGTTACGCAACTATGTTGATTTCGGAAACCAGACTGCTTGCATGTCATTATGTGATTTTCATTAATATATGTGGTCATTTGGGCACATAATAATTTTTCAAATGCTTTAGAAAGAAAACTCAATATTGAGATTGGCCTATATTCAGTGTTTGACTTGGGTATTGGAATTATCTTTGCGTATTTCCACTTTTCAGGAAACGTACTTGTTGTTATAATGGTGTTGGAGAGATGTGTAATAAAGAGCAGAATCAACGGTAGTATAATTCTGATGAATTTCGGATGTATGTTATCGAAGCCAACTGCATTTGATTTGACAGAAACGAAGCTAGAAATCACATCTGTTTGGTTAACACATGAGAACTCGAATGGAATTTGGGTTTGATTATAAGAAGAATCCACATTATTGTTGTCGTTCTGTATTCCTGAGACGTCTGCAGAATTTATGGGGAAATTGGTAAAAGCCTTGTTGAGTTCATCCGGGTCAAGAATGCATCCACTGTTGTTACACTTCCTACCAATTCCTATATCCTGAATAGTTTTCCAGGTATTTTTGGAGCTTACTGCAGCACTGAACTTTTCGGAGTAAAATTTTGACTTTGCCATACGTATTTTTTTATTTGCGTCTCTTCTGGCAATACAAAAAGCAGTTTTCAGACTCAACGTTCTAAAACGTTTCCAACGGGAGTAAGCCAAATCTCTGTTTTTAATCGCTTGCAAAACTTCTACAGTAAACCATGGTTTTTTGTTGGCTGTAATCTTCTTCTGTTTAATAGGTACACTTCTATCGAAAAGAGTAGATATGTTTGATTCCATGTTGATATATGTATATAAAAGAAAGTGGCGTTAGTTACTACGTTTATAACTAAAGAACGCCTGGACCGATTTAAGAAGAATAGAATTTAAATTTAATTTAAAATAGGTGGCGCCATTGAAAATTACTCTGTATGAATTAAATCGTAAACTCTGCATTTGACGATGCTATGCTCTTAAGCAAAGTTGTTGAGCATGAGCCGTCGAAGGTTTATAAATTGATATGACCAATTTCAGACAGATGGCGCCACTGAAAATGACTCGAAATGAGTTAAATCATAAACTCTGCATTTGATCATGCTATGATCTTTAGCACAGCTGTTGAGCATTTCTAGGTTTCTAGGTTGGTATGACCAATTTCCGATTGGCGGCACCAATGAAAATTACTCAAAATAAATTATATCATTTGATCATCCTATGGTCTTTAGTAAAGTTGTTGCGCATGAGCCGGCAAAGGTTTCTATGTTGGTATGAACAATTTCCGACAAGAAATGCCATTGAAAATGAATCAAATCGATCGTAAGCTATGCAATTGATCATGCTTTGATCTGTTAGCAAAAAAATGTCTAAGATATTCAAGAAAAAGGAAATTATAACGAAAATTTTCTCATACATTTTGTATGGAGTGCTAAAAGGAAAGTTTAAAGGAGAGGAACTTCTTATTCCGAGAATTCCAATGATCCTAACCGATATGCCATTCGAGTTTAAACGAATCCAATTTCCAATTCGTCTCGCATTCGCCATGACAATCAACAAATCCCAAGGGAAATCATTGAGAGTTTGTGGCCTAAATTTGGAGAACGACTGTTTTTTACACGGTCAACTCTATGTCGCATGTTCCCGTTTCGGAAAGCCATTCTCTTTGTTCATTTTCGCACCTGACAACAAAACAAAAAATATTGTTTATCACAAAGAGCTTCAATGATATTCTCTTAACTTATTCAATAGTTTACTTATAATTCACATTTTCATATTCTTTCTTTGTAAATAAAGATAAATTATCTGCACCGAATATTACCTGTACCTGATTCTGTATCTGTATTTTAAATATACACAAAAACCATACTTTTCTGGGCAAAATAACGTTTGCCGGGTCAGATAGTTATAAATAAAATGAAGAAAAATTTTGAAAATGTATAAAAATAAAATAAGGCCAAAGTAAAATGTTAGTTTATTTAGAATAAAACAGTCAATTTAGAATAAGACACACAAGTGTCAGTTACAATTTATTTTTCTATTAAATATTTTTTTTAAATAACTTACCGCTTTTATTTCAGCAGTTTATAATACATAGTTTGTTTCTTGAACTTTCGATAAAAACACAAATTAAAGTTATTACAAAAGTGCAGAGGAAGATTATTGAAGTTTAAGAACACTCTCGAAAGCGACTTCCTTTTGCATGTAGTGTCAGTCACGTTTATATTATGCTAAATAAATGATATTTCAAAATATCAATGGCTGCCATTTTTTTCTCTACGGGATAATTGTTGAAACTGCTACGTAGCCATGCTTAAATTGATACTAAAAAAAAACAATTACTAATCGTAATATAAGACAAAACAAAACGCAAATTGTGCCAAATGTAGAGTCAGTCACATATGGAACTTTCCGCCAGTTTTTCAAGCATACCCGGTGCTATTTTCTAAATATAGGTTCGAGTGTAGGCTTCTTTTTAAATGATCAATCGTTGGTGGTTTATCAGTATATACCGGAGATTTTACCTATCCCACAAAAAGTAGTTCAAACGTGTCAGATCAAACGAACCAGGTGACCAATGCACAGGTCTATTTCTTGAGGTAATTCGGTAACCAAACGTTTGGCAATGACATACGGAATAAAAAAAATCATGAATTCACAAAGCTTTTGCTTCCCTACATACCCGTTACGGCAGAAAAGAGCCTCATACACCAGTTGGATCTTAAATGGATTTAGGACAATCTCAAATTTTTCCAAGTAGTCGACTGACGGAGCGCGAATTTTCGAAATAAATTTTAATGTTTTGTAAACGATGTTCTAGGGTCAATCTTTGCAAAACACGTTTAATTTTTATTACAGCTTGTTTTACGGTTAGTCCTAAAACTACGCCCTTTATTTTGCTCGTGACAACTTAAGTTATCTATGTTGTTTCATGTTTATTGCTTAAAAGTTAATGTGGACTTTGTTAAAAAAGAAGATTTTTCTAAGCGAATAAGAAATTTTAAGCGTACTGGCTTCTTTCTGTAAAGCTCCTAATGTAAAAACTCACTTTTGGCTTATATTGACTTAAGCCGCTTTTCAATTTGACCACAGATATACTAAAGAAAACATTTGCCGAAGCCATTAAAAAGTAATTTCAAAAGTGCTTTTATTTATATACATATACACTTGGGCTATAACTTTTTAACACTTTTTCGAATATCAAAACCGGCATAGTATAGCCGTGTAGAACATAAAAAGTTATTAACCCTAGATAGTTACTGTTCGTCGAATCGACGAAGCTCATTTGCATTTTTTTGCTCAAATTAAGCTCTTTTATTTAACAACGTTAGCTGATGACGAAAGCTTTAAAAAAAACAACTAATTTGAAAACACAAAAAGTGTTAAAATTCGCATCAAATTTTGAGAAGGATTAAGAATTTTTATTTTTTATGTTTTATTTTAGTTTATGTTTTAATAAAATGCTTAATTAAGAAAGTTTTTGTTGATTTTCCGCTAGAATTTTTTTTTTAAAGTTCGTCGGTTCGACGTAGAGTTACCTTAATAACTTAAATTAACTTGAAAATATGCCACAAAAAAAATTCAAAAATTGTTAGTTTGAAAACCAAATTCAACAATTTATTTACAGTTCCAATTGATAAAAACAATCCTAAAATTATAATCGGTAAATCACAAACACCATAGTATTTGCTGACAAATTTTCGAGATTTTACACAATTGGGAAACGAATATTATTTAGATATAAACATCCATATAATATACTTTGTCTCAAAGAGATTTTAGGGACGGTCAGTAAATTTTGTGTTAATGTTAAGATTTAAAAGGAAGTTAAAGCTATTTATAGATGGGTGCTTTGCGTAAGTGTGAACCGATTCGAAAAGAATTAAATTGGCTCTAAAATATTTTTGAGGAGAATTTAATCTAAATACTTATACAATTAGATAGTTGGAGTCTAATTTGGGGATTAGGTGAAATTATAGACCGATTCTAACTTTTTACATAGACTTCGTCCTTAGAACAATTAAAATATTTTTACAAATTTTGATCGTAACATGTACTTTGTACATTAAGTATACAGGCAGATATTTAAAAGAGAAAAGCAGTTGTGGAGTTGGAGCCGGAGTCGGACTCCAAAGGTTTTCGGCATAAAAAAATTAAAAAAAATTTCCAAAATAAAAATTATCTTCTTAAAACACATTTAAAATTTAAATAAATGGTTTATGGATACTGCTCTTATGTGCTGTTTCCAAATGACAGGCGATGGACTGAGTGCTTTTCATATACAGGGGTGTGCTGGAAATCGCAAACGTAAAACGCAAGAATTTTAAAAGTCGTTTTTAAATAAGATTTTTGTAATAAAAGAATTTTATGACAAATATTTAACAAATATTTTCCTATTAAACAGGATTTTAAACCAAAAATTATAAGAATTAGGTTTTAAGTTTATTAAAAACAACTTCCAAATTCTTGCGTTTTGCGTTTGCGATTTCCAGCACACCCCTGATCAATTTTGCTACATAATCAGTCGCCTGTCATTTGGAAACAGCACATTAATGTTTGCGTACGGTAATTGCTTCTCAAAAACTCTAATTTTTAGAAGGCCGTACGGTAATGTAAAAATAAAAGTTAACATCACTGAGTCTCATATACATTTAGCATCAAGATTATAGAAGGAGTCGGCGTAGGAGTCAGAGTAGGAGTAGGAGTCGGAGTCGCACTTAAAAAATTTCAGCATTTGGAGTCGGAGTTAGTACTTTTTTCGGACGACTCCACAGCCCTGGAGAAAAGTCAGAATTTCGCAAAAAATAATATTTTTTTTTTTTTGCTTCGAAAGTTCCTGTAGGCATCTAAAAAATTAACATGTCTCAAAATATGCATCAAAAAGTCAAAATATGCGCTATTAACTTGAAAAATGGCTCTTTTAACTACATGATGCAAAAAAAAATGCTGCTAACGGTAAAATATGCACTAACAGTTCGATGCCAAAATTCGTAAAAAAGCTCTAAAAAGCATTGGTCGCACAAGGTAAAACATGCATAGACAAAATCATCAATAATAAACAGTTTATCTCTCCTAACATTCCCCACTACAATTGATTGGAATTCTTCCAACATTAATTGTAGTTGTAAGTAGGTTTAGAAAAAACAAATTTTGTTGGAAGAATTCCAATCAGTTGTAGTGGGGAAAGTAAGGAGAGATAAACTTACTGTTTATTGTTGGTGATGATTTTGTTTAAACTTTGATATTGTTACAAGTCGAACTGTTGAGGTAATTCTTATACGCTTAACATTTTTATTTGGTTTAATATCTTTAGTTTTTCTAAAATCTTTATGGGTGAAGTTTCCTGATGATCTGGCATAAAAATCAGTGAAATGCGCTTTTTCAGAGTTGTTATCAAAAATAAAAATTGTTAAACCAAAAATCTTCAAATCTGCATTTTGGCAATTTTGGGGTATAAAATCTGCAAAATGCAGATATATCTGCACTTCTGGCATCACTGGTTATGACATGTAAATATGAGGAGGTCTCTTCTTCCGAGGACTCTGAATACCAACCTCCGAAAAGAATAAATTAAATAGATTGACAACAAAGCCCGCGGTTAAGTTTGCTACTAACGCTAAGGTTAGCAACATAAAAGCGGAAAAAATATGTAACGAATTAGCAGAGGTGGGAGGCAACATTTCAAATTTAGTCGTCTGAACAAAAAGAAGAGTTTCTGAAAGCTACTTTAAAAAGTGAAAATTGGTGCCTACATTTTGATGGCAAAAAAATTTATAAAAAAAGAACACCAACTTTTAGTATTAAAAAATGAAGTAAGAGAAGTAAAGTTAGCAGTACTTGTTTTAGATAACGGAAAAGCGTTAACAATTTTTAAATGGACTAAAGGAAGTCCTAATAAAATTTTATTAATGGCAAAATATTAAAATGGTTATCCGCGACACAACAAGTGTTAATACTGGATGCAAAAATGGTGTTATTACCCATTTAAAAAAATATTATAATTCAACATGTCTTCCTTCTCCACAATATGTTGGTTGTCAGCACCACATATTGGACTTAATCTTAAGGCATGTTATGGACGAGTTGATAACTGAAAAAACTTCATCACCAGCAAAAGCTTATGACTTTGTTGAGGAATAAATAAATAACTATGAAGAACTACAAACAAATTTTTAGCAAACTAATGAAACACGAAGCTCGATGGAATTCAAGGGCAATTTCTTAATCCAAAATCCCAAACTAAACAATATCTAATTTGCCAATTTATATGTGGAAATGGTACGATATTTGGTTTTCCGATCACTGCTTTAATGAAGAAAATTACGAACGCTTAGAACAGTCAGTGATCCAATTTCAAAATGCAAATGCGTGTATTGAAAGACACTGGTAAAGGAAGCTTCAGCAATTCCTTTGCAACAAAGGAGTAATATATGTGCAGAAAGAGCAATACAAGTTGTACAAGATATTTATGCACTGTGTAAATCATCACGAACATTAAACTTAAAGTTTTTTTCATCCAAAAGTATATAAATTTAAACTACTATGTAAACATAGAATAAATGAATATATGAATATTGTATATCTACAAAAAACAAAATAAATAATAAAACAATTTTTTTTAAAAAAAATTATTGGAAGGTTTTAGAAATTTGCTTCCCTGCGTAAGGTTGTTTTCGCAAAACGACGGGACACATGTGCTTTCATTACCAAAACATTATTGGCCACTCCGTGGTACTAAACCAGACATTTAGTTATTGCCCTCCCTTCACATAATATTGAACCACCTGATCCATTTTGATCAAATAGACTACTCCATGGACTGGTGCGATTAAATGCAAGCATGTACCATGTCATTGTTAAAAGGTGTAGTTTTAAAACTACTCCCTTGTAATCCAAAGATGGGTTGTATGGTCCTGCCCTAGGATATCGTAATGTTAAATAGACCATGTTTTTTCATACGTTTTGGTTACTTTGGACTAGTCCTCTTCCTTGTGGGCTACATTTTACACGCGTGTTTGGACTAGTCCTATTATTTGCAGGGCTAATAAACACACATACAAAGTTGTTTCCACTTCCCTTGTTCGTTTTAATAAAGTTCTTGGAATTCTGCAAAATTTACAAATTTAACTAAACTATAGAATAAAATGTTGCATGAAAACAAAGTTCTAGGAAATTCTAACAATTCCTTGAAAAATGAATAATATCTTATTAATTCTTCGAAAGAGAAAGAAAATAAAATGAAAAATAACTTTCACTGTAAAAACAAAACTGTAGGTAAAATTAAAAATATATGGAAAAAGTATGTTTTTTTTTAAATAAATGTTAATACTAACTGCAGTGTAAGTGTTTTTAGATATTTATATACCGACATGTTTAAGAAGAAATTTAAGTAAAACTACCCGATTTAAATGAAATTACACCTTGTAGCAGCTTACATTTATTTTATTTATTATTATAATAATCATTTAAACTTAACGTTTCATTTCAATCAATCATTTGAATTATTTTTATACAACCCTGTTCATTTGTTTAAACTTAACGGAATTTAACGTATATTTTAAATACAACACTGTAGTACTACTTAATTTTGCAACTATACGCCTATCATATATACACTACTTATTTTTACAACTAAGATAATGTAAACGTTTAGAACTGCTATAAAAGGAGCAGCACTTGTGTGTGGAAATTCAATTAGAATTCTGACATCACGAAGTGAAGATCATTGTCTAGGCTTATTATAAGTACCGGACGTGAAATTTACTTGTGAAATAAGAACAAATCTAATAAAGTATTATTTAAATTTTTAAAAAAAGTGAAAATACCAAAATATTTTTTTTTAAATTTAAATGACATACAATCTTAGAAATAAGATTGTTTCATTGGCGCCCAACTCAGTGGCTAAGAACACCACAACAACAACCCACTCAGTGGCTAAGAAAACCACAACAACAACCAACTCAGTGGCTAAGAACACCACAACAACAACCGATTCAGTGGCTACGAATTTCGAAGCCGATAAAAAAGAAATAAACAAAACAGCTTTCGTAGAGAACGAAGCTGTAACAACTTTAACAAGTGAAGTTAACAACGGTAAACACAACAAAACGGTTTTCGTAGAGAACGAAGCCGTAACAGGTTTAGCAAACGTAGACAAAATGGCTACATTTTCACCAGAGCAGTTCCAGCAAATTTTAGCGGCTATGGGTGCAACTAATAAAGGACGCTCTTTCACTCAATGTACAGCGCGTTACAAAGGACAGCGAGATCCCGCGGTTGTAGAGGAATTTTTGGCTGCCATAAGTGTGTTTAAAGACGTACGTGGAATGCCCCTGTTACTAGAAGACTACGCGGCTACATGGTGGATTGGTGTCAAAGACAACGTACGCAATTTTGAAGATGCTCAATCACTCATTAGGGCAACATTTTCACCACCAATACCCGATTGGAGAATTTTTGCCAGTATTTTTGAAGCAAAACAACAAAAAAAAGACCCAACAGACAGCTTCATATGTAAAAAAGACTTTTGTTTTCTCAATTAAAAGTCTCTGTTACAGAAGAGGTTCAACTAAATATGGTTTATGGCCTGTTAAACATAAATATTCGAGAACGTGTACGCCGAGAAAGCGTTAAAACATTTGGTGAGCTTATTTCTGCAAGCCGAGAGGCAGAAATGTTTTGGACAGAAGTTCGACCAACAACAACAAATAACATAGACGAAAAAAAAGAAACAACAACTGGAAATCGCTGTTGTTTCTGTCGTGTGAAGGGTCATACCATAGATAATTGTTTAAAGAAAAAGAAAAGAGATGAGCAACAAGCTGAAGGGCAGCAGGTACAAAAACAGGGAAACCTACTGCCCATCCCAACCATATTTAAGAAACCTACATTTTCGTGTTATGGATGTGGTGCACCGGGGGTATATCGTGCAAACTGCCCAACATGTACTACGCTGTCTAAGGAGAGTCCACAATATCTAGCGTTTAACACAATTGCTACAAACGTTATTGGTCACGCATTGCCGGCTACACATATAGAAGTTTTTGGTTTGAAAGGAGAAGCAGTGTTTGACACCGGCGCTAAAACAAGTGTCGCCAGCCTAAATTTGAAAAAAATTCTAACAAAAAATCACTGCGTGTTTCAAGATGTCCGTGCAGAGGTTACTTTGGCCAACAGGTCTTCCTCTGTTGGCAAAGTAATGCACACAATTTGTGAAGTAAAAATTGGAGGCAGAGATCGGAAAATACGTTTGGTTTATCTCCCAAACGCTGAAAAAAATCGTACTCTTCTAGGTGCCGATTTTCTGGAACAAGCGGGAATTGTTTTGAATATGGCGCAAAGGTGCTGGTACTTTGAGGGGGAACCCAAAAATAAATTTGAGTTTGCAAAACCACTGGAACTAGATGCTTTTAGTATGGACATCAGTGAAGAAATCTCCCCAAGCAGTAAAGCAAGAAAAGAAGTGTCTAAATTTATTAGCTTTTTCGAGGACAAAAAGTTTATTTCTCCTTTAGCAACAACCCCAAAAGTGAACAAAGACTATTCACCGCATGCAATCCAAAACATCTTTAGAGATTCAATACCCATTGGTGAGACGACACCTGGCGAAATATCTACGTTATTCGCACCACCAATCAAAATTTCTAAAGCGGATCGTGATGCCTACTTGGAAGACATATTTATGCCGCTATACTCAATGGATATCCACTTTTTAAAAGATTCTGATGGTATAAGCCTGAATAATGAAGAGCGTCGAAAGTTGGACAAACAACTAGCCTCCCACCAAGATATTTTTGAAGAACCAACTGGAGCTACGCCATTTGCTGCTCATCGGATTCATACGGAGGATCATGATCCAATAGCGATTCCTCCATATTGCTTGTCGCCGACCAGAAAAATCGCTCTCAAAGATGAAATCGCTAGAGTACTCAAATTGGGAGTTATTACTGAGTGCCAGTCAGCATGGGCTGTTCCTGTGGTTATAATACCAAAGAAAACCGATGCTAGTAGTTATGCTCTTGGGGCAGTTTTACTCCAGGGGGAGGGTGCAGATGAGCACCCCATAGAATATGCTAGTAGACTCCTGTCTGAAGCAGAGCAGAACTACTCCACAATAGAACGTGAAGCAATCGCCATTATATGGAACGTCCAAAAATTCCGTGGTTACATAGAGGGAGACCCTGTTAAACTTATTACGGATCACCAACCATTAAAAAGGCTAATGAATATAAAATCACCAACTGGTCGCCTAGCTCGATGGGCGCTCTTACTACAGCCATTCAATATACAAATTGAATACAAACCTGGAAAAACCAACGTCATTGCCAAAAAGGGGACAACAGCTTACGTAATTGCTCATCAAGACGATCTTATTTTACCTCTAGGAACTTACCATGCATCAGCATTGACGCCTGTAGTGGGCAATTCAGATGAATGTCTTCAGCCTGTGCAATTGCTAAGACGAAGAGGACGACCTCGAAAGCCCTAGCTGATGCCTCACCGGGACGTCATCGGCATCAGAGGGGGAGTCTGTAGCAGCTCACATTTATTTTATTTATTATTATTATAATCATTTAAACTTAACGTTGCATTACAATCAATCATTTGAATTATTTTTATACAACCCTGTTCATTTGTTTAAACTTAACGGAGTTTAACGTATATTTTAAATACAACACTGTAGTACTACTTAATTTTGCAACTATACGCCTATCCTATATACACTACTTATTTTTACAACTAAGATAATGTAAACGTTTAGAACTGCTATAAAAGGAGCAGCACTTGTGTGTGGAAATTCAATTAGAATTCTGACATCACGAAGTGAAGATCATTGTCTAGGCTTATTATAAGTACCGGACGTGAAATTTACTTGTGAAATAAGAACAAATCTAATAAAGTATTATTTAAATTATTAAAAAAAGTGAAAATACCAAAATAGTTTTTTTTTAAATTTAAATGACATACAATCTTAGAAATAAGATTGTTTCAACCTGATATAAAACTTGAGTTTTATTTAATAAAAAGACATTTACATAGAAGCAATTGCTGAGTTAATCTTTGCAATTGACCCAAACTCGGCATCCATAATAAGGCGGAAAAATCATCACATTGTCTACGGGTACGGAACAGTCCACATTAGGCCCACCAACCGTCAACACGGGGCAGTGCATGACGTCCCCAGGAGGACTGAGCCACGTGACAAAGCCGGCCGGATAAAGGCCGCCACGGTTAAAGCTAGCAGTTCAGGGGAGAGTTCGATCAAACCGTCCACCTCTGCCTCGGCTGGGAATCCTGCCAACACTGGAAGGGTCAAATCGGGCCCAACGGGTAAGGATCGCCCGGCACGTACGTCAGAAAATGACAACAACAGAGCTGGCGAGGTCCCATCGAGCTCGAGGGGGCATGCTCCGACCATCGGGAGAAAAACCTCCACGAGCACTACCACGACCGCGAAAGGGCCACGGTACAACCGCTGAGGAAGCGGCGTTATTAGACACCAACCGCGGCAGGAAGATGGCGGGTAGAAACAGGAGGAAGTAGTGTACCCAATCGCCAGTAATTTATATAAGGGTACCAGGCATCTGAAGTGCCTTCAGGTGAACCTACACCACGCCAAGGCAGCGTCGTATTTGCTATGTCGTAGGTTCACCAAAAACCTCCTGGATATCTGCTTCATCCAGGAACCATGGGTTAACTCTGGGGCTATTCAGAGGCTCCACAACGATCAAGGTAAGATTATTTATAACTCTGCAGCTTCGAGGCCGAGAGCGGCTCTCCTAGTCAGGAAGGATTTTATCTATTTACCTATTTCAAAATTTCTGCACGGGGATCTGGTGGCGATCAGGGCGAAGATCCCATCCATTGCGGGCGAACATGAGGTCGCTATCGCCTCTGCCTACTTGCCAGGAGATGCTGATAGTGCTCCTACTCCCGAGGTCACTGAGCTGGTATCATATTGCCAAATGCGCGGCCTTGGGTGGATTATAGGCTGTGATGCAAACGCCCACCACACTGTCTGGGGTAGCACCGACATCAACAAACGGGGTGAGTGTTTACTTGAGTATATTTGTGTAAACAATATATTTGTAGCAAATAGGGGCGATGAGCCCACTTTTAGGAACGTTATTAGATAGGAGGTCTTGGATCTCACACTTACTAGTAGCAATCTTTCATATGTCATTAAAAACTGGCACGTTTCGAGTGACATTTCGTTGTCGGATCATCAGTATCTAAAAACTTAATAACCTGGGTTTGCGAACCTATGGATATGCTGACGATCTGGTTATATCTGTGACCGGTTTTGATGATGCGACAATTTCAGGACCCATGCAGCGGGCCCTGGACTTGACACTTAGCTGGTGCAGGGAGAGGGGACTTAACATTAATCCCGCAAAAACTACCTTGACACCATTCACCAGACGGAGAATTCTGAGGCTGAAACCTTAACGGAGCGGTTATCGGATTCTCTAATGAGGTGAAATACCTAGGGATCATTCTGGACAAATCCCTCAACTGGAACGCTCAGTTGGTACATGTCACTAGAAGAGCGTCTAGGGCAATATATGCCTGTTAAAGACTCTTCGGAAAGACATGGGGGCTGAAACCCCGGATGATCCACTGGTCTTTTGTTGTTATTATTAGACCAATATTGTGCTACGCCGCCCTGGTGTGGTGGACTAAGACCGAACAGGTCAAGGCTAGAGTGATGCTTGATAGGGTCTACCGCCTGATCTGCATATCGATCACGGGTGCCATGAGGACCTGTCCCACTCTGGCTTTGGGAGCTATCCTGCACATTCCTCCGTTGCACATTTCTATAAGGGAGGAAGCCTGCAGGGGTGCTAGCAGGATGCCGCGAATTGCTGAATATAGAGCAGGGGACCTGGTGGGTCACATGCGGATCCTGGAAATCATTAGGGATGATCCATCCATTATGGTGGGTGATCATATGCTGCCTACTTTGGCATTAGATAGGAATTTTAATGTCCTTATACCTGACAGGGACCAATGGGCGAACCAATCCTGTTGGCGTGCATGCGCGCACCAGGTCTGGTTCACAGATGGTTCGAAACAGGTAAACGGTGATTCTGGTGCGGGCATCATGGGCCCGGGTTTCCAAAGGGGCTTGCCAATGGGCAAACAGCCGTCTATATTTCAGGCGGAACTCTACGCTACCATTGAATGTGCTGGGGAATGTCTAAGGAGGAGGGCAAGGGGATTAAGACTTTATATAATGTCAGATAGCCAGGCCGCTCTTAGGGCACTTTCTTCTTTGGAGATAAAGTCAAGGTTGGTCTTGGACTGTTTTGCGTCTCTGAATGAGCTAGGGAAACACAATGACTTGAATTTGTGTTGGGTTCCCGGCCATGAGGGCCATGCGGGCAATGAAAGGGCTGATTGCTTGGCAAACAGGGGCGCTCTTCATCCATTTATAGGTCCTGAGCCTTTCTTCGGCGTCCCTGTGGGTCACATCAGGGGGGCGCTACAAAAATGGTCCGAGCGTGAATTCCTTCACGCATGGACGTCCACTTCTGGATTGAGACAGTCCAGAAGATTTGTAACGCTGTCCCGGCACAGGGCAGGAAGGTTTCTGCTGCTTGAAAAAGCGGAACTTCGACTGCTTGTTGGCCTATTCACAGGGCACTGTGGTCTCAGGTACCACCTGTTTAAGTGTGCAGATTCTGCGGGTTGGATGATGAAACGTCGGAACATCTGCTTTGCTATTGTCCCGCCTTAGGGACTTTTAGGCGGAAATTTTTCGGGGGGCATACAATGGGCCCGACCGACATCTATGATCTTCCACCGGGCAAGGTAATGGGCTTTATACGCGGCCTAAACTTGACTTGGTGAGACATATAGGCTGCACAAAAGATCCTTTGTGTCGGGGTGCACATGGCCTTAACGTGTATATACTACTACTAGGTAGCTTTCTTCCGTGGGGCATAGCATTGAATTATTGAAATGTTGGAGGTTTTTGAGCGGAAACATACGATTATGATGCGTTCGGATATGGCTTCCCAACTAATAATCCATTTTTGGAGTCTTTTTCTTACGCATATGGCTACGCCCCGTACATGTGGATCCCCTTCATTGGGCATACCCGAGTACATTAACACTCTGCCGTTGTTGGCATTTACTCCAGACACAAATATGTTAAATTCATTTATACCGCTGAGCGGTCGGATTCAGAGCTGAGTCTACTTAGTAAAAATGTTACACACCTACCCTCCGAGACGTCATATTTACATATGGACCAGTCGGACTAGAATCAGCAGTAAGGTAAAAAATTTTATAGAGGATCAGACCACTCCTTTGCCACCAACACTCGCCAATTTGTCCGGGCTTGTGACCGGCTGAGAAGAGACATGACAAGATTTCTCAAGCACATCCCAACCAGGCTGGTTTTTATTAAGTTTATTTTAATTACTAGCTTAGCCCGGTGCGCTTCGCTACACTGCTTTAACCACTTTATCGGTTGAGAGATATTAAATATATGCATCCTATGGAAGGTAGTTCCCCCCTGCGCCTACCCGCTTTATTTTTATTTTCAAAGTGAAGTATACCATAAGAGTGACTTCTACAAAGTTTGAACTTTCTCACTATTACAGTTTTTAAGATATTCGATATTAAACATTGGCGTCCTATGGGGGGTAACACTTCCCCCGCTGCTATAACATTTCAATTTTGGGGCTCAAAAGTTCAACAAATTGCTTGCAGCGGCTCTTATTAATATTTCTATCTATGAGGGGTACTGCTCCTCCTCTGGCTACCCCGCCCATTTCTATATTGAAATTTATAGTTTACCATAATAGTAGCTTTAACTACGTTTGAAGACTATCCCTTTAATTGTTCTTCAGTTGAGCGATATTTAATATATCGATCATATGGGAGGTATTTCCCCTCCTACGCCTACCCGCTTTATTTATATTTTCAAAAGTGTAGTATACCATAAGAGTGACTTCTGCAAATTTTGAACATTCCCACTATAACAGTTCTTAAGATATGCGATATTAAACATTGGCGTCCTATGGTGGACACCACTTCCCCCGCTGCTTTTTTATTTCAATTTCGGGGCTTAGAAGATCCTACTACAAAAAGTTCAGCAAAATGCGTCCAGCGGCTCTTAAGATATGCGATAATTAATATTGGCATCCTATGGGGGTACCAATTTCCCTGCTCCTATCAAAAAAACTAAGTAGCCTATTTTATTTTTAGGGATCACGTGATGTTACTGTAAAAATTTCTGGAAAATCGGTTCAGTAGTTTCGGAGTCTATAAGCCAACAAACAAACAAACAGACAAACAAACAAACAAACAGACAAACAAACATACAAACATTTTTCATTTTTATATATATAGATTGATTAAAACACATAAATTTACGTAGACAAAACTAGTAGAACAGAAAAAATGGTAACATGAATGTCGTCACAGGCTGGAATATGAACCAAAGGGGATTTTTTATAAAAGTGGAACGTAACACCTATCAAGCATACAAAATTAAATAAAATTATAATTTGACACTTAACAAAAAAATTGAAAAATGGATTAACATATGATAAGCATTCACTTTTTTCAAAATTTCGGTTTAGTTTTGACCATTATTATGGTTTTTATTAACTAAAATATGGTAAATTTTGACAATATTATGGTTGATTTAGCGAAAAATTTGGTTGATTTTGAACATACTATGGTCATATTTAAACATAATATGGTAACCTGCAAACATAAAAATTGTTAAAAAACCAACCATAGTATGTTGCTCTTAGAATATGGTTACCTCAAACCATATTTTTTTTACGTGTGGTAATGCCGTATATTAATCTGTGATAAAAAAAATTGTTTGGTATTGTCGACCATTTTAAGTTTCATTGTAGAGCAATTCCATATGAAAGCGATCACCTTTTGGACGACCCCTCTCCGATTTTAAAATAAGTAGTCTCAATCGATTGCCCAGCAAAAAATAATGTACCTACATTTTTTTTTTTTTTATAGTGACTGGTTTCGTGGTGGTGTACACCACTGTCATGTGACAAAATTGAAGAATTCTTCATAAGGGACCTCATTGAAAGTTGTTTTAAAAAAAAACTACTAAAGCGATCGCAACGAGTGATAGCTCGTTGGAAAGGTATTGAATCAGGCTTTAATTGAAAAATAAAATTTTCCTAATTTTTCTTAGAAATTTACCTTTAAATTTTCCCATGAAAATTAAATTTTCCGATTTTTCACAGAAGCTCTTAAATTTTCCGGCAAATTTTTTTTTTTGGATTCCTCATAATTTTTGCTTTAAGAATCAGCAAAAAAAAAATGGGCTCCGACTCCTTGTTTGGACAGGAGAAGAGCATTTAAGAGACCACCTTGTTAAAAATACATTTTAAAAATTATTTTACAGTTAAAAATACATTTATGAAGAAAAAATCTTTCTTATTTTGCTGCTTATACTTTATTACAATATTTATTAAAAATTTCAATTGTCTTGGCATCATTATAAAATTAAAGTAACTTTAAATTTAGCACGTCGGCAGACGAAGAGTACCGCTTTACATTAATTGACATATCAGAAATATTTGGTATGAACATTGACATTAATTTATCTGTTTTGAATTCGTCGCTCCATGGCATCGTGTTCTTTTTGAGTGCATAAAACTGTGTTAATGGCAATTTCCTTGCTTTGAATCCACGAAAACAAATTTTGTACATTTAAGATCTGGTCAGGGTATGGCCTTTGCAAACTTGCCTTAGTCGCCATGCGTTTTAGGGTCCCCCTAACGCATCGCATGGGCCCTTACCGTGGGACGTCGCGAAAAAGTGCCACTCGACCTTGCAGTTTTGTTCTTCTTCAATTATGCAAAGATTGTAAAAATTTTTTTATTCTTGTACTGAGAAGCCGCGCCGTCTGAGAAAAACGTTACTTTGTCAATTGCATCGAATTTTGATATTAAGAATTCAAACAGTTTCATTTGAAATAAATAAACGGACACATAATTATGAGCTAAACTTTCCGCGACAACAACAAGGCTTATGGTCTGTAGTTCGTTATCTTCGTTTTTGAAATAAATGCAAAAAGGATGCACCGTGCACTGGTCGTTTGCCCAGTGATAAGCCTGAATTTCATCCTGAACGAGAAAAGTGTAATTCTCGGCAAAGTCGCTTATCACAATGAATTCATTTTGGGCTAATTTCTCCTTACTTTCCTTTAGAAATTTCGATTGCATCTCGGATATGAAATGGTGCGCCTTCAGTTCATTCAACTTGAATCCGAATTCCTCGATGAATTCCGGAATCTGCTTTACCACGGTCTCAAGGGAACATCTGCCGCTGCTAATTATCCACTGTTTGAAATGCACCTCCTGAATTAACAGCTGTTCAAACTTTTCCGCCAAATATTGCTCAAGCTCGTCAATATTCGGACAATTGTCGCATTTGGACAGATGACAATTTTCCGTGGGGTATGCTCACAACGACTTCGACAGGAGGTCCCTATATGTTTCAATTTCACCGTGAAATACTTTCAATTTCTTGCATGGAAAGAAAATTAATTTGATGTTTTGATGAAACATGCAAACGCAGACTGAATGCTTTCCGTGCCTGTCTAATGCCAGCACGCATTCTTTTGGTCGTAGGATGGCAAACTTAGAAAATCCCACTTTTTCTGCTGGGTATTTCTCATTGAACTGATGGTATGCTTCGGATAGATTACATAATAATAATCTGCGCTGCTTGTGTACTTTTTCTCCATCTTCACGTGTGATAACATAGTCACGTGTACCTTTGCAGGCGCGGCTGTTGTCATCATTGCAGTAAAAATCTTGAATCAATTTCACCGTTGCTTCGCTGAGGGTCCTTGAGCCAAATTTCTTGGTGGGAGTCGCCAATATGCCCTTCTGTCGAACTAATTCTTTGCTTCTTCTCGCGATGTAAAAAGATGTTTGAAACTGTTCAGAAATCTTGCGTATAGACCATGATTGAGGCAGCACAGATAAAATGAGATATTTCTCCGGAAAAGTGGTCGCTAAATTGAATTTTCTTTTCAACTGCTCAATCATTTGTTTGCCGTCATCAACGTCATCTGCTTGACTGCATTCGTTATCAGAGCCTTCATCAAATATTGTCGCGATTGCACTCATAACCTTGCCTTTTTTCTCTTTCCTGTATGTTTTACTTCGCAACTTTCTTTTTATAATAGGCGTTTCACCTAAAGTGGTAATAGCCTCATTCAAAGGACTCAAAGACATATTGACCATCGGAAAGTCTGCCTCACCATCAGATGAAACATTTTGTTCACTTGTCATTTCACTCTCGGATTGTGGCTGCATTTGTTTCAATGCATTTGCTTGTTGAGACAAATCGATTTTACACTTTGGGCAAATGAATTCTGCTTCTTCACCGTATTGTATATTTAATTCATTCATGTATCGCTTCGAAACACCAGTTAATTTTAATACTTTTATCATTTTCGAACGATGTCCACTCTTGTTAAGCGGATTGCAGCAAAATTTATTCATTTTACTTTAAATTGTCTTTACAGCTTCACTCTTTACTTTACAAAAAAAAAACACTTTAACACTTTCACGTTTAGTATTCAACTGAAATTTGACTCAGAGTGTGTGAAGTATTTATATTTATTTTTTGGAAAAAAATGGGTAAAAAAAAATAAGCGATATTTGCTTTTCTTTAATAGGAAAATTTGCGTGAACTACTGGTCATAAAATGTTTTTTGAAGATGGTCTTAATTGGTTACTGCCAATAAGCCGACCACAGGTCATAAAATGTTTTGCAAATTTTTTAAATTACCAGGTAATAAATATTTCGCCATATTTATGGAAAATCCGTGTTTTATGACTTGTTTCTGCACGTGTCATTTTAGGCGAAATATTTATTACCTGGTAATTTAAAAAATTTACAAAAGATTTTATGACCTGTAGCCTCAGTCGGGTTTGGTGTGCCATTACATGCCACTGCTGCTATTATCCATGGATTTATGGCCGATCTTGTGAAGGCAGGCAGGCCATATTCACTACACACTCAACTTGGGGCTCTTAAAAAAAAATTGATTTTTTCTTCATAAATGTATTTTTAACTGTAAAATAATTTTTAAAATGTATTTTTAACAAGGTGGTCTCTTAAATGCTCTTCTCCTGTCCAAACAAGGAGTCGGGACCCATTTTTTTTATTGGTGATTCTTAAAGCAAAAATTATGAGGAATCCAAAAAAAAAAAATTTGCCGGAAAATTTAGGAGCTTCTGTGGAAAAACGGAAAATTTAATTTTCATGGGAAAATTTAAAGGTAAATTTCTAAGAAAAATTAGGAAAATTTTATTTTTCAATTAAAGCCTGATTCAATACCTTTCCAAGTTTTTTTTAGTTTAGCTTTAGTAGTTTTTTTTTAAAACAACTTTCAATGAGGTCCCTTATGAAGAATTCTTCAATTTTGTCACATGACAGTGGTGTACACCACCACTAAACCAGTCACTATAAAAAAAAAAAAATGTAGGTACATTATTTTTTGCTGGGCAATCGATTGAGACTATTTATTTTAAAATCGGAGAGGGGTCGTCCAAAAATTTGCCAATTTTGATCGTTTTCATATGGAATTGCTCATGGATTACTTTTTCTTAAAATTAGTTTAGTTAATTTTCGACAGTTTGGTAGTTTTGGATCAAAAACGGTGAAAAATGATATACAAAATTAAATTTATTCAACATGTTAGCCATTTTGAAAATAGAAGTAAGAAAGAAACATGTGAATAAAATGTATAATCAGTAACAGCAAATTTCGATCCAATAATATCAATGGTTAAAGATTGCCGATTGACTTTAAACTGGCAGGCGTCGCAGTGTCGCAAACGGTAGAACGTATATAAGCGATATGTATTTACATTGCTAATAATGTTTTTTTGACTTTTGTTACATTTTGTTTTGATATTTTTTATAAAAAGTTCAAGTTTGCCAAATATTCAATTAGAAAAATACTAAAATTACGGGTACATTAATAACAAAAGTAATGAAAACGTATATAAATTACACATTACTAAAAAAAAACCGGTTTATTCGATACTCGAAAAATGGACATTTTGAAATATTCGACTTGGGCAAAACTACAATAACCGGTTAAAGCCGGCCGAATACTATTCAATCGATCTCCCCAGTATTATCTCAATAAAACAAGCTAGAACTAAATTTAATAACCAAATTTTAGAAAGTTCCAAAAAAATGTGTCACACCACCGGTGAAGACTGTACTGTAACTTATTACTATTTCTATCCTTTTGTTCTACATATACCAGTTAAATGACTGGTTTTCATTTCACTGGTCATGAGTTCTTTCTTTCTGATCTAATTCTATTTTCACAAGTCCCAGGAGCAGTATGTTGGAACAATTGACATTAATTTCCCGCAGGGTGGTTACTTAAGAATCACTTTTAATAACAAAGTGGAAATTTCAAATGGACTGTGCAGAATTTACATTAGTTTTATGTACAAAAAAATTACTTCCAGTGTTTTTATCATGATTAAAAATTTGGAATAAAGCACGATAAACCAAATCTTATTAATTACAAATGTTTTTGTTTTTAATTTTTATTTTTTTATTGAATTTCTAGGTTAATTTTATTGATTTTTTCACGGACAATAAAATAAGTATGTTGATTAATAGTAGTTCTTCTTGCTTACATCATATTCTTTGAATTATCTTATTACCTATCGTTGATGCTATTTATTGTTTTTACTACATTTCGAATGTCTTTTTTCGTTTGAAAAATATGGTCACCGTAACCATATTGCTTTTGATGGAATCACTGATCAAGGAATCAAAAAAAAAACAAAACACAAATAGAAGAGATAGCCAACGTTAAACGTTTTAAAGGTTCCAGTCAGTAAGCAATGCAAACATCAGTTTATATACGGTCAAAACCGACGTTAAAGAACTAAACACAGATGTCCGTCGATGAAGAATGAAGTGAGTGATTTAAAAACAACAATACAATAACTTGCGTTATAAAACCCAAAACAAGATTCAGACGAATACTTACTTGCAAACAGTTCTTGATACAGCGCACTAACTATCTTACCTCTCAAGTAGTTCAGTTCTAGTTCAGTTCTAGTTGTGTTCTAGTTCAATTTGAATTCTAATTCTTCCTATCTCTCTTTTTTGTTGGTTATTTTATTTAGACTTTAATACAATATTGATTTTTTTACATACAACATGTTCGCTTATCGTCCTACACATTTCGCAAGACATTTTAAGAAGATTAATTTCTTATTGAGTATAAATCAAACAAAATTAATACGAATATGTGGACAATGCAGACATTAATCTGGAACGCATTAACTAAAAAGACACCAATTTGTTCGGCCACAAAAAATAAAATGACTTAACAAAATTAATCCTTAAATTGAAGCATTCAAATGCAGACAGCACGTGTAAATAAATAAAAAAACTTTAAGAAAAAAAAAACATTTCAAAATATTGCACATTCAATCCATAACAGATTGTATTATGAATGTAATTTGTTTAATTAAAAGTTCAAAAATTTCCCTTGATTGTAACAATACACCAAAGAATACACCAAAAATGCTTGTTTGTTTGTTTTAATTTCAAATATCATTCGGAATTTTTAGGTATTCACACAAAAACTGTTTTTCTCACACAGATATAAAATTTTAGTTAAAAACTCACAAACTTTTTGCTACAAACTATTTCGTAAGTTTCGTTTATATTTTAAAAACTAATGCTATAAACACATTCGAGACAGCAAGCTACCAACTTCAATATGTCAAAAATAGAATACATATGTGTATATGGAAATGATTTTTTTCACGACGACACGGCTGTTGTCTGTGCTTATTTTGTCGTTGTAGTCAAATTAAACTAATTTCTATTTTTGTCCGCTACATAACAGAAAAAGTGTTGCTAATATAAACAAATATTTAAAGAATAAGTGCTTAACATTTTTTTTTGGTTAACAGAAAAGAATACGTTTGATATTGAAAAAATTATATAACTTTTTAGTATCCTTGAAAGAAGTACTATAGGAAGATGTTTTTCGCGCTAACGCTTTCCTAGTTTATGAGTCATAGGTTGTAAAAATTGCAAAATACTTTATCTATATTTATTTCGCTATAAAATGAATCTTTACAATATGGGAAACATTGGAAAATGCTTCAAAGTGTTTTTCACATGGCGTTTAAAGCATACCGATTAACCAATTAAGAGCCAATTTCGGATCTATATTCGTACTCCATGGCTGACTTTTATTTACAAAATTGGCCTTATCTTAAAATTATGTCGATATAACAATTATTATTTAACCTTTAGTTATTTGCGTAATAAAGTTTTTCTGTGTTGCGGGTTTTCGGCATTGCGGAACACTTATTAATTATGTACATATAACAATAATTAAATTTATAACTAGTACATAAATTTTTACCACATACATACATATATTTTTACTCAAATTTAAAAATAAATGGAGTAATTTTTAAAACCCTAATAAATTAAAAATTTTATATGATGGCGTTACTAAAAATAGGGTACATTAAAGCTTGAAGTGTTCTTCCCTAAAATTATTATGTTTGATTAAATATATTGACAAAATTTTAAGTTTTGTTGAAAAATCAATCAAGAAATCGAAATTTTTAATTCATCATGTGAAAAATATTTCGAAGTAGTTTCTAATAATACCAATACTTCTTAGATCCAGTTTTTACCTATAAAGTTATTGATAAGGGGAACGTTCGTAAATGCAGTTGTTGGGTACCACATGCGCAGAAGTAAAGTTTAATGTTCGTAAGAGCATCACTTGTAAGAAACTTGGCATCACTCTCATATGTCAAAAGTTTTTATGTAGTCATGCCGCAGCTCTGCAGCAAATTTTGGCAAATATTGCTTAAGTTAATTTTCTGATGCAATATCTTTTGACATAAAATATATCGTTATATACACTGTCACTTTTTGTTTCAATATTTTCAATAGAATTGTCATCGTTATTGTTGATAAAATTTTTATTATTATTTTATGTTTGCCTATTAAACTTTTGAAATTTAACTAATTTTCAAAAATTCAAACTTTGCACAGCTGTTGTGCAGTAAAAAAGTATCAGCTTCACAACTGCAACTGGTAACCACGCATCAGCAACAACATTTTGCATCAATACAGCAGTGATGCATTGCCTTTATATATTTACGTACGTACCCAACGTGATCTGATACTTTAACGACGTGCAATGACTGAAAACAAATTTTATTTTAAAAGCAGTTTATATTTTTTTATATAATCTGCTGTTGTTTATTTGTTCAAAAAAAATTAAAATATTTTAAATGATTTTTAATAAATTAATTTTTTTACGCTATAAAATGTATTATAAATAAGTATTTATATATTTATTGGCTTAAATTAAGTTTGTTTAATAGTTTTGAATTATGCATGTTTTTCCATTTCATAAAAGTAAAAAAAAATGATACTGGCACCACTGAAATATAAATACATAGTAAAAAAAACAGCTGTTTATAATTTTTCAATTGTAGCTGTCGTCTTCAAAATAGTTTAGTAGCTGACTACATGGCTATAATTGCACCCAGCAGCATTTGTAGTCGTGTGTTCGTGTAGCCTGCTGTCTCGAATGTGTTTATAGCTTAAAGGTACGTTCAGACTAGGGATGCCGATCGGAACTGGTTTTCGCAAATCCCGGGATTCGGGATTACAAAAAATCAAATTCCGGGATTTTCCGGGATATCGGGATTCGGGATTTTTGAAAATTAAGAGATAAATGCTTTTATAGTAAACGTCTTTAAAAGAAGTTTACAAACGAAGGTTTTATAATTTATTTATTATTTTAAAGTTAAATATTACTTAAATTTTTAAAAATTTTAAATTGTGACTTTTCTTATTTAATGACTAATTTTATAAAAAATACGATAAAAAAACGTACGATTTTAAACAATGTGTTACTTGATTTAATAAAAAAATAATTACCATAAAAGCTATATTCGATTCAATTACCTCAGCTCATTCAAGCTAAATAAAAAAAAATAATTCTTATTCTACTTAATTGAACAACGCAACATAGAAGTTGATTTATTTGTAAGATTCTATTAAATTTTATTAAATGAATTAAAATAAATAATTGAAACTTGAATTCGAAATTAACTAAAATCAATTTATTTAGTTAACCATTAATATCTTATTTTAACAAAAACGCATTTTTATAACCACCACTACTTGCGGTTGGAATTATGTAGTGTATAAAATACATTACTTTATATTGTGAAATCGCTCCATTAATTACCGTAGGTTCGATGTCAACTATCGGAAAACACTTTAATAATCTTAGCCCTGTAAAGAGTGAAGTTTAAATTTTGTATTTGGTGCACCAGTCAAATGTTTTGTGCATCAGTGTTGCCGTTAGGATACGAAAGATACATTTTTCGTATCTTTTGATGACTTCATGTACCATGTATAATCCTGACATTTTTCGTATCTTTTGAATCTGTACGTAAAATGTGCAGAAATAAAATATTAAATTTTAATTTGAAAAATGTTGGTAATGTGCCGATGTTTAAAAATTTGAAAAAAGTAGTTGGTTTAACACATGTACTTCCATTTTCGAATGCATGTGTGGAGAGAATTTTTAGCCAACTAAAACTTATTGGGACTGATCATCGTAACCGACTCAATACTAATACAATAGCAGCTTTAATTATGGTGAAAGAGAACATTAAAGATGTTTCAACATACGATCCACCTAAATCGATGATTACTAGTAGTGCGAAGTTGTTCTGAGGAAATATGAACATTTTATTTTTAGGAAATTTATACATATGAATTTTTTGATATAATCGCCCTAGTATGTATAAACGCCTTAAGTCGTATATTATATATGGGTGTTTCCAAAGTAACGGTCGTTACCGTTTTTGGAGGTTTTTTAAAAAAATTTCAACCTAGCCAAATATGCCACGAAAATTGCTACATTTTGGACTTACGAAAGTTCAAGTAAAGGCAGCAACTGAAAGAATTCATAAAAAATGTAATTTCAATACTTTTTTTGACCATTAAAAAAGTAACGGTCGTTACTTTATAAATGTGCTGTTTTCAAATGTCGGAAACAAACGTCATGTATTGTAAAATTTTGCGCAGGATATGTTAAGTAAAATATCTGATTAAATTCTTTGAAATGTTTTGTTTAAGGAATAGATTTATTTTCAAACCAAAGAAATTAGTTACCCAAAAAAATTTTTGTTTTTAAAAGTAACGGTCGTTACATTTTGAAAAGTTAACAGTTTTTTTTGTGTTTGAATTCATTTATTATGGTTAACTCAAAGCCACATATTTGTTTTAGTATAAAGAAAATTAAAGTTAATCCTTCGGAAAATGACAGATACATTTATTTTGTACAATATCAGCGGGAAAAAAAATTCAAAATAATAATTTCATTTTTGAGCTATAAGAGGTCATTTTCTGTAGAAACACCCATATATAAATGAATTTGTTTTGGTAACATCAAAAGATAGTTACATATAATCATTTTTGAAGTTTGCTTACTGTATTTTAAAAAATTAGATACCTAATATTTATGACTATTTATTTAATTTATTGATAAAAATGAATTTATTTAATATAATTTTCTTTACAATATTCAATAAATATGAAATCAAAATGTTATGTTAATAAATGTTAACGTTAAAAACGGATTTTTTCAAAATGTATCTTTTTGGGAAAAAATTTATCTTTTTGGAAACTAAAATGTATCTTTCTCAAAATTTCGCTGGCAACATCTTTTGTAAGTTGTTGTTGTTATTATTTTGTTTTTCTTAACCTACTTACAACTACAATTAATGTTGAGAGAATTTCAACTAATTGTAGTGGGGAATGTAAGATGAGATGAACCCACTGTTTATTGTTGATGTTGTTTTGTTCAAACTTTGATATTATTACAAGTAGAACTGTTGCTATAATTCTTATACGTTTAACAGTTTTATTTGGTTTAATATCTTTAGTTTTTCTAAAATCTTTATGGATGAAGTTTCCTGATGATCTGGCCTAAGCAACCAGTGAAATGCGCATAGGAATAGCTTATCCCATCAACAATAAATTTCAAGTGTTTTTATCAATAATAAAAACTGGGAATTAAGCACGAATATCAAAATCTTTTGAAAACATTTTTTTCTTTAATAAATTTTCTTTAATTATTTTCAGCACTTCTCACGTTAAAATTTCTTTATAATTACTGGACGCGCTTGAAAATAATAACAAAGTATAACTATTTTCTTAAGGTACGTTCAGACTGATGAAATATTTGATAGCAAACATCAAATATTTCATTAACGTAGTCTGACCACAAAATATTTTTGAGTGACAAATAAAATAACAGCTGATTTTGAGCAAATAAAAGTATTTGCCGGCAAACAAATATTTATCCAATGTGAACATAGTGTGAACACAAAAAATCAAATATTTTAGTTATTATTGAGCAAACATTTATTTGATATTTCAGAAAAATTGGAAGAGCAAACAACGACAAATAATTTTAGCCATGTACCCAATAGAAGCAATTTTTCCTGTAAGTTTTCGGATTTTTTACAGTTTCAAACATTTTAAATAATTATTAGACTTTGCTATCATGCCGCTATTAGCCAATTTTTGCTAATTTAGCAATTTTCACCAAATTTTTGCCATTCCTTATACTTTTAGGGACTTTAAATCAATTGTATGAAATATTAAAATTTTCGCTATTTTTGCAACATTTTTTTATTTGGTTATTCCCCGACATTTTGTTTTTTTAACCGATTTAGCGATTTCAAATAAATGTTAAAGTTTGGTATTAGCAAATTTTTGCGAATTTCCGCTAATTTAGCAATTTTTACCAAATTTTTGCCATTTCTTATACTTTTAGGGACTTTTAATCAATTTTATGGCTTGTTTGAAATATCAAAATTTTTCGCGAATTTTTTTGTTTTTGCAACATTTTTTTTTTGTTCTTTTCCCGACATTTTGTTTTTAACCGAATTATATATTTTGGGGTTTGTTTCCTGTTCTAAAAATATAATAGATGCTACTCCACAGAATAAAACAAATAATTTGGCTTCTGCACGAATTTTTACTATTTGTGAAATATATTTTCATTTTTGAACACTTTCATTAAATAATTATTTGATGCAAATATTTGTTTTAGTCTGAACGCATGGCAAACATGAATTAATTTATTTTATTTTACACTATTTGCCAACTGTTTCAACAAACAAAAATTGTCAAATATTTGAGCTTAGTTTGAACATCAAACAAAATATTTTTTTGTTTCACACAGTTTGAAGCAAATATCAGAATAAACATTTTTGTCAAATATTTCATTAGTCTGAACGTACCTTTACGTTTTCAATGACAGTATTAACAGAATTAATCAAATACATATTAAAGATCAATATTGTGTTCCCTATCCTCTCATGGGTTCACACAATTTTTTTGGAGCTTTAACCGCAAAACCTCGTTCGACCTAATCCTTCGTATAGGAAGGCGATAGCTTCCAGAATCCGCTCCAGAGCATTTTGGTCTCCACCAGTAATCTTCTGAGTTATTTCCTTGGTACTCCACCAGTAAAACGTCTGAGTTATATATGGTTCTCCACCAGTCACATTGAGTTTTTTCTTTGGTTCTCCACCAGACAACACATTAAAATATTGAGGTTAAAAACGATTGCATATACTTAATGTAGAAACCGCAAAAATTGTAACTCGGTACAGTTATACGACACCGAACCACTAACCAATGCGGGGTGACAACGCAACAAAAGCAGACAAACAAAAACGACCTGTTTGCAGTGTTGCCAGAACTTTTAGAGGTAAAATCAGCAAAACCCCATAATTTTGCATCAACAAATCTGAAAAATCTGCGTCAAGATTTTAAAAATCATCAATAAATCTTCAATACACATTTATTACATTTTAAATGTAGTTGATTAAGTAAAAGATATAACATTTGTTTCAAAATGTTCTGGAATTTAAAAATAGTTCTCATAAATATCCATAGGTGGTCCTGGAAATATAAGTTTTGAAAAGGAAATATTTTGTTGAGCTCTTAACACAGAAAAGGTTAAAAAATTTGTTCGATTTTAACTCGAATGCGATTTTCAGGCCATGGCTAATAATTTGTAGATTTTTTTTTAATCAAAAATATCTATCCGAAACTCATTATTCAGGCTGAGTTGAGATTTATCACGTCTGTCTTATTTTAAACAACAAATAAAAAGTTAATTGCTTGAGATGTTATTTAAACTATTTTTGAAAACTTACAAGAGATCAAATATTGCAACTTTTAATAATATTTACACAATTTCTTTTAATAAATCTATGTATTTCCTCACGGTTCTTCCATCAATGGTTGATATATTTCGTTTATCAATGCAAAAAGTGGAAATAGTACAAACAAAAGTGACAATGAAAAGAAGGTTTTTACCGAGCTAAAAAATCTGCAATTTTAAACCAAAAATCTTCAAATCTGCATTTTAATAATTTTGGGGGTAAAATCTGCAAAATGCAGATAATGCACTTCTGACATCGCTGCATGTTTGTCCTTAAGAAATAATGACAAAAAGCGCGAGCTGCTTCTCCACTCAGAGCAGTTTTACGACTGGTATAAATCACAAATAAAATTAAATGAAAGGTGTTGTGGGCTTTTGGGTGACTATATTGTACTTTTTGAACTTAAATAACTTTAACGCTTAGTTGCAAGCATTTGTACTGTTGCAAAAATAATTTTCTTCTTTTTTTCCTGAAAATATCAATTCTTTGACAACATTATTTTAGTGTCTACAATTAATAAATATACTTCCATGAGCATGTTTATTTTTATTAATTTTAAAACAATTAAACAATATGCAATTGTGTGTGTTTTTCAATATGTAACCAAGAAACAGCTGATTCCTTAAGCAAAGTATGATAAGTTTCGCTCTTTGCTTAAGCAAATGACACTTGACGAAACTTATCGAAAAGTTGCTTAAGTACATTATAGTTGTGTACATTTGATTATATGTATTTGCACATTTGCGTATGTAAGCTTAAGCACATTATAGTTAGCCCTTTAATCAGAAGAGGCCAACGCTGAGCGGCTGAGCCGTGCCGCATTAGCTTTTGTAGCCGTCGCCGTTAATGGTATAGTTTTATCCGGCTTACATCCGTATTTAACCTGCAACTAGTAATTTTTGTAACAGATCACTTGCGGCGTCAAATTAGATCGGCTTAGGACTCTGCCGTTTGGTAAACCAACAAAATAAAATTTATTTGTGATTTGCGTCTGAAAAATTAAAAATAGTCAGTTAAGATTGAATTAAATGGCAGTTCGTTCAGTAAGCTCAATTTTATTCGAACACGAACTTCAGTGGATAAACATTTCAATATGTTTTGCAGTACTTTAATTTGTACTGTTCTTTAGATATTAATAAATATGTTCTGTGCTACGCTCGCTTCAAAAATCCCGCTCACATTTTGGCTCTTGTTGCTCTCCAGATATATAAAAATGTGTAATGTCTTTGTATAAGAAGTATAACGCCCACCACTCCAATCCCGCCCACATTTTGTCGGATGTTGAGCACTGATCACCAAGATTCTTGTAACTATTTTAGAAAGTTTGGCTCTGACCGTTCTCCGGATATACAGTACATATTCTTTAATATCTTTGTACCGAAAGTGCCACTTTCACTTCTCTAATTCCGGCCATATAGAGAGGTTGTTTATTAAAAACCCGGCATTGTATACCGAATGCAGTCCATTTTCCCTACCGTTCTTTAGATATAAAAAATATTTCGTGACACGCCCCCTTCTCCAATGCCGCCTACATTTAAGCGTTCGTTGCGTATTGATAACCAAGATGCTTCTATCTCATTTGGAAACTTTTGCTCTTTTCGTTCTCTAGATATACAGAAAAAACGACGAACACACGGATTTCGTAAAATCAATGTAGTTTAACACGTATGTGTTTGTTATGTGTAAAAAACAACTCAAAAAGGCATTAAAACAAGCAAAAAACAACTTATAAAAAGCTACCTTGGTATATTTGGTGAATGCATAATGGGATTTTATGAAAAAACAAAAATTAGAGGCTGCCGTACTTTTTTTCCTTATATCTTAGCTATTTATGGACCGAACTGGTTGAGGTTTAATAGCAAATAAACCTGAAGTATATGTGGCATAAATATATAACCACCTAGTCCCCATCATATCTGGGGTGTTCGGAAAGGTGGTGCGCAAAATAACCCCAGGAAATATGGCCCCAAAAAAAAAGTGAAGAACGGCCCCAAAATTTTACATGTGGCACAACAAAACGAAATTTTGGGGCAATTTTTTCGTTAGGGTGTTTTTGCATTTTAAGTGCAATGAAAAATGACCCCAATATCAAGGAATGAAAAATGGCCCCAAATAAAATCACAATTTTTACTTTGGGGTTTTTTTCGTTTACTAATAAAAAATGCAAATTTTAAAAATTAAAAAATAACCCCAAACATTTTTCCACAAATTATATAAAATTGTATGTAAAAGCTTAGGAATAGTATAAAAAGCCCGAATTCGAATACCAAAGTGGAGAAAATCATTGCCGCTTATGCAGAGATGCTTGAGTTAGCGAAGCCGGTGTCTGGTATACCAAAGAGGAAAAAATCCTTGCACCCGGCTGAAGGCCGTCTATTAACAGAAGCTTTACAGAGCGAAGCCGGTGTTCGTTATACCATAGAAAAGAAAATCCTTGCGCGCGGCCGAAGGCCGGCTATGCAGTGAAGCTTTAGTAAGCAAATCCAGTGTTCGTTATACCATAGAGCAAAAAAAATCATTGCGCATGGCCGAAAGCCCAACCATGCTATCAATCGTACGATTTTTAAAACCAAAACTGTATAATTATTCGGATTTTGTAATCGGAATTCTTAATTTGGGATTTTTAGTTTCGGTCATATGAACTCCACCCAAAATGTTAAATATAACTTTCTTTGTTTTCTTTTTTGAGCTATGAGCTATGTTAAGGACAGAGTCTGTCCGGAGCCAATCAAATCGATTGCAGTTCTTGAACTCAAAATACGTGATATAATTAACAAAATAGACCCGCCATTTCGCTAAACAAAAGTGATCAAAGACTTTGATGAAAGAATTGACTTCTGTCAGCGTGCTCGTGGTGGACACCTGCCAGATATCATTTTTCGTTCATAATTGCTGAAACTTTCTCTTTGTAATACAATAAAAATTTGTATTATCTTTATCTAAATTTTTCGTTTTATTTTGGTTTAGAAAACAAAGTTCTGGTTGAAAAGCCCATATAAGCATTGAAAACATCATTTGAAAAACTGCAGTCAAAATAGAAAAACTGTAATTTCTTCCACTTCTTCGTGTGTCATTGGCAAAAAAGAAACTGTTGCTTTTACTTCGAATTCATTAAATGTAAACAGTCCTTGTCAATCCCACACAAAAAGCGAAAAGTTTTACACAAATTAAATTAAATCTTATTATTATTTTTTTTTTTTTTTTTTTTTTTTACACAAATTTTCGTTTTTTGTTCGACAATTTTTGGTTTCGACTGCAGTTTTTTAAACCCAGATTGAAAATTCAATTGTTTGTTCAAAAAACTTAAAAAAAAAATTAAGAATTATCGTCGTATTGACAGTTAAATATCGCCGATTTCGTTATATCGGCAAACCGATAATATCACCGTTACATCGGTATTGATGTTCGTTACTTCCCTAGTTTAAAATTATAAAGTTTTTTACTAAATTATTTCCAGACCTAACAAATATCTGACGATAAACTAAAAAACAAAGAGCGTGAATTGATCAAACTTAAACTTTATTTTTACAATTTTTAATTACTTACTTATCTTTATCTTTAAGAATATAATTGTATAATGTAATTTCGAAACTGTTGAATAATCTTTGATTTAGCCAAACGTTTTGCAAAAGCAAACACTTTTTTAATAAACCTAGTGGTTACGTGTAATGCCATGTTTTCACGGTACGTGCTTCGCTCTCTATTCATGCTTCACATTCAAATCATGGACGAAGCAACTGCTTCGCCATACAAAATTTTGAGAGCGAAGCAAGTAGATTCAATATGAAATTCATATTATGAATCTAATACCATGTTCACACGGACAGCAATATTCGTGTTTCGCTCTCTTATTCCTGTTTCGCGCCCCAAACATGATTGAAACGACTTGTTTTCCCATACAAAATTTTGAGAGCGAAACAGGTCGTTTCATTTTGAAACAGGCTCCGAAACAGGAAAAATGTACTATCATCTCCAATTTTGATAACAATTATCGTTAGTTTATCTGAACTAGCTCTCAAAAAATATCAAAACAAAGAAAAAAACAAAATAAAAATTGATGTTTAATAAAATAAAGTGATAATAATAACATAATAATATCAATAAAAGTATTAAATAATAAATTTTAAAGTTTTATTTACTTTTTTTTATCTATTTTAAAAAGAATCACACTAACAACACAAAAAAATGTCAAAATGAAACAAGAACAAATCGTATGAACAGCATGTTTGGCAATCTAGTTTCAGAGAGCGAAACCAGTGGTTTATATCGTCGTATGAACATAGCATAATGGCGAAGCACGAAAAATTTCTCTCTTCTCCAATTTTTATCGCAAGTTTATCTGATCTAGCTGTAAAAATCGATTGTTTCAGAGCTGTCAACTCGGTTCGTTTCGCACCAGTTTTGGTGCTTTTTTAAATTTTTGATCTCTTTTTAAAAAGTTTTGAACAAGATTTATTAAATTAATTTTCGAAAATGTATCATCTTGTACAAATGAATGCAAACATATATACATATTATGTATTTATATACACATTTGTTTATTTTTTTCTTATAAAGTTTCGGGTTTCTTGTTTAACTATGTAAATGTAAAAGGCTGTTTAATTGTTATAATTTTAAATATGAAAATATTAAACTTCTGAAAAAAATAAATTTTTTAATATATTTTTTATTAAACGATAAAAACTGAACTATTGTTAATTTTGAATCCCTATTAGATACCCTGCGGGAAATTTGTGTCAATTGGTCCAACAGACTGGTCCTGGGATTTGTGAAAATAGAACAAGTACAAAAGGAAAGGAAAGGACTCATGACCAGTGAAAGTAGAACCAATCCCTTAACTGGTTTATGAAGAACAAAAAGGTAGAAAAAGTAATGAATTACAGTACAGTATTAACCGGTGCTGTGACACATTTTTTGGTACTTTCTAAAATTTGGTTTTTGAATTAATTTCTAGGATTTGTTTTATTGAAATAATACTACATAATAAGAAATAATCCTTCATTTTAGAAACTCACACTAAGCGCGTTCATTGAGAATAGATCTGTGACTGGTCAAATGGTGTCAATTGACCCCCTCCAATGACAACCCCATGTAAAAGTGATAGGTCTTATTCATATAAATTGTTAGAACTAGAACCGGTCTCTATTACCAAAGACCTATCACGGGACTACTTTGGTGTCAGTTCGCTTCGTACTAGGTTATTTACAGTTAATCGCTTAAAAAAAAAAATTGTATATATTTTATGTAAATAAAAAAAATGATCTAGTATATATGAATACCGAGTCGAATTCAACAAGGTAAACTCGCCGCTTCAACAATTACAACTCTAACAAAAATAACAGGAATTTTGTTAGTTTAACAAATCCAATTTGTCAAAATAGTTGTTTACAAAAAGTGTGATGAAAACGTAAATAATAGGTGCGTTTGAGTACTTTTACAGTAAAATGCAGTAAATGAGTAAATTGAAAAATTTGCTCTCGCAAAAAGCTGTTGTCCAAAAAAGTACGCGAACGCAAAGTTTGTAAAAATTCGTAAAATAAAAGCAACAGCTGATGGCAAATAATTGAAGTGCTGAAAAATGTTTACACTTTTGACTACTTAACTCGTTTTCTTATCGGTAATCGATTAAATACTTTTTATAACACGAAATTTTTTGGAAAATACAAACAAACTATTTTATATAATTTTTCATATTTGTTTGATTTTTGTTTTATTTGATTTTACTATTAATTATTTAAAAGAACATGAATAATTGTTTTGCTATTGATTACTTAAGTACTCAAATACTTCGCACTTTTACAACTCTAAAAAAGTAAAAAACATAACAAAAAAAATTTCAAAGTTTCTATTTAGCCAAATTAGTGCTTCACAAACAAGTTGAATTTATAAATAAGTAGTTATTCACTTTTTGTTTTGGTTTAATTCAACTTTTCTTTTTTTAAGAATTTTTTCACAAATTGTATGCATTTTATTTGTTAGTTTTGTTTGTTTACCTTTTGAAACATATGTTTTTTGATTTACTAAATTTTACTGCAAAAATTTCTGCAGTAAAAATTTGTAAATACTCAGACAAGAACTGTCACTTTACGCTCTCAATTTGTGTTCTCATTTACTGTATTTTGTGTACTCGAACGCAATTTCGTAAAATGCAGTAAAGTTCAGTAAAAAATAGTAAAAACTTTTGTTTTCTCGAACGCACCTAATAAATGAAATAAATTTTATTGATTGTTTTCATATTTTAATTTGTGTTTCTCAAGAATTTGAAGATGTTGGAACAATTCAAAGGGAATAACTAATATATAAGCTATTGAAAAACAAGTATACATACTTTGTAATCAATTTTAATAAAAGTTTCACAACAAATAAGTTTTGTCTCAAAAAATTTTAACTTCGACAATTTAATGTATGTAATTAAAACAAAACAATTAAAAAAGAAAATTTTTGACAAATGGGATGTAACAGCTGACAAGCAGATGCTCTAAATAGTTTACCTTGTATGAAAACAAACTAATTTGTGTAGTTTTTTTAGGTATGTTAAGTTTTATTTATTCTTTCTAACAATTCTGAGCTGTAAAGACTGTTTTATTATTATACAGTAGAATCGCGAAAAAAAATAGACCGAAATATTCCAAGAGTTGATACCTTTTTCGAACTATTAAATTTTCTAACCGGTATTTAATTGTAAAAAATGCAAAAATAAGCAAAGATTTTTCAAAATAACACACTTAATTTATTTAAATTACTTACTTTTAATAAATTAAATTAGATTTAATTTGAACCGGCTGGTTTAAAGTGCACAACTCCTCTTGAACTACAATTTGCGATTCTACTGTATTATTCATATAAAAATATTATGCAAAATTAATTCAATAAATATTTTAAATAAATAAGTCTAAAATTGCTGCGTTTTTTCACCAGTTTGGTGCGTTTTGAAAATGCAAAGTTGACAACACTGATTTGTTTATTAAAGACAATTGTCAAAACGAAGCAAGTAGATAAGTCCCCTGCAAATAATAGGACCAGTCCAAACACGCGTGTAAAGAGTAGTCCACAAAGGACCAGGACTAGTCCAAAAGTAACCCAAACGTATGGAAAAAACCTGGTCTATTTAACATTACGATGTCCTAGGAGAGGATCATATAACCCACCTTTGGACCACTAAGGAGTAGTTTTAAAACTACTCCATGGTATATAACCCACCTTTGGACCACTAGGGAGTAGTTTTAAAACTACTCCATGGTATACTCAAGAGGATTAGTTTTGAAGTCGTTTAAAAACGAAAGCACGTCGTTAAAAAAAGAAGACATGTCGTCTCACTACAAACACTTTTTAACAATGACATGGTCCATGCTTGCATTACATCGGACCAGTCCATGGAGTAGTCCATTTTATCAAAATGGGTCAGGTGGTCCAATTTTATTTGCTGGGTCGTATAAATACTGTGATCAGTGTTACCGTTCAAAATTTTCAAAAAGGGGCATAAAAAGGGGATTTTCAAAAAAAAAGTGTCACAAAAAGGGGAATTCTGAGAAAAAAAGGGGCAACTTTAAAAACAGGAAAATTTAAAAAAAAAACGTATGTATTTATTAAATTATTTTCATCGAAAACTAAACATAACAAAAAATAAACTTCATATATATAAAAAAATACATTATAGGTATATAATACAAATTGTTTGGGAAAAACACATATATACATATATATATACATATATATATATATATATATATACATATACATATATGCATATATCATGAAAATACATGTCTTGTTTGCAAGTAAACGATAATGAACTGTTGCATAAAATTTTTATTTCAATTCAAGTAAATAAAACGAGCTTAAAATAGTGTAATAACAATTCTTACAAAAACAAAAAATAGTTCATAATATGATTTGATACAAAAAAACTTTACATTTGAATAGATAGAGATATGTATGTATGTATGTACATAAATATTTGGCACTTATTTTACTTTTTTACCAAAAAAATTAAGTTACGAAAAAACCTCGAGGAAAAAGCATATAAAAGTATTGCAGTGTTATGTTGTTTCTTCAACTATTAAATATCTATATTTTTGAAAACGTAAATCTATATTTATTAATCTATTCATCACTTGGAATCCAAGTCATTTTGATACAAATTTAAAGCGGATAACATAGACTGACAGGTATCTACTTTCAGTCTATTTGTCACTTTATTTTTTAAATATGCTCACTTAGAAAAAAATCCGCTCAGCGGATGCACTACTATGTGGTAAAGTAAAAACATACGAAGCAAATTTATACAAGTTTGGATATAAATTGTCACCCAAACAGTTTTTTAAATTGCCAATTTCGTACCAAAATTTTTCAGGCTTCGATATTTTAAAAATTGCTTCATAGCTTTTGTCGTTTGATCTGGTTTCTAAAAGTTTGAACTCTTTTACAAAATCATCTGGGTTAGTAATTATATCAATAAAAACGGTAACAATTTCAAAGTAATTTATGTCTTCAGCTGACTTAATAAATACTGGATCTAAAACCTTTAATGAACTCAGCCTCTTATCGCTATTATAAATTCTTGATAAAATTTCTTTGCACAGCTTTTGGTAAAAAAGTAAAGTGTTGTTTTTAATTTCTACAATATCACTCGGCTTCGTGGTCGATATATGTATATATTAAGAGTTTCTTTTATATGCAGAACATCAACAAAATCAATTTGTTGGCATAACATACTCTTTTTTTAAAAAATTTTTAAAAATTTCTAATACAATATCTTTCGTGGATGAAACTAAATATATAATTTGTGATGATTCGCTTTGAAAATAAATTTTATTGTTAATAATAGCCCTTCCTGAATTATTTTAATTTTTTCCAAATTAGATGCTATTTTCTCTTCAAATTGAGCTCGGATTCATTGATTGACAGTATAAAAAAAATTTGGTTCAAAAAGGGGCAAAAGGGGCACAAAAAACTACAAAATGATACAAAAGGGGATTTAAAACAAAGGGGTAAAAAAAGTGGCACGGCAGTCAAAAAGGGGCAAAAATGCGACTTTAGTCGCATAACGGTAACACAGTCTGTGATTCATTAACATGATTCAGAGAGCGCAGCAGGTGATTCAAATCGTCGTGGAAACATGGCATAAGACGTCAAATATTTAATAGGTGTGAACGTAGCATTAGTTATCAAATTTTATATTTTATTAAATTTTTTTATTTTTGTCTTTTGATTTCATCCATTATGAAAACTTTTATTTTTAGCAAAAAAAAATTAATTGTTATTATGTAAATCAGCAACAAGATTTTAAAGAAAATTAAAAAGACTTTTAGTCAAGAAAACCTCCCGTGCCTTGTCATTTTTAATTTTTACATAATACCCGGAAAAAGTCTTATATGCAAAAAAAGAACTTACAATTTGCAAGCAAAAAAGTTAAAAAAAATTAATAGAGAGAAATATGTATGCTGAAAAATATGCAATGAAAAGCATGAGTATCTATACAAAACTTTAGTAAAAAAAATTTTGTTTGCTTAGGTTAATATAGAAAAAATGTTTCTTAAGTATAAAAAATCACCACACAGATCAGTAAAATAATTAGAAAATGTAACTATTAGGCCAAACTTTTAATATATGTGACCTTCTCCGAGAAAAGGGACCTAGTGTTTCAAAAAAGGGTTTGGAGTTAAGAGTGGATTCTGGTACCTAAAAGGGTGTAGAATAACTTTAAATGCGTTTTTCTCAAAACTTCATTTTCACACACTCGGTCCCTTTTCTCGCACAAGGTCACATATATTACATATGTATATCTTAAGTGCAGTGAATCCGTTCGAAAAAGATTTGATTCTTTAAAAGCGGAGCATTTAAAATTGCTGGCACTGTCTTTTGTGACTGCCGATTTGAGAGCTTCCGCTTGTTTTGAGATAAAAGAAACGCAAATAATATGGAGTCAATAGTAGTGGTTTCTCAAATAATTAGAATTAACGGCTAAAAATGCCTTCAGGCCTTTATCTTCGATCTCTTCACTCTGTGATTACATTTAACATCAAATGATTACTTTTAGCACTAGAAACCACAAAAAGTTTAAACAAATATGTCGTCTATCAAATATTAAAAAAATTTTAATATTTCTTCAAACATGCCTTATATGTTTGTCCAAACAGCAAAAATCTCCATTAACTACACAAAACGTTTGCACAAACGTTAAAAATTGACATGTTTGCCCAGCCATTTGTGGAGTTAACTTGACACTTTAAACCTGGAACATTAAATAAGCGTTCGAAAATATACAAATATTTGTATACTGAATTTTTGTGTTCTGTACGGTAGAAATATGGCAAGCACAAATGCTAATAGTGATCGTGTAGTAAATACCTTTAAAAGCTTTTCAATGTTTGTGATCTTTGTGGACAACAATAATACTTTACTAAACCAACAAAACATTGTGAACAAAACACATGCAGGCTATTCGTGTTGTGGTTGCGCAATCTGCCAATTAACAACATCAATACTAGTGGTTGGTAAACGTGGTAGCACGCCAAAACTAGGCGTGCTGCAAGTAGAGTCGACAGTGATTCCGTTTTGACAAAACACATCTCGTCAAGGGTAGCAACCACGGCTCAAACATGACAATGCTAAGGTGGCTAGAGCCAGCTCGTTGGGCTAAGATATTTCACTAAATTGCCGAGTTTCATCCGTCCTTGTAAAAGTTGGTTAAATTTTAAGGGCCGATATTGATTTTGAATAAAACACAAATTATTAGGGAAATTATTGTCATTTCTTTTTATTATGAAAATATTGGTATGGTTCAATTATGTATTGAACAAAATATCGGCCAAATATCTATGCCCCTAAATTATCTCATCCTTAAGCTCTTGAAGTTCACATTTGCTTGCAAATAACCCCAAAGAAAGAAGTCCAAACGTGTCAAATCATATGATCTTGGCGGCCATCGCCACTACGGGAGATAACACGGCCATTGAATTTGTCGCGCAAAAGAGTCATTGTTTCGTTAGGTGTGTGGCAAGTGGCACCGTCCAGTTGAAATGACATATCGTAAAAGTTCGTTATCATCTCACGATATCGAGCACCATTCACAGTAACTGCCTGACCGGCCTTATTGTGGAAAAAATACGACCCGATGGTGCGCCAGCCCATAAATCGCACCAAACAGTCACTATTTGTGGGTGCAATCACTCTTGGATTATCATTCGCCAAACTGAGGCACTGGTTAAACTATAGTGTATTTTACACCGTCGATTTTTGACTTTTAATTAAAAATATTTATAAAAATTCAAATATTGCCATATTACAAAAGAACACTTAAAGGAACAAACAAGTGGGTAAAATTGACGTTGAAACTACCAAAATTGTTTAAAGCGGATAGATACGAACACGACCAGCTATATGTATGTTGAAATTACGGGCATTCAAGGTTGTGTACGAATACACAAACACTTAAAAATGGATATCGTTTGTGGATGTGTGTAACGTACGCTAAATAATGTTTGGCTTATTTTCTCCGAGACATTTTTGTATGAATTTTTTTTCAGACATGGATCTAGAAAAGTGATGGTTCACAAAAAATTTAATTGAATTAAAACAAAAGCCTAAAAAGCTGTGTTTCAGCATCAAAACTGTCGGGTATTGATAAAGCACTCTTTTCCTGTAAAATTCTTTATTGTTTTTTAATTATAAAGAAATTTGTTAAGCAAATTTCAAACAATTTTATTTAATACATAATAATTTTCCTAAATGATTTACGAGAGTTTGAAAAGAAACAAAATTTCGATTTGAAAGTTAGTTTAGAACAAAATTTATTGTTGAGAATTAATTTCCTACAAAGAAATTGAATTTTATTGTAACCTTAAAAAATCGATTAGTTTCAATAACATTTAAAGAAAAAACAAAGAAAACTTGTAAAAACAAGAAAACAATTATGTAAATAAAAACATTAAAAAAATAATAAAGTTAAATAACCTTGAAATTAGTTCAAGAAAATGTAGTGCTGGGAAATATAAAAAACAAGTCCCAAAAGGTAAAAAATCATCACAGAGATAAATTAATTCTAAAAAAATGTTAGTTGCTGCTACAACTAAAAGACAGATAGTCCGTGTTGGTTGTGGTGGTAAAAGAGCAAGAAGTTCTCATGCCAGGCTTCATTAACTACTATGAACTAGACTCAACTTCAAGTATATTGGGGCAATTGAATAAAATAAATGTTAAATTTCCTCTTGAGTTTTTTTTTATTTTTTATTATTTTTTACTTATTCACTGGCAAGAAGAAAAGGAATGGCAAGTAAACGGGACTAACTACTTTGTAGTTGACTATTTGATTTACACATTTGAGTTTCAATTACCCAGAAACGATTGAATTGCGTTGGGGATTCAAACAATGCCCTTAAATTAAAGTATTTGTAGTAAAAAGAATAATATCGAAAATATGCATAAAAGGAGGATTCCTATACATAAAATATTAGAAGGAAATAAATTAAAGATAAAAATAATATGAATGATAATTAAATAGAAAATTTTTTTTAAGTTTTGTCAACTCATTAAATCAAAATCCAAAATAATTTTTATAATTGAATAGAGGTGTGCACTTTACCTTAAATAGTAATTACGTGTAATAGGATAATAGGACCAGTCCAAACACGCGTGTAAAGTAACCCAAACGTATGGAAAAAACATGGTCTATTTAACATTACGATGTCCTAGGGCAGGACCATATAACCTATCTTTGGACTACAAAGGAGTAGTTTTAAAACTACTCCATTGTATACACAAGAGGATTAGTTTTAAATTCGTTTAAAAACGAAAACATGTCGTTGAAAAACGAAGACATGTCATCTCACTACAAACACTTTCTAACAATGACATGGTCCATGCTTGCATTACATCGGACCAGGGGGCAAATTATGGCAGTCGTGATCGAATACTTTTTCGATTCAAAAGCCATTTTATTTTTAATCTTTCTGTCTATACTGAACGGATCGAAAATATTTTTTTATTGTTGTAATGCATTTATTTGAATTTTTACAACACTGAAAAAATAATTACGATTCGTTCAGTATTGACTGAAATAAAATTGCTTCCGAATAGAAAAAGTATTCGATCACGAATACCATAATTTGCCCCCAGTCCATGGAGTAGTCCATTTCATGAAATTGGATTAAATGGTCCAATAATATTTGCAGGGAAGAAAAAACACATACATATACATATTATTTTCATGTTTAACCCTCCGGCTTGCGTATGTTTTGATTTTCTTTAGATATGGAAAAAGGTCTGGCCAGACTCATGTGTACAACGAAGGGTTAAAAAGTAAATTTGAACTCATGCTACTCATTTAGTTTATATCTTTGGTTAAATATGTACATAAGATTTCTAAAGTAAAAACCATATCGGGCATGATGTTGGTGTTTTATCATTCTGAAAGGTGTAATACGGGTAAGTAAATCAATCATAATAATTTTTTCTTTCTGATTTCTTTTTTTGTTTTTTTCAATCATGAATTCGGGATAAAATCAACTTTTTTATTGCTTGAATCAAGCGCATTTGAGATAGATTCATTCTTAGTTTTACTTAAATCAATCTTAATATCGGATTATCTTAGGTACGAATTCGGATCAAAAAAATTTTATAATTTTTGAATGAAGCGCATTTTGAGATTGATTCAATCTTAGTTTTACTTAAATCAATCTCATTTTCGGATTATTTCAAGTACGAAAACGGGATTGAATATGGATAATATAAGTATTTTGGGATTAAAAATCCGTACTTGAATCAATCTTTCTGTACTTGATTCAAGAAAATCCGTACTCACCGTACTATTAATACCGCTTCGGATTGATTTGAGTACGGTTGGATAGATTTTTCTTTTGACTGTATGAATTTCACGTGCTTCAGCTGGCGTGATTATATTTCTTTCCTTCAGTCGCGTGCATGCTCGTTAGTCAAAAACCACTCACGCACACACCTCAAGTTTTGTATTCCCAACTTTCTTCAATTTGCTTTTACCCTGCCTTTACACATGCAAATAATTACTTGCAAGTAGGCTATACTTATTAACATCGAAAATGCCGACGAAATAGTCCAATTTCATACAAGTTGCATGAATGTTTACACAGTCAAGTGAAAGTTCCTTATAAATCAGAGTTATTAATTGCGAAACAGAGCTTAATTTCGAAATAAACATTTGGCATTAACAATTATTATTACTTATTCAAATTAGATTGATGACTTTAAAAAAGTTAAATCTATAATTATTTTTTCCGCAATCAAGTAAATTTGGTAACACTTTTTATGTGTTTGACATTAACTTGCTTCAAGTGTCAAAATATCACTGTCCCAGAAATTTCTTGCAAGTTGTCTGCAAGTACATACAATTTGATAGTGTTGGTAAAAAAGTGAGAGTGTATTGAGTTTTTCGAACTTGTACTTGCATGAGTAAAGGCCAGGTTAAGGGTTGAAATTATTGTTCGCATAAAAAATCAAAATTGTTGATATTGCTGATATTTCATTAAAAAATGGCTACCAGACAGAAAATTTAACTAAACATTTTTCGCCGACCGGTGATTATAATCATCAGCACTCAAGAAAAACTTTGATAATACTTTTGTTTTTTGTTGCAATGTTTTTATTTTCTGTCAGTTACTTAAAATCTTATTTTATTATTATATGTATTGTCAGTTTACTTGGTGCGGCGAAAAATAAATTAGTGGGATTTTGGGAATTTATTACAGATTTTTGCTGAATTTAAATTAAGTATTTGCATAAAATGGTGTTTCTTTTACTTTTTATATACAAATATAAACAATGTACTCCCACACCTCTATAAATAAAATTGTAACGTTACTGACTGATTCATCATCGCACAGCCTAAACCCCTGAAGCTGAAAACTTGAAATTTGGACCGGAGGTCGGTCTCTCACCAAACCGATCCACTAATGTGATGTTTTCACACTCAGTTATTTAGTAGGTGTTTTCTATAAAAATTTAACTACTCGTTCAGTCACTTGTGTTGTAAAAACAGCACATAAGACAGGATTATTGGAAATTCGAATGTTTAGGGGGTAAAAAAGGTTAAAAACGGATAAATTCGATAACCTTATACCTCGAAAACTAAAAGAGATACAAAAAACTGTAATACTTATCGTTTTTCTTTAGAAACATAAGCGGACAGGTGTCTGGTACTTTATGAAATTCGGCTCTTTTAGGGGAGAAAACGATTAAAACGTGAATCTTGGTACTTTTTAGTCACCCCAGCCAATAAACCTAGAAATAAAGATTATACCGTATTCGAAACTTATCAAAAAAATGCGAATATACATTTTATACTTTTTCGAAATTCGAACGTTTAAGGGGTGAAAATGGTAACTATTTTTGGTACTTTTTTAAAAAAAACATTTTTCTTCATTAATTGACATATTCGTTCTAAATTAAGGGCCCCCACTACAATACTGCAATTTTTGATACTTTAATGGGGGTAAAATAGTACCATAATGGGAAATTTAATATCTTTATTCAGCTTTTTGGTTCTACAACTGGTATATTTATAATTATCGTTAATATTGGACCTTAAAACATAAAATTCAACATACAAGGTCCGGTTTGGATACGAATCTATTAGGGAACTTTTTGGTACTTTTGCTCTTTAGCTGGTACTTCGTAAATATCTTTTAGTATTGGACCTAGAAACATAATATTGAAGATGCAATGTTCTGATTGGATAAGAATCTATAAGACGGAAGTTTTTGGTACGTTTTTATATTTTAACTGGTACTTTTTGAATTTCTGTTAGTATTGAACGTAAAAACATCAAATTAAACATACAAGATCCTGTGTGAATGAGAATCTTTTAGAGGGATATTTATGGTACTATTTTATTCTACAACTGGTACTTTTTGAAATTCCGTAGTTATTGGACCTGGAAACATAAAATTACACATGCAAGTTTCTGAGTAAATGAGAATCTGTAAGAGGGATTTTTTGAAAATTTGCCAAATAAAATTGGTACTTTTTTAATTTAATACTTATTGTTGTTCAATGAATAAAAAAGAAAACATGTGGCCGGTACTTTAAGGTAGTAAACGGGTAAAACCTGTATTATGGAACTTTTTTGTCCACCATCTAGTATCGAACGTTTACGGAGTGAAATTGTACCTACGTTTGTTATTAAGTAAAAACGGGTCAAGTGTATTAGTATATATTAATAAAATACATAAGACTTAAATAAAAGTAATTATACATACTTGAATTATAAATCAATGTTAAAACTAAGAAGCAATTCACAAATGGATTTCAATATAAGTCATGTTATCAAAAAAAAAATTTACTTTTACAAAAACCTTTGATAATGTTTATCACTTTTTAGAAATACTTATTCCATATCCTTCTAGCTCCGATTCGAGTAAATTAAGAGAGGAAAGCATGGACTCGCAAGTTTTTATTTTAAGTTTGTTTGTAAATAGAGTCCGTGGACACTATGACACTGGACGTTATGACATGCTACCAATATTTAAATGTATGTTCACAAAACTAATGGAAACTTTCGTAAGAAATCTCTTAAATTAAAGGTGTTCATCTATATTTTTTATTGCAAAACGTGGGGAAACCCCAAAATGGGTGTTTGGTTTTTAGATTTGGCTTAAATAATTAGAATTTTACTAAGCGGGATTGCAAACTTTTAGTACAAATTTTTTTAAATAATATATTCACTCATTTTTTATTAAACATTTTGAAGAAATTCTAAAAAAGAGATAATGGAATTAAGAAAATTCCTATAAATATATTCGCTTAATGGAATTTTGACCCTTTCTGGTACATATATAATTCGGTAATTGAAATAAAATTGCAATACAAATTAACAGCCTTTCACCGATTTCGAATGGTAACGTTCGCATAGAAAATTACATTTTAAACAAAAAAAAATGTTAGAATACGATGTCGATCGAAAACTTGTCGTTGTCATAAGCGCCCTACTAAGTATCGGCTAGTCGGTCGACAGGTTTTACGTTTCTAACGTAATCTTTTTATTTATTGTAAAAATAAGTATACAACTCTGTGCTACAAATAAAGAAAGTAACAAGAAAGCACTTAACAAAAAAACCAAATCCACAAAGGAGGAATTTTTTGAAATTCCAATTAAAAGGGGGAAAATGGTAAAAGCGTGTTAATTCGCTAACCTCATATCACTCAAACTAAAAAAGATAAAACCATTAAACAATTATTGTTTCTGTCGACAACCACAACACACTACTTACTACATACTAAGAATTATTAAAAAACAAGTAAAAGTGCTATATTCGGCTGTGCGGAATCTTTTATATCCTTCACCATTGTGCGAGCAGAATACAGAGCAACTAGACAAAAACTAAATAATTTTTACATTACATACATATTCACAATTCTAAAAACTTCATTACCCAACAAACACGAAGTCAAACCTTTGATATGAAATGACTATCATTTGACATCAAACGCAATTCTCAAACGTTTTTCAATTGTTTGATTTAACATTTAAATTCAAATTGATAATGATTTAAAATAAACATTTGATATCAAATGTTTTATCAATTTGATGTCAAATGTTTGTCAAATGTTAAAATCAAATCAAAAATAAACTTGGCAATACTAAAGCGAAAAATAAAAGCATTAAAAATGGCGATTAAAATTAAATTTTTTACTTTGTGGGTACATGTGTTTTACTATTAAAAATAAATTTTAATATAAAGTGAACAGTATATTTCTTGTGAAAAATAAAAATTATTTGTGAGAAATTTCAATGATTAAAAATACAAAAAAAAAGAAAAATAATAAAACGGGAAAGTGAAGAAAGTTTGTTGAACGATCGCGGTGCTACAATCCTCAAAATAAAATGGACCAAGTATTTTGTCTTTCCAAGAATTTGAGGACAGAAAGAACACTATTTCATCTTTAAGATATGGTACCGAATGCTTATCTCAAATAAATAATAAATTTAAATTAAAAAAAATTAAATAGTTTTATTTATATTCCACATTGTATTATAATCCACATTTGAAAAACTTTTGAGAATTACGTTTGAAAGCAAGTTGAAAATAAAGGCATTTTTTAATTTGAAAATAATTTCCCCTTTTTGTTGAGAACGCTATGATTTTCAAATAATTTTCAAATCATTATTAAACGTTTGTCGTTTGAGAAAACGTTTGATTTCAAATCATTTTCAATTTGAAATCAACCCTCCGTGTTTGTTGGGTATAAATTAAATTTAAAAATCTAATGGCTATTTTCTCAATGTACCGTCAAACTGCCTGTTACTTAATGTCAACATAAATTTATTAGACCGATAAACCGTCTGTTAACAATTTTGGGTTTCTCAATATACCGACAAAATCATGGTTTTAAGCTGGCAACACCTCTCAAAATACATGTAAAAGTTGGGAGTCAGCTGATTGAATTTATCTGTAGATGAGTGCTGGTTAGCTTTGCGACAGAATACACACAGAAAAAAATCTAGTTAAAAACGTCGAAAACAAGGTTGATTTAAAATTTTTCGGTGGTGATTTTGCTTCATACGTGTTTCATGTTAATTCAACCTGATTTTAAAATTACTTGCGAACAACATTTTTTTCTTTTAAAATAACTACAATTCATGTGAATTTAACATTGCAGTAAAGTTAGAGCAAAATGTCAATTACATTGAAATAACAATCGAATCACGTTGAATGAAAATTATTTCATGTTGAAACAACGTGAATTTCATGTAGAAACTAATTGGTGTGAAGAAGCTTCAGAGACAACATATGCATTTATTTAAGAATAATTCAAAACACTTACCCCTGTAACACATGTTTCACTTATTTTGTAGTCTCCTTTGTTAACAGATCAATCAGCAGAATGGCCCGATATGGTTTTCGTCATCATTCTACTTTGAAAACTTGATGTTCTATTTAACTAAGTAATTTTAATTAAAAGAATACGGGAATTGTCTTCTTTTTATAACACATTTTAGGAATGAAAATAAAAAAATTAACATACTTAACTATGTATGCATTTTAATTTAACAAGATAAACTTTTGATTTTATTATAAAGCAGGTTTTTATGGATTCAATATTGAATCCATATTTATTTATATTTTAATATTTTTTTTTCATTTTTTTTTATCAGTGAATAATATTTAATAAGCGTGATTAAAGATTATTTTAATATTTTTCATTTAAAATTAATATGAAATAATGATATATTTAAATAAAGGGCATACTTTTGCAGAAATTAAACATGATTCTCAATCAACATTTTTCCATGTTAATTTTATATTGGTATTTTTTTCTGTGTGTATAAGCAAATGATACATTGAGAAAACCTAATTTCTTTAATGTGCAGCTTTTCGTTAGGAAAAAAGTTAATCGTGTAATGAGAAAACGGCCATAAAACTGGTAAATATTTTTTTTAAATCGTTTTTAGAACATAAAAATTAAAAAAAAAATTCTCTTTGAAAAACCAAGATTTGAACCAGAGGACTCACAGTTTCTTAACTCAACCCCCTAGACGGCTGACCATAAACGAACGTTGTTTGAATATCATTAAAATTAAATATGGCCCGTTTTAGGTTTCACAACTCAACTCAGTTGTGTCAACTCAACTCAGCAAAGTTGTAAACCATAACTTAAAAATTACAATTCAACTTATTTGAGTTGTGTACCGTAATAGTGGCCTATATTCACCAAAATGGTTTGTACCATGTACATATGTGTGTATGTTTGTTTCTTTTAGTATAAGCATTGTTGTCATACCGTCGATTTATCTTTCTTGGCGAGTTTTTAAGTAGCAAAAATAATCATAAATTCCCGTTTCTATTTGTTAAAATCAAGGCGAATTCAACAACAGGTGGTGTCGCAACTACAACAATCCAAAAACAACAGAAGCAACATAGGGGGTTTTGCATTGCATTGTTAGTGTTTACGGCTCAAAATGTCAACCATTCTTAGCAAAACACTAACAAATCAAAACAAATAGGCTAAAACTGTCAAAATCAGAAGGCGTTTCGACACCACCTGTAGTTAATTCGCCTTGGTTACAACACTTCCAGGCTAATTTTTAGGTAAAAGTGGTTTTGGGTATTTTTGAAATTTACTAAGGAATTTATATATTTTAGAGTTAAAATTTGGTTTTTACAATTTTTTTCCTTTTTTTTACTTAAGAAAAAATTAATTTTTTCATTTACGGAATTCTTGGTACAGTACACAAATTTTTTTTGGGCATGTATAAAAAATTTATTGGTGGAAAAGTATTACAAATTTCTGTCTTTCTAGCAAAACAAGCGAAAAAGGCAACTACGCATTTATACACACTAAAAATAATATCCCTTTATACTAAATATACTATTTTACTGCATTTTTATGACACCAGCCGTATTTAGAAATTTATCTGTAAGAATTTACAAGAACTACATGTTAAATCCTGGTAATAAAAGTAAAACATATAAAAGTTTAAATTTAGTTAAAGAAATAAAGGCAAGCGATGCTAACTAAAGCTTATTTTTAATTTTATTTAGTACATTTAATCTAAAGCCATACATTTAATGTTAGGCCTGCAACTCTGTTCAAATTTGTACAAAATTTAGAGCAACATTTATTATTAGATTAAACAAATTTGACAAATGTTACTTAATTCGCGATTTTGCAGAATGTGTCATTCTTATTCCTTTAAAGTATGCAACATTGTTCAGCATTTACCAGTTCAGATCGTAGTGAATATCTCCAAACATGAATTTCCAAGCAAAGGTTTAAGAGCAATGGAATAATCAATTATAAAGCGTGTTTATTTTTAGAGTGCCACAACTATGAGTTGGAATCACTGCCTTATTTGAGCAACCATTTATGAACCGACTTACACCAGAGCAGCGCGTGCAAATTGTGATATTTATTCGTCAAACTCATCGTGCAATTAAACCCCATTCTAGTCCAGATACAAACTTTTTTCATTAAAATAGGTTCATTTGGCAGCAGGTAACCTGCTGCTTAAATATTTCATTGATATACATTAACTAGAATGCTGTGGGCATTAAAAGGTTAATGTATTTAAAGTAACGATACGTTTTCACTTACATGTTTTGGGCTACAAAACTGGTTTTGCAGCAAAACAAGTATTTTGCAACTTGTTTTCCCATACATTTTTCATGTCCGAACAGCTCAAATAAAAACTAGTTTTGCTCAATAACATGTTGAAAATCATGAATACAACTCTGGATTATCCCTTAGTGCCGGTTCACACAGGTCAATTTTGTCAGGTCAAGTCTTGAGTTTTTAGGAAAGAGAGCAAAATAAATGGCATTCTCTTTTCCCTTCTCTCCTAAAAGCTCAAGACTTGACGAGCCAAACTAGCCGTGTGTGAACCGGCACTTATTGGTGATTGACAATTTCGAAATAAATGACATACATATTTACCAAAATAACCTGACTTATTTAATAAGCTTATGCAACTCACCAGCTGATTTATTTGTTTGCAGCGTAAAAATAATAAAATAAAATAAAATAAAATAAAAAGGTGGAAAATTATGTGATTTTATATATGTATATGTATTTGTGGCATTTTGACACATCTTAAGTCGAGATAAGATAGCAAATAAAAATTTAAAAAAAACTCTGCGAAAAAATAATTTTTATTAAATATTAAAATGAACCAAAATTAAAGAAAAATTTTGCTTATAATACAAAATTTTAAAAACGTAAACAAAACTGTTTTTTGAATGAAAATTCGTAAGGATAACAACATTTCTTCAACTTTGACTTAAGATGTTTTGTCAAAATGCCACAGATATGTATATCTGTGTATTAAAACACAACCAAGGAAATTCCATGCTTAAGAAAAATGTTTTTTTCATCACAAATTTTTTGTTTGGCTTTCGTGTTTGTTAACAACATAAATGTCAAATTGATTTCGAACTAGTTCCCATGTTCCGTAGCTTTAGTGAAAATTTCTCGCATAAAAAAAAAGTGTGAAACAAAATATTCCATCGTTTTTCGAAAAGTAAAAAAAAATGTATCTGTAACCAGGGTTGTTAGACTTTTTTCTTCAAAAATCGTCAAAAGTTTTAACAAAATTCGTCAAAATCGTCACGAACATTAAACAAAATCGTCAACAAATCGTCAAATATTTAAATTTTACAAATTAGAGACAATTTATTGCATTGTTTGGTTCAAAAACATAAATTTTAAGCAAGAAATTCTATTTATGATGAAGAAAGTTATATGGTAAAGTTTTATTCTATTTATTTCAGCAAGTGAGCTGAAATCATTTGAAAATAAATACATAAGAAAAAATGTATTTGCATAACAAAAATTTATTTATTTCATTTATCCATATTCACAAAAAGATTAGGGATTAGTATACCTAGGAAATAAAAAAAAAAAAAATCGCATATGTTATTAACTCGAGCTATTTTTAAATGATTAATTTTTAGCGCTATCACTTTTGCAAATTGTCTTTTTACCCGACTTCAAACGTTTTATTTCGTCCAATTTTAGTTCCAAACTAAGTAAGTGCTGGTTCACACTCTTCAAGATTTAGCCGTCAAGTCTTGAGTTTCGAGGAAAGAGAGAAAATAAATGGCATTCGCTTTTCCCTTCTCACCTAAAAACTCAAGACTTGACGACTAAAACTTGAGAGTTAGAACCAGCACTAATGCATTGTCTTCTTTTTAAACCCATTTTTCTACACAACTTCTTATTAAGAACTAACTTCCTAACACCCAACAATATTCGAATAACTTACCTAACAGAATTAAATGGTAAATCGCCTTTTTACACGAAAATAGAAAATTCTTCACATGTGATTATGACTTCATCGAAAAATGCAATCGTATGTAGAAATCGATAAAAACGCAAAGCGGATTTAAAAAATTTTTAAAAAGCGGACCAAATAGAACCGACGAAAATCAGGGCTCAAGTGTATATTTTTTGCAGTATCGATGGCATTTATATAATTGTATAATTTTAATTAATAAGAAGCATTATGAAAGCCACCTGGTTTGTGATGGGGGAAGAATTTTTTTTGTTTAATTTCCAAAAATTTTTGTATTTCGAAAAATTGATTTTTACGTTTTGGACTGTTCCCAACATAATTGTAGATATTTCTGTTAAGTGTTTTATTGATGCCAGAAAATCGTCATAGCACTATTACTTATAGTTAAAAAATCGTCAAACGTCATTTTACTGTATTTTCTCAAAAAAATCGTCAAAATGACGAAAAATCGTCACATCTAACAACCCTGTCTGTAACTTATGTAGAAAACTATCAAAAGAGATTACGTCGTGACGTTATAAATGTCATTACATAGCACCCGAAGCCGATGTAACATTGCAGACGTTGAGAACGCCAATAGCACATATAGTTGACGCCGACCAAGATTTACTAAAATTTTAAATTTTTCAACGACGGCGGCAAAAATAGAACCGTCGGCTATAACAAATAATGTAAAGTGCGACTTTAATGTTTGTTGTTTACAAAAATAGCTTTCAAAACATTCGTATATTTTATAAAAATGTTAATAGTAAAATAATTATACAATAAAAAATTGTGCCAAGAACAAAATATTATTATTATTATTCTTTATATTTTGCATTTTTAATTGTTTTTTAGTTTTAAAATTTTTTCTCGCCCCATTTTTATTCGTGAGTTTTTTGACAGTACAAAACGGGAACTTTTCTCACAAAAATGTTACAGACACACTTTTTCTGTAAATTGGCGAGTAATTTCCTTACGTGACAGCTAGTACTCGCCAAAAAAGTTACAGACACAGTTAAGTGAGTAAAACAGCTGCTTGTTTCAATAAACATATGTCATTTTTGTTTAATTTCAGACATTTTAATCTAAAAGATTCTGGACACGACAGGGGGCTAATTCTGGCAGTCATGATCGAAAACTTTTTCGATTCGAAAGCGATTTTGTTTCTAATCCTTTCAGTCGATACAGAAAGAATCGAAATTTTTTTTTCAATGTAGTGAAAACTCTAATAAAGCTTTTACAACACTGAACAAATAATTTTGATTCGTTCAGTATCGACTGATATAAAGTTTATTATTTCAAATTATTTATATTAACTTAAAATTAGTTGAATAAAAATGATATTAAAGGGTCAGATGTGCACAAGACGACGGTTGTGAAAATAATGTGCTAGAACTAATTCTTACGTTTTAGCATGTCATTTTATGAGAATCAGAATGTTCTTAATTTTTTGGTATAACAATATCTATTTTTAAATTAAAAATTCCTCTCAAAAGCTAAAATTATAAAACTTACATATGAAAGTATGTATGTAGTATATTAGGCTGCCAGTTATTTTTCGAAGTTGGAATTTGTTTCACGCCAAGTCTCAGATTGGTTGGAATTGCTAAAAAAAATAGTCCCTTGAAAATTTGAGCTCAATCGGATGAGGGGATAGGGTGCCCATGGCCCCCCAAAATTTGCAAAATACCTGATTTTTGACTTTGACTGTCAATAACTTTGTTAATATTTATTTTACAAAAAAAACTGTTGGTAAAAGTTAAAAGTGGATATTTTAATTTTATTTGTGGCAAGTATTTTTTTTTTTTGGTTATGGCTTTGGTTTTTGTTTTAATTTTTATAGTTAAAAAAGAGTTTGTTTCCTTATTGCAATTTGGAAAACGTAAACGGAAATCCTTAACAATTTGTAAAATATATTGTTTTTGTTCTTCGCTTCTTGATAAAATATTATTATAGTTCTGCATTAATTTGACTCCCCTCTCAGCAGTATCGTTCACTACTTTTAAACCTGAAAGAGAGAAAGCTTCGATAAACTTTTTGTTACTCGGCCACTTTGTGGGGATTGTTTTTAAAGACTTTTCACACAAATCAAAACGCTTAAAAAATGTTTTAGTTTTTGTATTCACAAACTGCGCAATACCTTTTTTGATGACATCAGCTACATACGTTCAGAGTGTCTATTAAGGCCTTTTTGCTGTTTATATCAGATTCATTCTTCAAAGCTTTTACCATTTTTTTTTTGTTTCGATTGGTACATTTTCATCAAAAAATGCCAAAGCAACATTTTCTGTGCCTAAATACCACAGGTGACTGTAACATTTTTTCAAAGCTACGGTGGCAATTTCACTTTCAACACTTCGATATTGACTGAATACTGCTAGCAGCAGAAAATCGTGATACGGAGTTGTTATAGGCGATGGAGCGCAAAACCAGACTTCAGCCTACACTTTGACAATAAAAATAGAAATATCGCTAACAGCATTTAGTTCAACCTCTGTTAAATCGAACTCGTCTCTCAATAAAAATATTTTTTATGTGTATATTGCCTTTGACATCCATCTTGCGTGATGCATAGCGCCTGGAGCTCGAAATTTTATACCGGATTCGGCTGGCGTTTTTCCGAGAAATATTAGAGCAAGTTCGATAAATTCCCTAAAGTCATCTTGCGGTTGGTTTACCTGAAGAACTTTATTTAGAAAATTTGTAATTCTCTCTACATCACATAAACTGATAGCATTTTTAACTTTCTCATTTTCTATACCGATCCTGAAATGTTCAATGTTTAATGATGGCCAACTCTTCTGAAATCGTTGAAATATTTAAACATTAGGACCATCTGACTTGCAAAATTTAATATCAAAAACGCTTTTAAGAATAAGTTCAAAGATGTGATGCCTACAAGCAAGATACAACAGATCCCTCTCTAGTAAATTTTCAATTATGGAACAAGTTTCATTGAATCGTCCAGTATTAACTACTGTCGTATCGAAAACCAAAGCTTTTACATAATCTTGTAGACCCCATTCAAAAAGCGATTTGCAAATATCCAGTGCTTGTGCTCTTCCAGTACCACTCTTCAAAGCAGGTGCTTCCAGCAGCTGCTCATTTAGCTCGATTAGCCACTCATATTTTAGTATTGGGAATTTTTTACTTCTCGCTATTCACATAAAAAAAATATTCAAATTTCTTTAAATTACCGTATTTAAATTAAAATTACCTTGCTAACTTTTGCAGCCCAAAATTGACGTAAAAAATGGTAATTACCTTACGGTTAACATCACTGACCGGCAGTGTTACCGTTCAAAATTTTCAAAAAGGGGCACAAAAGGGGATTTTCAAAAAAAAAGTGTCACAAAAAGGGGAATTCTGAGAAAAAAAGGGGCAACTTTAAAAACAGGAAAATTTAAAAAAAAACGTATGTATTTATTAAATTATTTTCATCGAAAATTAACATCCCAGCCATCCGACGTCGTTCAGATATCTGAGAGAAACGTCGGCAAAAAAGTCGGAATCGTATACGAATTCTGTCAGATTTCTGACCCAAAAACGTATGAAGTGGTTGGCACGAATTTTGACAGACATGTCGTGGTGAATTTTGGTTTTTTGTCGGCATTTCTGATAGATATCTAACAGAAATCTAATGAAAAAGGCATGGGAAGTTCTGATGTGTTAGCCGAGATTTGTTTTGCTTTCGAACTGATAGCTGAAAGAAATAATTTTATTGCAAAATATGTACATAATTATAAATTTTACACGTACGTACCTTTTTTTATGCTTTTTATCTTGAACAAATGAAATAAAATTAAAATTATTTCCAACAGAATGACAATTGTCATTATTTTAAAAAAATAATAAGTCTCGTTAGACAAATCTGAATGAATTCCGTCGGAATTCTGTAGGACATATCTGTACATAAATTCCCCCCGATATATCCATGCGAAATCGATCAGAAATCGGCCAGACTGTAAGTATATTCAATGTCTGACGGAAATCTGAACGAAGTCTCTAAAAATGAAGTTAGAAATTTTGTACGAAATCTCTGATTCAGACAATGTCGTAGCATTTTGCTGGCTGGGATAACAAAAAATAAACTTCATATTTATAAAAAAATACATCCCAATAAGCATTTCGGCTGGAATTCAAGTGGAATTATATTTGAAATCCAGTCACAATTTCCAATTTCCAGTGTTGAATTACAGTTGAAACACAGTGGAATTCAATAGCGAATCCAGCAAAATTAACCATTGAATTACAGTCGAACAAAACAGTACCTTTACAGTGTAATTCCAGCCTTAAATAACAGTGTGATTCAAGTTGAACCGCACCTGTTTTTACACTTGAATTCAAGCATGGAATTACAGTGGAATTCAAGTCGAACCGAACCTGTTTTACCGTTAAATTCAAGCATGGAATTTCAGTATTATTCAAGCAATGTTACAACAATATTTAAATACTGTTATAACATTATTTTAACAATAATTTAAAAACCATTTACTGCACATTTTTTAAACGATTTCCTCTTGTAAAAATAAAACATTTTATAAAAATAGGTAAATAGTTTCTAATTACAGTTCGGGCATCCGATGGCAAATTCTTATGATTCTGGTTAAGGACTTGCAGTAAACTGTTTATTGCAGCATTCGCAATGTTATGTTGGATCGCCCATACAGCCAGCTGTATTTTTAAGTCCCCGTCTCCCACAGAATTAATTTTAGTACAAGATATACCATCTTTGTTTATGATTGTGTCTTCACTGACAGACGTTCATCGTTCAAAGCGACGTGTACATCGTGGACATCGTTGGAAGCCATTCCCATTGGTTGTTCATTTCCCAGAATATGCTGATTCTGGGTAAGCAGTGCAAAAATTTTACGAGCATCTGCTTTTGGCTTTGAATACATACCTTTAAATTTATTTATTCCAAATTTCCTTTATGTTGTTTTATTTTCAATTCTTTATTTTCTTTTTGCTTATTTTCACTTTTATTTCTTTATTTTCACTTAAAAACTTTGTGATTTTCGCGTTGTAAAATTTTTCACAATTAATATTTTCTGATTGACATTTAGAGTACATAGCTGACTCGATTTGATTTAACAAACTTCAAACAGACTGGAAAAAGGATTGATTTCAAATGTGATTCAAGTTTTAATTCATACTGGAATTCCAACATTGGAATTCACAAAAAATTTGTGCTTATTGGGATTATAGGTATATAATACAAATTGTTTGGAAAAAACAAACATACATATCGTCACCTAAAAGACGAAATAACCTATCTGCAGTTTTCAAAAGTTTACAGGAGAGAGAAAAAACGTTATAAAACTGGAACTATTAACGATATTGAAACGAAAATTACACATTTTGATTAAAATGAAACCAGTAATATATATCGGGTGAGAAAATTTTGTTTTTCTAATCACAGCTTATGTTATGACACTTAGGTTTTTTGGAATTGTAAAAATCTGAAACCAAATAACCTATCTGCAGTTCTAATTAGTATGAATAAATAAAAATTTCTATACACATGAATATTATATACATTAAATAATTAAAGTAGTAGTTTCTTTTACCGGTTTAAGCAAAAACAAGTACTTAATGTTTGTTTAAATTACACTATACAAAAAAATAAAACTTTAAGCGTGATTTTTGATGATTTATTTTTCTCTTTTTTTGTGCGTAACGGTCCTCTAAGTAGAAAAACTTTGTCATTTGTAATATTATATTTTCAAAATTTTGCACACATATGCGTTATGATATATGGAATAAAAATCCATAAAAAAATCAATTTTGAAATTTTTGCAGATAGGTTATTAGGTCTTTTAGATGACGATATATATATATACATATATCACGATGGCCTTGAACCTAACTTAATTGGGGGGGTAGTAGTAGTAGTATATACACGTTAAGGCCATGTGCACCCCGACCCAAAGGATCTTTTGTGCAGCCTATATGTCTCACCAGGTCAAGTTTAGGCCGCGTATAAAGCCCATTACCCTGCCCGGTGGAAGATCATAGATGTCGGTCGGGCCCATTGTATGCCCCCCGAAAAATTTCCGCCTAAAAGTCCCAGAGCAGAGCAGATGTTCCGACGGATATATTTTTACATAAAAATCATCACATTTTGAAAAGTATGTATACAAAACATATTTAATGTATATGTATGTATATATACTTATGAATGAATAAATTACATAATATTTAATACATTAACAGCCTGTTCAACGATTTCGAACGTTAACGTTCGCATAGAAAATTATATGTAAAACAAAAACAATATTCGACAATTTATTTTTGTTTTAAATGTAGTTTTCTATGCGAACGTTGACGTTCGAAATCGCTGAACAGGCTGTAAATGATGTCAAAATCGATAAAGGCTTTTATTTTGTTGTTACATTCATATTACATTATTTATTCCGTTTTTAAACAAGTATATTTACATTTTTCAGTTGTCTTCTCGTAAAATATGTTTTTATTTTACAGTTATCTGCCTAATTATTGAGAAATATTATTATTATTTATTTTTTTAAGTGCCACGCAGATTTTTTAATTCTAATTTAAGAATTTGTCAGAAACAGTTATATTATAAGTACAAAAATACATTTTTTACAAAAACGGCTAAGCGGATTTTTTTAATTTTTGCGAAATTTTGCTACTTAAGCACAACTAAGTGATATCCGGCAAAAACATTCGATGTGCCCTTACCCCCCCAATTAAGTTAGGTTCAAGGCCACCGTGATATACATACATATATCGTGAAAATACATGTGTTGTTTGCAAGTAAACGATAATGAACTGTTGCATAAAATTTTTATTTCAATTATTTATACAAAAACAGTTACTAATTACTTGTAAATAAAACGAGCTTAAAATAGTGTAATAACAATATGTACTTACAAAAACAAAAAATATGTATATCTAAGTATATGTACATAAATATTTGGCACTTGGATTATTTTACTTTTTTACCAAAAAAATTAAGTTACGGAAAAACCTCGAGGAAAAAGCATACAAAAGTATTGATAGGAAGATAGTTAATATCAGGTACAGATCCATTTTTTTATAAATTGCAGTGTTATGTTGTTTCTTCAACTTTTAAATATCTATTTTTTTGAAAACGTAAATCTATATTTATTAATCAATTCATCACTTGGAATCCAATCTTCCAAGTCATTTTGATACAAATTTAAAGCGGATAACATAGACTGACAGGTATCTACTTTCAGTCTATTTGTCACTTTATTTTTTAAATATGCTCACTTAGAAAAAAATCCGCTCCGCGGATGCACTACTATGTGGTAAAGTAAAAACATACGAAGCAAATTTATACAAGTTTGGATATAAATTGTCACCCAAACAGTTTTTTAAATTGCCAATTTCGTACCAAAATGTTTCAGGCTTCGATATTTTAAAAATTGCTTCATAGCTTTTATCGTTTGATCTGCTTTCTAAAAGTTTGAACTCTTTTACAAAATCATCTGGGTTAGTAATTATATCAATAAAAACGGTAACAATTTCAAAGTTATTTATGTCTTCAGCTGACTTAATAAATACTGGATCTAAAACCTTTAATATTAATTCTTGATAAAATTTCTTTGCACAGCTTTTGGTAAAAAAGTAAAATGTTGTTTTTTATTTTCTACAATATCACTACTTAAGATGTTGTTAGTACATATTTCTAGCTCGGCTTCGTGGCCGATATTAAGAGTTTCTTTTATATGCAGAACATCAACAAAATCAATTTATTTTATATTTGTTTGCATAACATACTCATTTTTTAAAAATTTTTTAAAAATTTCTAATACAATATCTTTCGTGGATGAAACTAAATATATAATTTGTGATGATTCTTTTTGAAAATTAAGGTTGAATTTATTCATAATATTTAATACATATACTAGAAATTTGAGGTAAATTTTATTGTTAATGGATAGCCCTTCCTGAATTATTTTAATTTTTTCCAAATTAGATGCTATTTTCTCTTCAAATTGAGCTCGGATTCATTGATTGACAGTATAAAAAAAATTTGGTACAAAAAGGGGCAAAAGGGGCAGAAAAAATTACAAAATGATACAAAAGGGGATTTAAAACAAAGGGGTCAAAAAAGTGGCACGGCAGTCAAAAAGGTGCAAAAATGCGACTTTAGTCGCATAACGGTAACACTGTTGACCGGCAAATAAGCTAATTCGCCTTTGTTTATTTGACCAAATACGGCAAATTCGCTTTAAGGCATCGTCGTCATCTATTAATTTTCAAAACACGCCAAAATTAAGAAAAACGCGTAAATTTTAAATATTAATTACATTGTGCTCGAAATTGACACTTTATTTAGACAAGCCGGGCACATGGCGTTTTAGCATAATTCGAATACGCTAAATCCAATGATGTCCACCATTTTTTTAGGTTAGCTCTTGTTTTTGAAAATGGAGGAGGTTGCACAACATATATTCGTGTAACTCAAAAACGGTTTACTGGGTTGGTCATACATTTGAACCATCTACACTGATAGAAAAATTCATCATCATATTGATGATGCCCTTACATCAGAATTGTGACATCAATGTTACTACAAATGGCTTCAATGATGCAAAAGTTAACATCAATCCAATGACTAACGTCTTCGTACAATTTTGTCATTTTTTACTTGTCATCTATTTTATGACTATAGTGACATCAATTCGATGCCACATTTTGTATATTATTAACATTATTTTCATGACTACAATGCATTATAAGAAGCAACAATTCCTATATTCTATTTTTTTAAATATTTAGTTAAATACATCAAATTTTGAAAGTAGAATGATTACGAAAACCATATGGGGCATGGTGCTGGTGTCTTATTATTGAGGGTTCTGCTGTAAACAAAGGTCGTAATTCAACAAACGTGAAACAAACATATGTAACGGGTAAGTAAATAACAATATTCTCTCGCCTTAAGTCAATTCCAATGACTTTAACTTAATGACAAACTGTCATTAAATTGATGCTAATGTGTCATTTCTCCGATGTTACTTCGTCATCGCACCGAGGACATGTTCGTAATTTCTGTGATGCCGATGTGTCATCCCATTGATGACATAATTTCATTTTGACCCTGATTACACTTTGGCCAAGTGATGTTAAGGTTGACATGACAATGATGAAAAGTGTCATGGGGTCAAAATCGAAGACACTTGTCATAGTACTGATGTGAAAATACATCAGCGTTATGACGCCTTTTCTATCAGTGTAGGGGCATCCTTGGCACTGTAGTAGAAAAATTTCAAACATACACATATGGCCGTTTAATGAAATTCTTAAATTTGGCACCTGCAGCACCTTGTATGCCCCTAGATGGGTAAAATGTATGTCCAACCCCACTTTATTTTTCATCTCAATCATTTATTTCTAACATACCTTTGTTTGCAGCTTCGTTTTTTATATGTCTGCAAACAATTAGAAGCCTACCTGCATTTTCAATAAACAAAAATTTCGAAATTTTGATAAAAAAAAAATTATGTTTCTAAAACGACTGCTCGTATTAAAAAAACTTTTACTTTTTTAAAGGAAATTTGCGGAATTTCGGTTTTTTTTAGTAATTTCAATAAACTAAACCGTTTTTGAGTTAACGGTACATCTCGAAAACAAGAGGTAACCTAAAAAAAAACGGTGGGCATTAAAGTTCGTCCGCATAGAAAACTTCTATGAATTTTAAAATATGAATTTTAAAAATATTTATCACATTAAATTTTATACGAACGTTTATGTTTTTAGTTCTTCTCGTACGAAAATTAAAAAAGAAATACATATTAACATTTAAAAGAAAAATAACAATAACTCATAATAAAAGTCTTTCGTAGGTTTACCCCTTATTTATAAAAAAATTAGATTTATTTTTAAAGGAAATTTGTTTTATAAGCTTAAAAAATTATTAATAAGGCCTTTATGTTATTAGAAAAAAAAGATTAGCTAAAATAGGAAGGCAAAAATGAATTAAACAGGTTTAAAAATTTCGAATAATGTTTCGTTTGTTAGAAATTAAAGTTGTTTAGTAGCATAACTTGGAAGGGGTTTCTCTACTCAGTAAAAAAATTTTCAACTCGGGACAAAGTTGTGGGACAAAGTTGGTTCTAATTTTTTCTTTTCTTGAAAATCATTTTTTTTTTTTATTAATTCCCTAAGCTAATCCCCGCGAAGCTGTACGCTTGTCTGCAGGAAAGAAACCAGAGTCTCTGGCGGGAATCGAACCCGCAACCCCGGGGCTGATAGACTAGCTCGCTACTAGCTAGCCTACCGGGGCACTCTTAACATGAAGACGTGCAAACAACGTTTCTAAATAGCAGTTTCAGAGATGTCATTTTAGTTTGACCCAAAAACATAAAATTTGAAGTTTTTTTTGGGGCTTCATAAAAAATATAAATACAATAACGGGCTAATTTTTTTTTTTTGACAGTTGCTTATGTAGCTTAATATGGGGGATTTAATGTCAAGTGACCCAATTATGAAATCGATGTCTTCCGATTTGGATGGACCAAGGTTAGACCCATTGTATAGTAGTTTAGACATAAATTTTCAACAAGTTCGGTTAATAAGTTTCTGAGTTATAGGGGGTCAAAGTTTGAAATTTTTTTTTCAAAAGAAAGCTTATGTCTTTTCCTTTAAGGTAATTTTGGTCGCTTATGTAAAAAAAATAATTTCTAAATTTAGACGAGGGTTTTTAAATTTTTAGCATATGCACTATTTTAAATTTTTTGCTATTTGTGTTTAATTGTTTCTAAAACCTTAAAAATAAAACTTATGCAGAGAAAATTGACAAATTAACCTTCCCAACGGTATGTAACATACCCAACTATAATTTTATACCTTCGTACAGTATCGAATATGTTAATCCCAGGAATAAAATCACTTTTTCTTTTGAAATTTTGACAAATAAATCTTTTTTTTTTATTTATTTGTAATAATAATTAAATTAATATAAAATGGTAACAACAACGGTGCGGCTTTCTGTCTAGTTACATGTAGCTTAATATATTCCAAATAAATTGAGCCCTTTTTTTTGAAATTGGTGCACATGATTTGATTTTTTTATTTACAATTTAGTGGGAGAACAGCTAAAAACTTTGAAGCATAAGATGTACTGTAAAACTTTTGAATTTGTGTTTGTGTGATTACTGTTGTATGAAAATTTAAATTTCTACTAAATGGTGTATCAAAACTTGTGCACCAATTTAAATGAAAAAGGGATTTATTGCTTTGGAATTAAGCTACATGCTACTAGACAGACAGAAAGCCGCCTCGTTGTTTTATTTGTATTTTTATGAATCTTTTAAAACAAAAATGTTAAATATTAAAATGAAATTTTTTTTGTGTTAAATTTTGATGATATCTCTGAAACTGCTATGCATACTTAGAAATAATTTTTTATTTTCCCGAAAGGAGCAAAGCCTTCTCAAGTTATGCTAATTATGTATGTCCTGAGTATGCCTATTTTTGATATAACAATATATCACGAAAGCTAGAGCTGAGGGAAAATTTTAGATGTTAGTTTAGATGTGCACAAACTTTTAACAGGACGAAATATCTAAATAAATTTATAATCATACATTAATGTGTACATGAATGATATATTCAGATGAATGTTAATATGAACATATTTATAAACATGTTAATATGAAATTGAATTCTTATCAATAAAATTTACAATAAAAAAAATACAGAGCATTTCTTCATAGAATCGCAAGGAGGTACCTAGGTACCTTGTCGAACAGTTATGGGTGTATGAAGAATGTTGACATGATACGCCTATCTGAATTTCTTTTTTTCAAAGCTCTGAAAATAAATAAAATATCGAAAGTTAGGAGCTCTCAAGAAGTTTCAAGTACGATGTATGCCAATTTCTACAAAAAAAAATAAATTTAAAAACGCAAAATGTACCCGGGTACATTGTCGCTCACATAAGGATTAACAGATATATTTCCAACATCACTAGAAAAAAGAAATAACCCTTTTGTTCGGGAATTAAGAAAGAAAATCAAAAGATGCATTAAAACTTTGCAAAAAACGGAGGCTGCTTTCAATGGGTAAAAATTCATTTCTTTCTAGAAAATATATGTATGTATGTACATTTTTATATATTTTTATATCAAAATAAATTAATGTTTTTATTTTTTGTTTTTTTAAGTATAATTTTCAATAAAAAATAGGTTTTCTTAAAAGTACCAAAATTTTTAATAAAGTACTCTTTTGCTTGGTGATCAGTACCATCTCAATTTTTAAGTTTTCCATCACTGATTGACATCCAAATTTGACGTTTTATATTAGCAATAATCAGCGTTACCGTTATGCGACTTTAGCCCCTTTTTGACTGCCGTTCCACTTTTTGGTTCCTTTGTTTAAAATCCCCTTTTGTATCATTTTGTAGTTTGTGTGCCCCTTTGCCCCTTTTTGATCCAAATTTTTTTTATACTGGCAATCAATGAAGCCGATGTGCCTACCAGCTTTGATATGTGTTTCTTGAGCAAAAAAAGTACTATATATATTTAAGTAACGGCTAATTTAGCCAGGACTACAAAGTGTAAAAACGCCTTGGTAGAATAAGTTTATTTGTTAATTTTATTTATTTATTTTGTACCTTTTTAAATTGACCAATTGTTTTTATTCTACGCATCCTTTAAGACCATCCATATGTCATTCAATGTGCAAGTCCTCCATATAGGCTATTTTATTTTTTAAGAAGACGAAATTTTGACCAGACATAAAATCAATGATGGAGATTCTAAATATGCAATAAAAAAATAATAGCGTATGAGCACATACGCTATTGTTATATTAAGAGGCCGATATATTAGAAAGATTATTCTGCAAAATTTAATAGTTTTTCCAAATTGTATGGTTTTATAAAACAAGAAAACTTATGAACACGAACTATGGCAAAACAAATGTCATATACGAAATATTTCAGGAATTATACAAAATATCATAACAGCCTACAATACTCCGACTCTCAATAGCCAGATTAGAAGCAAGCAAATCTATAAATTTTTAACAAAAGCAAATTATTTTGAAAAAATCCGAAAACAAGATGATAAACTAAGGGCCATTATTACAACTTGCCAATAGTTAAAAGTGGGATTTTGTCGGACCGATAAATAGCTTTGCATTATAAAACCTTCATTTATAATGTTTTCATCTTTTAAATATTATTATTATTGAAAATAACAGCAATAAAAAATGGAAGTTGTAATAATGCAAAGCTATTTATCGGTCCAACAAAATCCGACTTTTAACTATTGGCAAGTTGTAATAATGGCCCTAATAGTTATAATGCCATGCTGCCTCGTTCGTAAAATATAAAGCGGGAACTCAAAATTTATATATTTTCAGTAGAGACAAAAACCTGTTTTCTTTTTATATGTAGTCTTAGACTATAAAGGGGGATACAATTGTATTATTTTTAAATAAAAATTTAAAGAAACTGGTCTAAGATTTTTACAGTGACCACTGTACATCGATTTCTTGCAAAAAGTGAAAATTGAAAAATTTTGAGGAAGCAGTGCGATATGTAAGTATGTATTCATGTACACAGGTACGTAGTATATGGGCAGTTAAAGCGAAAAGTCTCCTTTTTGTAACGTAACGCCAGAAGTAATTTATATTTTTAAAATGTTATTTGTATAACTTACTATTTTATTTTTTGTAAAACTAGTTGCACTTTACTAGTTTTACATAAGGTAACAAAAGGGATAACATGATCATAAAATACAACCTTATTTGCATTCTGGCGTTACATTAAAAACAGTAGACTTTTCGCTGAAAATGCCCATACTTACCTTAAAACGAGCCGAAATTTTTAAATTTGATAGCTTGAAAAATAAATAAATAAATATGTCTTAAATTTACTAAAAAAAAGGTTAAATTTTGTAATGCAAGTTAAAATCCACTTCCGTTTTTTTAACGTCATGCCAGGGCATATTTTTGCTTATATCTGCAAAGCGCCGATTGCTGTAATTATTTTTCTGAATACATTGCTACTTCATTACTTTGTGTATATAAAAACCCTTTGACTTCTGCGTTTAATTTTTTTACATTTTGTGGTACAAATATCACGACACGTCAAAATGGAAATGCCCATCTGGGCATATCCGAAAAAATGTCAACCGACAAAAAATTTTTAAAGTTGATCAAAAATTATTCTTGATTATTTAGAGTAATATACTATATTTGTACTCTTACAAATATCATCATTAAAAATTTTTCTGGCAGTTCATATTACGAAAATTAGGACTTAAGGTTCAGCAACCTTACATCTCTAATATTTGGCCAAAATATGCATGTTTTTTGGCTGCTGTTAAACAAGCTTTATCCAAAACACGGCTGCTCCATTTTCGAAGAAGTTTTTTTTTATTAATTTTCTGCAACTTTATGAAAGAAGCGCTTTAAATGCTCTATTGAAACATACTAAATAAAACTGAGTAAAGTTACGTCCACGCTTTGTAACGTCCGCAACGGAAAATAAGGGTTTGTATATATAACGAAGAAACTAAAAATTTTTTTGACACCACATTAACATTCCAAACAAAACTAAAACTGTTCTTTAAAGTAAAAAAAAAAATTCTAAAATATACAAAAGTATGTTTCATTTTTTAATATCAAATTTTGTAACGTCCGCAACGGTATCGATCTGTCCTAAAATTAAGTTCTGCTTAAAGTTGTTTTGTTTTCACAAATCTATAATTGAAACCACATACATCAATAATTATAAACGCATAAGAATTGAAGGGTTAAAGAAAATTAAAAAAAAATAATTTGAGAACACAGTTACAAAATTGTAATCTTTTCTATTTCTCTTATTATTATTTCAATGAAATTTGGCAAAGGGAGCTTCGCTTATTTTACATCTTTCTTTAACATCTGCTGGCACTAATGTTGACCGTCAAACGGTGCATTTTTCTCTTCGGATCTTCAAAAGAGTTATTGCTCACCTACGTGGACAGACGTACACGTGTCGATTTCAGTTTCCGATCATTTGAACTGCGTGAAAGATTAAAATTGCGATTAGTATGTCGGGTAAAAATGTGTACAGGTACAGAAAGATCAAACAAATTTCGAATCAATTTAAGAAACAATATAAATAGCTTGCTGAAGCAAAGATTAAAAGATGCTGAAAGAAAGCGAGCTTATCGGCAAAAAATTAAATATATCATGAAATGCATCGCTTGCAAAAGAAATTAAAGCTAAGAACAAAGAGCGAATGACGAATTACAGAGAAAGACAAAATAGAAAAAAAACAACAACGCTAGTCAGTCCATATACATGCAGGCAGACTCTAAGCAAAGCTGTAAGAAAAGTTGAGCGCGTTTTGCCAGCTGATATGGAAAAGAAATGTAAAGTCCTCAGTGTACTTCATGAAAAATACCTTTGTAATAGAAAAGAAGCTAAACCTAATGAGCAATTAGATGAGAAAACAAAACTGATTCACGCCTTTTTTTATCAAAATGACATTTCCGTGCAAGCTGCTGGAAGAAAGTCGACAATACTAGCTGGGTCCCATAAATTACCAGTAGCTAAGAGATTTATTATAATAATGACGGTAAATCAGGCTTTTCAGCTGTTTCAAGCTGAGTTTAGTGATCGAAAAATTTCTCGAACGAAATTCCATGAGAATCGACCAATAATTGTGGAATTGTCTGATAAGTTGCCTCACAACATGTGTGTTTGTCAATACCATGCGAATTTTGGGTTTTTATTGGAAAGTTTGAACAAACATATTCCTGTATTCCCTTTGAACTTTGGTGACTTTTTAGAAAAAGTTTGCTGTAACGTTGAAAATGAATTTTGCATGTCAAATGATTGCAATAACTGTACAAAAGACATTAAAGATGAGCTTGTCCCTTTACTTTATAACAGTGGCCTTGGTGAGGTTACTAAATGGAAGCAATGGAGAATTATAGACAATCGTATGGTATTAAGTTTTACCGAAGCTCCAGTGGCAGATTTAATTTTTGAATTGGAATCCCAACTGCCGTCGTTTAAACTACATACTTTTGTTAAACGGTCTCAACAAAAATACTTTGAGGAAAAACGGAAATCATCTGATTCTGCAAATTGACTTTGCAGAAAATTACAGACTTATTTCTCAAAATGAAATTCAGTCTGCTCATTTCAGCTATGCTCAAGTAACTATTTTCACTTGTGTAGCGTGGCTACATGGCTGCACTAAATCATTTGCCATTATAAGTGATCAGCTAAGGCATAATAAATACGATGTTTATTGCTTTTTATCAATACTTATTAAAAATATTCAAAAGCATCATTCAGTATCTAAAATCCGTGTTTTTTCCGATGGATGCGGTAGTCAGTTTAAAAAAAAATTTATTTTACGTAGCATTCCACATTTTAAGAATGAATTTGGTGTTAACCATTTTGAGTGGAATTTTTTCGCTACTTCTCATGGCAAAGGTGCAGTAGACGGAGTAGGCGCTATCGTGAAACGTAAAGTTTGGCAGTTAGTAAGAGCTCAAAATCTTATTTTGAAGGATGCACACGATTTTTACAGACTGGCCAAAAGTAATATTGATGGGGTTAAACTAATATACGTTACAGAAAACGATATAAAAACCACAACTCAATATCTAGGTGAGAAATGGCTAAATATAAAAAATATTACAGGCGTAAAATCTCATCATCACTTTTCTTCATTTAATGAAAATTTTATCGAAATGGCACGCACTGCAGTATCTCCTAAACATAAGCTACAAGTTTAAAAAGAAAAATAAAATTTATTTATTTTGAAAATAAACACAAAAATATTTTTTTATTTATATGAGTAGGACAGTGGTCAAAAATGCAACGTCCGCAACAAATGTAAGACTAAATTGTGAATAAACTAACAATTATTTTTTTGCCTCGAAAGTGGGTTTGATATGCTTAAACATTCCTCTTTCTTTAATGTATTTGGAATTTTTTTTGTTTATACTGCAAAATTCGCTAAAATTTATGAAAATTTGCATTGATCTCCACAACGACTTCTATATTGTGTAACGTCCGCAACGGCAATTTAAGTACAAATATATCGTAACTGATAAAACTCAGAAAATATATGTAACTGTCATTTGAAAGTACTCTCAAAGGCCAACGTACCACTGTAGGCTACTTAAGAATATAACGCTCAGAGCGCCTACAGTATTCAAAAATATGCGTACGAACGTAACGTCCGCAACGCAGGATTAGCCCATATGCAACTTTGTGACACATTTCTGAAATAAATTATAATGATTCCTTTCGGAAGGAAGTTTTATAATGGATCTTTGGTAAATTATGAAACAAACATAAACAAATTGGGCAGAGTGGAAAAGTTGCTACATTCCAATATAAAAATATAATTGGCTGGCATTTCTGGAGGAGGATTTATATGGAACCTGTGATAAATTCTGAAGCGGTCATGAAAAAAGTTTTTATGTATAACTTCGAGTCTAACGAAACTTAATTCGACCAAATTTCACCACAATATCAACTTATATAACCGGATAGAATTAAGGGCGTATTTAAATTTTGTTGTTAATTTTTGATTTTAATAACAAATTTTTAATTTAAATTTCAATTATTTAAAATAATTTATTTCAATTACTTTATTCATTAATTATTTGTTTCATTTCAATCTAATGAGGTTATTGGATAATACATATATAGATTTTTTCTCAATTATTTTTGTAATTGAATCAATTAACACATTGCTTAAAATCTCATAGTTTTTAATCATATTTTTAATTCAAATTTAAAATATCATTTATTGAAAAAAAAATTTACATTTTTCAATTTCTACAATTTTTAGTAACCAATATACATAATCGTTTTGGTGATAGGTGCAAGTTAAGAAATTGTTTACTTGATTTTGTGAATTGGGTGATTAAAATCCATTTTTAATTTTTTCTGTGATATATTAATTATGGTATTCATTGGATAATTTTGGTATAACGGGGTTGTTTGTTTGAATAGCTAATATGAGCTTGGATAGCATTGCAATAATTATGAGGGCGTACAAGTACAAGAAATTATGAGTCATGATTTAGCTCTACTCACTTTTTCACTTCTCATTGCTGATCTCTGATTTGTATACTATTGCTACTAATATACAAACATGTATGTAATCAATTCTTTAATAATTGCATTTGAACTTTTACCCAAACACCGAAGTATAAAAAGATGAAACGTTTTTTCTCTCTCCTGGAAAGTTGTATTTTTTAAGATACTAGGTTGAGAAAGTAAGTCAACGTATGTCGTTATATTTATCTCTGGTATAGACGGGCAGTTTAGTTTTGGGATAAAAAAAAGTGGTAAAAATATCTCATAAAGATGAAGATATTTAAATAATATTCGGCATACATGATTCCTAACCTCATAATAAAATTTTGTTTAGGCGGGTCCAGGATTGCTCTTGGGTCCCAACTAGGGTATACTAACAAATATTTTTTTTATATACTGTGGTGTAGGGTATCCATAGAAGGGGGTAGTGCACTCATTTTGCAGTTTCAACTCACAAAAATATTGCAACCATTTTGTTGATGTTGAGTGATGAATTGAAAATTTGCAGCATCACTAAACATGAGTGAAAGTGATGTTAAAAAATTTTGCATTAACAAAACACTAGTTAGATTTAAAAAAAGGCAATCATCAGCTTATTTCAACTTTTTTTCTTCACTCATTTGAGTTCAACTTAAAGTGATGTACTATTTTTAATATTAAAAGCTTGTTTTTTCATTATTAAAGCCAATAATTATACCGTTATTGACAAAATTTCATTTTGTTTAATGTTCCTCAAAAGAAATCAAAAACCATGCACAAACAAAGTTACATTTTTTAAATTTTAGTGAGAAAATATTTGTATGCATCTTTTTTGATTGCATGCCCAAATTTTGCACTATTTGAATTAAGTGCAGATTTTTGCATTCAATCTGCGTTTAGTGATAGTGGAAAAATTTGCACTACATATCACTAAATTTTTCTAGTGGTAGTAAAATAAAATAAAAATCACTAAAGCTGGTAAAAAGAGAGTGCAAACTGTGCACTGCTGATTTAAATCAATATTAAGTGCACTACTTCCAACTATGAGGGTATCACATGGTCGGGCTTGGCCAACTATGCCTTCTTACTTGTTTGTTATTCACTGCAGTATTTTAAGAAAAGTTGTCTGGCTGCATCGCTCCAAATTTAATTTCACTTGAATATTGTTACTGAAATTCTACTTTTTTATTGTAACAAACACCTTATTGAAATAAAGCCATATAAACCTAAACTTTTTCAATTCTTCTCTTGGTATTGTATGAAATATTTATAAATGCTACTTTAAACTTTTTCATAACCATTTTCAACAATAAATGTTGTTTGTCTAGGGTTTCTCCGATTGTAGTTAAAATAAAAAAATATCAACAGAAAGCAGAAAATTAAAAAAAACTTAGATTTTGTTAAAGTCAATGCGGATTCATTTTAAAATTTTAATATTTTAGAGAAGTTTTCCCAAAAAAAAATTCTATAATATTTATCAACGTTAAAAAAGTTTAAAGACAATTATTAAATGGCCTTTGTCCTTATATCCTGAAGAATTATTGCTTGTTTTTTTTTTCTTATAATATTTTTAGGTTTTTTTTACAAAATGTGTTTTAAAATTCAAGCCAAACATTTTTTCAAATTTTCTTTGTATAACTTAAGGATTCAAATTCTAAAATCAATATTAGTTTCTTTTTTATTATTGTTCAATCTTTTAAAATTTATAACTTTTATGTAAACCTGAACGAATCGTTTTATGTAAATTTTGTTTTTTTTTATATATATTAAGGAAGTTGCTCATTACGTGATTCCTTTATTTAATGGGCTTATATTCCAATAACCGAAAGCGCTATAAGGCAGTTGGCTTGTGTTTGTTTTAAGAAATATTATTATTTGCTCAATTGAATCATTTCCCAACAAACACAGAGGTTTGATTTCAAATTGAAAATGATTTAAAATCAAACCTTTTTTTCAAACTACAAACGAAAAGGGGAAATTATTTTCAAATTGACAAATGCCTTTATGTTTAACTTGATTTCAAACGTAGTTCTCAAATGTTTTTCAAATGTGGATAATAATACAATAATTAAATGGAAAAACTTGTGAAGAGGGTATACTAAGTTTGTCATTCCGTGTGAAACTTTTTGATTATTCATCTCAGACCCCATAAAGTATATATATTCTGGCTCCTTGAGTAATTTAAGTAGATTTAGCCATGTCCGTCTGTCTGTCCGTCTGTTGAAAACACGCTCACTTTCAAACAACTCAAAAAAAATTAGCAAACTTGGTGTCAAACTGCTTGTAGTTATCCTAAGCAATTTGGGATTGAAATCCAGCGAAATCGGTTCAATAGGACCAGAGTTATGAATCAAAATCTGGTACCACCACCTTAAAAAATTTATAATTTTGTTACAAAAAATTTCATAAATGGTGGAACAAGGCACGGAATGAGATAAGATTTTGCAAAAGTTCGTTTTATTCGGAAGAAATCACGCTGTAAAATTTCGTTAAGATCCGTTCATAATTTACCCTAGGCCTCATATAAACACGACTACCGGAAAACAGTTTAGTACGCATAAAACCATAATTAATAATGCTATCAGAATAAAATTTAATTCTTCACAGTCTTATAGAACTAGAAATCACCTTGTAAAATTTCGTGAAGATCGGTCCATAATTTACCCTTTGCTCCATATAAAGCCCACTCTGGAAAGCAGATATAGATATTACGGTAAAATTTCTTCCAACTTAGCTTCATATGGCCAGAAAAAATGCCATGTAATTTTGTGATATACGGTCCATAATTTACCTTAGATCCCATATTTAGCAGCCTTCTAAAATTCACTTATTGCACCACCCTGCGGAATTTTGGGATAATTGGTTCATAATTTACCATGGCTCCAATATAAATACCCCTCCTGAAAATCATTTAAGTTTGGCTTAAACTATTACGAATCATAAAATTTTACTGAAGGTTGTCGGTCAATAGCTTAATACAGATTTAAACATCATATATATATATCACTTCTGAAATATTCGAAGTGTCGGTGGAGGGTAGCCGAATATCGCCCTCTAACTTGTTATATTTTAAATTTAATGTATGAATAAGCAAGAGTTAAGGAAAAATCAATAATATGCGTTTTTGGCGATATGTGTAATACATAGAAATCTGGAGAAATCTTTAAGTATACTGATCGACTCAGAATCAATTTCATGTTAACCCTGCGCGCAAAGTATAAGTTGCTGTCTGGTAGGTTATTTGTTCAAATTTGGTAAATACATTTTATCGATCTGTTATTTCAAATATTACCAATTAAAACTTTTTTAGACTCTTTGTGTCCGTAAACCATCTAAATATGTTGTTGTTTAGATTAAATTCGCCCCAAAAATATTTTACTGCAAATAAAATTCTTTTTGAATCAGATTACATTTTCCCAAAGTGTCCATCCTTATAGCATTAACTTCTTTTAAAAAGTTAACATTTATAAACAATTTAGCGACCGTCCTTTAAATCCCTTTAAGTCAAAAAATCTCATATGGATGTTAATATCTAGTAAATATTCGGCACAAACAATTTTGTTTATGTGAGCCGATTACTGCCCATCGTTTCTAAATAGGGTAACATCTCGAAAAGTCGTCTGTAAATATATAAAACTCGTTTTTAGAGTATATTTCTGGTTTCCCTGCTATTTATAAATAAAAATTTAATTTTTTTAATTTAAATTCATTATTTATTTAAATAAAGTGTAAGATTTTTTTTTTTTTTATTGCCTTTATTCATAATAATTATACACAAGGATTGTGAATTAATTAAAAGAAAGTTCATGTAGTAGAACATAGGGCACCAACGAATCTTCTCCATTCATGACGGTTATTAGCGAGGAATTTTATTTGACTCCATGATTTATTTGACATTTGGCATTCTTTCAATAAGGTACGTTGCCAGGTGTTACGAGGGCGACCGGGTCTACGATGTCCTTGGGGATTCCATTCCAAGGCGGCTCTTGCGATATCATTTCCGGGTCTTCGAAGTATGTGGCCTATCCACGTCCATTTGCGTTTCATTATCTCTGTTGGGATAGCAACTAAGTTTGTCACCCAATTTGGCCAGAAAATTTTGTGTATATGTCTTAGGCATCGGTTAATGAACGTTTGTATTCTAGCCATTTGATATTGTGTTGTACCCCAGGTTGTGCAACCGTATAGTAGAATCGACATGACACTACAGTTGAAAATACGTATTTTTGTTTTTCTGGATATATGGTTAGATCTCCATATCTTGTTTAAACCGTGGAACGCTACTCTAGCTTTATTTATTCTGTTTACGATATCGTCTTCTGAACCGCCGTCTTTAGTTAATATACTACCCAGGTAACTGAAGGATTCAACGTCGCCGATGACTTCTCCATTCAATGTTAGAGGAGTGTCGATTACTGAACCAATACGCATTAGTTTAGTTTTTTTAATGTTAATTTTTAAACCTACTGCATTTGCGTTTGAGGCGAGTCTGTGTAGTTTTTCCTCAATATCAGAGAAGCGGTGAGCCATTAGGCAAAGGTCGTCAGCATAATCAATATCATTAAGATATTCATTTAAATTCCAGCGGATGCCATGGGGGGAATCGATGTTAGTTTGCTCCATAACACAGTCAAGCAAAATTAGGAATAGAGTGGGAGATAGGACGCAGCCTTGTTTTACTCCTCTGGTTGTTTGAAATGGTTTACTCTCCTGGCCATTAAAGCGTACGGTAGAGACAGCGTCTGAGTGCATCCCATAAAGCGTGCATCCCATAAAGCGTGCCTGGATACAGTATCAAAAGCTCTTTCGAAATCGATAAAAAGAAGATAAAGCTGCGAGTTGTATTCGATAGATTGTTCTATTATGATTCGAAGTGTATTTATATGGTCAGCGCACGAGCGGTTTGGTCTGAAGCCAGCCTGTTCCTTACGTAACAATGGTTCTATTACTGGGCTAATCCTCCTTAAAATTAGGAGAGACAGAACATTGCTGATGGTATTTAGCAGTGTTATTCCCCTCCAGTTTTTGCACTGGCTAAGATCGCCTTTTTTGGGTACTGTTATGACCACACCTTCCTTCCAGGAATTAGGTATTTTGTTAGTGTTCCACACTCTTCTTATTAAAGGAGTAAGCGATTGTGCAACTGTTGGGGCTCCATACTTATGTAGTTCGGCGGGCATGTTGTCGGTACCGGGGGATTTTTGGTTCTTTAGGTTTTTGAGAATTTCAAGTACTTCATTTTGAGTGGGTGGTGATGTAGGTATGTCTCTTAGTGGGTTACGTCGGGATACATGTAGAAAGTGTGGAGATATTTGCGTGGTAGGGGGTTCGGAAGAGAAAAATCTGTGCCATCTATTTAGCTGCTGATCAATAGTAGTAAGATCACTACCGTCTTCATCTTTTAGTGTTGCAGTAATACCAGTTTTACTCCCGTTCAGTTCTTTTATTGCACTATAAACGGCACGTAGGTTTCCCGTATTTGCAGCCTTTTCAATATCGTTGGCAATATTATTATAATATTTTTCGCAATCTATCTTAACCATAAATTTTACTCTACGTGCGGCCAAACGATATTCTATTTTGTGTCTTTGTTTTTCTTCAGCCGATTTGGAGCGATCGACCTTATGTTTAAGTTGTTTGCGAACTTTTATCTGTTGCCACGTTTGATCACTTAACCATGGTTTATGTTTTCGTTTTTTTAAACCTAAAGCGGATTTTGCACTATCCGTGCAGACTTGTGCAATCGTCTGCCACTGGTACTCTGTGCCTGGTTGTAAACGTTGTCTCAGCTCATTATTGTAGGAAATATGGGTATGTGGGTTTGAGAATTTTGAGAGATTTAATTTCAGTCTTTTCGAGCTGTTTACCTTGTGGGCTGATGGGCGAAGTTTAAAGGTACCAACCAGTAGTTGGTGGTCGCTGTAAATGTCCGCACCACGTCTTGTTTTGACATCAAGCAAGCATCCAATAAATAATTTGCTTATTAAGATGTGGTCAATTTGGTTGCGAGTATTTCCATCGGGCGACTCCCATGTATATTTATGAATATCCCTATGTGGGAATTTCGTTCCGCCAATAAATAAGCATTGACGGGCGCAAAAATCATCCAGACGTTCACTATTATTGTTTCTCACAAAACCAAGACCTTGTGTTCCCATCACTTTCTGTAAGCTGTTGTTGTTTTTACCCACTTTGGCGTTGAAATCACCTAATACTATTTTGATGTCACCAGTTGGTATTGTATTGAATGCCGCCTCAAGTTGGTTGTAGAAGTTATCTTTCGATTCTTCATCGTCGGGTTTGGTAGGGGCGTAACATTGTAGGATCGTGATTTTACGGTATTTTGAATTAAGTCTAGCCTTGACAATGCGATCAGAGAAGGGAACATATTCAATGAGGGCCTTCTTCGCGTTGGCTGAGAGTAGTAGTCCGACACCATTGATTTTGTTGCTTGTATGGCCTGAGTATATGAAAGTATGCCCGGACTGAAGTCGTTTGGAGCCCTTATCCAGCCATCTTGTTTCGCTTAGTCCAAGAATGTCCAATTTGTATAAATCAAATTCCTTGCAGACTTGTTCCAGTCTCGATGGTGAGGAGAGGTTTCGGACGTTCCAAGTTCCAATCATTATCCGTTTTTTGAAGCCGTAAGTCGTCATCGTGTTAGGAAAGTTGTTGTTTAAATTTGTTGGTGTTTCAGTAATAATTCGTTTTTTATGAGTATGAGTTATTAGCACATAGCCCAACCTGTTTATGGGTCAGGGAACCCGGTTTATTTATAAACTTGGCATTGGTTATTTAATGGCGCCAACTATTCGCCATGTCGATTAGAGCCTCATTGACACTCAGAATTTTAAGATACACGTTGCCAGGCGTGTCCTTCTGAGACTCTCTGCTCTAATCCGCTGAACTGTCCGCCACCGCTTATTTATTCGCAGTTGCCCACCAATCTTCGTGGTTAGGGTCATCCACTATCCGCAACCTGTGGAGGCGTCCCATAGCACTTCAGCTATGCTTTCCTATAGGTTTTTATATTTCGTCTTGATGAGAAGTAACCCATACAAACGAAATATAAAATCCCAGGGGGGAAGTGTAAGATAAAAGATGAAAAAATGTTCTTTCCGCCCTCTAATTCTTGGAAAGATGAAATACTTCGTTCACTTGTAAAACTTATTTAACCACGAAGTAAAAATTGAAATTTGATCGCCATTTTAATGTTTACATTTATTCTTCGCTTTAGTATTGCCAAGTTAAATTTTAATTTAATATTTGATACCAATTCGACATCAAATTGATAAAACATTTTATGTCAATTTTCAAATCATCATGTTAAATCAAACAATTAAATGCGTTTGAGAATTGTGTTTGATGTCTAATGATAAAGTCATTTCATATCAAGTGGAAAATTTATTTTTTGTGAAAAATACTCCTCCTTGTTTGTTGGGTATACAACTCAACAAAAAGATGAGAACAAACTTTATTGCGCTCTTTTCAGCTTATTAAGGCCATGTCAGATAAAACTTCTTCGCTTTGCGTAACGTTTCTAACTTTGACAGTAAAGCGTAACGCAAAAGGTGTATGTCACAATAAACGCTTTGACAACACACACGAATTTTTTGTTAAAAATAAATAAATAAAAAAAAATTATACTAGCAAACTGTCAAAGCGCGCAAAAAGATGAGATTTGCCAACTTTTCGCTTCGCTCTGCGTTAAAAGTTCTTTATGTGGCATGTTTCGTAAAAGTATGAATGTTCCATCTTGGATGTCAAAGCGAATCTCTAACGCAACGCGAAGCAAAAGTTTTATCTGACATGGCCTTAAGTGTTCGTTCGTTGTTGTTGTGGTTAGCGCTCTTTAAGCTGGTCAAAAAAAAACATTTGTTACAAAAACCATATTACACATACGAAAAAAAACAAAAAGTAAGCAAAATAATTTTACGTGCTGCGGTGTTTGCTAAAATTGTTTGTTTGTAAATCTTTTTTTTTCAATGTAAAAAAAGAAAGATTTAAGAACTTTTAAATATAATCGTGGGTGTTCTGGAAATCGAAAACGTAAAGCGCAAGAATTTGAAAGGTCGTTTTTTAATAAGAATTCTGAATGTTTGTCTACAGTATCACTACAATTGTTCTGTTTTTTAACGAAGAGCAGAACACAGTCTTTCTTGAAAATAGTTACGAACGGTTTTATACGTCTACACAAACACTTAAAATAAAAAAATCGTTCGTGGGTGTGTGAGCCGAACGCTTAATGCTAGGAACACAACTGGGACGAACGACGAATTTTTGGCCGCGAATATTCGTCGCCAAAATTAAAAAATATTTGTGTATATGAAAATGCACACAATCAGGGCGCCGACGAAAATTCGCCGGACGTTTCAAACTTTAAATATATTTAATTCTAATTCTTACGCCGGCGAACGACGAACAAATCAGTACTGGGTAGCCATATTGTTTCAAAATGGTAAGTGTTTTAGTAAATAAATTTTAACTGAATATCATATAAAACACAAATTGAAAAAAAAAAATTAACAATAAAAAAGTATTTTAATTAAGTTGTTTTTAATGTTTTATTTGTGAAGTATTTTTTGTTCATATGGCACCACTATTTCTTGTTTATACAAAATACTTTATTTATTTCCATTTTGTATTTTCGTCGTTATTGTGTTTCATACGCCGAATTTATACAGAGAATTTCTTCCGAATAATTCGTCGTGCTGGACGAAATTCGTCGATCGTCCCAGTTGTGTTCCTAGCATAATAATGTTCTGTTTTTTCTACACTGCTTGAAATTAATTAAAGAGATATTTAATCAGTTTACAATTTTATTTTTTGCTTAGTCGTTGTTGAATTTCTCATGGAAATGCCCATATGTAGATTATTTGATAGCATTTATTTACATTTTATAGAACAAGGAATAAGTCATGTGCAAAAAAAACTTTTTTTACATACATAAAAAGAGACCTATTTATTCAACTCAGGCGCCAATTCTTCACCTCACACTCCTTTTTGTTTATTTTTAATAAATTTTATAAACACAACACTTCGACTTTATAACTTAAAACTTTTTGGCCTACTTGGTATTTCAAGTCATTTATAATATTCTTAATAAAATGTCGTATTTGATGTATGCCCACTTTTTATTTTAGAAGATAGTTTTGCACGAATGTCTTAAAAAGCTGTTTGAAAAGTCTTGTGAAGCACAAAAAATGTGATTTAAAAAAAATGCTTTGAAATGTATATAAAAAACACTCGATGGCATAAAAAATTCTTCAAGATTTTCCTTATTATGTTTTTAGTTTTCCCACTTTTGGTTTAATTTATGACCGTATTCATAATCTAGGAGAAGAAATACATACTTATTTACACCAAATAATGAATTATTTATGAAGTTGGAGGAGTATACTTTTATATTGTGATGCCAACTTTTTTGGCTGAAAAATCCCTTAAAAGCGCAGTTTTGAGATCTTAAAAGCTTCCATAGGTACTAAGATAATTTTGCATATGTTAGTCTGGGATCACACTATGAAAGTTTTCTTTCAGAAAGTCTGAGTTTATTGGTGAGAGGGGAAGAGAACATGCTTTTCTTTTCTCCCCTCTCACCCATAAACTCAGACTTTCTGAAAGAAAACTTTCACAGTGTGAACCCAGACTTAATAAAAAAGAAAAACAGTTAGAAAAGTGCAATACTTAAAACAAAACTGCCTTTTTATTCTTTATTTAAAGTTGTTACACTAATGGTGTTTTCTTTTCTACAAAAAATGTCACATTTTATTTAAAAAAAAGCAATTTGGTTATCGTTTCTTAAAAATGCTTTGCTCTCTAAAAGGGCAGCGTATAAATCGATGGTGTGTATAATGCCCTGTAAAAAGATGGCTTCTGTTTATATATATAGGGCTACCAGACGAAGTTGGGAAAAAAGCGCCTTTAATCAGGACAGTAAAAATTTCAAGTTTTAATAGTTATTTTTTCTATTATTTTATAGTAAAAACAAAAGAAAGTATTACATTTTTAATGGTAGGCTGTCAGTGATATAAAATTAAATGGATTCGGTGTTATAAAATTGTTTTTGAAAAAAACGCCAAATCAAGAAATCGTAAAAACTTGATGTTAATAAATTGGCAATCTGGCAGAGGTATTTTCTTGTTTACATATTGTATGAAAAAACAAACTAAAGAAATTGGAATTTCATCATTCATTTTGTTTGTTTATTTATTTAATATACATCTATTAACAAATTAAGGTTTATGTACTATATTTTTTTTATATTTTGAAGAACACACTTTTTGATTTATGTACATATTTTTTTTATATATTGAAGAACAAACTTTTTGTCAGCTGTTAAAAACAGGGCGATCCTAATTTAATTTATTAATTCATGGATTAGAATTAAAAAATATTTTTTTTTTTTGGTAAATACGTATTTATTTTTTATATTTGTCGTAAATCAGCTGACTTAAATTGTTAAATTGTTCACAACAGTCGTATATTTTCATGTTATTATATTAAGACTTTTGACTTTATGACACCTTGTGAATTCCCCAATAGTTTTTGTTGTAATTGCACATTTTTTAAAAAGTAAAATAACATACCCCTTATGCTATAAACCAGCGAAGGGCAGATAGAGAACATTGATTAAAAGAGAGTAAATTAGTTGCTTTACACTTAGAGAAATTTTTGAAAATTTTTTTAAACTGTATTTTAATATACAAAACAAAAAATAAAAAAAGTTCTGTAAAAATATTATTATTACATATATAATTAATCAAGTTTTCATTAACGGTAAAATATATATATGCATATGGTCACCTGAAATCGAAAAGACCGTGAGCAAAAACTTCAAAATGCGTGCTATTTATATGTAAATATGCAAAAAACCAAAAGGAATTGATTATTATATAATTCATCATCCCACATGATTGCTGAGAAGTTTTTAAAATAAGATGAAAAAAACATACATAAGCACAGCTTGATCACAACACAATAAATATATATTGTCAGTGTACCAATACGAAATTGCAAAATTTGCCAAAATAACAACATGAGCAACACTCCTGCTTTGTTGAAATTTATTAAGTCTGCTTTCACACGTTTCATCTTTTGATGCTCAACTCTTATGTTTTAAGGTGAGAGAAGAAAGAAGAAAGGGGGTTAGTACGGAGATGCCTGTACTCGGTCAGTACGCTTTGTGTTTTTATTCGTTGGTATATGCACAACGATGGCTGCATGTAATTTTTTTCTTTTCTTTTTCTCGTTGATTCGCTATTAATAAAATTCTTGTTGTGTTGCACCGAAAAAAGTTGAAACCGATTGCTGCGTGTGAATATATTGGCATCTTTAAAGGGAATTGAAAAGAAGTTGAGCATCAAAAGATGAAACGTGTAAATTCAGACTAAGCAACTGAATCAGTGTTGCCAAGTTAGGGATTTTCACCCCAAATTTGGGGTTTTCCTTTGCGTTTAGGGTCAGTTTTAGGGACTTAAAAGTAGTTAGGGGGAAATTTAGTGTGTATAAATAGCATTTGGGGATATTTTAGGGTTTATAGTATTAAATATTTTCAAAATTACAAAAAAGAATGGAAAAAACCAAATGAATTTAAAGGTGATTATTTAATATAAGTTTCATTACAAGTAAATGTTCAAATAATAGTAGGAGAGCATCTGCGTTACTGGCACTACCATTTTCGAACTCAACTGTCGAGCGAGCATTCTCAATGTTTAGTATTATAAAAAATAAAATAAGAAACCAACTGGCAACTTCAACAGTTGAATGTATTACTAATAATGGCCCTTACATTATTACAAATTTCCAATAGTTAAAAGTCGGATTTTGTCGGACCGATAAATAGCTTTGCATTATAAAACCTTCATTTATTATGTTTTCATCTATTAAATATTATTATTATTGAAAATAACAGCAATAAAAATGGAAGTTGTAATAATGCAAAGCTATTTATCGGCCCAACAAAACCCGACTTTTATCTATTGGCAAGTTGTAATAATGGCCCTAAGAGTTAAGGCCTAACAAAAAGTCTCTCAAATGTATTTAGAAACATTTGATTCCGTATGGAATGTGCGATTAGATTTGCACCTTGCTTAAGCAAATGACAGTTTCATTAAACTTAGCAAAAAGTTTCCTTAGGTTCAAAATGGTTTTCCTCATATAAATAACATGTATTCGCACATTTCCTTAAGCCAACTTAACCAGATTATGGTTGGGCCTTTAGATATTCTTTAAGCAATGAATACCAAATTTGTATTCCGTCTTATGAAAGCTTAAATTATTTAATTATGAAAACATGCACGTGGACGAGAGGGATAAAAATATACTAGACGTTTTTAATGAGTTATAATAATATATTCTGTTCTTCTAAAAGCTTTTTTATGTAAGTATATGTTAAAATATAGTTACATGCATACATATGTAAAAAATTTAATGAAATAAAATTGTATGTATACTTAAAAAAATATTTAAAAAATTATTCTTTTTATTTTGGGGTTTTTTTATTTTTACTCAGTACAAATTTAGGGGGTATTTTTTAGATTTGGGGTTATTTCTTTAAATTCACTTGGCTACACTGAACTGAATACTATTTTATTTTTTTCTTTCTGTTGTATTTGTTTTTCGGGTTGCCTTTGTTACTTTTTATGCATGAAACAATGCATTCAAGATATTCAGTTTGTGGGCAGTTGTAAATAAGCGAAAACAACAGCACACAAACACGTGTATGTGTTATACGGTAAATTTTGTACATTCTGATTGCAATGTAAATATTGTTATTTCTTCTTGTTTTGACTGCTAAAAATAGTTTTTTTTATTTATTTTCTCTGTTTTAAAACTACTTTTTTTAAGTTAAAAAGTAGTATAATAAAACAAGTGTATGGATGTTTTGGGGATTTTAAGATATATCTTAGCAGGGCAATTTTTGCATTTTAAGCAGCTCTGGTAAAAAGAAACACGATGAGTAAATGTAAAAACCCGAAAAACTTGGTAATCCAGGCAAACCAGCGCCCACCGCTGCTATAAACACATTCGAGACAGCAAGCTACCGACTTCAAAATGTCAAAAATATTATACATGTGTGTAAATGGAAATGATTATTAGCACGACGACACGGCTACACGGCTGCAGATTGTTGTCTGTGCTTATTTTGTCGTTGTAGTCAAATTAAACTAATTTCGATTTTTGCCGACTACAAAACAGAAAAAGTGTTGCTAATATTAAAATATTTTAGAAATTTCTTTTTTTTCGCATAAAAGAAAAGAAACGGATTGAAACAAGAATATTAACTCGGCTCAACACCAAATTAATATTTATATAATTTTTTTAGTTTTCTTAAAAGAAGTTTCATATGCAGAAATTTTTCGCGCCAACGCTCCCAGCTTAGATGTTATAGGTCGTAAAAGTTGCAAAATGATTTATCCATATCTCTTTGGGTATAAAACGAATCTATAAAATAATGAAATCATTGGAAAATGCTTCAAAGTGTGATCTTAAGAGCCAATTTGATATATTTTTGGCTTTATCTTTAAATAATGTCGATATAACCATAATTATTTAACCCTGATATATTTGCTTAAAAATGCTTTTCTGTATTGCGGGTTCTCGGCCTTGCCTTGTTAATAATGTGATCGATTATTCGACTTTTTTTAATAACCGGTTTTCGAATATTCCGAATAGTTGCTATTTTAAAAAAGCCGGTTTTCGGTTAAGCATTTTTAAAATAACCGGTTAACCGGTTTTCATTCGAATACATAAAAATACAAAAATCAAATTAGTTTTTGTAATAAAAAGTTAATTAGAATAAAAACAAAACAATTCACGAAGGTAAGGAACCAACAAAATACATAGATATGACTTAAGGTATGTTCAGACCACAAATATTTGACGATAAAATCAAACAAAAGCGTGACCAGTAAATTGATAAAACTAAAGCATTATTTTAAATAATTTCTTGTTATTTTCTAAACTTTATGTCTAAGATGATAATTGCATTTATGTATAATGTAGTTACGAAACCCTTAAATAATGTTTGCTCTAGCCAAACGTTTTGCAAAAGCAAACAATTCTTTACGTTAGGAGTCAAACATTTAATAGGTGTGAACATAGCTTTAGAATTTTTTAAAAACATTGGTTTTAAAAATATAGGAATGCAATAAATTTATTATTTGACATATTTTCCTAAATTTATTGTAAATGAGTTTTAATTTGTTGCTGGGTAATTCCATGTCAAAACGACCAAGAATGGGACACGACCTCTTCCGATTGTAATGAAATTTGGTGAAAAGGTTCCTTTTATCTTATAAGGAACATATGTATATGAACGAATAAAAATTTTAAAATTTTTTTTTCAAAAGTTACGTCATATTCAAAATGTCATAATTTCGCAGATTTAGCCGAATGTGTAGAGCTTATTTCTTCAATATCTCTAAAACTACTTGACATACGAAGATGATTTAAATGTCATTTTAAAGAGAATACTTGGGACTACAAACCATAAACTGAAAAGATATAATTTTTTTGAAAAATGTAATATCTGCAAAATACTAAATTTTAAAAACGGACTAAGTCAAAAACCTATTTTTTTATTTGGCTGATTTTTTTTTTATATAATACCCCAAACTGTTCTTAAAAAATCCTGAAACTTTGAAGGAGGTGCTTTTTTTCTTTTTTAAGATATGATTTTTTTTCTTTCGCAACCTTTGAAAAAATAATCTTAATATAGAATTTTAATATTGTAATTTTGAGCAATAAGTACACTGTGCTAGTTGCAAAAAACCGACCAGCCGCGCACCTTGCATTTTGCCCTAATTGGGGCACGCTGAATCCAGTGGGACTTACCATTTTTTTAGATTGGCTCTTGTTTTCAAGAATTACCGTTATTTCGAAAATGTAACAGGCTGCACAGCATATATTTGCGTAAATCAAAAACGGTTTAGTTTATTGAAATAACTAAAAAAAAACGAAATTCGGCAATAAATAATAAAGTGGGGTTGGTCATACAGTTGACCCATCTAGGAGCATCCTTATAATTAATAAGTCGTGATGTAAAGAACTTTTGCCACTTATCATTTTAGGGCCGATTAAGCACAATTTTTTTTTAAGTCAGTTCGAAATATCACCAGAGATAACATCTTTGTAAAGCTATATGTAGTATTTATAATACTGTCCGATTGCTTATTACTTTTTATGCTGAACTTTTTTTGTAGGACTTTATATTGTTTTTGGTTTTTGCTACAAGAACACACGCTTATATAAGCGATTTGTATTTACATTGCTCATAATGTTTTTTTGAGTTTTGTTTCATTTTGTTTTGACATTTTTTATAAAAAGTTTAAGTTTGCAAATATTCAATTAGAAAAATACTAAAATTACGGGTGCATTTAAAACAAAAGTAAGGAATAAGTATATAAATAACACATTACTAAAATAACCGGGTAATTTTACTAAAATAACCGGTTTATTCGATATTCGAAATATGGACATTTTAAAATATTCGACTTGGGCAAAACTAAAATAACCGGTTAAAACCGGTCGAATACTATTCGATCGGGTGATCGTAAATTTACATAAATTAATAACACATGTATATTTTTAAACAAACTTATAAATAAATTGCGTAGTTTCCCAACATACATATACTTTTTTAAAGCTTAATATATGTATTTAAACATATTATGTTTGAATAAATATATTGAAAAATTTCAAGCTTTGTAGAAAAATCGTTCAAGAATTATTTAGTCTTAAAATTGGCTTAACGGGCTAAAAATTGGAATCATGTGGTTAACAAGTTAATTTTTTTTTTAATCAAAGGTGTATTTTAACGCTTACTTATGACAAAAGTAATGCAGTTAGAAAACTTTGGTGCATTAGAAAGAGCGTATTGTCTATTTTAAGAATCACCAAAAAAAGTAAAAATCGATTTTTTCATCCATGGGTCCCTTTTAGCTGAAACTGACACATTTAATGTATGCTTATTAAACTTTGCACAGCTGTTGTGCAAAGTATCATCAACGCAACTGCAACTGGTAATCTCGCATCAGCAACAAACTTTTTGCATCACTGTAGCAGTGATACATAGTTTTTATGCATTTACGTACGTACTCAAAATGTTCTGAAACTTTTACGTGCGTTGACGATTTTAAAAGCAGTTTATAGGTATGTATTTTTTTGTTTAATCTGCCGTTAAAATTATATTGTGTATTAGTTACAAAAACAACAAAATTAAAATATTTTAAATGTTTTTTAATAAATTCGTTTGTTTTTTCGATACAAAATGTATTATAAGTAGGTATTTATTTATTTATTATCTTTAAAATTGTTTGTATAAGAGTCTGCATTTAGACATGTTTTTCCATTTTATAAAAGTAAAAAAAAATGATAGTGGCACCACTGAAATATAAAGACATAGGAAACAACAACAGCTGCTTATATTTTTTCAATTGTAGCTGCCGTCTTCAACATAATTCAGTAGCTGACTACACGACTAAAATTTCAGCCAGCAGCATTTGAAGTATTGTGTTCGTGTAGCCTGCTGTCTCGAATGTGTTTATAGCTTAAAGGTACGTTCAGACTAGGGATGCCGATCGGAACTGGTTTTCGCAAATCCCGGGATTCGGGATTACAAAAAATCAAATTCCGGGATTTTCCGGGATATCGGGATTCGGGATTTTTGAAAATTAAGAGATAAATGCTTTTATAGTAAACGTCTTTAAAAGAAGTTTACAAACGAAGGTTTTATAATTTATTTATTATTTTAAAGTTAAATATTACTTAAATTTTTAAAAATTTTAAATTGTGACTTTTCTTATTTAATGACTAATTTTATAAAAAATACGATAAAAAAAACGTACGATTTTAAACAATGTGTTACTTGATTTAATAAAAAAATAATTACCATAAAAGCTATATTCGATTCAATTACCTCAGCTCATTCAAGCTAAATAAAAAAAATAATTCTTATTCTACTTAATTGAACAACGCAACATAGAAGTTGATTTATTTGTAAGATTCTATTAAATTTTATTGAACTAAAATAAATAATTGAAATTTGAATTCGAAATTAACTAAAATCAATTTATTTAGTTAACCATTAATATATTATTTTAACAAAAACGCATTTTTATAACCACCACTACTTGCGGTTGGAATTATGTAGTGTATAAAATACATTACTTTATATTGTGAAATCGCTCCATTAATTACCGTAGGTTCGATGTCAACTATCGGAAAACACTTTAATAATCTTAGCCCTGTAAAGAGTGAAGTTTAAATTTTGTATTTGGTGCACCAGTCAAATGTTTTGTGCATCAGTGTTGCCGTTAGAATACGAAAGATACATTTTTCGTATCTTTTGATGACTTCATGTACCATGTATAATCCTGACATTTTTCGTATCTTTTGAATCTGTACGTATAATGTGCAGAAATAAAATATTAAATTTTAATTTGAAAAATGTTGGTAATGTGCCGATGTTTAAAAATTTGAAAAAAGTAGTTGGTTTAACACATGTACTTCCATTTTCGAATGCATGTGTGGAGAGAATTTTTAGCCAACTAAAACTTATTAGGACTGATCCTCGTAACCGACTCAATACTAATACAATAGCAGCTTTAATTATGGTGAAAGAGAACATTAAAGATGTTTCAACATACGATCCACCTAAATCGATGATTACTAGTAGTGCGAAGTTGTTCTGAGGAAATATGAACATTTTATTTTTAGGAAATTTATACATATGAATTTTTTGATATAATCGCCCTAGTATGTATAAACGCCTTAAGTCGTATATTATATATGGGTGTTTCCAAAGTAACGGTCGTTACCGTTTTTGGAGGTTTTTTAAAAAAATTTCAACCTAGCCAAATATGCCACGAAAATTGCTACATTTTGGACTTACGAAAGTTCAAGTAAAGGCAGCAACTGAAAGAATTCATAAAAAATGTAATTTCAATACTTTTTTTGACCATTAAAAAAGTAACGGTCGTTACTTTATAAATGTGCTGTTTTCAAATGTCGGAAACAAACGTCATGTATTGTAAAATTTTGCGCAGGATATGTTAAGTAAAATATCTGATTAAATTCTTTGAAATGTTTTGTTTAAGGAATAGATTTATTTTCAAACCAAAGAAATTAGTTACCCAAAAAAATTTTTGTTTTTAAAAGTAACGGTCGTTACATTTTAAAAGTTAACAGTTTTTTTTGTGTTTGAATTCATTTATTATGGTTAACTCAAAGTAACATATTTGTGTTAGCATAAAGAAAATTAAAGTTAATCCTTCGGAAAATGACAGATACATTTATTTTGTACAATATCAGCGGGAAAAAAATTCAAAATAATAATTTCATTTTTGAGCTATAAGAGGTCATTTTCTGTAGAAACACCCATATATAAATGAATTTGTTTTGATAACATCAAAAGATAGTTACATATAATCATTTTTGAAGTTTGCTTACTGTATTTTAAAAAATTAGATACCTAATATTTATGACTATTTATTTAATTTATTGATAAAAATGAATTTATTTAATATAATTTTCTTTACAATATTCAATAAATATGAAATCAAAATGTTATGTTAATAAATGTTAACGTTAAAAACGGATTTTTTCAAAATGTATCTTTTTGGGAAAAAATGTATCTTTTTGGAAGTTGTTGTTGTTATTATTTTGTTTTTCTTAACCTACTTACAACTACAATTAATGTTGAGAGAATTTCAACTAATTGTAGTGGGGAATGTAAGATGATGAAGTTTCCTGATGATCTGGCCTAAGCAACCAGTGAAATGCGCATAGGAATAGCTTATCCCATCAACAATAAATTTCAAGTGTTTTTATCAATAATAAAAACTGGGAATTAAGCACGAATATCAAAATCTTTTGAAAACATTTTTTTCTTTAATAAATTTTCTTTAATTATTTTCAGCACTTCTCACGTTAAAATTTCTTTATAATTACTGGACACGCTTGAAAATAATAACAAAGTATAACTATTTTCTTAAGGTACGTTCAGACTGATGAAATATTTGATAGCAAACATCAAATATTTCATTAACGTAGTCTGACCACAAAATATTTTTTGAGTGACAAATAAAATAACAGCTGATTTTGAGCAAATAAAAGTAAATACCGTCAAACTGCCTGTTACTTAATGTCAACATAAATTTATTAGACCGATAAACTGTCTGTTAACAATTTTGGGTTTCTCAATATACCGACAAAATCATGGTTTTAATCTGGCAACACCTCTCAAAATACATGTAAAAGTTGGGAGTCAGCTGATTGAATTTATCTGTACGGCAAATAAATGGAAAATAAATAATCGGCAGATGAGTGCTGGTTAGCTTTGCGACAGAATACACACAGAAAAAAATCAAGTTAAAAACGTCGAAAACAAGGTTGATTTAAAATTTTTCGGTGGTGATTTTACTTAATACGTTTTTCATGTTAATTTAACCTGATTTTATAATTACTTGCGAACAACATTTTTTTCTATTAAAATAACTATAATTCATGTAAATTTAACATTGCAGTAAAGTTAGAGCAAAATGTCGTTTATATTGAAATAACACTCCGAATCATGTTGAATGAAAGTTATTTCAAGTTGAAACAACGTGAATTTCATGTAGAATCAAATTAGTTCGAGTGTGTTATAACAGTGTGAAGAAGCTTCAGAGAATTTAAGAATAATTCAAAACACTTACCCCTGTAACACATGTTTCACTTATTTTGTAGTCTCCTTTGTTAACAGATCAATCAGCAGAATGGCCCGATATTGTCTTCGTCATCATTCTACTTTGAAAACTTGATGTACTTTTTAACAAAATAATTCTAATTAAAAGAATACGGGAACTGTCTTCCTTTTATAACATATTTTAAGAACGAAATTATAAAATTAACATACTTAACTATGTATGCATGTTAATTTAACAAGATAAACTTTTGATTTTAATATAAAACAGGTTTTTATGGATTCAATATTGAATCCATATTTATTTATATTTTAATATTTTATTTTTCATTTTTTTTTAACAGTGAATAATATTTAATAAACGTGATTAAAGATTATTTTAATATTTTTCATTTAAAATTAATATGAAAAAATAATGATACATTTAAATAAAGGGCATACTTTTGCAGAAATTTACTATGATTCTCAATCAACATTTTTCCATGTTAATTTTACATTGGTATTTTTTTCTGTGTGTGCAGCCAGCCCATAAACTGCACCAAACAGTAGCTCTTTGTGGGTGCATTGGTTTTTCGACAATCACTCATGGATAATCATTCGCCTAAATGCGGAAATTCTGCTTAATGGCGAATACTCTGGGGTAAAAATGTTTCTCATCACTGAAGATGATTTTCTTCGAAAATTGTTCATCCACTGTTGCCATTTCTTGCCAGCATTCTGATCATTGACGACTTTTGGAATGGTCAATAGGCTTTACATTGGTGTAAATGCAAGTCTTTATGCATAATGTTCATCAACGACTAGAGGTGCAGCAGTACGAGCTGTACAAGCATGCACTGGTGTTTTCACATCTCCTACAGACCCGGTTTGCTCAAATTTTTGCACGATTTTGCCGATTGTATGCACAATTGGAAGATTAAATTGACCGAAAAAATCACGAAGTGCACGATATGCATTTTGATTTGAACGCCCATTTTCATAATAAGCCTGAATAACTTTAACGTGGTGCTCGATTGTGTATCTTTCCATGGTTCAAATTGAGTTAGTCTGAAATGTGAAATGAAATGCAGAAAAAGCTTGACGTTGAGGTGTGGTATATATTCAACATCAGCCTTTAAAATTAAACCACCCGTTATAACTAAAAATATAAACTAAATGAGAAGCAAGAGTTCTCAATTTAACTTTTTAAACATGAAAATAATGTGTCTTCGTCTTGTTCTGCTGTTTTTATTGTTGCTAAACACAACAAGCAAATGGTTTTTACTACTTGTTTGGTGTTGTTCAAGGCGAATTAACTACAGGTGGTGTCGAAACGTCTGCTGATATTGACAGTTCGAGCCTATTTGTTTTGATTTGTTAGTGTGTTGCTAAGAATGGTTAACATTTCGAGCCGTAAACACTAACAATGCAATGCAAAACCCCTATGTTGTTTCCGTTGTTTTTGGATTGTTGTAGTTCCGACACCACCTGTAGTTGAATTCGCCTTGGTGTTGTTGTAGTGTCTGCAACAAACTTTGATAAGTTAAATGAAATTAAAACGTTAAAATTGTAATTTTTCTCTCTAATGAAAAGTTTACTGCCTGGCCCACAATGTCGACAAGAACATCTCTTTCGTATTTTTATATTGAAAACAATAATAAAATACTAAAATTTGTTTTTGTTTGTATAAATATTCGAACGAAATATTCTTGTCGACATTGTGGGCCACGCAGTTAATCTTTTTTTACTTGGTTTAAGAGTTTTGTACTTAGTTTAAGAAATTACGGTATTGATTTTCGAAAGTAATTTAATTTAGGATTGTTTTAAGTACGTTTTAGTGTTATTCGCACTTGAATTTTTGCGTACAACTCGTACTTAAAGTAAGTATAAAAAACTTAATTTATCCCGAGTGTTTTTCTTTCTGTGTATGTCTTGACGAAATGTTATGCTGGTAGATCCAAACTTAACCATATACCACCTTCGTAAAAACAATTAAAGACCAACGAATCTCCTACATATGAAGATATCGAAATTATTTTCGGTACAAGGAACCATTAAATGAATCTTAACCTCGAAACATAATTTTGTTCCGGCAGGTCCATGATTGCTTATGGGTCCAAAATAGGGTACACTCTCAAAAATGTGTTCCCAAACATGCTTTACCAACAACAAATAAGACATTCCCGCTTTTTAAGTGCATTTCTGAAGGGGAAGACTGTGTACAAACAATTGAAAATAAAGAAAAAATTAACATCGTTATTGGAAAACCATTTGGGAAAAACAGCAATTAACAGAAGAGATAGAATAATACTTGACACATTATTCTATCTATGATGTCATACTTATTCTAAACGCTGATAACGGAAATAAAACAGTAGCGATGGACAAAAAATGAATATGAGGAGAAAATGAAAATAATGTTACAAGATTTTTGCACATATCGTCGTTCTAGTTTACATACTAAAACAACGTATTTGCAGAAAAATTATACAATCTTGGGTTAATTGATATATGTATATGCGAAGCACAAATTAACCATAAAGATTGCGATAGCTCCTAGGATAAATGGACTGCCTAAGATCCGCAAGACCAATATGCTTGTCAATAAATTCACCCTTTTATGGACTCTCCAAATATGTACATGGCAGCCAAGACATATTAAAACACTTGACGGAAAATTCGAAATATAATATTAATGATGCTGTAGACTTTAATTCAAGGATAAATAACACTAACATCGCCGATGACGAAGTTCTTATTTCATTTGAGGTGGTTTTATTACTTCCAAGCATTCCAATTAATTTGCGCAAAGGACAATTGAAGAAAAATGGAAATTTTTAGAGACACATACAAATATTCCTAAGGATTTGTTTTTGGACATGTTAAGGTTTTGTATCAAAGAAAGAAGATATTTAGTGTATGATGACAAAATCTATGACCAAAGAAAGGGAATGCCGATAGGCTCTCCAGCCTCACCAGTCATAGCTGATATAATTATGGAACAACTTCTTGACATATCACTGGATAAAATGGACGAAAAGCCGAGGATAATTATGAAATATGTAGATGATTTATTCGCAATAGTAAAAAAGGACAGAATAAATGACACCATCGAAAAACTAAATTCATTTAATGGACAAATACAGTTTACCATGGAGGAAGAAAATGACAACCAACTACCACTCTAAGACGCAATTGCTATTAGAAAAGGGAACTATATAAAAGTTAATTGGTATCAAAAACCAACAGCCTGGGGACGGTTGATAAATTTAAATTCTAAGCACCCTAGAAAAATTATTATAAAAGCAGCATCAAATTTCATACGACGAGTTCTTAAAATAAGTGGCAAGGAATTCCATAAAAACCATATAACTAAAATAACGAATATTTTAACCATTAATGACTTCCCAATAAGGACAATTAAAAATCTTATAAAACGTGCAAAAAAACAGGTAGTTAGAGAACCAAAAAGGTATAAAAGCATATCATATGTTTCTGGACTCTCGGAAAGATGGAAAAACTCAGATATTTATGACGAAGAAAAATTTGAACTAGCATTTATTTGTTTAATATTAATAATAATTATTATTGTATTTATTTATCCAGACCCCAGAAGATGGTTAGCGACAGGGCTGCCAGGTACTTTTTTTCGTTCTCCCCAAATTTAAAAATAAATTTCCCCAAATATCCCCCGATAAAAGCAAGAATCCCCAAAAAAAAGCCCCTGTAAAAAAATACATAATTTTTAACGGATAATTTAAATATTTATTTGAGTTTTACTTGTACCATGTTCTACAAGAGATCATTTCTATCGAAAGGAAATATGTAGTTGTTTTATAAATATATACATATGGGGGATTTCGAGTCAAGTGACCCAACTTTTAAATCGAACTTTTAGCTATCGAAGCTACTTGAGACAAATTTTGCTATCACCAATAGGTTTATTACCTTATTACCATGTTACATGGATGAGAAAGAACACCTGTATGGCCAAAGTGTCAATCTTTGACCTCCTCTAACTCAGTAACTTTTTGACCGATCTGGTTGAAAATGTGTGTCTAAAGTACTATCCAATAGGACTAACTTTCTTCCAAATCGGAAGACATCGATTTCAAAGTTGGGTCACTTGACGCGAAATCCCCCATATATATACAGTCGAACTTTCCTATAATGAATTTGCATGGGACCACAAAATCACTTAATTTTTAAGAAGTTTATTATACAAAATTAATTTTATTTCCAATTTTATTAAAAATAATGAGGCTGTTTTAGTTTGGATTACATTCCCACGCGCACCAGTTCTCCAGTTGAGAATTGCTTTATTTGTTTCTCTACAAACACGGGTTTGAAGGCTCTTGCATTTCATGCTTAATTGTTTGCATTCTACATTTTAAGAATTAAGGTTTCTTTAGTCGACCCTAAATGTTGTGCAATGCAATGTAAAGTACCGTAACGTACTGTATTTTCTGTATTGCGTTATTATTATTTGACAATTTTTAGTATTTTGCACAAATCAATTTTAAAACTATTTAAGGTGTGTGCTCGCATTTCTAGGTCAAGTAATAATTGGCACATTAGTGGTCTGGGGCATCATTTATTACTAGTTCTAAACCGATTTTTTTTTATTTCTTTTTTAAAAACATAATGGTATGTTCATTTCGAATTATCTTTAATCTAGACTAAAAACTTTTACGACATTTAAAAATGTTTCCAAAAACTTAAATAAGTGATTGTTTTGCCTTGTACACACTATTTGACATTTCAATCGACTTTTCTTTACCAAATCGTCACCAAACTTCATATTTAATGTTGTTATATACAAAGGAACCATTAAGCCCATTCATTGGCTTTCGAGTTCATTTTAATTTTTTTGAACACCTCTTATACACATAAAGTTGTCCAGGAAAATGCAAATTTTGGACTTATTGGCAGATTAACTTCAAACTTATCAGATATTTTTTTTAATAAAAACGAAACTTTTTTTGCCCGGTGCTCATTGATATCAAGTGATGTTGCAAAAAATCCACTGTAATGTGTATGCGACACATACTATGTGTGCATTAAACTTAGTTGTCTTTAATAGAAAAATTAAGCTCATATTTTTTATTTCCCCAAAAAATCCCAAGTTATTTTTTTAATATCCCCAATGCAAACCCCAAACCCCAAATTAAATTATCTGTCCCTTTTAGCAACAAGAAAACCCCTAATTTGGGGTCAAAACCCCTAAACTGGCAGCCCTGGTTAGCGATGCTAACCGAAATATTGGGAAAATAATAAAACTATAAAAAACAAAAATACCTATCAAGAATTTTTATTTTTTATTTTATTTATTTACGTGGACCTGCAGCCAAACAAAAACAACTAAATATTTATATACATATGTATATCAGAAAAAGGCCAACTATAAAAACATACATACATACATTAAAATATTATTTTCATACCGAAAAAAAAAATTAATAACGAAACACAAGTTTTGAGAATTTTTTTTTTAAATTTAAATGACAGATGAAACTTCAGTCAGTGAGCTCGTTTCTATAAAAAACACATTTTTAAAAATTGCAGCTAGCACTATTTAAAACAGAAGAGCACAAGAAAGTATTACTTTTTAATACGATTTTCGTATGACGTGCTAAATTCCCAGTTTTTCATATTTGATAAATACACTGAAATTTATTGTTGAGGGAAAGCTAGCTTCTATGCGCATTTCACTGGTTTCTTAGGCCAGCTCATCAGGAAACCTTTTCCAAAGATTTTAGAAAAGCCAAAATATTATACAAATAAAACCCTAAAGCGAATAAGAATTATAAACACTCAAAGTAACAATATCAAAGCCAAAACAAAACACCAACAATAAACAGTGAGTTTATCTTTTCTTAGGGGATATCTTTCATTTGTTTGCTGGGTACATATGTATGTATGTGTAGTACATTGTGTACGTATTAACTGAGACAGAAAATGTATGAAGTATTAATTTCACTTGCCATTCAAACAAACATAAAAATACATACATCATTTATTTCATTATTATTATATTTCACTTTTTTTAAGTTTTTGTAAAAAAAAACCCCTAAAAGTTTACATTGTTAACTAAACTTTTTACGATCCTAGAGATATGCTTTATATTTTTTGGTGGTTTTTTCTTTGTATTTGTTATGCTAGAAGGATTTTTGTTGTGTTTGTAAGCAAAGTTTATGATTATATTATGTTACATATTGTGGTTTAAGTTTATTTAAAATTAAATTTCCTTTGATTGAAAATTTTCTGGGAAAAGGGAATGTAAAATTGTAAAGGTGCCAGATTTCGATTATGCTTTATGTTTAATTGTGGTTTACCACAAATAAGACGGCAAATCAAAGTGTTTCTATATTCGCCTGAATTGTTTTTAAAGAAATTCCAAACGTATAATTTGGATTTAAAAAAAAAACCAAAATGTTTAAATATTGGCTAATATATAAAATTAACCATACAGTCGGGAATTAAAAAAAATTAATTGAAGAATCTTCTGTTGCAATTGGTAGAAGAGATGTATTCCACTAGTGCGCTTCTGTAACAAATTTTAACAATGATTGTCAATATTAAAAAAATTTATCAGGAAAATAAACGTTTTTGCCATTCTGTTACATTTCAAAAACATTTGTTATCGTAAATTCAACTGCTTATGTTAAATATGTACACGACATATTTTTTAGACTTGTTTATTTATTGTGAAGTGTCGAAAACAAATAAGGTTTAACAAAAAATGTAACTTGAAAATGGCTTTCGCGTATTTGGCATTTTAAATTAAAGTTTACTCTTTATAATTTTTTCGGGTTTTCCTTAGCACTCAAATGTTTTTGGTTAACTATGTTTAGTTATTACACCGATTGCGGCACTGGATGTGATCCTGGAATTGCAACCAAATCATCATACAGGCCTTATGGTCATGGCAGTATTATAAGAGCAATAGATTGTAGCAGAGACCACACCATTCCGAGACTGACAGTTGCAAGGAAACCGCGAGTTACTTTGTAGGAAGACGGCTGTGTATCGTAAATCCCAATTACAAAGGAAGCAGAAGTATTTTGGAAAACCGCCCTTTAATGCAATGCCTTGTATAATGTTGACAACCTTTAGATCGCAACAATTCTTCCATTTGTGTACATTGTAGTTGATTTTCTCCAAAATTTCGCCCAATGTGGAATGGAATGGACGGTTTTGTGGAATAGCACAGTCTTCAAACTTAAAACTGAACCATCGATGAATAAACGCCAGTCGCCAGCGATATAATTCATTCCCAATTTTAACTAGCCTGGGATATCATGGGAGTAGGTGAGTGTATTTGCTTCGTCAACGGAAAAGAATTTCTGAAAATCAGCTTGGCGTTGTCGGTATGATGTTGCGCTGACATTTTGCTGTGTCAGTTTTCTGCTTTTCAAAAATGATGTCAACATTTTGAGGATTTTTTGTGATAGTCCCATCTTAACCACAATGTAATACATTTCGATTTGTGTTAGCGGTTGTGGTCCATTATTTTCAATAATGATGCATAAGTTCTTCTTTTTGGGTCTACTTTCATAAGCAATTATTAAAATGCTACAAAAAAAATGTTCAGCTTAAAATGTAATTAGCAATGTCATCTCTGGTGATATTTCGAACTGATTTATAAGTTGTAAACGTTCTTGAACGTCACGACTTATCAATCACCTATAATTAGTTCACAAGCTTGGCATAAATATATACCAAGTAAAACTTGACTCTGTTCCCAGTAGTTGTTAAGAGACTGCAAATAATACTGTAAGAAAATATGCTGCCTAAAATAAAAAAAAACTCTTAAGTAGATCCAGCATATCATCATGCTTAAAACTATAACATACCGGCAGAACCAACACCAAGAACTAAAAACAAAATTGAAGGAATTAACAATGTCACGGAAGGTTTTTAATTGTGATCAACGAATTGAAAGATAAGAGGTTTTTTTGCAACTTTTCAAAAATATGGTTGAAGTCTACTGATTCATAAAGACATGCCCAATAAAAAATGGAGCTTCCAACGAAGCAGGTTTGTAAGCGGGAAATATAAGAGTATCGCTTACCATATTGCTTACGGAATGCATGAATTTTAAATAGTGAGTTCTCACTTTGCAGCAAAATATTTTGACACAAAAAGCGCCTTTTTCAACGCATATAAAAACTGGTGAATGTAGCTATCTAGTATTCTCCCTGAAAAACCTACTTCGTAGTAAGGGGATGGCGTGGCACTTGTTTATCTGTATCGCCGATATTTCCATTTGAGTATCGGTATCGTATCGTATGTTTTCATTCAAATTAAATTCTCATTATAAAAACTGATTTGATTTTTGTATTTTTATGAATTAAAACCGGTTAACCGGTTATTTTAAAAATGCTTAACCGAAAACCGGGTTTTAAAAATAGAAACTATTCCGAATATTTGAAAAAAGTCGAATAATCGAATAATTTAAAGTGAGGAGAATCCACACGCTTTTGTCGAAACACCATTGCAGCCACAGAAAATCTCTGTTTGGCACGCTTTATGAGCTGGCGGAGTAATTGCCCCATATGTCTTCAAATACGATGGTGTTAGAATGTTACTGTCAATGGTGAACAGTATAGGAACATGATTCAAAAATTTTTCGTACCTTAATTACGTGGCATTTATCCTGCTGATATGTGGTTCCAACAGGACGGAGACACATGCCACACAGCGGGCGCTACAATTTATTTACTCAAAGAAACTTTTGACGAAAAAATTATTTCACATAGTGGCCCAATTAATTTGCTACCAAGATCGTGTAATTTAACCCCATTGGATTTTTTTCTGTGGGGTTATGTTAAGTCACTTGTCTACGTCGATAAACCGCAATCAATTGAACACCTGGCAATCAACATTCGAAGAACTATCGGCGAAATACGGCCGCAAATGCTGCGCAAAGTTGTTGAAAATTTGTGTTCCAGATTGCGCCTTCTACGCGCCAGCCGTGGCGGCCAAATGGCAGATATCATATTTAAACATTACTATCATTAAATTTTCTTTCCAATAAAGCCCGTTTAATTGATATTAAAAATATATTTCCTTGTTTTATTATGACTCAAACTTGAGTCACTCTATAAAAAACACCCTTTAGGTAAGAGAGGAAGAGAACAAAAAATGTACTGAAAATATTATTTTACCGTAAAATTTTTACTTAAAAATTTAATTTGACAACAATCGTAATCGTAGCAAAATCTTACAAAATTTTTATTTGTTTAAAATTCAGTCAACTAAAAATGTTCTCTAAAAAAATTCTTTGTAGCTAAAAATTTTTTTTCAAAAATTAAAGTAGTTTTTACCAAAAATGCTTACTCAACTTTTTACTAACAATTTTCACTCAGAAATTTAGAGAATTTATATTGAAACAACAACAAAAAAAACCCAAATTAATACAAACTCTTGTTATACAATTGCCCGAATTTCCTGAAATAAGTCATTTCGCATAAAAAACCCTAAATAAAATTCATGTTTTCTAGTTTAATTTTTATATGTATATTCTAAAATAATTTTCCAGTTGCCACTGTTTGTTGCTGCTAATATGCCTCATTGCTTAAAATTAATGACCAGCCTTAAAAAATTAACATGACCTTTTATCGAACTAAAGAACACAACAGACCATTTCTTTGATTATTGCCCTAAATTAATTTTCTAATGCTTATGAATAAATTATAATGAATAGCGGAAGACATGGCGCCAAAATGGTAATTGAAATTCAAATTCAATTAAGTTCAACAACAAACAAACATGAATAAACAATAACGATAAAATATAAATGACCGATTACTTACAAATCACCAAATGGGCTCCCTTAATTGCCTTTTTGCTCTTCTACGTAGCACAACAGCTTTAACCCTAACAGAGTGAAGGAATTATTTGTGAAAAGTAAAATACATTTGAAAAGAAGATCAAAGTAATTAAGGACTTAAACAACTTTCATTTAACAAATAAAAAAAAAAACAATAATAGAACGAAACATTATGGTTGAAAAACAGAGTTGAGAAAAGGCTTAATGTAGTAAGTTGGAAGAACTGGAATTTACTAAAATAGTTTGGCAACCACAACAACCATCCCTTAAGCTATTTATAGAGCCTTAATTTTTAGTTTTAGTAGTTTTTGAAATTTACTTTTTTAATAACAATTGCCTTAAAAAGGGCTAAGACCAGTCAACTTTAAGCCATTTTCTCATTTAAATTAAATTGAAGACATTTGAATTGTTCGCGAAAGGCGGATTATCAGGTTATATCGTTATGTTGTTATATTAACAGCAACACAATTTATTTAAAGACAAATTTAAATAAATGTATTTTGTAGCTTTAAACAAAGGGTGGTTAAATTTTAAGGGCCGATGTTTATTCTGAATAAAACTGAAATTATTTAGGAAATTATTGTAATTTCTTTTTATTATGATAATACTGGTATGGTTCAAATGTCCACCGCGATGTCGGCGGCAGACCACCATCCGATGGTTCAAATATTCGATGGCGCTGAGGCATAATTGAAGTAATATGCCGTTAACGTGCCGAATTGTCTCAGCTTTTAGCTCTTGAATTGTCGCTTGCTTATCGACTTACACATTTTCTTTCAAATAACCGTGTCAAGTCACATGATCTTGGCGGCCAATTGACACCGCCTTTTGAAACCACATATCTTCCACATCCATATCTTCCAATTCGGGCCATAAAAAGTTCGTTATCAAAGTATCGTTACAATCACTCGTGCATTACCATTCGCCCAAAAGTGGCAATTCTGCTTATAGACGAATCCACTGAGGTGAAAATGTGCCACATCACTGAAGATGATTTTCTTCGAAAATCGGTCATCTACTGCTGCCATTTCTTGCAACCATTCTGACCATTAACGACGTTTGGAATCGTCAAGAGGCTTTAGTTCTTTAGTCAATTACACCTTGAAAGCGTGTAAATGCAATTCTTTATGCAAAATCTTCATCAAAGACGAACGTGAGAGGTGGGCACGACGACGAATTGAGGTGGACATCTCTTTAGCCACACCATTTACGAACAGCTGTAATATTACCTGCAGTACGAGCTGTACGAACAAGCACTGATGTTTTCGCATCTCCTACAGACACGGTTTGCTTAAACTTTTGCACGATTTTTCCGATTGTACGCACATTTGGACGATTATATTGACCGAAAAAAACACGAAGTACACGACATGCATTTTGATTTGAACGCCCATTTTCATAATGAGCCTGAATAACTAGAACGCGTTGCTCGAAATTGTCGGGACACCCTTGAGGTCCTGATGAATATACACTTTCAGGTTGCACTGATGATGTGCCTAGGGAGGGAGCATTTAGTGGCGCGGACCTACAGAAGAGCCTGGGAATATTGATGACATGGCTCTTTGCAATATTTAGAGCCTGCCTAAGTCTCTCACATGTCCCATCAACTTGGACAACATATAATATCGTCTTCATCCTCAAAAGCGTGAAGACATCTCACACTATGGCTAATGACTTTAGACCAATTAGTCTATCCTCCTTTCTACTGAAAACACTGAAGAGCATTTTGAATTTCCAAGGTTGCGACTAGGGGCACCCCACAAGGTGGTGCACTGTCATATACGGATGACGTTGTAGTTGTGGCTATGGGTACAGATCCCAGACTATTGTCTGAACTAATGGAGTCCGCCTTGGACGTCCCAACAAAATGGTGCTAGGTTTGGGGACTGGATGTTAATCCTGCCAAAACAGAACTGCTACTTTTCACAAGGAGATACAAAATTCCCAAATTTGATACCTCGTGGATAAACGGCGTCTCACTGGAACTGTCTGACAGCGCCAAGTATCTCGGGCTCATATTGGACAAAGGGCCATGGGCCTAAACTGGGAAATTAACCCGAGGAATGTATACTGGTTATACGAATGTGTCATTAAACCCATTCTATTCTACGGGGCAGCTGTTTGGTGGCCAGCGCTCAAGGTGAAGGGTTATCAAACTAGGTTTGAACGTACAATGAGAATGGTGGCGATAGCAGTAACAGGTGCCATTAGAACAACCCCCTCTAAGGCATTGTTTACGATTTCAAACTGGTTACCACCAGACATTTTGGGGAAAAGGCTAGCTGCGAACGCGGCGGTAAGACTAAGGGTGGAGCATGGAGGGATTACAATATCGGGCATGCTAATATTTTGAACGAAATTAATTGGCACATGGATGTTGATTATGTCACACGCGAGCCAATATTTGATCCTGGCTTCACGGTAAGTATTTTTGATAACGTGTTCCACTATGATGACCTACGAATTCCCGCGAATGCGATTCGAATATTCACGGACGGGTCTAAAACATTGTATGGTGTCGGTTTTGGCATATACTCCGAGCAGCTAAACTGGAGCATTCCTATAAGGCTGCCGGACTACTGCAGTGTCATCCAGGCCGAGATAATGGTCATCCACACAGCCGCGAGTGGCATCCGGTACGGTGAAGTATCTGGAAGGGATATTCACATTATTACCGATAGCAAGGCGGCCATAAGATCCCTGGAGAATGTGTTCATCACATCGAGAATTGTCAGAGAATGCCGGATGTCTCTGGAGGATATTGCGAGACATTCACTGGTCACCCTTAATTGGGTCCCCGGACTCGGGGCATATGCATATGCAGGTACCACCTTCAATCGAGACGGTTCAACATATAATGTAGGTTCTTCACTCCCAAGGAGTAAGCAACTTATAGCGCACAAGTTTCATCTTATTGCCTGTCAGAGGTGGCACGATGAAACTACCTGTGGGGACACCAGGAAAATCTAGCCCAGCATAGATGAAAAAAGAACACGGCGGGCACTACAGCTGTCCAGACATCATCTAAGAAACCTAATTGCGGTTATAATTGGCCACTGTCTCATTGGGAAGCACGCCCAGAGGCTGGGGCTCCCTTATAATGACTTGTGTAGAAGTTTCGGCGACGAGGTGGAAGAAGAGTCAACAGAACATCTTCTGTGTAACTGCCCGGCATTCGGAGATTTCAGACTCGAAATGTTTGGTCGAAGAGCCCTTGGGGACAAAACTTGTCTCTCTGATATTGATATAAACAGGATCCACTCCTCTATTGAATCGACCGGATGGCTGCATGGGAATACTTGCAGCCAGATAACATAGGACCCATGGGAGACGGTGTGACATGGTAACACAACGGGAACTAATTAATCGACCCACGTGAGCTTTGCTTGATCACGGCTGCCAATGGAACCTAACCTAACCTGCTCGATTGTGTATCTTTCCATGGTTCAAATTGAGTTAATCTGAAATTAAGAATTGTCAAATTAAATGCAGAGAAAAAACTTGACGTTTGAGTGTGGTTCACATTCAACATCGGCCTTGAACATTTAACCACACTTTATAATAAAATAACCGTATGACCTGATGACCAGCTTTTCGTGAAGAATTTTTAAAATCTATTTCTATAAAAAAACTTTTATTAATAAAAGAACTTGTTAATAATAATAATTCTAATTTATTCAATATTTATTTTGCCAATATTTCGTTTTTCATTGAAAAACATCTTCTGGGCTTTAATCTAGAAATTACAAGTAACAAAAAGAACAAATAAAAATATATGTATAATTACAACAAAATTTTTTTTCCTTATAAACACGAATGTATACCAGTGTTGCCACTTTGTGGGTAATTACCCGAATTTGGTATAATTTTTACCGTCGTGGGTAGAGCGTGGGTAATTTCTCTTAGGTGTTATTCCGGTGTAATTTGAAATTCTAACTTTAGATACCCAAATAAAATCAAGATTCGATGTCAGTGATGACATTTACTTTTAAATATTGTTGCTAGCAAATGCACAGTCTTTTGGACCATAGTTTCGGTTTCTTTTTAAGAAAAGACTTCAATCAATAAATATTTTAAAAAGTTTTGTAATGAATATCGCAAGATGGTCGCTTAGATTTGGATAAAGATGCCTCTTCGAGTGATTTAGTACCTAAAGTTTAGAACTGAATTACGAAAGGGACAGTTGTATATATAAAACCCATCAGGCAATTTATTTACTAAATAAGGTTAAAACGGTATTTTTTAAGACCATGAAATTTAAAATTTTAGACAACACAAATTTTAATCGCAGATTAATACCCGGCATTACTAATTGAAACTGATTTCAAACAAATAGCCTGTCCTTGACGAAACGCCTTGCAGACGTCCAATTTTGTTCCTCTTTTTTGAGCATTGCTGGCTGCTTGTCACAAAGAAAATTAACACTGTTTACCTCCAAGACGACAATTGCTGCTGTTTTATCTGCATAATAATCCAGTGACTTCAATCAAGAGATGTCACATCGCAGGGCCTTGTAGTCAAATTGACAGTTTATTTTCTCTAAATTCATCTTTTGATGCTCAACTTCTTTTCAATTCCCTTTTAAAGATGCCAATATAATCACACGCAGCAATCGGTTTCAACTTTTTCCGGTTCAAAACAACAACAATTTCATTAACAGCGAATCAAAGAGAAAAAGAAAAGAAAAAAATTACATGCAGCCATCGTTGTGCATATACCAACGAATAAAAACACAAAGCGTACTGACCGAGTACAGGCATCTCCGTACAAACCCCCTTTCTTCTTTCTTCTCTCACCTAAAAACATAAGAGTTGAGCATCAAAAGATGAAACGTGTGAAAGCAGACTTACATATTCAAACTGGAGTCATACACGTCTATATACCAATCTACACGTTCTGTATACAATTTGTCATTTCGATGCATCGAAAAAAAACATCGATATTTTCCGAATGTTTAGGAGCAAAGAAACATCGGATTATATCGATGTTTCGGCGCAATACATCGAGTGTTTTAAATGCATCGATGCTTTTTGTCCATCCCTATCATGAAGTTGCCTTTAAGTTGCGAAAATCGATGGCTGATTTTCAAAATAAATTTGGATAATTTGGTGGCGTTATTCAAGAATGAATCTTTTCATGATGATGTGCAATTGAAAGCAGTATGACAGTTCGTTTGACAGCTAACCTTTCGTAAGCTCTATGGGGCTAAAAAAAAACATTATAAAGGAATTGCATTGAGCTTTTTAAACTTTAAGGAGTTTTATTTTATGTTTTATTAATTGTTTTTAAGTCTTCTTTGTTAATTTATTTAATATTACAATAAGAATCTTAACATTTTGACTAATATTGATCTTCTTTCAATGAGGTTGTTGTGTTTTTGCTTCTTTGTAAATGCCTTTTTATTAAATAAAACTTCAATATTATATCAGGTGTTATTTTATTTAAATCGGGTAATTTCGCTTCAGCTCAAGTGCAATTTTGAATTTTGCTGGTGGTAACACTGATGTATACAAAAAAACAAACAAAAAAACCCTTACAAAGAAAAAAATTATTAATATACAAAAATTTGCACAAATTAAGTGTTATTATGTTGTGTCAACAATTATGAACTTAGCTTAAAAAGAAAATTTTTATGTATTGCACTATGTTCGTTTGTTAACTAATACTCTCGCAGAATTCTCATCAACATCGGCTTTAAAATTCACCCTTGTTGTTGTTTTGATTATGTGTAACATTTCCAATGTGAAACGTCTTTTGTAGTTGTATTCACTCTGTAATACTTGTACATTGTCAAAATCAGGGGAGTGCTTTGTTTGTGCACAGTGGGTTAGCAGTGCTGTTTTTTGTGTTGGAATTTTATTTCGTAGTTTCAGATCTGATTTGTGTGCTGACATTCTAGTTTTTAGTTTGTTTTTAGTGGTACCTATATAAACCTTGTCACATATTCCAAATTCGTTGCCATTGCATGGTATTTTATAAATTACGTTTGATTTATCTAATTTATCTATTTTATCTTTGGTTTTACTGTATAATTTTGTCAAAGTGTTACTCGATTTATGAGCCATTGCGTACATTTCATTATTAAATAATTTAGATTTAAGAACAATTTTGATTTTTAGTTGAACTGTTAATTTTTTTAATTTTTGATATTCTTTAATTAGGCTTGAGTTCATCAAATTTAATCTTCATTAAATTATTTTCACTGAGGGAAGGAATTTTACAACTTGGAATTTTTATTAAAATTTATTGATAATTTTTCTTGGCTGAGCTGGGATTCGAACCCGGGTTGATCTTTACATGTTTCAAGAAACACCACTTTCTATCGTCAGAAGATCTTTGTGTTCTACCCACTGCACCACTGCGGTGCCCGTTAGCCAACAGTCAAACATCAATCTTTAACCAGTAGTACTGGTGGTTCGAAATTTGCTGTTATTATCACTTAAATTTCAAATTACATGTTGCCTCCTTTTTCCCCTGTTTTTTCGTATTCTTTCTGTCAAGACTTTGTCTTGAAAACCTGAATACATTTGTTTATTATGTTTTCTTGTCCACTTTCGTCGACACAAGCTCAAATGTTTACATTTGTACTTTAATTTGTACAAATAAAAATGTCGACGAAAGTGGACAAGAAAACATAATAAACAAATGTATTCAGGTTTTCAAGACACAGTCTTGTCAGAAAGAAAAAAACAGGGGAAAAAGGAGGCAACATATAATTTGAAATTTAAGTGATAATAACAGCAAATTTCGAACCACCAGTACTACTGGTTAAAGATTGATGTTTGACTGTTGGCTAACGGTAGGCTTGCCAGACGTACTGTTTTCAGCAGTACGCGTACTTTTTTAATATTCTTTATTGAAAAATGTAGTTTGAAATAGTTTTTTTTAACTTTAAGATACAAAAAACTGTAATTCCGTTCTTGAATTTAAAGATGATTTCAATTCGTAAATTTTTTTCGTTTTTCGGTTTCTACAGCACCAAAATGTGGATTGAATTCCATTTCCGAACGGAATTGCATTCTGTGACATGGCTGTATATTTAAGTAATATGAATTCGTACCCAGCGGTAAACATTGAAAGGACCGCAAGTTACAGGCCTTTTTGAAGGCATCTATACTCCTTTCTAAAAGATTCGATGTCATGCCTTCAGAAGTATGCCTTCTAGAAGGTATACATTTCTTTTTGAAAGACCTTCCAAAATATTTAGTACACATTCGCTACTCCCTTCTTTTAGAATGGAGATAGGAAGTTGGTTCATTTTATTTTTTAATTGACCTTCCTTACTCCCTTCTCGGGGAAGGGAAAGAAGTTGTTTAATTTTTATATTTTTTTTTTTTGGTCTTCAGCATTCTTAAAAACAGTTGTATGCATTTCTTTTTGCTCCTGATCTTGTTTTTATAAAGGCCTCGTAACTATTATGTTAACGTTTACGTTGCGGATCACCTGTTCCGTTTTTCTCACCAAGCGTGTATAAATCAGGGTTTAAAAAACTGCAGTCGAAACCAAAAACGAAAATTTGTGTACAATTTTTCGCCTTTTGAGTTGGTTTGAGTTGGTAAAAGCAAAATTTTTTTGGCCAGTGACAAATGGAGAAGTGAGAGAAATGGCAGTTTTTTTACTTTGACTGCAGTTTTTTTAAACGCTGGTATAAATAGGTACACTTACGTAAACCTAATATTGCGTTGCGGAAGAACCTAATACAAATAAATCTTTTCTCCGTTTTAATATATCAGCTGTCAAAGGATTTTAGGTTTGATCATGTGTATTGATAAAGCGAATATTTCATCGGCGAACTTGACCCAATTCCACTAGCTCGAAATATTTTGAATGCTGGCGCCCATACCCGCTAAAGGATGAGAAATGGCAGTGCTTATTTTGTTGGAAGAGCGCCAATCACCTTGTGGACAAGAACCATGATAAATAAAAATTTTGTATGACATTTGCCAGGACGTAAACTTAAGAATTAAATTAAGGTTATGTTAGGTCGAAAGGAGGACGAAGCATTAAAGATGCAACTTAAAATAAGTATGATATAAGTATGATGTTGCATCTTTAATGCTTCGTATTCCTTTCGACATAAGCTAACCTTCTTAAATTAAGAATGAATTCAATTTTGTTATTTCATATTCTTGATTATGAAGATTGTGATTGCAATTACAAGCTAAATTTATGACGACACAAATTTTTTGGGTAAAATTGTTATTTCATGCGAAAATCCCAACAAAAACAAATTTACCCTTAATTAAACGTTTAATCGAATAATAACCAAAGATCGTATTTTCTTATTAAAAATACATAAATAATTAAAATGGCATATTCAACATTTTTATTTTTCGAATTTATTCTATGAGCTAAATTTCAGTTATGTATTTTATAAAGCTTTTTTGTAATAGTCATATTCCTTCAATTTTTCAGAAATGACTTTATACCAGGGCTGTGGAGTCGGAGTTGATGTTTTTGTGCCGGAGTCGGAGTCGTAGTACCCACAAAAACTCGCGACTCCTACTCCAAAGTTTTTCGGCATAAAAAATTTTAAAAAAATTTCCAAAATAAAAATTATCTTCTTAAAACACATTAAATAAATGGTTTATGAATTCTGGGCCCAAATCGTCGCACACGTGATCGAATAAGCTTTCGTATCGAATAAAACTTCGTATCAAAAACGGGATTGCGGCATTCGAAAGCTTTCGAATCGAAATTTCTTTAAAAAATGTAATAGATTTTATGCTTGTATATAAATCAACAGTGTTAATAGTGACTTCGGCTTATCGGTTTTCGGCGCTTGTCAAAAAGAGCAACGCAAAATTTTAAAAAATTCGAAAACTGTAGAAATTCGCAAAAATTTTACAAGTTCTGAAAATTTGCAAAAATATCGAAAATTCTCGAAATTTTTAATATATCAAATAAGCCATTAAATTGATTAAAAATCCCTAAAAGTACAAGGAATTGCAAAAATTTGATAAAAAATTTTTAAATTAGCGGAAATTCACAAAAATTTGCAAACAGCTGCATTAAAGCAAAGTCTAGTATTTATTAAAAATTGTTAAAGCTGTAATGAATCAATTAACTTACAGAAAAGTCGCTGATATTGCGAATATGGCTTAAATTCGCGAATAATTGCAAACTTGGTAACAAACCTTAAAATTTATTTGAAATCGCTAAATCGGTTAAAAAAACAAAATTTCAACAATTAACAAAACAAAATATACAAAAATAGCGAAAATTCGCGAAAATTTTCAATAATTCGAATAAGCCATAAAATTGATTAAAAGCCCATAAAAGTATACGGAATGGAAAAAATTCTGTAAAAATTGCTAAATTAGGTGAAATTCGCAAAAAATTGCTAATAGCGGCATAATAGCAAAGTCTACTATATATTAAAAATCGTTAAAGCTGTAAGGAATCAAAAAATTTACAATACAAAAATCGCTTCTATCGCAAACATGACTAAAATTTGCCAAAAATTGCAAAACTACATGTTATTATTTTTTTTCTTATTGCTGAAAAAAGTTGAATACTTGCATTTTTAGCTATTTGTTGAAGAAATCTAATAATTATTCTCAAAAAGTGTGTAAATTGTTTGTAAAAAAACAATTAAATGTTTTTACGAAAGCTGTTAACCTATCGAATGACATTTCGAGTAAAAGCATTCGATCGACTACTCGATATCGAATTACATAATCTCAAATTTCGATAGAAGTTTTCCGATAACGAATGGGACGATTCCAAAAAGTAAAATTTCGATCCACGATCGATCGACGATCTGGGCTGCTGCTCTTATGTGCTGTTTCCAAATGACAGGCGATGGACTGAGTGCTTTTCATATACAGGAGTGTGCTGGTAATCGCAAACGCAAAACGCAAGAATTTTAAAAGTCGTTTTTAAATAAGATTTTTGTAATAAAAGAATTTTATGACAAATATTTAACAAATATTTTCCTATTAAACAGGATTTTAAACCAAAAATTATAAGAATTAGGTTTAAAGTTTATTAAAAACAACTTCCAAATTCTTGCGTTTTGCGTTTGCGATTTCCAGCACACCCCTGATCAATTTTGCTACATAATCAGTCGCCTGTCATTTGGAAACAGCACATTAATGTTTGCGTACGGTAATTGCTTCACAAAAACTCTAATTTTTAGAAGGCCGTACGGTAATGAAAAAATAAAAGCTCATATACATTTAGCATCAAGATTATAGTAGGAGCCGGAGTAGGAGTCGGAGTCGCACTTAAAAAATTTCAGCATTTGGAGTCGGAGTTAGTACTTTTTTCGGACGACTCCACAGCCCTGCTTTATACACTATCAGACTATTATATTGTATTTTCTGATAGTATAAGTGTTATTTTGAAAATAAATAACATTAGCCTGTAATTTCCAACTGGAACAGTTAGTTTTTTTCATCACAAATATTTTTAACAAACAATCAATTTTTAAATAAACATTTAAATCGCTTGTTATACCTTTTTTTAACAAAAATCAACTGTTATGCGAAAATTTTAGGAATGCTAAAAGCTTGCAATTAATTTCTCTACTTTAAGCTTATTTTAGAATATAACAAGATCACGCATAAAAGAAATTTAATCACCCTTTTTGTGGTTGGCGTATTTTTCACATAAACCAAAGTTATCGGGTTTTTATTGAAAATAAAAGAAGCTGCTTACAGCTCTTGTTTATTTGATGGAAATAAATATTGTTGTTAAAAGTTTAATTTTTTATTTTATTTTATCCAACAGTTAGATTATTTCCATAGATAGAAGTAAATAAAATTGATAAATGTTAAAATAGTATTTTTGCATGTTTCCGGCAGCGGGCTGCTGCAAATTTGCAAAAGCCTTTTTCTCACTTTATCTATGGTCATTTTATTTATTTATAAGTTTGAAACAACAAATATTTTTGTATTTTAACTAAATTCGCTTTATATATTTATAAAACAATAAAATTACACAAATATAAACAACAAATGCAAGTTATACAACGATGGCATTTATTTCATATGTACATTTGTATGTTTACTGCATTTCCACTTCTTTTTTTCTTTTCTTTAATTTTCTTTTACATTTACAACACAAGTTTTAACAATATTTTAACGCAAAATTATAATTTATACAATGATTAAATAAAACATTAATTTAAAGCTGTAAACACATGAGCCAAAACATAAAACAGCTGATTCGATTATTGATTTTATTTTACAATAATTATTTGCATAGATTTTGGACAATGCAAATAGAAAAAAATCAGAGCAATATTCGCCTTAACCTTATAATATTAAATATATATGTTATTTAGTTTTATTTTACCTTTATTTTTTTTATAATTATTTTTAATTATTTAAGCTTGAGGTCTTTTTTAAAAAAAAATATATTATATATATTTATTTTTTTCATTATTGCGCTAACCTTTGGTTAGCATCTTTAGGAAATTAAATTATGTTTACAATAAAAAAAATTGCTTAACACATTGGTTATATCAAGTGTCATTTAAAGAGATATTAATAGGGATGAGATTTTCATGCACTAAAAAATCGAAAATATGCGCAAAAAACATGCACTAAAAACACCAAAATATGCATTAAAAAAATAAAAAATATGCACTAAAAACTTTAACATTTTCAATAAAAAACCGTTTTTTTTTTAATTTTATTTAAATCAAACACAAAAATAGATAAAAATTCAGTCTGTTGTCATTCAAAGGTACAAAATTTTTTTACTTTTAATTTAAATAACTAATTTAAATTTTTGTTAGCATAAACAAATAAATACTTTTTATATTATCAAAAGTAAAGCTTTGTCTGTTTGGACGCAAAAAACTTTTGTACATGGAAAATGATCTCTCAACGTCAACCGAAGTTATAGGAGCATACTTGAAGGATGCCAATTCATTTGGAGAATATCTATTTTCTAATTCAGTTCCAACATTTGATTCCAGATCGAAAATAGTTGATATATGCTTTATTTTTTGAAATCCTATATTTTTTGCAAAACGTTTTGGATTTTTTTTTAATTTGTTGGGCATTTCTTCCTTCCACATTGTTTATTTTTATTTCTGCAATATTAATTAATTTTACTTGAGAATTAAGTGAACTAAATCCCCCTAATTTAGTTATTGTTTCACCAATATATCCATAGTTGGAAAATACAAATGCCAGTTGACTTTTGATGTTCTTAAAATTTAATATTTCTTTTACTTTTTTAATGGCATAAGCATCGGTAACCACAAGTTCTTCAATAACTTTATTAAACTGTTCAAAATGTTTTGAATAGTATTCTACAGCATCTAGCCAGGTTCCCCATTCTTGTTACTACTGGCTGTGGTGGTAAGGGTATCAAGAGATACATTTCATAAAAAATTGCAACTAGTGAAGGAGCCTTTAAAAATATTTTTTTCCCGTATGAAACCAATAAATCAATATTATTGAATTGGCTTCTAATTTCCTCTGCAACTCGGTGTAGCCCATGTGCCAAGCATGTAACATGTAACAGTTTTGGATAAAATATTTTAAGCCAATTGGCAGCCTTAACCATGTAAGGCGACGCATCGGTTAAAAATAGAAGGATCTTTTTTTTGTCGAAATCTTGCCCCAACAAATTTATTGAGTCATGGAAAGCTCGAGCAATCGTAGCATGGTTGGCCTTTTCCAATTCCACAACGTTAAGCAAGAATTTATTTTTGCTAACTTCTTCATCTTTATCCAAAACTCCGACAATGAAATTTGCAACGTAACGCCCTTCTATATCCGTTGTTTTGTCCATCGATACCCATAAATATTTGTTTTTCAAAAATGAACAGATTCTTTCTAGTTCGGAATCATATATTTTGTTCACATAATTTTTTCTAAGAGTAGACTTGCAAGGGATGCTCTCATTCATGTAAGTTTTAAAAAAATTTCTTAAATTTTCGTTGCTTAATTTATATAAGGGTATGTCAGCGGAAATAAATGCTTCACATAAGTCTACACAAAACTTATTTGGTGTCTCTGTATTTTTAAGCAACGACTGAGAAGACTTTTCTGTAACACGCTCGAGACGCTCCTTGTGTTTTTGACAATTTAAGTGTTGCTCAACCAAAAACTTCCTTTCGTGACTTACGGATTTATTGCCAACTTTGCAATAGAGTATTCGACCATCAGATTTAAAGGCATTGTTATATTCGTTAACGTATTTCATTATGATGAAAAAAATCTCGTTAAATAAAATATACATAAACATAAAACGTGTTTGGCTGTTTCATATACTCACAATTTAATTTTGAACAATTAGTGGACAAATTTCATTTAAATTATTGTTTTGAATGTTAAAATTTTGTTAATTCACATTAAAATTTCTTGGCGAATCTAGTGTTCTCTCAAAAATACGTTTCAAAAGAATGAACAAATTACATATGTATACGTTTTGATTTAAAAGTTTAAAGCGAATTAAAATGTTAGCATGTTACAAGGCGAATTCAACAACAAGTGGTTTCGATACTACAACAATCCAAGAACATCACAAACAACAGGGATTTTTGCATTGCATTGTTAAGGCCTCGTTACTCTTACGTAAATGTTGCGGATACGTAAACGTTGCGGTCGACTTGAAATGTTGGTAGTTCCCAGCAAATAAAATTGGACCACCTGACCCATTTTGATAAAATGGACTACTCCATGGACTGGTCCGATGTAATGCAAGCATGGACCATGTCATTGTTAAAAAGTGTTTGTAGTGAGACGACATGTCTTCGTTTTTTAACGACGTGCTTTCGTTTTTAAACGACTTCAAAACTAATCCTCTTGAGTATACCATGGAGTAGTTTTAAAACTACTCCTTAGTGGTCCAAAGGTGGGTTATATACCATGGAGTAGTTTTAAAACTACTCCTTAGTGGTCCAAAGGTGGGTTATATGATCCTCTCCTAGGACATCGTAATATTAAATAGACCAGGTTTTTTCCATACGTTTGGGTTACTTTTGGACTAGTCCTGGTCCTTTGTGGACTACTCTTTACACGCGTGTTTGGACTGGTCCTATTATTTGCAGGGTTACTACAAAAACGTAAACGTGTCATATGTTGTTGAGGTATATGCGTGTGCTCGTACATATGTATGTATGTCAATTATTATTTGTTTTGATTTTGCTCACCAGAGTTCCCAGTTTTATTTTAAGCCATATCCCCAATTTGTGATTTTTCATCCCCAAAAATCCCCAAAATAGCCATTTTCTTATCACCAAAAATCCCCACATTTTCTTAAAAATAAAATACATAATATTATGTCAATGGAAAAATATGCATACATCGATTTATATAAATAAATCCATTTGTGTAATATAATTAAAACTAATGGTTTTTATTCTTTGAGTTCTACGTATCTATGTGTACACATGTATTGAATGTAACAAAGGTAACGTAAAAACGCAAAAGAAAAATAATTATGCGTCAATACATATTTATCATTTCCAAAACTAGGGAATCCATAATCTTCTAAGTCATAAGCCAATGCAATTTGTTTTACATGTTGTTTGTTTAAAAAGTGCATTTAAGATTGTTGAATAAATTTGTCACAGCAAGCTGCATTATTTTAAAGTGTACAAACTTCTATTCTAAGAAGAGCTCCTAATAACTCATATTGTATTCTGTTGCAAATATTGATTTTGGTTGTATTCATTACAGAAAAAGGCTAGTTCAACAGAAGAAACGCTTGTTGGTACAAAAAGCATATTTAAACCTATTTCAACAAGTTCTTAAAATAGTTTAAAACCGGGAAAAGACTAAAATTTGTACCCACATATTGACCAAATCGGTCTTGTCATTGGAAAAAATGATATTTAGAATAATAAATTATCCCCAAAAATCCCCAGCGAAAAAGTGCTTTTCCCCAAAAAATCCCCTGGGGATTTTCACGAAATTTTTATCCCCAATTACAAAAAAAATCCCCAATTTGGTGATAAATCCCCAAAACTGGGAACACTGTTGCTCACAGACTTGTTCCAAGACATGTTGCTAACATTCTTGTTTAAAATCGCCAATACATACCGATATTGGCGCCTTTATACAAAAAAATAAAATACTTTATACATATCTGTGGCATTTTGGCAAAACATCTTAAGTCGTAATAAGATAGCAAAAAGCTTTTAAAAAAACTCGCTGAAAAAATCATTTTTATCAAATAATAAAAAAAAATTAACTTAAAGAAAAATTTCATTTATAATACAAAATTTTAAAAATGCAAACAAAACTGTTTTTTGAATGAAAATTCGTATGATTAACAACATTTTTTGACTTTTTGAATTTGACTTAAGATGTTTTGTCAAAATGCCACAGATATATACATATTTAGATATACAGCACTAAAATTGCTTTGAAAAATTTAATTTTTTATCTCGATTTTATTGCGCCTGAGAATCTAATTTTGGAGCTATGGACCTTAAAATATTTTTAGCCGTTATTAATATCTCTTTAAATGAAACTTGATATAACCAATATGTGTTAAGCAAAATTTAAAAAAAAAATTTTATTGTAAACTTAATTTAATTTCCTAAAGATGCTAACCAAAGGTTAGCGCAATAATGAGAAAAATAAATAAATATAATATAGTTTTTTTAAAAAAGACCTCAAGCTTAAATAATTCAAAATAATTATAAAAAAAGAGAGGTCAAATAAAACTAAATAATATATTTATTTAATATAATAAGGTTAAGGCGCATATTCGGAACTACTATGCACTGATTTTTTCATTTGCATTGTCCAAAATGTATGCAAATAATTATTTTATAATAAAATCAAGGCGAATTCATACAAGGTGGTCTTATTTTGAAAACGTTTACAACACTGTAAAGTATTTTAACGTTGTGTCAAAAATTCTACAACACTGTAGTAAACAATTTAAACAAATATTTCATTTTCTTTTTAATTTTAAATTGCTTGTTTCGAAATGTTAATTTTTAATTTCATAATTTTAAGCGAATGTTATAAAATTTAGTAAATATTTCCCAGACCCACATGAACGGTATATCATTTTGACACAAAGTTAGTAATCAGCTGTTGCTTACGTAGCAAGATAAGGTGTAAATTCGCCTTGAATAAAATCAATAATCGAATCAGCTGTTTTATGTTTTGGCTTATGTTTTTACAGCTTTAAATTAAATTTTTATTTAATTATTTTATAAATTATGATTTTTGCGTTAAAATATTATTAATATGTTGTAAATGTAAATGAAAATTATAGAAAAGAAAATAAGAAGTAGAAATACAGTAGGTAAACATACAAATGTAAATACATATGAAAAAATGCCATCGTTGTATATCTTGCATTTGTTGTTTATATTTGTATTATTTTATTGTTAAAATACAAAAAAAAATTGTTTCAAACTTATAAATAAATAAAATGACCAAAGCAAAAGTGAGAAAAAGGAGCTTTGCAAATTTGCAGCAGCTCGCTGCCGGAAACATGCAAAAATACTATAGAGCTGTAAGCTGCTTCTTTTATTTTCAATAAAAACCCGATAACTTTGGTTTCTGTGACACAAAAAGCCAACATTAATTTCAGTTCGAACAAAAAACCCATAACTTTGGATTTCATTACATCAAATTTAAATTAATGTTTTGATAAGAATCTCATTAATAAAATTTAAAAGTAAACCGCTGGTTAATAAGTTTTGTTGACAACACTGCTTCAAAACAAAAATACAATTCTTAACAGCTGATACGTAAAAACGGAGAGAAATTTTAATTTTATCAGGTTCATCCGCAACGCAACGTTACGTTTACGTAAGAGTACCTATTTGCACAGTAGCTTGGTAAGGAAAACGGAACAGCTAATTAGCAACGTATACGTTTACGTAAGAGTAACGAGGCCTTTAGCCTTTACGGCTCGAAATGTCAAACATTCCTAACAAATCTAAGCAAATTGGTTCGAACTGTCAAAATCAAATGGCGTTTTGACACCACCCGTAGTTGAATTCACCTTGGCATGTAGCATCAATTTATGTAATATATGCGTCTCTTTCTAATGTAAAGTTGTATTTTAAGCAGAGTTCCAAAGGATTTTTTCATTTATTTTAAAATTTTTTTGTGCCAAAATTATTTTTGTGTATATATTCAACAATTTTTTGCAGAACTTTGTTTTTAAATATGGAAATTAAAAAAAAATCACTAAAAAATGTCAAAATATGCAAAAAAAAAATGCATTTAAAACCGAAATATGCAAAAATATGCATTTTCACCAAAATATGCAACAACAAATCGATGCCATTTTAACGCAAATTTATTGATTCGGAAAGATAATTGGTTGACATCGTTCTTAGACTATCGACAAAAATCAGGCGCAATAAAAACTAGAAAAAATTTAATTGATTTGTTTTTTATTTAAGCTAATAGGGCCTAAGGTTAATTAATGTAAATAAAAAGCAATTTTTTATTACAGTTTTCCCGACGTTTCGTCGATTTTTTGTCGACTTTTTCAAGGGAGCGTCTATTTAAAATTTTTAAAAAATATATAAATTAACATAAATACAACAAATTACATTAAAAAAGTTAAACTTACAATATGAGCTTTTCACATTAAATTAAATTTCTCCTTTTACATGTAACATTAAACATATAAACATAAAACATAAATTTAAAGTTAAACACATATCAAAACAAGTATCACTGTAACTATTTAGTAATTGCAACCCTATAATTTGCGCTAATATTGTTAGTGTCTTCTTTGACATTCATTGTTTTCTTTATGTTTTCTTGTATTCTTAGACTTTCAATTGTAAATCTCTTCTTATCCCCCCTTACTTTATCTAGTATTCGCACCCCCTCAAAATCAGTTTTATGTTGTGTATTTAAAATGTGTGTTGATAATGCTGTCGTTTCTTTTTTCCTTTGTATATCCATCATATGTTCTCCCATTCTAGTTTCAAGGGATCGTTTTGTTGTTCCAATGTATATGAGTTCGCAACTTTGTTCGTTATTCCCTTTACATTGTAATTCGTACACAATGTTGTTTTGTTGTTGTTTGTTTATTGGAGCTTTTATTGCAGAGAATATAGTGCTGAGTGTTTTATTTGGTTTGTAAGCAAAGCTTATATTATTTGTTTCTATTGACGTTCGTATGTTTTTATTATCAGTGAGTCCAGGGATGTATTTTACACTGTAAAAACATTTTTGTTCTTTTTCTATACTAGTGGGGTTGTTATCATTTTTGTTTTTTATTTGCGTAATTGTGTCTTCTATTAGTGTTGATATAAGTTTGTTTGGGAAACTATTGCTTTTAAGGATATTAAAAAGTATATGTTTGTTTTTAGTGTGAAAAAGTTCATCGCTTATGTGTAAAATCCTTGAGATGAAATTTTTAGCAGTGTTAATTATTTGATTTTTCGGTTGGGTTGCGTGGAAATTCATTATCCTTCCTGATGAGGTCTCCTTAGCGAACCAGTCAAAAATTATGGAATTTTTCCTTCGAATTAGTAAATTTAATTTTTCAAAGCAATTTTAGTGCTGTATATGTAAATATATATCTGTGGCATTTTGACAAAAAATCTTAAGTCAAATTCAAAAAGTTGAAACAAATGTTGTTTATCATACGAATTTTCATTCAAAAAACATTTTTGTTTACATTTTTAAAATTTTGTATTATAAACGAAATTTTTCTTTAAGTTTGGTTTTTTTATTATTTGATAAAAATTATTTTTTCAGCGAGTTTTTTAAAAAGCTTTTTGCTATCTTATCACGACTTAAGATGTTTTATCAAAATGCAACAGATATGTATAAAGTATTTTATTTTTTGGTACAAAAATGCCGATATCAGTATGTATTGGCGATTTTAAACAAGAATGTTAGCAACATGTCTTGGAATAAGACTGTGAGCAAAATCAAAACAAATAATAATTTACATACATACATATGTACGAGAACACGCATATACCTCAACAACATATGACACGTTTACGTTTTTGTAGTAACTACCAATATTTCAAGTCGACCGCAACGTTTACGTATCCGCATCATTTACGTAAGAGTAACGAGGCCTTTAGTTTTCTAAACAACGTAGCTAGAAACTGGCAGTTCGACTGTATAGTCGCGTATCACAAATTGAGTTCTGTTCAGTTAAAAACACTTTTGTTTTGTTGTTAAAAAGAAAAGAGAAATACAATTACATACATATGTATTAATAGAATGAAGAAATAGAAACTGGGAATTATTTCCTTCTGGAGGTTACTTTATATTATATTCAACATTTTTTATTTTTCGAATTTATTCTGGTGTCTAATAATTGTAAATTTTTCTGTTCATACAATATACCTCATTGCTTTCCAACGGAAAGCTAAGGTAAAATGTAACAAGAAAATACAATATAATAGTCTGATAGTGTATAAAAGTCATTTCTGAAACTTATATAATGACAAATGAAAAAAATGTTTTTAAGATAAAATGAAAATAAGATTTTATATAGAAAAAATAGCAAATATAATAATTTTTTTCTGTTAGTTTAAAATATTATAAGTTTCTACTAAAATTATTTATAGTAATCTAAGTTTTTTTTGTTTTGTTTATGCATACATATGTAGGTACAGTTAAACCTCGATTAACCGGACCTCTATTAATCGGTTACATCTATTAACCGGCATGCGGTTCTTTTTATTTTTTTGCTCTATTATCCGTGCTTTAGATTTACACCTCTATTAACCGTGCTTTACATCTATTATCCGTGCAGCATTAATATGTTTTTTATTATGTTCATACATACATATATCTAAATCCGGTGTTTCCCCTTTTTAAGTTCATGTTCATGTTTTAAGTTCAGACATGCAGTTTGATCAAAAAAAGCATATTTAGTAAAAATCCCAATTTTAATGTTTTTGATGATACATACATACAAATTTGATTTTGTATTCTCTATGACGATTTGTATAAAAATACCACATATTTTTGAATCTGTAGTTACATTAATCGAATGTTTAAATAAAAAAAAATATTTGTATATTTTAATATAACCTCTATTAACCGTGTATTTCGATTATCCGTGCTGGTGCCGGTCCCACGAGAGCCGGATGATCGAGGTTTAACTGTATTTTAATTATTATAGGTACATTTATGTATATTTATTTATGTATGTCTGCAGAACATTGTCGCTTTCAGACTATTTAAAGAACTTAAATTAGTTAATTCAAAACATTATATAAAATTATTTAAGTATTATTTCCAAGATTTAAATACTATTTACAAAATATTATTATAAAAATTATATTTAAATGGGTTTATTTCTTATATAATAAAAAGGAAAAAGACTTAAAGTTATGTTTTGATGTACAAAATTCCATTACAAAATTATGCGACAATTTATTAAATAGAGTTCAAGCTCTAATAAATGGACTATTAAATACAAAATTAGAACGATGCAGTTGAATAAAAAACATTTTATGGACACGAAGATTCCTGCAGGAAACGTTAAAAGCAATTTTAGCCAATGTCAATATTATGTTTTATAAACGCATATAGGTACTTTATTACTAGGACCCGCACTTTTATGCATCGCGATTTATAAGCAAAAAAAAATGTCCTAAAATTATAAATATTTGGGGTAAATATTTAAAAATATGCACTTGAAATTTTTTTAACATATTTATTAGTGATAAAAAACATAAATAGAAGAAGAAAAATAACATAAAAACGTAAAAATTCATTCTTATAAACATAAGTAAGTGCTGGTTCACACACGTCAAGTTTGACTCGTCAAGTCTTGAGCATTTAGGAGAGAAGGGAAAAGAGAAGGCCATTTCTTTTCCCTTCTCTCCTAAAAACTCAAGACTTGACGAGACAAACTTGACGTGTGTGAACCGGCACTAAGGCAAAATAAATTCAAGATTAGAAGTTACAACAAAGAAAAACACAAAAATACAAAGAAAAACACAAAAATATAAAGAAAAACCAAAAATGAAACAATCATGAAAATTAAGTCACTTGTTATAACAAGTTTATATATTTAAACCTACATACATATAAAATGAACTAAGAACATAAAATTTGTTTAATTATTTTCAAAACTAAAGTTTACTGCCTGTTTTTCAAAAGAAAATAAAACGGAAGTTAAAGGTGCATGATTAAATTCTGATAGTTCCTGTGTGGTATATTCATTTTAACCACGCTATTTTTGTAAAAATTTAAATAAAATAAGCCAGCAGTTTGTTTTATTGTTTTAAGTCCTTCAGTTTTTTAAGTTTTATCCAGCTTGATACGAATTTGTTTTCTAAAGTTACCCACCACAGCATACATCTTATTTATGGCAATATCAATTAACGTAATTTGCTTTCTCATTATTAGATTTCTCTAATTTCACAATAGTACCCATAATTTAAAAAACCAATCCTTCACCCACATCTTTGAATTGGTAATTGTTTTCAGCTTAATTCATAATTGCTCTTAACCACGTTCTCCACCTGGCTGTTATAGGGCGTGGTGCAAGACATAAATCGGGATATTTTTCTTTATATGCGAATATAATAAATGGAATGGCTTATTTTCAGGGACCGAAAATAACTGTTAATTTTGAATTTTTGATTGGAGAAGTGGGCGTGGTACCTCCCGCCCTGGCAGGTGCACGGCCTAAAAAAAACTGACTGGCAACCCGCTTTTTAAATAAAGGGAGTTGTTTTTGTTTTTATTTTGTTTTTCTTAACCTACTTACAACTACAATTTATGTTGGAAGAATTCCAATCAATTGTAGTGGGGAATGTAAGGAGAGATAAACTCACTGTTTATTGTTGATGATTTTGTTTAAACTTTGATATTGTTACAAATGGAACTGTTGCTGTAATTCTTATACGCTTAACAGTTTTATTTGGTTGAATATATTTACCCCCCTATTCATAAAAAATATTTTTATTTTATTGGAGGTTTATTGAACGAATTTCCTATGAAAATATGTTCAATAAACCTCCAATAAAATTTATAAAACTTGGACTCGGAAAGATCTTTGGTTCCCGAAAATGGGTATTAAAAAAAAATTTCCGATATTTTGGTATATAAGTCATATCCATAGGACATATGGCAGCCCTAAAATGTAGGTTTTTATAAAATTTTTAATTTTTTTTTGTACGGGAGGTACCACGCCCAATTCTACAATCCCGCCCACATTTTGTAGGATGGTGTGTATTGACAACCTTAATGTATGTACCTAATTTGGAAACCTTGGCTCTTGCCGTTCCCCAGATATACAGCAAAAAGTAATAAAAATACCACAACCACAAGGGATTTTTGGGAAAAATTAGAGGTATTCGTGTTTTTTGCTTATATCTCAGCCATATGTGGACCGATCTTTTTGAATTTCAATAGCAAACAATTCCGGACCATATGTGATATAAATGTATAATAACCTGGCCCCCATCATATATGGGGTCTTCGGAAAACCCGGAGAGACAGACAACTTCGCTTTTCATAAGGACCCAGAATATATATACTTTATGGGGTGTAGGATCAATATTGTAGAAATTACAAACGGAATGACAAACTTATATATACCCTTTTACCTTCGGTGAAGGGTATAAAAAAATAATTTTTTGGTTGGTTTCAATGATGGTAAAAGAGGAAGAAAAGCAAAATCCAGTAAGTATTCAATTTTTAAAACTGTTTAGTTAAATACACCAAATACAAAAGTTGAATGATGACGAAAAACACATCGAGCCAGTCTGCTACCGTTTTTGGTTACATTTCTTCGTCTTTAGCCAAGGAAAGGATTACATATAATAGTGCTGGGATACTATCGATATTAATCGATAGTTCAGATTACATTAATACTATCGATATTACTATCGAATGAATGTTTGTACTTGTGCAGGAAAACTTTAACTAGTTTTTAATCGGGCTACAGTTCGTTTTTGTATCCCTTTATTGAACGTATGAGACTTATGTATGTACGCACGTTATTTTAGATGACAGTTTTTGAAAAATTGATAAGTACCGTTCTGAAGGAACCGAGATAGAAAGGATTATAAGATATTTTTAATTGCAACTTTTGATAATTTTCTAAATTGGTTTTTATTCCCAAAAAGTAATCAATCCAGCGGACTAATTCTCTAATTGTCGTTCATTGCAATTGCATTTGGATTTGCATTTTTTTACAACATTATATGTATGTAAACATGTAAAATTGTCGCCTTAAAGGCATTTAATTAGCAGTAAAAAGCACAGCTAAGCAATCCATACCACCTGTCATTCTTGTTGTTTGTATTGGTTGCTGTAATTCAGCGCGAAGTATAAACTTGCGGCAAAAAACTGTATGTGTAAAGTTACATGTCTTTATAGCTGTATTTTAAATAATAATATCGATATTAGCGATTCGTTAGCAATTTGTGATTCGGGAAAGTGGGCTGCTAACCCTCGTCCCCTAGATTGGTGATAGGGCTGCTATCTACGTGTCCAATCCCACGATGCAACCATGTTTCAGCGGTTATCGCCTACTTCCCTGAGACGTCCTTTCGACCATTCAGGATACATGGTTGTGGCGCCTTCTAACTCTGGCTAGCCTTAAAGCGGATGCTACAAAGCCATTGCCCGGGGGGTACTTGGTCTAAGACCGGAAGTAGTTAGCTGCTTGGATAGTTCAACAAAGGAATCGTCCTGGCCACTCCCAGTGTGTGGCAAATCAGAAACTTTCCACCTCTGCGAAAAGTCCCGCCGCCCTATGCTCCAATACTACATGCGACACTGATTTACAGTTTTTACGCTTAAACTACATATAAATTTAAGTTTAGTTCAACTAAACTTGCGTTTAAACATTTACTAGTTTATTATCCATAAAAAGTGTACGAAAACGTTCTGCGGTGGCAATAAAAAATTAATGGATTTCTCGACCCTAAAAACCGCATAATACTGGACAGGCTAGACCAAATACAATTTGTTTGCCGCCATTATTAAATATCTTCGAAAGCTATCTATTGGGTCCGAAAAAGTACGATTTTAAAAGTTCGTTGGTACGATATTGGTTTTCCCATTTATCATCCCTGGTATTCAGTAAGATAAATAACTATGAAACGAAAGCAATAATCCCTCGAAATTCAATAGACGAAACAGATAAAGTTAAGGCCATGTCAGATAAAATTTTTGCATTGCATTTAGATTAACGATAATGTCAAACACCCTTCCGATCCCTTCCCGTTTAATATGATTATATTTCCACCGGCCAGAAAGCATCTTTATATAAAAGATCTGCCGCATAATAAAATTCAATTTTGCACTTTGATACTATAAAGAGCTCTTATTAAAGAAATATTGAAGGCTTTAACTCAAAAAGTTTTTAAAATTTTCGAAAACATTTATTTATTTATTTTTTATAACTATGTATATAATAATAAAATTATTATACAGAATAATTGTTAGAGCACTAGCGTCTTAGGCCATCAGCTACGAAAATAAGTGTTAACTTTGTATAGGAGGTGGCACTTAAAATTTCGAAGAATTACATACATATACATATACACCCCTATCGTAAATAACAATTGAAATTTTTTTCCATGAAATTTTTATTCCCGTCGAAGGGAATAAAGCAATCGTGCATCTCATGTGAATATTTTTTCACGCTATCAGTTCCAGTGAATGTAACAAAAAGAAGAAAGATAAAAACAAATTAAAAATCACTCAAATTTTTGTTCAAAAATAGGTGCGTTTAAGTCAGTGTTACCACCAGCATAATCCAAAATTACACTTGAGATGAAGCAAAATTATACCCGATTTAAATGATATTACACCTGTCATAAAATTGAAATATTATTTAATAAAAAGACATTTACAAAGAAGCAAAAACTCAATAAACTCGTTGAAAGAATGTCAAGCTGTTAAGATTCTTATTGTGATTAAAAACAAATTAACAAATATAACATTAAAGAACTTAAACAATTTTAAAACTCCTAAAATAATGAGTTTAACTTCTACATTTGCTTGCATATATCCAGGAAAGGTTCTAAATCAGCCATTTTCATCGATTTTCGCAACATATAGGCGACTTCATGATTTAAATTCACAAGCCAAGGAGATTTAGAGAAAATAAACTGTCAATTAGACATCAAGGCCGTGCGTTATGTCACCTCTTGATTTTTTCCCGTAGGGCTGTGAAGTCACTGGTTTATGCTGATCAATTGGTCAACATTGTTCATTTTATTCGTGGCATGCAGCCAGCAATGCTCGAAAAAGAGGAACAAAATTGGACGTCTGCAATGCGTTTCGTTAAGGACAGGCGCGGTGCCTATTTGTTTTAAATAAGTTTCGAATGGTTATGCTGAGTAATAATCTGCGACTTCAATTCATTTTTGTATGTTGTCTACCATTTTAAGTTTCATGGTCTTAAAAAATACCCGTTATACCTTAGTTAGTAAACAAAATGCGTGCATAATTCAGTTAAGGGCGTTGAATGTTCTTTAAACTAAAGCATTTGAACGTTCAATTAATTATATGTTGGAATATTGGAAACATTTCTTACCACAGGCTAGTTTTTCGTTTGAATTACTTTTTTCAATAAACTTTAGGTTCTAAATTACTATGATAGACATATTTATCCAAATCTAAGAGTCTATCTTGCGACATTTATAACCAAACTTTTGAAAATATATAAGTATTTTTATTGATTGAAGTCTTTTCTGACAAAAAAACCGATATTTTGGTTCAGAAGATTATGCCTTTTTAAAAAGAAATAAATATTATCTTTGAAATCGAATCTTGATTTTTTTGGGTATCTGAATTAAGAATTTCAAATAACACCTGAATTACACCTAAGAGAAATTACCCACGCTCTACCCACGACAGTAAAAATTATACCAAATTCGGGTAATCACCCACAAAGTGGCAACACTGATTTTAACCCTTTGCGGCGTAATGTTGTATTTCTGCAACATTCCCTTAAAGTTAGTGTAAAAATATTATATGTGGCAGCATACCAATTAAAGGTTTAAAAACTATAAGCTTTCTAGACAGCAACAAGTTTGTATTTATTTCATTCAAGTGACAAGTGTGTAGAAATCTGTTGGGCGCTCTTTGAATTCATTTTCATAAAATTATTTTTTTAAGTAAAAGTGTTATTTAACTATTGAAATTTGTTTGAGTGAAAGGTAAGAGGATATATTTCAATTATCAATTACATATTTTTTTTGCAAAACCAATTTCGTTTACGTTTTATACTGATTTTGGTTTGTTGTATTTATGCAACATTGCCTTTTTATACTGATTTTGGTTTGTTGTATTTGTGCAACATTGCCTATTGAGGTGTATTATTTAACTATTTTTTCAACATTGTGAATGATTTTTCTTTAGTATCAAAATAAGCCGTAAATTGCGTAATATAAATCCTTAGGACCTGGAAATAATTCTATCACAATGGAGAGATAGTGAAGACGGCCTTGACTTTTCTGATAACGATGATGCTGCCGATCCGACGTACGAGTCAGAGGCGAATGTGGATGAAAGTTCTGATGAGAAATTAGAAGCATCAACTGGCTTACAGAATGAACCTGAGCCCAACTACAATCTTCCAACTGCATCCACCAGCAGTCAGAGCATTAGAACTGCGAAGAATACCACTTCTGAATCTTCAAAGGTGTCTAATCGTGTGCCTAAGACTAAAACTACACGGGAAACGAAAAGCCTAAATTTGAATGATGACCAACTGCGTTTTCATGGATCTGAGATGTTACCTCCAGAAATACTTTGCTTGGATACTCCATTTGAAGTATTTTCGTATTTATTTACTGAAGATATTATCGAACTCATAAGACTAATTTATACTCTGTTCAGAGAGATGCCAATAAACCCGTAAAAACAATAAAGGAACTCAACCATAACTTTAAAAAAGTTCCATTTGAAGTGCATTTATCCGTAGATGAACAAATGTGCTTAACAAAAGCTAGAAGTGCGTTGAAACAGTATTTACCAGATAAGCCTCACAAATGGGCATTTAAACTATTTGTTATGTGTGGTGTATCTGGCTATGGCTATATATTTGAAGTCTACAGTGGACAAGAAAACAGATGTGCAACTGGCGAACTTGACTTGGGTGCGCCATCTAATGAAGTAGTCCGCCTTTCCCGTTATGTACCTACAAATCAGAACTACCGTATTTTTTTTGATAACTATTACACGTCAATCCCGGTTATAGAACACCTTTCGAGTCGCGGCATTTTGGCCTTGGGGTCTATAAGAAGATTACGTATTCCCAACTGCAAGCTACCAGATGAAAAATTTAAAAAAAAGAATCGCGTGGGACGTCAGTAGAACAAGTCGGCGACTTCAATGGAACTGACATAGTAGCTGTTCTTGCTTGGAGAGACAACTAATTCGTCAATCTAGCATCTAATTTTGCAGCAAAGTACCCAGCAACCAAATAAACGCTGGTATCTACGAATTTTTTACCATTTACTAGACATGACTATGTGCAATTCATGGCTTCTGTATAGAAAAATACAAGCTGAGAAGGGTAGTACCAGCAAAACTCAAACTCTGCTGACTTTCGATTAAATATTGCTGAAACGTTATGCAAATACAAAACTGTGAATTGTACAAAGCGTGGAAGTGATGTTGAATGTCTTATTCAAAATAAAAAGAAGAAAGGGCCGGCTCAACACGTTCCACCGAAAGATGTCAGATTGGACCAATATGGGCACTGACCAGTTTGGGTCGATAAACGCATGAGATGCAAATTTCCTGAATGCAAAGGCTATACGCAGACATCTTGCGAAAAATTCGGCGTTAGTCTGTGCTACAATAAGAAAAACAACTGCTTTAAAAATTTTCATATTCTTTAATTTCAATTTAAATTTTTAGAGCTACAGCTGCATTGTTGCATTTCTGCTACATATACTTTTTTTCAATAAATAACACCGTCCGACAAAAAAAGAAAAAAAATTGTGAGACACGAACCGGATGATAAAATTGTGAAACTATACATTAAATGGAGAAAAACAACGTTTTCAGTTTTTCATTTCGTGATCCTGTGTCCTTTTTAAAGGACTTCAAACTTTCAAAGAAGAACACTTTTCAAAAAATATTTTAAAATACTTCCGCGGATCCAACAATGCCAAATTTGATGTCAAAAGAACAAGAAGAGCTGTAAAATATTTTGTATTATTTTTATTTTATCCTGTCAGGATCAAAAGTTGTCAAAAATGTCCTTTAAAATATTTATCCTTTAATATCCTTTAAGATTGCCAATAAATTCCTTTTAAAAAAATTGTGCGTTAAAGACCCAAATATTTTATACTACATACCAAAATTTCATCCTCCTAGCTTTTTTACTTAAGTTTTAATAAATATTTTAAAATTTTAAGCAGGTGATTTTTTTTGTGGAATAAAAGCCAAACCAAACCAGCACTCTGTTCTTTTTGCGAAAAACATGTAAACATTATTTTTCAACGGCAACAAGTTTCTTGCAACATTTCTTTTTCGTACGAAATAATATGATCATCACTTCTTTCGCACGAAAATCAAAACAACAGTTTTCTCATGTCAAATTTTTCACCCGAAAAATAAATGTAACTCAACATACTTGGCAAATACGAACAGAGTACTAGCCTTCATATATATAAAGTTCAAATTAAAATATTAAAAAAAATTTTATTTATATACAAAAAAGATTTATTTAGAAAAGTGCATATTGTTGATTGGTTGGTTGGTTGGTACAAATAATCCACACACAACACAAAACTTATTACGGTTTGGGCATTTCATATTTAAACGCGTTTGCAAAAACTATTACGTTGACGAAAAATTATAATTTATTTAAACAATTCTGGTTGAATTTTTTTTTATAAAGTGGCAACTATTTCAGAACCCACGAAAAAATATGTTAGGTACCAAATAATCTAAGTACTAGCTATTTTTTTTTTCGAATGAAATTTTAAAATAAAATAATGCAAATTTAAAGTATTAATTTACACTTAAGTAGTAAAGCTAGAAGGTTGAAATTTTGGCATGTGGTATTCAATATTTGGTCCTTCAACGCACTATTTGTTTTAAAAAAAATTATTGGAAATCTAAAAGGACATTAAAGGATAAAAATTTGAAAGGACATTTTTGACATCTTCTAATCCTAAAAGAATAATAACAAAATAATGCAAAATATTTTACAACTCTTCTTGATCATTTGACACCAAATTTGGCATAGTAGGATGAGCAGAAGTATTTTAAAACATTTTTTTAAAAATGTAGTCCTTTGAAATTTTGAAGACCTTTTAAAAGGAAACAGGATCAGAAAATAAAAAACTGTGAACGCAGTTTTACTCCATTTAATCTCTAGTTTCAGACTTATGTCATCCGGTTCGTGTCTAATATTGAGTGTCGGACGGTGTAAAATCTTAAATATAAAAAAAAAAATTGTTTTATGCATTTTTCCATTAATAGTAGCCTATTTACCACCTTTTAACAAAACACTAAAGAAATTGGCGTTATTGCGCCATAAAGGGTTAAGTTTCTAGGTCCAATAATAACGGAAATTAAAATAGTATAACCTAAAGAACAAAAAAGTACAAAAAACTTCCCTCTTAAAGATTCCTATTCACTAATTACATTGCATATTGAATTTTATGTTTCTAGTTCCAATAATAACGGAAATTCAAAAACTACCAGTTTTAAAAACAGAGAAGAACCAAAAAGCGCTCTTACAGAGTCTTATTCACTCAGGACCTTGAAGGTTAAATTTTATGTTCATAAGACCAATATTAACGAAAATTAAAAAAGCTACCAGTTAAAGAACGCAAAGTACCAAAAACATTCCTCTTACAGATTCTAATTCACTCAGGACCTTGCATGTTTAATTTTATCTTTCTAGGTCCGATACTAACCGAACTTCAAAAAGTACCAGTTAATGAATAAAAAAGTACCAACAATTTCTTCTTATAGATTATCATCCACTCAGGACATTGCATGTTTCATTTTATGTTTATAGGTCCAATACTAACGAATATTTATAAAGTACCAGTTAATGAACAAAAAAGTACCAAAAAGTTCCCTCATAGATTCTTATCCACTCCGGACATTACATGTTGAATTTTATGTTTCTAGGTCCAATATAAACGATAATTAAAAAAACACCATTTGTAGAACCAAAAAGCTAAACAAAAATATCAAAATTCCCGTATTTCCTTTTTTGGTACTATTCTTTTGCCCAATTAAAGTATCAAAAATTTCAGTATTGTAGTGGGAGCCCATAATTAAGTACGAATATGTCAAAGAATGGAGGAAAATGTTTTTAAAAAAAAATTACGATTTTCACCCCTTAAATGTTCGAATTTCGAAAAAGTACAAAGTACAGTATTAACTTTGGTTTTATGTTTATTGGTTCAAAAGATGATGGGGTGTCAAAAAAGTACCAAAATTCAGGTTTTACCCTTTTACTCCCTAAAAGGGACGAATTTCAAAAAAGTACCAGACACCTGTCCGCTTATTTTTCTAAAGAACAACGATAAGTATTACATTTTTTTTTTATCCCCTAAACATTTCAATTTCCAAAAATTAGTCTTAGTGGATCAATTTGGAGAGTTACCAATCTCTGGTCCAAATATCAAGTTATTAGCTTCAGTAAAATAACATAAAGAAACTTTTTGTTTTCGAAATGGTATTAACAACTTCCGTTCATTCAAAACAAATAGTACGAAAATCGTAATACACAGTACAAATTGTTCGAACTTTTTAATTATTTCTTTCGAATCGAAATACGCGATAACCCCCTTGTTGTGACCCTTTTTTTAAGTAATCCTTTTGTATCATTTATAACTATTTTGTGCCACTTTTTAACCTATTTTGGAAATATCACTCTCACTTGGGTTTTGTCAACACTGGTGAACGGTAGTGCTAAATAAATAAGCAATGCTTAAAAACAAATCTTGCAACAGACTCAAAGTAGGAACTTACAATGTTTTATTAAAAAAAAATCATCCTTAATGATGGCATAAGGCATTAAACTTTTCACCCCCTTTTAAATCGACTGTGTTGATAGAGCTCTGGCTTTTTTTAAAACTGCTTCGATTGCTTCAAAAAGCAATAAAGCCCCGCAAAAATTTAAAAACTCGGAAAAGTTTGCAAAAATAGCGAAATTAAATTGATTAAAAGTCCCTAAAACTAAATTAGCGGAAATTCCCAAACATTTGCCCCCTGTTACCAGAGTCTTATTTTTATTACAAATCGTAAAAGTTTTATTTTTTGGTATTTTGTTGTCAGATATCTGAATATTATGATTCCGTATTATAAGCCTGATATATTTATTATTTGTTTGGACAGACACGCTCAAAGTTCATATATGTTCGCTTGTTTAAAATGGCATGCAAATTTACTGTATATTCAATCTTTTGGTACACAATCACAGTAAACTTATCATTTGACTCTGTTGTACATTTTCGTAAATAACAATTGTCATAGATGAGATTTGCATTAAAAAAAGTTGGAAAAAGTGCCATATAAAAAATTTCGTAAAACAAAATATAAGCAACATCAAAATTTCAATGTTCTTTAACTTTAGTGGACTGCACCTTTACTGAATCGTAATAAATATGCAGTAGAAATCTAAATTATAAGCGGTTGCCCACACCAGTCATATATATTTCTTGTAATTATTTTAAGACATATGACTTTAGAACTTTATGACAACCTTGTGAATCCCCTATATGTTTAAATTACGTATTCATGTTTTTTCTATTTGTTTTTTCTATGGGAGGTGGGCGCAAAAGTGGGCGGATCAGGTATATATTTTCAAGAGGATTAATAACCAGGAAGTACTTTCTTAATTGCTGTAATGTACTGCTGCGGTAATCTATGAAATATAAGGGATGATTCGTTTAGGAAGTTGTTGGTAAAATGTTTGTAAACTATTTGCTGGGTTGTTAAGAAAAAGGCTACAACTTGCCACAATTTATAGAGGGCCATAAAGTTTATTTGCTAAAACAATTTACTAACCAGTTAAAAAAAAGTTATCTTGTTGTATCTAAAAGCATCTGCTATCTATTTTTTTTATTTTCTAATAAATTTCTAAAAATAGTTTCAGTTTTTCATAAGATTAAATAATAAATAACTACTTTTTATTCAAGTTTGTAAATATGTATTTTATTTTGCTTGGCAAGTTGAAAAAAGAAATGTTCACTTAATTTTATATGAATATTCTTAGATTAATTTTTTTTTTCTTTGAAAAGAAAACATTGGGAATTTATTGAAGATTAAAAATTATATTGAAGTTCATGAAAACGAAAAAATGTCTTTACCAGAGAAATTCTGCTGGTTTTATTTTTTTACAAATTATAATTATTTATATCCGATTTAATGTACAAATTCTATTGTTGTTTTAATAAAAGCGAAATTACATAAAGCTTTAAAAAGCAATTTTGATCTTTATTCGATATATTTATAGATGTTCATGTTGGTTGTATAATTTAACTTTAAACAAGGTAGAGTGCTATATTCGGCTGTGCCAAATCTTTGATACCCTCCACCTACCGTTAGAATATGTCCGAAGTGGGCTTTATATGGAACCTATGGTAAATTATTTATTGTCATATTAAACTGTAACAGACCAAAATTTATTACAATAGCATTATTCGTTACGGTGTGAGGTGCAGTTAAGTGTTTTTCGAGAATATACTTTATATGGAGCCTATGCTTAATTGTGGACCGATCTTCCGTGGTATAATTTCTTGTCATATAGAACGATATTGTGCAAAATCTTATATTAATAAGTGCATTCCATATTCAATCCCGATTTCGAACTTGAAGAAATAACAAATTATTATTTACTTGATTTAATAATTTTATACTTATTTCAAGAAATTCCGCGATGGATTTTCGAAAGTAATCCTATTTAGGATTATTTTAAGTACGTTTTAGTGTTATTCGTACTTGAATTATTGAGGACGAATCGTACTTAAAGTAATCCTAACAAACTTGATTTATCTCGAGTGTTTTTCTTTCTGTGCATTTAAAACTGCTTAGGAGAACAAGAAACAATTCGACACTAATTTTGTTCTTTTCTTTTGAGTCCATCGAAAATGAACGTGTTTTCAACAGACCGAGGGACATGTCTACATCGAATTAGAATTACTCAAGGACCAAGAATATATATACAGGCCTGTTCTGCAAATCACTTTGGCTCAAATCACATGCCCCTTTTTAAATCACACGTGTGATGTTTTGGGGTTCCGTTTTCGTGTATTTTGGTGTGATCTGCAATTGCCGAAATAACACTAAGAAACACAAAAACGGTATGACTTTCAGAATCCCACAAAATCACACTTGCGATTTTAAAAGCACGAGATTTGAAATCACCTGATTTTTAGAAGAGGGCCGATAAATATTTTATGGGGTCTGAGGTGAATAATAAAAAAGATTCACACGGAATGACAAACTTAGTATAGTCTCATTCACCACTAGTGGTGGTAAAAAAAAGGTAAAATGGTGTATTAAACTTTGTCATTCCGTTTGAAATTTCTGCAATATTGATCCTACACTGTATATAGAACATTTATTCTGGGTCCTAATGAAAAGCGAAGTTCAAATCCGGTCGTCCGTCTCTTATCTTTTATAAGTACATATTTAAGTTATTCACCGTTGGTTACTTTCAGCAAGAAAGTTTACACTTAATTATGAGTAAAACTGTAGCTAAATGCCAAATAAACTAAGAACAGCTGATTAATATTATCTAATAATTTATTTGAATAGCCAAACAATTTTGGCGACCAATTCGTGTCACTCAATTTCGTATAATAAACTCGCCTTATTACATTTGCTACTTGCGTCCATTTATAATGTGTTCAAAAATATCCATACAGAAAGTAAAAGAAACTAGAGATGTGTTTTTTTTTAGTCACCAAATTTTATTGAAAAATTATATTTTTACAGGCCCCTCCCTATTTTAATTTATTTATATAAAAACTATAACCAAAAAATTACTTTTTTAGAATTTGTATGATTTTTCATACAAAATTTATATGAAATAAAATAAAAAAAGCGCTCTCCTGTAAAATTAGATTTTTGGCGCTTACACTATTTTCGCGGTGAGGGCTCGATATCGTTCAAAATATTATCGACATTTTATTTTCTCTACATGCCAATATGCATGGTTGCATTTTTTCAATCAGCTGAAAGCAGTTGCTTAGCTATAGTTAGAATTATGAATAAGATCTATAACTATATATGTGACGCGCAAAATAGAAAGGGAACTAAGGGTAAAAACCGGTTTTGTTCAGAAAGATTTAAATACGTGTATCTTTGGTATACCATCAATTAAACGCTCATATGCCTGGGAGGGAACAGTTTTGGGGCATGGGATCGGTCTCATTCGATGCTCGGATGTTGTCCACATCAAAAAAAAAAAAAGTGAAAATTGGTTTTTTTTTACCATTAGGTCCCTTTCTCTATGCGCTGTCACGACTTTAGTTATTATTTCTGAATATGCGCCTATATGTTGTGAAAAGCAGTTAAGTTAATTTTTACACATAGCTGTTTTTGCACGAACATTCTGTATATGGGTTATACATAGCTACTTGTGTTAACTTCTGAACCAGTGAAGGTATCAATTAACGGTTTGGTGGTAGATGTATCATTAAATTTTTTTTTATTTTTTTTTTTATTTTTTTAATTTCCTAAGCTAATCCAGCGAAGCTCTTTGCTTGTCTGCAGGAGAGAAACTAGAGTCTCTGGCGGGAATCGAACCCGCAACCCCGGCGCTGATAGACTAGCTCACTACCAGCTAGCCTACCGGGGCACTCAAATAAGGTTTCAAGGGGCGTAATAAAATAAATTTCAAGAGTTTGGATATAACTGATTTTGTTCGAGCCACGACGCTGTGTTGAATTGTGAACCGTTAAACGGGCCATGTTTAATTTTAATGATATTCAGACAACGTTTCTTCATTGTTCAGTTGTCTATGGGGCTTGTTAATGGTTCGAATCTTGGTTTTTAAAAAAAAAATTTTTTTTTAATTTTTTAGGTTCTAAAAACGAGTTTAAAAAAATATTGACCAGTTTTTGCTTTTTAAATTTAATTTGTAATGAAGTTTTTAGTATTGTAAATATGTATGCAATGCTTCGCCCAATAAAAAATGGAGCTTCCAACGAAGTAGGTTTGTAAGGAAGACACAAAAACGTTTCGCTTACCATTGCGCTGACGGAAGACATGCATTTTATATGGCGAGTACCCACTGTGAAGCAATACATTTTCGATACATAAAGCGCATATAAAAATTTTTGTAGGTAACGATCGGCCTTACACACTGAATGTTTTGCTACAGTTATTTTTTAGTATTCTCCCTAAAGCTAAGATCCCAATATCGGCTCAAATAGCACAATCTGTGACGATTTTTAATGTGCTATATCGGCGCACATTTAAAAACATTGCACAATTTATTCTTAGGTGGTCCCATTATCGTCGCACATTGTGATAATTTTTTTCGGTTCATATCGGCCAAAATTCAATTGCGACAATAATCGGTACAATGCGGTCACACAATCGTGCTATTTGGGCAAATTTAATCTTATGTTTTTGTTTATTTGCTTATTGGCAGACAAACTTTAACTTTGGAAATTCTCCGTCAGAATATTCCATAATGTTTCTATATTATATATGTATATATTTCTACTTATATAATAAATAATTCATTCAATTTTATTCAAACTTACTGCACTTATTCTTTTTTTTTTTTTTTTGTAATTGTTGTTTTGTAAAAAGATGTTTACAAACCAGGGATGTCAACATCGATACAACTGCAATGTTTTGAATAAAGCGAATTGTATTCTCTCATTTAACAGTACAAATGTACTATTTAACGTTTAAATAAATAAATAATAGATAAAACAAATGTAATTTTGGTGCAATAAAGCTCAAACAAATAAACTTTAGTAGCCTGCTGGTGCAATTTAAAAATTTCGTTTTGCCATCCCTTGTATCGGCGCTGATTGGCGCACAAGTGACCGATAAAAATCGGTACATATTAAACAATATCATTGCTCCACATTGTGCAAAAGAGTGTTCACATTCTCGGCGCATCAAGGTTTATTTTGATTGTGCACTGTCGGCACGATTTCGGCACTTGGATTTCCTTGATAGTCATCTAATATGTATGTTGCAGGATACGTATTTTTTACTGTTTTAATTTTAAAAATTTCTGTAGTCCAATTGGGAGTGTAACCTTTTTCAAAAATGTGTTTATATTTGCTTATGCGTACATAATCTCCAACATTAAATTTAGATTTTTTAAATATTTTTTAATGATTGTAAACGGTTTGCAATAATTTCATTTCGATTCCAGAATTAACGTCAATTGGTGCCATTTTAATGGTGCGATCAACTTTTCTATTATATTTATTAATTAGATCTTTGTAAATATCAAGCCAATAATATGAACCATTAAAACTAAATTCTTTCCACATCATTCCTTTTAGAGTTCGATTAAATCGTTCTACTATTAAGGCTTTCATTATACTAAATGTTGAGTAGTGATTTATATTATGGTTGTGCATGAGGATATTAAATTGTTTATTGAAAAATTCTTTACCATCATCAGTCTGCAAGTTTTTGGGAACTCGACCTAATTTTAAAATACTTTTCATTGCTTGAAATACTTCAGTTGCTGTTTTTGTTTTAAGTGCAACACCCCATGCAAACTTTGAAAAAGTATCAATGATCGTTAACAAATATCGATATTTTTTATTATATGTAGAATAATTTCCCATTTCAACTAAATCAGCTTGCCAGAGATCATCTATGCCTTTCATTACAACTCTTTGACGTATAAAATTTTTTCGGGCTGGTTTATGAAGTTCATTTACTAAGTCTCTTTTTGTTGAATACATAATTACTAAGTAAGTCCTCTTTAGTTAAGGGAATATTGTTATCTCCTGTTCTTTATTTTTAATAAGTATCAAGCCTGTTATAAAGTTTCTGATTTAAGATTTTAATTCTTCTTTCAAAATCTTTTTTAATTTGCTCTATTATTTAATAAACTTCATTTAAATTTTTATTTAATTGATCCATTACCTCCTTCTGTGTTTTTTCAATTTGAGATTGCAAAAACATTTTATTGACACCATCGTTTTCTTCCAAAGCATTCGACATATGTTTGATTCTTTTGTTTTGAACATCAATGTTGTTATCTGTATCCATAAAGAACCCAAGCAATTTAGGTGCATTTTTCATAGAAATTACGCCACTTGTATCGTTAATATAGTGACCAAATTTGTCAACAGACATTACTTAATGTTAATTTTAAAGTTATTCAATAATGTTAGCTTCGTATAATTCTTCAATAATAAAAACAATTTCCTTATTATGATTGCTGTGGCCTGCAGCTTGTGATGCGCACGCAAAGAAAAAACATGGTTGTGGTAAACATATTCTAAGAGCAACATATTATGATAAGATTCATGATTGTAGTCACCATATTACGATTGTTATTAAATCATATTATGACCAAATATGTTCGTAATATTACATCATAATATTTTTCCCTTAATCATATTGTTATCCTGTTAATCATAAAACGTTAAGAAGTTATAATATTACTGTCATGGTAATCGTAATAAGTTAAGAAGTAATCATATTACTGTCATGGTAATCATAATAAGATAAGAAGTAATCATATTATTGTCATGGTAATCATAATTAGTTCAGAAGTAATCATATTATTGTCATGGCAATCATAATGAGTTTAGAAGTAATCATATTATTGTCATGGAAATCATAATTAGTTCAGAAGTAATCATATTATTGTCATGGCAATCATAATAAGTTTAGAAGTAATCATATTATTGTCATGACATTCATAATAAGTTTAGAAGTAATCATATTATTGTAATGGCAATCATAATAAGTTTAGAAGTAATCATATTATGATGCAAAGTGATTATGTTATGGTTAAAAGTTATTATATTATGATTCAAAATAAAATTACAAAATCATATTATAATTGTAGGTTATCCTAATATCGTTGTTGCGATTTACTATATTATGATTTTAAATTTATTATAATATGACTGCATTACACAGTGGTACCGTTTAAAAAACTGTTATACATAAGTATTTTAAATCATAATATGATACAACTTTAAACATAATATTTTTATTGGAAAAAAATACTTATGATAAAATAAAAAACATAATATAGTTACTGTAATCTTTTTGTCCTAGGTCGCAATTATTTATAAATTATTTTATGGAGTTTTCATTATTTTTCTCTTAAAATAACACAAAACTTACCAGTAATGGTCAATATTTTACACCACTATTTCACAAATTTTTCCACCACTTTAAGATTATTAAAATTTTTTAGCAAAGATATTTTATTTTGTGACACTACAACCCTTTTTTAATGTTTTTTCTTTATTTTGTTTTTAATTTCTTGTTTATTTTAATGGTTATTTTTTTATTATTTAGCCACTCACTAACAAATAATTCGATATGTTTATGTAAAAAAAAAAACACAACTGATACAAAATTATTTTACAAATGGCGATACCAAAATATTATTAGAGTAACGATAGTTTGATTGCATCTTAAACTTATTATGATAAATGTATAAAAAGTTATCATGTTATGGCTATTAAATATCATGTTATGGCTGTGAGTAATATAATATGTTTTGAAAGTTATCATAATTTAGTTGTTAGAAAAATAACACACTGCTACAAAAAAACACTTTTTGTCAGAACTTGAAAAGCGACCTAGTGGGGGTTGTAGGCCTAGGTGAGGACATACAAAAACCGTTTTCTAACATTTTGAAACACCCTCAAAATTTTGAGTTATTTTCAAAAAACTGTTTTAGGGTAGGTCGTAGCACTTTAGTACCTCTAACTCACAAATTTTTTGATCGATTTTAAAATTTAAAACTGTTTTGGAAAGGCAAAGAATTAAGCTTTTATGAAATGTATTCATAAAAAATATATTCAAAAAAATTAGGTGAGTTTTTCTCAAAATTATCTAATTTTTTTTATTTTTTTTCCTAATTTTTCAAATTCAACAAGAGTTGTTTTAATTTTTTTCTATGAAACCCTATCTTTGTTTGCACTGTATTTTAAAGATAATTTTATGTAGAAAAAAACGAGATATCATTTGTTAAAATCGGTTTATATTTGCAAAAGTTACTAAAGTTTTAAATCTCGCACAAGATCGCAAAAATATGCATTTGCACAAAATGTGGCTCAGCCGATTTTGGTAAATATTCCATATCACATTCCTCGTTTTCAGATTCATCATCACTTTGTTTATGTAAAGTTTCATTACATTTAATGGCACTTAATACTGGCTTAGTAACAGTTAACACATTAGCATACTTAATGCTATCACGATTTTTATATTGATAACCAGTGATGTTTGTTTGGCAAAAATAACAGTCTTGTTGGTTAGGGAATATTTTATGGTTCTAAATCCTTGGGAAAGATAATGGTAATGGCTGGCTTATAAACTTTTCGGACTTAGTTTTCTTAAGCATACTGGAACAGCTTGTACAAATACTTTCGGGTTCACAACATTTGCTAGAACTGTATGAGCAGTTAAAAACTGTATTGAAGGCATTTACCAAGGCTTTATTTTTCTTCAGATCAAAGCGATGTTTTTTGTCAGCGAATAAACCGCAAACATAACAAAAATTATTACGCTTATCACACACTGCAGAATAAAATTACACACAATTAAAAATTTGTTAAAGGATTACAAAAATTACAAACTTACTTGATTTAATAAATTTAAATACCTATTAATATCACTTCACTTGTCACGAATTTTAAACTAGTTACACTTTTTTTACTCTTATCTAAAAACAATATCCTTCACCAAAAGGTAGTATTTAAACTTTGCCATTGTGTTGGTAATAAATTCGATTAGTTTATGTATTTATCCAAATATATATAACTAAAAATTGAATATAAAAACATTCTAAACTTTTTTAATGATTAAAAAAAATGGGGCATACTAAAACCTATTCATCTGTATTATCTTCCAGTTCTTTTTTTTTATAAAGACAGATTAACAATAACTTATTAATATGTGGTTTACAGAACACGAGCGCCTTATTCGTCCGTTAAACTTACATTTAAAACAAAAACAAAATTTTGAATTCGTGTTCTGTAAACCACACATTAGTTAATACCAAAAACGTAACTGTAAAATTACAACAAACAAAGTATTAAGTTGACAAATTTGCTTGTATAGTTAATTGTTTTTTTTTATTCATATGTTTTGCGCGGTGGGAGAAAATACTAAAAACAGGTGTTAATAAAAAGTTGAATAACTTATACAATTTTTATCCGATTTGAAAAATTAAAACCATGTTTTGTTAAGAACTAAATTTTCTTCATGCGTTAATATAAATTTTTATAAGCTTTCATATTAAAATAAGCAATGAAAAGCACCTAAAATCAAAAAAGTTTATAATTTTCGTTTGTTTTTGTAGATATTCTTAACAAAAACAATTGTTATGTCTTACAAATGTATAACAAATGCACGTCATTTTAAAGTTTAATTAGTTTTCTTTCCAATCCCGTTAAAAAAATTAAATTCGGACAAGAACTGACTAAGTTACAGGTCGATAAGTTGACGAACATCACTGAAAACGGTTTTTTTAAAATAACTTCTGAATTTGAGGGTGTTTCTGAATTTTTTTGACACAATTTTTTATGTACTCAACAAGACCAATAACCCACGCTATGTCGTTTTCCAAGTTTTTTTACACTGTAGCACCGTGTAATTATTTTTCGGTCAACAATACTCAAATTTATAATTGCGATAAACATTAATATGTTTACAGTAACTATAATATTGCTGATATTTAATAAAAATAACAATTATTTGTGTACAAAAACAATATATTGTTACAATAAACACAGTGTGGTTGCCGTAACCATGCCCAACAATATTTTTTCTCTGCGTGCGAGCAGGAGTCTAAGTCGATATATCAACTCATTTGGATCATCCCAGTATATATAGTTTGGTTTATTTGGATTTAAATTCATTAACCCACTTCCAATATAATTTTCATTTGTTGTTTTTATTGTATCAGATGAAGTGGGAGATTGAGGTGTTTTGGTAGATGGATTTTTAGGTTTAATCAATTTTCTGATAATGTTCTTGTATTTATATGCTCTTGTACCCCTTATATGACCATCTGAGCTATAACCTATTTTATAGGCATTTGTATTATTTAATATTTTTTTATAAATATCTAATTCAGATTTATCATAGTTTTTTGGTATTTTTTGAAACATTAATGAAAATAAACCTGGAGTGAGTGCCCATATTTGGTTTCCAACATGAATCTTATCTTCATTAAATTGAATGTTACTATCACCAAATTTTCATTCATTATTTGAATCTTTATGTACTCCATATAGTGTGTCTAAAGCTACGGTCACACTTATTAAATATTTGACTAAATAAGCGTAACCCCTACTTTTGTTAATAGTTATTGAGATTTAGCATGATCCTTATATCACTTAATAAACTAACTATACTACTAGAGATAGCAACAAATTGTTGTTTGTAAGATGTGATATTATTATCAAAATAAATATTGGAATTGAAGGAAATGATTATTTAGTTTTCTTGGTGGTCCCGTTTTGTTCGTCAAATATTTGATAAGTGTGACCGTAGCTTAACTCATTTCTTTTTTCTAAATATAACAAATCATTAAAATTTATATGATTATTTAAATTTTCTGTTTCTGGTTGAGAATAAAAATCATCATCATCATCATCATCATCATCATTATAATCTTCAGAGTTACTTGCAGCAGCAGATAATATATTTTTATCTGGTTTTATAATTGGAATATAAGAATCTGTTTTAAATTGTTCTTGTTGTTTTGATTCATTTTTAATTTTATTCTTTTCAATTTTTAAATTTACTTTGGTATTTTTCGAACTTTTAATGAAATTTTTCAGGGGTTCTGTTATGGGTTTAAATGTATCTTAAATTGTTCACGAGTATCAGCTTCACCAATTTTTATACTGCGAAATTTCTTCTTTAAAACATTTCTTCTCTTTATCAACTCTTTTAAAACTTTTTCATTAATTTTTGTATCGGACATCGGATCAGCTATTCGTTGGTTAACAATGCGTTTTATTGTTGTAATATCTTTAAAGGTTGATGTTATACTAATAATCGTATTAAATATATTCTATAATTTATATTGTTATAAAATAATCAAACTGCTTTCTATATCTCCCATCATTTAATTCATCATCTTTGCTTATAACCAAAAATCCATATTTATCTTTCCAACATTCTCTACAAATTTCATGAAACTTTTCGTAACTCATATCGCTACCGACATGATCAGCATAAATATGTTTCATATTCATTTCATCTTGCTTAAACATAATAATCATATTAGCATTATCTCTTATTAAATGTTTAGGAATTCTTGTATATGTTTGACATAAGTAGAATGAGTCTACATTTCTATGTCTACCCATGCAAAAATATGCACGTATATTGTTTTGTTTTTCACATGCAACATCATCGAATATCATAATTGAATTGTTTTGTGCTTCATCAGGAGGTTTTACAGAATCATTATCTGAAAACGTGTAAAACTCCATTCCTTTAATTGGTGATATTCATTTTCTTAAATATTCATACTTTGGTTGAAACAGTGATTTTGAGTATAAATAGATGTTTTCAAATTTCAGTCCATTAGGACTCTCTAGTAAGCTTATCATAACGTTAGTCTTTCCACAATTTGAAGGACCTACAATAAGCGCACGAATAGAATTCGGTAATATAGAACTATGTCTTCTTTTTGAATTTATATTTGTTGAAGAATCCGTATTACGAACAAAAATATCTTTATGTTGTTTTATTAAACGCATCTTTAGAACTGAATGAAATAATTAAATTTAATCAAATTAAATGGTTATTCGCTTTAACAATAAGGTTAATTGTAATAAAACCGTCAGAGGAGGAGGTTTAATTAATAAATTGATAAATTCACTTCCTTTTGAACTACATCTTCCTGGTTATCAATATTGTGGTCCTGGAACGAAATTACAAAACGTTTAGAACGAGGTGATAAAGGAATTAATCTATTAGACGCTGCATGCAAAGAACATGATATTGCTTATTCAAAAAGTAAAGATTTAAATATTAGACATCAAGCTGATAAAATTCTTGAGAATAGAGCTTGGGAACGAGTACTTTCAAAAAAAATCAGTCTTCCAGAAAAATCGTTTGCATATTTGGTTACTAACGCAATGAAAGCAAAAACTAAACTCGGTATGGGGATGACTAAGCAAAACAAAAGTAATAGAAAATCAAAATCGAATAAAGTAATTGGAAGAAAACTGTTCAATTCAACGCTAAAAGCAACAACAAAAATTTTAAGAAAAGAAAAACCAACAGATCTTAATAGTGCTATCAAGATTGCACGCAAAACCATTAAGAAATCCTTAAAGGGGAGGAAATCTGAAATTGTAGTACCACGTGTAATACGTGTTCCAAAAGTTGGTGGTGTTTTACCATTAATACCAATATTAACAGCTTTAGGTGTAATTGGTGCCCTATCGAGTGGAGGTGCTAACATAGCAAAAGCAGTTAATGCAGCAAAGAATGCTAAACTCCAACTTGATGAAGCGACTAGACACAATAAGAATATGGAAGCAGTAGCAATGGGTAAAGGACTTTACCTCAAACCATATAAGAAAGGATATGGATTAACTTATGAAGAAAAAGCAAAAAACTTCTAAACAAGCTACCCAAAAGGCCATTGACTGATATTGATATACGAAAATTCTCAAAAAATATTCCACATTTTAGAGGAATTTTCATGTTAGACGCAATACCAAAACATGCCAGAAATATTGAATGTGGAGTAATTAATTTGGATTCTACAATCGGTAGTGGTACACATTGGGTAGCTTACTATAAAAACAATAAACAAATAGAATATTATGATAGTTTTGGAAATTTACAACCACCATTGGATCTATCAAAACTATGATTCATTTAATTGTGGACATTTATGTCTTGAATTTTTATATAAAATAACTGAAAAAGAAATTAATAAATAAAACAATTGAAATTATTTTAAAAAGAAAAACAATGTTTTTTATTTAACTATTTTAAGATACATATTATTATTATTTTTATCGTTAAAATATAATTTAAAAACTGTTAAAGTTTGCGTATATGGGATATCTAGAATTGGCTTCAAAGATATCACCCTCCTCAAATGGCTTCAATCGCAAGTTTTTCTCTCCTTCCCTGGATATAAGATACGATCCAGATGATAAATTCTTTAAATCTGCGTCAGTTAGCGTATTGTAGCGATATGGCAAAAACAATATATTCTCCTCAAGCTCAACTTTTATTGAGTTTCCATACTTTGTTTTAACTCTACTTGCATTCATAATAATGTGTTTAGAAGATATCACAAGATCCTTAATGTGAATGTAGCTCAGAGTATTAAATTTGGATACAAAATTTTTCGAGGGTTCCATTTTTCACAACCGATCACGTTAGTTTCTTTTTTTCAACTGAGATTAAAACCACTTCTCTAAATTGAAAAGAGCTTAACTAAATCAATATTAATCTATTTTATTAATCAAGAAAAATGTTATTGTTATATAATAATGTGAAGAAATGAGACGAAGACATACATTTCTTCCCTTTTTTTTTTAAAGAAAGAAATCGATATAAATAAATAAATATGGAATAACACTAGCAAATAAATAAGAATCAATATAAAACAAATTACCGAATAGCATTGAGAAATTTAATATAGTTTTCTCTTTCACTCTAGTTATTAAGTAAAATGTTGTGAAATAATAACTAGAAATTTAAAAACGAGAAACATTAACAAGTAGGACGCCAAGCGGATACAACTCAAAAATGTGTGCCTTAAAAGAATTTTTAACAAATTTTTTAAAAACATTTGAGGAGGTTTTATTACATGAGCACAGAGAGTGTGTAATAAATTTCATTCCGATGCTGGATGAAAATGAAGACTTCGGCGTTGCTGAAAGTGATGATGGGGAGCCACATTTCCAATGCTGCCCATGGTACAGCTCGTATTGTGAAGAAGGACTTACTCCGTGCAGATGTGCGGTTTATATATTAAGAAAAATTAATGTAATAAATTTAATAAATAATTATAATTTAATATTTAATAAAAACCAATAATAACAATCAAAACTTTTTCTCTTTTTTTTATTTATTTATTTATAAAATGTATTCTAATACAAAAAAAATAACAAATAAAATGAATAACAAAAAATGATAAATAAAAAAATATGTTGCTACATTTATTATGGATGATGAAATTTCAGCGTTTTGCATCATTGTATTTGAAAATTCGACAAATGTAATTGGGATTTCAATAACTTGATCATCATAATTAGTAATGTGATTGCTTCTAGCGATATTATCGTTTTTCATTTCAATATTATACTGAGGAATGTTAGAAAAATTATCGTGTCGTATTCCATCTTCTACTTCTCTGAGACCACAGATATCATAACTGGGTGGTGATAGTAGTTGATTTAACACATTCCAATTAATAGGTACATTATTGGTACAACATCTTCTCAGTAAAGCACAATTTGGTGACCAACGCAAATGTTCTGTTAAAGGTTGATCAGTAGGCCCCCAACACCAAATTTCAACTTCGCAAAAATAACATTTTGTTTTGTCATAATCTCCACTATAAAACATGCCAGTCATAGCTAATTCTCTTTTATCTACCCATTTTAATGGCCAGCATGTAAAAGTTTTTAAACGCTCATCTTCTCTATGGAAAATATCAGTCATGCTATAGCGTGGCGTAAATGAAGATTGTTTTAAATGCTGATCTTCATTGCAATCGGATTTTAGATCTTTAACCATTTTAAATTTTTTTCTTTCATAATTTCAACCGCAAATTTTAAAAATACTATTTGAACTCCACGATAAATCACAGTATACTTGTTGTTGAAATGAATTGTATACGCTATTTATACATGGATATGTTCAGTCATTAAAAATTATTTTCGAAATGTAATGCAATATAAGAAACATTTATTTTACTTTTAATAGTTTTTAGTATGTATATTTTATTTAATAATTACTTAAAAGTATTTGAATAAAAAGGAGAAAAAATTCACATCTATAAACTTAAATCTAGCTCTCTAATGCAGCGATCTCCTTCTTCATCCAAATAAAACCCGTCATTTGCCTTTAAAATTATTTTATCACCCTCTTCGGATTGCAGGGTGTCTAGGGCATTATGGCCCGGATTGGACGCGGGGGCAACCAGTGTTCTACTGGGATTGGATAGGAGTAGTCTTAGAACGCTTATAGGGTTCTTGACGGGTCATTGTCCGGTCAGGGCTTTTGTGGGCAGATGGGACAACGCCATACCGGACTTCTGCAGATTGTGCGAGGATTCGGAGGAGCTGGAGACGATCGAGCATGTACTTTGCCATTGTCCCAGGATGCAGGGTCTCAGACAGAAGTGGCTAGGAAATAGGTTTCACGACGAACTGGGGTGCATCGCTGGATGTAGTCCAGCTGATCTACTGGGGTTTGTCAGGGAAATAGTGCGGTTGTTTCTGTTGAGGGGACAGTAGAGAGCGAATTTGTTCTTCACATCACCTACTAACTTTCCTATATTCTATACTCTATCAACCTCATACTTCTTTTCTTAACCTTTCTCTTTTTCTATCTTCTTTATCTATTCTTCATCATGTTGAAGGGATTCACAATGTACCGTACTGGTCTCCGAGTGGAAGTGTGCCCTTGGGCACATAACCCTTCTGAACCTAACCTAACCTTACCTAGGAGACGTTATATTATGAAAGAAAACAAACTGCAAATAAGAATAACAAAATGTCAGCATAAACGGGAACAAAATATTTCTTAATACAAAGAAGAAAACAAAACTAAATTTAAATTCTTTGACTATTGTGTTAATTCTAAAAACTGTGTTAAAAGAATCGCAAACTTGTTTTTTACTTGAGAATTATAAAATTGATGTAAAAAGATACCGGTTATACCATAATTTTGAACTTTTATTTTCTATTTTGTCGATTTTGGCTTCGATAGTTTTGATAAAATTAAACTGTTTAGAATCACTGTTGAAATGAGATCAAACCCAAAAAATATAAATTTCAATAAAATTTCACCAACTGGTTCGGAACTAGGATAAGTGGTGAACAAATAAACTTCACCTCATCAAAAAGTTTTAGAACTTGCTAAAGTGGTGAAAAAAATAATGTTTAAAATAGAGTTTACATTAAAGCTTAAAATAGAGTTTACATCAAAATACCCATTTTGTTGGTATTTTTTTTCACAAAATTTTTTAAATCCTAAATAAATATTCAAATCAACGCTTAAATCCCCTAAAATACCCATTTTGTTGGTATTTTGTTCACAAAATTTTTAAATTTCTATTGGAAATGAAATAAATGTATGCGCCATCTGTAACAGAAAGACAATCGGGAAATAACATCAGCGCCATCTATGTGTGAAAATTAATGTTCACCTCGCCTGCTCGTATACCGGAAATGGTTCTGAACTTGGATAAAGGTTAACAGAATGTGAACCCCTACTACCGGAAATGGTTCTGAACTTGGATAAAGGTTCACAGAATGTGAACACCCTACTGGCATGCTCCCAAATTTGTATGGAAAAGTTGGATTGGAACCATCCTACTACTTGTATGCATATTCTTTGGAGTAGCATAAATTCCCAATATTTTGTTCTTTTGTTTTGTAAATGGTACAAAACCCGCATTTTAAAAATTTAACGTCAAAATATCATTGAAAATACATTTTCTGCATTGCCACATTCTTCATATATATATACATATAATAAGGAGTCACTGCTAGGGGGATAAAATGTTGGACATCCTTACAATTTTCTCAAATTTTTTAAAAAACAAAAATTTCGAAATTTTGATAAAAAAAATTATTTTGAAACTGGGAATTATTTCCTTTCAAAGGTTACTTTATTATATTCAATACTAGCTTAACCCGGTGCGCTTCGCTACACTGCTTTAACTACTTTATCGGTTGAGCGATATTTAATATATGCATCCTATGGGAGGTTTTCCCCCCTGCGCCTACCCGCTTTATTTTTATTTTCAAAAGTGTAGTATACCATAAGAGTGACTTCTACAAAGTTTGAACATTCTCACTATAACAGTTCTTAATAAATGCAATATTAAACATTGGCGTCCTATGGTGAACACCACTTCCCCCGCTGCTTTTTTATTTCAATTTTGGGGCTCAGAAGATCCTACTACCAAATCTTCAACAAAATGCATGCAGTGGCTCTTATTTATATATCTATCTATGAGGGGTACTGCTCCTCCCCTGTCTACCCCGCTCATTTGTATACTGAAATTTATAGTTAAGTCTAATAGTAGCTTTAACCACGTTTGAAGACTCTCCCTTGAATAGTTCTTCAGTTGAGCGATATTTAATATATGTATCCTATGGGAGGTATTTCCGCCCTGCGCATACCTGCCTTATTTTTATTTTCAAAAGTGTAGTATACCATAAGAGTGACTTCCACAAAGTTTGAACACTCTCACTATAACAGTTCATAAGATATGCGATATTAAGCATTGGCGTCCTATGGAGGGAACCACTTCCCCCGCTGATATTTTATTTCAATTTTGGGGCTCAGAAGATCCTACTACTTAAATCCTAAATAAATATTCAAATCAACGCTTAAATCCCCTAAATACCCATTTTGTTGGTATTTTGTTCACAAAATTTTTAAATTTCTATTGGAAATGAAATAAATGTATGCGCCATCTGTAACAGCAAGACAATCGGGAAATAACATCAGCGCCATCTATATGTGAAAATTAATGTTCACCTCGTCTGCTCGTATACCGTAAATGGTTCTGAACTTGGATAAAGGTTCACAGAATGTGAACACCCTACTGGCATGCTCCCGAATTTGTATGGAAAAGTTGGATTGGAACCATCTTAAACACACTACTTGTATGCATATTCTTTGGAGTAGCATAAATTCACAATATTTTGTTCTTTTGTTTTGTATATGGTACAAAACCCGCATTTTAAAAATTTAACGTCAAAATATCATTGAAAATACATTTTCTGCATTGCCACATTCTTCATATGTATATACATATAATAAGGAGTCACTGCTAGGGGGATAAAATGTTGGACATCCTTACAATTTTCTCAAATTTTTTAAAAAACAAAAATTTCGAAATTTTGATAAAAAAAATTATTTTGAAACTGGGAATTATTTCCTTTCAAAGGTTACTTTATTATATTCAATACTAGCTTAACCCGGTGCGCTGCGCTACACTGCTTTAACTACTTTATCGGTTGAGCGATATTTAATATATGCATCCTATGGGAGGTTTTCCCCCCTGCGCCTACCCGCTTTATTTTTATTTTCAAAAGTGTAGTATACCATAAGAGTGACTTCTACAAAGTTTGAACATTCTCACTATAACAGTTCTTAATAAATGCAATATTAAACATTGGCGTCCTATGGTGAACACCACTTCCCCCGCTGCTTTTTTATTTCAATTTTGGGGCTCAGAAGATCCTACTACCAAATCTTCAACAAAATGCATGCAGTGGCTCTTTTTTATATATCTATCTATGAGGGGTACTGCTCCTCCCCTGTCTACCCCGCCCATTTGTTTACTGAAATTTATAGTTAAGCCTAATAGTAGCTTTAACCACGTTTGAAGACTCTCCCTTGAATAGTTCTTCAGTTGAGCGATATTTAATATATGTATCCTATGGGAGGTATTTCCGCCCTGCGTATACCTGCCTTATTTTTATTTTCAAAAGTGTAGTATACCATAAGAGTGACTTCCACAAAGTTTGAACATTCTCACTATAACAGTTCTTAAGATATGCGATATTAAACATTGGCGTCCTATAGTGGACGCCACTTCCCCCGCTGCTTTTTTATTTCAATTTTGGGGCTCAGAAGATCCTACTACCAAAACTACAACAAAATGAATGCAGTGGCTCTTATTTATATATCTATCCATGAGGGGTACTGCTCCTCCCCTGTCTACCCTGCCCATTTGTATACTGAAATTTATAGTTAACCCTAATAGTAGCTTTAACCACGTTTGAAGACTCTCCCTTTAATAGTTCTTCAGTTGCGCGATATTTAATGTATGCATCCTATGGGAGGTATTTCCCCCCCTGCGCCTACCCGCTTTATTTTTATTTTCAAAAGTGTAGTATACCATAAGAGTGACTTCTAGAAATTTTGAAAATTCCCACTATAACAGTTCTTAAGATATGCAATATTAAACATTGGCGTCCTATGATGGGCATCACTTCCCCCAATGCTATTTTATTCCAATTTTGGTACTCAGAAGATCCTACTACCAAAAGTTCAACAAAATGCATGCAGTGGCTCTTATTTATATTTCTATCTATGAGGGGTACTGCTCCTCCCCTGTTTACCCCGCCCATTTTTATACTGAAATTTATAGTTTGCCATAGTAGTAGCTTTAACCACGTTTTAAGACTTCCCCTTTAATAGTTCTTCAGTTAAGCGAGATTTAATATATGCATCCTATAGGAGATTTTTCCCCCCTGCGCCTACCCGCTTTATTTTTATTTTCAAAGTGTAGTATACCATAAGAGTGACTTCCACAAAGTTTGAACATTCTCACTATAACAGTTCATAAGATATGCGATATTAAGCATTGGCGTCCTATGGGGGGAACCACTTCCCCCGCTGATATTTTATTTCAATTTTTGGGGCTCAGAAGATCCTACTACAAACAGTTCAGCAAAATGCGTCCAGCGGCTCTTAAGATATGCGATAATTAATATTGGCATCCTATGGGGGGTACCAATTCCCCTGCCCCTATCTAAAAAATAAGTAGCCTATTTTATTTTTAGGGCTCACGTGATGTTACTGTAAAAATTTCAGGAAAATCGGTTCAGTAGTTTCGGAGCAAACAAACAAACAAACAAACAAACAAACAAACAAACAAACAAACAAACAAACAAACAAACAAACAAACAAACAAACAAACAAACAAACAAACAAACAAACAAACAAACAAACAAACAAACAAACAAACAAACAAACAAACAAACAAACAAACAAACAAACAAACAAACAAACAAACAAACAAACAAACAAACAAACAAACAAACAAACAAACAAACAAACAAACAAACAAACAAACAAACAAACAAACAAACAAACAAACAAACAAACAAACAAACAAACAAACAAACAAACAAACAAACAAACAAACAAACAAACAAACAAACAAACAAACAAACAAACAAACAAACAAACAAACAAACAAACAAACAAACAAACAAACAAACAAACAAACAAACAAACAAACAAACAAACAAACAAACAAACAAACAAACAAACAAACAAACAAACAAACAAACAAACAAACAAACAAACAAACAAACAAACAAACAAACAAACAAACAAACAAACAAACAAACAAACAAACAAACAAACAAACAAACAAACAAACAAACAAACAAACAAACAAACAAACAAACAAACAAACAAACAAACAAACAAACAAACAAACAAACAAACAAACAAACAAACAAACAAACAAACAAACAAACAAACAAACAAACAAACAAACAAACAAACAAACAAACAAACAAACAAACAAACAAACAAACAAACAAACAAACAAACAAACAAACAAACAAACAAACAAACAAACAAACAAACAAACAAACAAACAAACAAACAAACAAACAAACAAACAAACAAACAAACAAACAAACAAACAAACAAACAAACAAACAAACAAACAAACAAACAAACAAACAAACAAACAAACAAACAAACAAACAAACAAACAAACAAACAAACAAACAAACAAACAAACAAACAAACAAACAAACAAACAAACAAACAAACAAACAAACAAACAAACAAACAAACAAACAAACAAACAAACAAACAAACAAACAAACAAACAAACAAACAAACAAACAAACAAACAAACAAACAAACAAACAAACAAACAAACAAACAAACAAACAAACAAACAAACAAACAAACAAACAAACAAACAAACAAACAAACAAACAAACAAACAAACAAACAAACAAACAAACAAACAAACAAACAAACAAACAAACAAACAAACAAACAAACAAACAAACAAACAAACAAACAAACAAACAAACAAACAAACAAACAAACAAACAAACAAACAAACAAACAAACAAACAAACAAACAAACAAACAAACAAACAAACAAACAAACAAACAAACAAACAAACAAACAAACAAACAAACAAACAAACAAACAAACAAACAAACAAACAAACAAACAAACAAACAAACAAACAAACAAACAAACAAACAAACAAACAAACAAACAAACAAACAAACAAACAAACAAACAAACAAACAAACAAACAAACAAACAAACAAACAAACAAACAAACAAACAAACAAACAAACAAACAAACAAACAAACAAACAAACAAACAAACAAACAAACAAACAAACAAACAAACAAACAAACAAACAAACAAACAAACAAACAAACAAACAAACAAACAAACAAACAAACAAACAAACAAACAAACAAACAAACAAACAAACAAACAAACATACAAACATTTTTCATTTTTATATATATAGATATATATAGATGAATTTCATGTAAAAATCGAGATGCATTGAACCCGACCCCCTCAGATATCGATGAAATTTTGTTCATAGCTAAATTTGATCAATACAAACAAACTCTCATTTTTAGAAATGGCTGTTTTGCGATTTTTTGGGCGTGACACAGTGGGAACGTTTTCGAAAAAACGCGAAAACGGTCGAAAAGAGCTCCATTTAAACTACAATAACTCAGAATCGGCTAAACCGATTTCCATGATCTTGGTACCATTAAAAAGATATTTTAACAGGTTTTATGACACGTCATTGACACAGTCATTTCTTAAAATGAGAGTTTGTTTGTATTGATCAAATTTAGCTATGAACAAAATTTCATCGATATCTGAGTTGGTCGGGTTCAAAATTTCAGTTATATCTCGATTTTTAAATGAAATTCATCATATATAGATATTTGTTAATGCAAAAAAAGCCTATGTCCAAGATGCATTTCATTTTTGAATAAAAAAAATTAATTAAATGAAACATAATTAAATTAAATGCTATCATTTTAAAGTTAAACCATTTAATTATTATATTCTAACATCAATTTTCAAATCTAAGCTATTTAAAGATTTTTATGCGGGCCATAAACTTTAAATCCTCAATAACTCAGAAACACAATTATGTGACTTAGGACTTTTTTGCAGGATACCGACGATATTTACTTTATACCCAGCTAGCATTTTCAATCGTGTAAGGGCTAATGGGAATCTCATGAAAGCGTTATAAGTCGTCAATAACCACCTTTTTTAATCGTAGAAGATTCCTCACATGGGAGAAACTGCAACACGAGTGAAATTCTTCCAAAGCACAGCGAAAGACGCTTCATCAATCGTTGTGGGAATCGTTTAAAACGTGGGTAAAGATAATCAAAACAGACTCTCATGACAAGAATCGTATGAGACTCATTTAGATATTATCTTACAACTCGTAAAATGCTCGCCGTATACTTGTTGAAAATATGATAAATACAGAAAGTCGTAAAAGGTTCATCCGATTATGGTTTGACAAAAGATAAACGCAGTGTAACTTTGTTGTTTTTGTACTCTGAAAATAATCAAAGATATTCTTAAAACTTGCATATTACAGCCGTACCTAAAAAAAAAAGACACGCGTTTTCCAGGTTTTTAATAGAGCGACCTGAACGCTTTGCAATTGGAAAACCCGATTTAGACAGTTTAGTAGTGAAGTTTGCCGCTATTGTTAATTAATAATGGCAATTTAGCTAATTTTTGGTCAATCTAGCGTTTTTATCTCTATTTTTATTTATAAGTTGTGGGTTTTATTAAACAAGAAAGCTGTAACTACTGTTCGTGGCACAACGTTGACGCTCTTACTTTAGTGTGGCATATCAGCGTAAAAGCTAAGCGAAAGAAAACGCTCCGCCTTCCGCTTTTGCTATGGTACGGCTGTTAAACATGAATTAACAACGAAATTGTCAGAAAATGTAATTTTTTATTCAGACTTTGGAGACTAAAAAAAAATTGTCACTTTTAGAAAAAAATCAGCAAACCGGCAGTTTTCTAATTTCGGAACAAAAAATCGTCAAAACGAACATAAATCGTCAAATCTGGCAGCCCTGATTGTGCAACCTCCTCTATTTTTGAAATAACGGTATATATTGAAAACCAGAGCTAAGCTCAAAAAACGCCAGGTGTCCAGCTTGCCAGTATTTCCAACTAGCACAGTGTTATAATTGAACATATCAAAAAATATACTTTATAGCTCATATCCGGAGTCCTTTACACTACCTTACCCCTAAAAACAGGCCGTTCAGCAATGGTACAATTTCTAAATAATTTGTTTAACATTGCTCCTGGTTTATTGATTCTGTAATTTATTTGGAAATTTATACAATAAACCCTTGCTGTTTATTTTCCGTTTAGGAATTTAGGTGGGGGTGAGAGATTTAAACTTATGCAATCGACGTATGTTGGCAATACAAATATACACATTAGTGTGTCCCAAAAATTTTTTTTTGGATTTTCGCGTGCTCAAGCATAATTTAATAGCTTATAAGGTGCGAAGTCTATATAAATGGTGAGAACCGGTCTACAATGTCATATATTCCCCTTAAAAGCTTCTTTCCAAATTAAACACTTTGTGTTGATAATCCATTTAATTATGTTGGCATGTATTAAGAATAAATTCACCCTCAAAATATTTTACTGCTTATTAAATTCTTTTAGAATCGGTTCACATTTGCACAAAGCTCCAATATATAAATAGCTTAAACTTCCTCTTTATACCCTTCACCGAAGGTAAAAGGGTATATATAAGTTTGTCATTCCGTTTGTAATTTCTACAACATTGATCCTACACCCTATAAAGTATATATATTCTGGGTCCTAATGAAAAGCGAAGTTCAAATCCGGTTGTCTCCGGGCCATATTTCATTTTAATGATAGTCAAACAACGTTTGTTTATGGTTCAGCCGTCTAGGGGGTTGAGTTTAGAAACTGTGAGTCCTCTGGTTCAAATCTTGGTTTTTCAAAGAGAAAATTTTTTTTTTTTTATTTTTATGTTCTAACAACGATTGTAAAAAATATTTACCAGTTTTAGATTTTTAAATTTAATTTATAATGAAGTTTTTAGAATTGTGAATATGTATGTATATGTAAAAATTATTTAGTTTTTGTCTAGTTGCTCTGTATTCTGCTCGCACAATGGTGACGGGTAAATAAGATTCGGCACAGCCGAATATAGCACTCTTACTTGTTTTATGTTTACATCAAAAAAAAATTTAGCGACAGCCGCTAAAATCCCTTTTAAACAAAAAATCTGAATGTTAATACATATTTAGATAATATACGGCACAAATAACTCTTATATGCATTTTAACCTCTGTTTATGTGAGTCGATGACGGCCCATAATTTCCAAATAGGGTAAAATCTCAACAATTCGTAGGTAAATACTACGGAGTTTAGGCTTTACCGATTATGATTTTAGGATTGTTTTTATTGAATGAAACTGTTATTAAATTTTTAATTTTTTGTTTTCAAATAAGCAACTTTTGAATTTTTTGGGGCATATTTTAAAAAATTTTCAGGGCATATTTTCAAGATTTTACTGCATATTTAATGCTCATAAAACGTGTTTTAGAGCATATTTCTGGTTTCCCTGCTCATAACCTTTAATCAAAATCAAATCAAAGGTTTTGCTTTGTTTAAATATCATTTATTAGGGTCCTGAAAACCTGTTTCAGAAGTTGTGAAATTGAAGCAACATTTAGCCAAAGCCACACCTCGTTCTGCCACATCATTTACCACTTTTAAGTTTTGAACTTAGTGCCTTGCATCTTGAAATGACTTGTTGGCTTCCCAATTTTTTGAAACTGTTTTTAAAAGATTAATTGAAATATCGCAAGCTTCAAAAGCAAATAAGACTGGCTGTCTTCTGTTTAAATGTACTACTTGGAGCATGTAAATTTTTTGCTTTCAACTTCTCAAAGTTCCGGTGTCGGTATGTTCATCAAAAAACGTAGCCAATTTTGGGATAAAGTACCACTGATGACGTAAAAAGTGTTTAACATGGCGCGTTCAACTGCTTCATTATTAATTTTGTAGTTATCCAACTGCGTTTATAAGACTAAGATAGTCGAAGGGAACGTATCGAGGGCATTGACAGAGTTACTTGTTTTTGATATTTATTCTTAAAAGAAATCAACTTAATTCATCCAGCGGGACGGATTAATAGCTTCTGAAGCTTTTACTGTTGGTTAGGGCTAAGGTCAATCACCCAAAAAAAAAAAGAAAAGGAATCAAATGAAGCAAAAATTTATAATCTTCTCTTGGCTGCAAGTCTTTAAGCTGGCCTTTAATAAAATCCCTCAAAGCGTCATGCATTGATAAGGAATAAAACTTTCATTAATGTCACTACTTCTGAAACTGATTTTAAGAATTTATTGCAGGGCATGGAACTAAATCGTAAGAACTGTAATTAACAAAACGTTTGATTTGCATTTGTTTTTTGGGTTAGAGTAATAATATCATAAACTGGCTACATAGCTGTAAACCGGTATAACTCAAGAACGGAAAGAGCGAATTCAAAAATATTTGCTTCTAATTTATTTAGAATAATTTAATCTTTTAAACTGCATTGTTGGTTTGTTTCATTTTCACAAAAAGTTAAAAGTTATTAAGCGTTATTTACAAAATTTTCGGAAAAATTACAAAAAATAATAATGTAGGGTGCATAAATGAGCAAATGCATTGCAAAAACTTAACGTCTTTGTACATTTAAATAAAGCTTGGACATTTTTTTTTAAATATTTCCTTAAAAGTTACAAAGAAAACTTAAAATAATGCCGACAGACACGATTTTTGACAAAAATTCCCTATACGCTTTTAAATTATGCTTAAGCCCAAAAAAAAAACTTTTTTTGGGACACACTAATACACATATTTGTGCATATGTATCTGTGTGTATATGTGTATCCATAAATGTTTCCAAGTAAAATTGCTTGGGCCATTAAATAATCCCTTCTTATCAAAATTGATTACAAAACATTAAGGCGTTAGTTCGAAGCAGAAAGAGCAATAGAAATCAACAAAATGTTAATTTTTTTTCTTTATATATATTTGAAAAAAAAAAAAAAATTATATATAAATCTTTCTTAAAATGTGAGTATTTTAGTTACATTTTCGTTTAGGGAAATAGTTTTTTTTTTATTTATTGTGTAGAATAAATTATGAGAGATTCAAGACTAGATTTTTTTTTGTAAAGATTATAAATTTACTTTAAGGGTTAGAGGTTTTATTTTTTTCCATCGTGACTGACTGCCCTTAATCTTATTACAGATTTACTTACATAAGCTTTTGAATTGTATAGATAATAAAATTTGTCTGCTTTTTATCTTCTTCAAGTTCAGGTGTTTTATTTGTTTAAGTTTAATTTTTGTGCTTAAAGTTAGAAAAAACCTTCCTTTTATTTAAATATATTTTTACTATCAATTCATACTTACTTATTCTTAATCAAACATGAAATGCCTTTAAACTCAATAAAAACTTGTTTGGCATGTCTCCTGGGGGCGTTTGGTGCAAACGAACATTATTGCGAACCATTTTTAAATTGAACTTATTTTTATAACTTTTTTATATTTTACTAAGCATTTATTGAAGTATGTAAGCTAACTTAACTTTATGTTTAAATAAACAAATTTTTGTTGATTTGATTGAATTTCTGTTATTCAATAAATAAATATATCAGATGGCTGTACAGTGATTTGATTGACAGACAAAATATAACATATCGCATTTGTTCAACAATACTGCATTAATTCAAAATTTAACAAGTTTTAGTAGAAGCATAACAATCTTTAATTTTACATTGAAGGCATATAAAAAAGGATTTTTAAGCCAGCCGTTTAATTATCAAAAATTTTACAAAATAGCACGATGTTTTAACAGCGGTTAGATATGAATAGTACGTGTCTATTTTTCCTTAAAAGTGAAAAAATATAAATTTTGAGTTAAAACACTATTGTTGAGCAAGTGCGATATCTGAGGGGTGTTTTTTTTACAGGCATAATGCTTAAAAATAATTTCTGGCGTATGGCCACTGAGACCTAACCCTTAGCCAGAGTGGCAAGCGTTTTTTTTTAATGAAAAGTCTATTAACAATATATTTTCAATTAAAAAAACCGCCGGGTCGGTATTTGGCGACCTAGCGATCTGCCAAATAAGATTTTCCTGTCGCTTGAAGTTGTATTGGTGTTCTAAAGGTTTGCTTCGTTTAAACTGTATGAAAACAATTATGAGTGCTAAATTCTTATATCCTATACATATACCCTTCAGTATGGTGAGATAGGAACAATAAGTTATATGAATACCGTTCTTTAGATATAAATAAATCTTTTTTGTGCAACCCCAACCCCAGATTTTGTCGGATGTTGTGAATTGATAACCAAGATGGCTGTACCTAATTTGAAAACCTTGGCTTTTGCCGTTCTCCAGTTATTAAGAAAACGATAATGTCTTGGTATGGGGAGTGCCGCAGCCACTTCTCCGATTCCGCTCATTTTTTTTTTTTGAGATTTTGTAAATGATTGTACCCAATTTTGATAGCTTGGCTCTATCTGTTCTCCAAATATACAGTCAAAAAACAGCAAGGGATATATGGGTAGAATTAGAGCCAGAATTAGAGCCAGTCGTGTGTTTTTGCTTGTATCTCAGTCATTTAAGGACCCATCTGGCTGAATTTCATTAGCAAACTTTGACTGAGTATATGTGACATAAATATAAAGCAACCTAGTCCTAACCATTCCTGGTGTCTTCGTATAACCCATTTCAACATACATATATACGGCCAGACAGACATCATTAAATCAACTTCGCTGCACATAAGGATTATATTGTCACCTAAAATACATAACAACGCATCATCATAAAATTCAAAATTTACTTTATGATTGATTTTTGTTCGTTTTATTACCAAAAACACCTCGTTGTTATTGATACTGGAGAGGTTTTTGATTCTCATGTAAACTTAAAAAAAAGTGTTGTTACGTTATTTCGTATTTTAGGTGGCGATATGCTTTATAGGGTACAATATCAATACTGTAGAAATTACAAACGAAATGATAAACATTTAAATATCCTTTCCCCCTGTGGCCAAGGAATTAATGAGAAGTTTTTACATTAAAAAAAAAACCTTGACGCTCTAATTTAAATAATTTAAATAATAATCGTCTTCCGATTAAGAGAGCAAGACGTGTTTTTATTGAGCTCCGCTAAAACTTTTAAATTCCGTCATAAACTGTCTGCAAACCTTTATTAATAAATAAATTCGATTTGTAATAATTAAATTCTCGTCGTGTGATTAAACTTCTTGTGATTTTATTGTGAGTTTATGTTGCAAAAATAAATAATTTTAAATCTTAATATTGCATACGTTAATATTTACAAACATTCATACTGATATATTCAAAAACTAAACAAACAACTAATAACAACAATAACACTTGAATTTTTTAAGTCTTTTTTCTGTTTTTGTTTTGTCTCTTGAAAAAGTATACAGCAAACTTATCATTTAAAATTTTAAACTTCAACAACAATAATAACAACATCATTTGTGAAAAATACAAAAATTAACAATATATCCAACAAAAACACTCAAGCCAAACAGAAAACAAAAACCGCAAACTTAAAACAACAAATAATAATACTCAATAGCCACAAAATAATAATCGACAATAAATCCATATCCCAGCAAACAAAAAATATCAAAAATAAACACAAATCAAAATTTGCCATATTTAAATTTTTATTTTCCTGCTTTTCCTTTACTACACTAACTATAATGGACTGCCTAAATAAGAAATGCTCAATCACTAATCCTGATGAAAGAATGCTGTCATGCTGGTTGTGCCATGGTTTAATTCATTTCAAATGTAGCGGCATACCAACACTTGCTGCTGAAGCTATTCAAAAGCATGATGGTTTGCACTGGCGTTGTAACAACTGTAAAAAAATTGGTGTTGATTTTTACAAATTCTTCCAAGAAAGAAAATCCATTTTTCTTGGTATTCAAAAAGAAATGTCTAATCTGTCTCAGCGTATATCTGAATATGGAAACTTGTTTGATCGTTTTATATCACTGGAAAACTATGAACATCCTCCACAAATACCTTCGCAGCAATCGTCCTTGCAACAACATTCTCCATCGCAATTGTCCCCTAGACGTAAGTCAGCTAGAATTGCAAGTAAGACTGATACCGTTAATATAAACCCTATTAATTCTGGTAATGCTGTTGATAACCATAACGATGTTATCCCGTCTACTTCCAAGATAACCGAAAACAAAACTGCCGAGAAACTTTCATTTTCTGATGTAACGAAACTACACAATCCTATATCAAACAATACCGAAAACGCTCCTCGTAAACTTCGAGTTATACCACCAAAAAAACATGTATTTGTATCCCGTTTTGCTGCTGAAACGACTGTAGATGATTTAAACTACTATATTAAAACCAAGCTGAATTCTAGCGATGAAATTTTAACTCATAAATTTTCTTATTCTCAACCAAGAAGCATTACGTCTTTTAAGATAACCGTTTCATCAGATATATACAATAAAATAATTGATCCTCGTTTCTGGCCCGATAATACATTGGTAAGGGAATATATACCGAAAGCAAGCCAGAGTATAAATAATATTGCCCGGGTTCCCTCAATTCTGTCATCAAATCCAAAAAACTGATAACTGACAACGATAACCAACTGTTCATTACCTACCAAAACGTTTTTGGGTTAAACACAAAATTGTCCAAACTTTACATAGATAGTTTTACATTTAACCACCACGTAATTATTTTCACTGAAACTTGGTTAAATAAAAATATCCTCAACAACGAAATTTTTTGCAGTAATTTTAATATTTATAGACTCGATAGAGATACTGCTACAATTGGAGGAGGTGTACTAATAGCTATTTCTAACATGTTTTCATCTGAAGAAGTAAACTGCAATATCCCTAAAGGCATCGAATTTATTGCCATACGTATAAAACTCCATAACAGCATAATATTTATGACCTGTTCCTACATCCCACCAAGCCAAAATAATAATCAACTTATTTACACAGAGCATGCTTCGCTTATTAAATCAGTAGTATCACTAGCCGCCCCAAGTGACCCTATTCTTGCTTTTGGTGATTTTAACTTACCAAATGTTATATGGAAATTTGTACCTGACTCTTATATGTATACTCCTATAAAAGCCGCTGACTGGGTGTTCGAATTTTTGAATAGCTTATATGATCTATGCCTTTTTCAAGTAAACGGAGTTTACAATTTGTATGGTAAATTACTAGATCTGGTTTTTGTAAATGAACCAGCCGATTGTTCCTTGCGGCGCGCAGATCCAATTACAGCACCCGAGGATCGCTTTCATCCTACTCTAGATATCAGCCTTAATGTTCCATTTAAAAGTAACGCATACTCAACAAATCAACACGAAAAGGTTTTCTGTTTCAAAAAATGTAACTACGATGACTTAAAACATCTTTTATATAATACAAATTGGCACGATCTTCTATCAATTCCTTGTTATACTCCAGCAGCTATTGATTCCATGATAGCAAAATTTTATGAAACTTTATCAAATTTTTTTAATGAATGTGTTCCCAAATTAGCAATGCGTACAAAATCTGGTCCTCCGTGGTGCACAAAAGAATTATCCAGACTTAAAAACATAAAAAATAAACGCTTTAAAAAATATAAAATAACCGGCTTGCTGGGTGATTATAACAGATTTGCGATTTCACGTGCTGAATATAACTTATTAAACACAAAGCTGTACAAAAACTATTTATCTAATATGAAACAAAATTTTAACTGTGACCCGAAATCTTTTTATAAATTTGTTAATTCTAAAAAGAAATCTGGTGGCTTCCCAAAAACAATGAAGTACGGAGCTAACGAATCTAGTGACGATCAGATAATAAGTAACCTGTTTGCTGATTTTTTTTCCACCACTTACTCTGATTTCCAATATGATTTAAACGATTACCCACATCCAATTGCATGCCACCAAATGATACATTTCTATCCAATCCACACAAACCAGATTTTAGACTCCTTAAAATCTGTTAAGTCCTCATACCACATGGGTCCTGATGGTGTTCCAAGTTGTGTTCTGAAGAATTGCGCACATGCAATAGCTACTCCATTAAGCATAATATTTAATTTATCCTTAAAATATGGTTACTTTCCTCAGTTGTGGAAAGACTCATTCATTATTCCGCTATTTAAATCTGGCAGTAAGTCATGTGTCACAAACTATAGAGGCATAGCAAAGTTAAGTGCAATCCCTAAACTTTTTGAAAAGTGTGTTACCGACAATCTCCTTCATCAAATCTCGTCCCTACTATCTTCCTGTCAACATGGTTTTAGAAAAGGTCGTTCACCAATTACTAATCTCATGCAGCTGACTACTATAGTAAATCGTGGATTTATTAAAAGGAATTTTACAGATTGTATCTACACGGACTTTAGTAAAGCTTTTGATAAAGTCAATCATAAATTACTTCTGATAAAGCTTCATGCTATGGGCTTTACACTCGGGAGTTTAAATTGGATTCAATCATATTTAACAAACCGAAAACAAAATGTTGTTTTCAATAATACTACATCAAAAAACATTATCGTAAGTTCTGGAGTGCCCCAAGGAAGCCATATTGGTCCAATTTTATTTTCCTTATTCATCAATGACTTGCCGTGCGTAATTAAATACTGTAACGTCTTAATGTATGCTGATGATGTGAAGATATTTCATAGTTATGACAATAACATTGACAAAAATTTGCTGCAACATGATTTGGATGAACTATTTCAATGGTGCGTGCTTAATTTAATGGAACTCAATTTAAACAAATGTAAACATATGCGTTTTTCAAGAAACGATAACACTTTATTTAACTTTTCACTGGGTGGACATCAACTTGAACTGGTTAAGGAAATCTCAGATCTTGGAATACTTTTAGATCCTAAATTAAATCTTAAGAAACACATATATATGATGGTAAACAAAGCTCGAGGTATGTTAGCTTTTATAAAACGATGGGCTAAGGAGTTTACTGAACCAATCATTACTAAGCGGTTATATACATCTTTAGTCAGACCAATCTTGGAATATGGATCTGTTATTTGGGATCCGAGTGCGGATTATCTGAAAAACATTATTGAATCAGTCCAAAAACAATTCCTTCTTTTTTGCTTGGGTAATTCAACATGGAATCCTAACGTCATTATTCCTCCTTATACTACAAGGCTTGCATTTATAAAATTACCAACGTTGGAGAGTAGAAGAACTATGCTTAGCGTTTCATTTTTATTCAACCTAATAAATGGTGCAGTCTGTTCTGACTTCCTACTCAGCAACATAAATTTTAATGTACCTCATCGATCAACTCGTTTCTACATTCCAATATATTTACAAGTTTTACAAACTAATTATGCTAATTCTGATCCTCTAAGAAAATTATGTAAACATTATAATGATTTTTATTTTCTTATTGATTTTTCTGTTAATGTTAATGTCATTAAACGTTATATTATTATGCAACTAAATCAGTGTAATTAAATGGATGTCTATATCCTTTTTTTTATTATTATTATTTTGTATATATTATGTAAAAATTTTTTATAATTGGTCTGTAAGGATTTATTCCGTAGACCTTAAATAATAAATAAAAAAAAAAAAAAATAAAAAAAATGAGTAAAATAATGTACAAAAAGGTAAGTTTTGCTTAAATTTTGCATGCTGTTAAAAACACTAACAAAACCCACATACCAACCTTCCAAGCTTTAGAAACGGAAGGTAAAACAAAATCAGAATTTCTATATTTTTCCAACACCTTAAAATTCATCTCATAATGGCAAAATTATCAGAAAAAAATACAGTTTATTTTCGGCTTCAACTTATTGGTAATAAATTTTAAATATACCCATTAGGCTGTCGTTTTGTCCTTTATTCAAAAATTCTACTAAAGTAATAAATTCTCAATAAATTTACAACATTTTAGAGCATACCATTAGACGCTTTAACACTTTGCTAATAAACACGTGTATTTGCTAGGAACTTATTACCTCTTCCTTATTCGCCAAGATAACTTTGTCGTTTAGCAAAAAGTTTCACGTTTTATGTTTCGTAAGATAACAACGCTTGGAGTGTTGTTTTCAGAAACATGTATTTCTTTTTTTATTTTGCACCTAAAAAGTCTTAAAGAGAGATTAAAGACAAATTTTAGGCATTGGCAAGTGTGAAGGTATGTAAAACCGGAAGTTTTTTTTAACTTTTAATTATTAAACTTTATCATGTTTTGTTTGTTGTCTTTGTTTAAGAAATTAATTAGTGGAAAATTGGTGTTTGCTAACTTTAAAGAGTTTCTTGAATTTAATTAAGTGTAGCCTATTTATGGGCTATGAAAAACTCTATGTTTAACTTTGTGGTGTGAGAGAAGGTTTTTAAAGTTTAAGTGTGGAAAATTTTCAAATATTCTGTTTATTTACTTTGAGAGGGGAGACACAACTCTTAACATTATCTTATGCCATAAACCATAATTTTTTTTTAAAAAGGGAATCTTATTAGGTTTCTTGTCACATCTTATGTTCAATACTTTTGGGTTTTATTTAATGTTTTCCTTAAAAGAGACAGTTTTTTAAATTGGGATTTTGTAAGAAAGTTTCTTAAAGGGTCTTTTATTTATTTGGTAAATAAATAAACATTAAATGGACTTCTATGAAAGAAAAGAAATTTTTTTTCAAAAAGTAGGTACTTGTAAAAAAGTGTACTTTGCGTTAAAGTACTTTGATTAAGAGTCCATTGTTTTTGAAAACGTGTACTTTGCTTATAACTACCTTGTTTGTATTGTAAAAAGAAATTTTTTCTCCCAAAATTTGTTAAGTACTTAAGTACTACCCTAAAAAATTCTGCTGTGCAAAAATGTATTATTTTTGTTAAAAGCTGCGTTTTGTATTATGAAAATTAGTTTTTAGTGAGAGCTTTTTGTAAAAAGGTTTTTTTATGAAAAAAGTTTTTATATGTAGCTTTAAAAATTCTTCTGCAAAAAGTACTTTTCCTAATAGGCTTTTTTCTCAAAATGTACTTTTTTGTAAATTTGATTTTTTTTGCATGTAAAATGTGGTTTAATATAAAAGGTACGTTTCGTTTGGTAGTAAAAAATGTTTTAAAACGTACTTTTTACAAAGGGATAGAAAAAAATTAATTTCTATAACCTCCTCCACAATTAGTAGTAAAGATAGTATACTAAGTTTGTCATTCCGTGTAAAAATTTTTGATTATTCATCTCAGACCCCATCAGGAATATATGTGTATACTGGCTCCTTGAGCCATTCTAAGGGCTAAAAATTCAGAGCAAGTTAAACTCTATTTTTGGTTTAAAATGGGTATAAACCAACAATTCTATAAATTACCAAACATATAAACCAACTTTAAACGCATAAAATTGGGCGTTTAAACTACCAATAAATACCATATGAATTTGATAAGATTTATCGTAGTGCTGCCACATGTTATTTTTTTAACAACATATAATACCTGGGACACTGATTTATAGTCAGTGATGCCAACTTTTTGAGAGCAAAAAGCACTTTAAAATTTAAAAAAAGCACTAAAAAGCACTATTTCGAGCAAAAAAAAGCGTAAAAAAGCACTTAGCCATTTTTTCAATTTAATTAAACACAAAACATGTTGCTTCAAAATTTAAAAAAATGCGATGGCGTTTATGGGGACTATTTTTTAAGATTAAATAATAAATACATATATTTACATTTGTATTAAAACATTTTTATTTGTGTTGTTATTATCTTCAATAAAAATAATATCATCCAAATCATGATGATCCATCAGCTATGTTTGAATTGGCCATAAGATCGTTTTAAAGTAATATGTACAGTGCGAGCTCGATTTTTGTAACTCGATAAAAATCTTGCCTGTTGCAATTACCGAAAATTTGCAATGACCGAGCAATGACTTTATATTTATATCGTTTAAATAAATCTGAATTAAAACCGTCCAAAGTTTAATAAAGCAATTGGCGTATGATATTATCCAATTATTTTAACCTATGTACGCTTCAGAATAAAAAACACACATAAGGTGTTATATAGAAAATCATGCATGTTTGCATTCTGATACTTAGTCAAACCTTTTTGCAGTAGGACTAGAGGCAGAAGTGCACAACACGCGGTTATTTGGAGACGAGTGTTGTGCGTTTGAAAACTAAAACGCATGAAAAATGGCAGGTTACATAACGCTTGTTATAAAAGCATTTTCTGTCAACTTTTTTTTAATTTATTTAACACTTTGGTTATACTAAGTTTCAACTTTTTATATGTTTTTAAAGTCTTTGAGTTCTTTTGTACGGTTTCCAACTGCATGTTTTTTAAATTTTCTACATGACTCAAAATCGTTGTTTATTTTTCCATTCACAATTCCTAATATTTTCCAAGTCATTTTCTATTTTTGACACAGTGTCAATATCTTTAAAAAATGTTTATCGCAAATATGTTGCCATCGCTACAAAGTGAAACCTTTTGTAAAATTTCCAAATTGCTAGGAAGCCTAGCTCTATCATCGTAAATAAAGTTTTTGGCAAAACGAATGCCACTTTCCTTTATCTCTTTTTTATCATTTGAAATCTTAAAATCTTTACAGGCTTTCTCAAAATTGTAATCCAAATAGCAAAGCTCATCTTAATCCTCTATTCCTATAAACGTATTTTTAAAAAATGGTAGAAAAAAAATTAAAATTGAAAAAGCACTAAATGCACTAACGAAAAATTGAAAAAGCACCAAGTTAGTGCTTTTTCTAGGTTTGGCACTACAGATACAATTTTGGCGTTTTAAGTCATCAAAAAGCACCATAAATAGTGCCAAAAGCACTAAGTTGGCATCGCTGTTTATAGTTGTTGAGTTTAAACTAAATATAAATTTAAGTTTAGTTCAACTAAACCAGCGTTTTAGCCATCAGTGATTTATTAGCCATAAGTCAACTTAGCCATGTCCGTCTGCCTGTACGTATGCCCACCACCTTAAAATAATTTTGTTACAAAAACTAACATAAATGGTGGAAGAATGCACCATTCTTTTTATTCGACTGGGAATCACGCAGAAAAATTTCGTTAAGATCCGTCCATAATTTACCCCAGGCCCCATATAAACCCTACTACCGGAACACAGTTTAGTACGCCTAAAACCGTAATAAATATTGCTATCAGAATAAAATTTAATAGGACAAGGTTAATCAATTTCGAGATGATTGGTCCTTATTTATTATTGTTGTAACATTTCTTTCAAATTAGTTTCATATGACCAGAAAAAATGTCATGCAATTTTGTGATTTATACGGTTCATAATTTACCTTTGATTCCATATTTAACAGCCTTCTGAAATTCACTGTAAACGCTAAACCTTATTTCACCGCTGTATTGAAATTTATTTTTTTAATACCAGATATCACTCTGCAGAATTTGGGTTCATAACTTAACATGGCTCCAATATAAATTTCCCTCCTGAAAATCACACACAGAAAAAAATCAAGTTAAAAACGTCGAAAACAAGGTTGATTTAAAATTTGTCGGTGGTGATTTTGCTTCATATGTTTTTCATGTTAATTCAACCTGATTTATAATTACTTGCGAACAACATTTTTTTCTATTAAAATAACTATAATTCATGTTAATTTAACATTGCAGTAAAGTTAGAGCAAAATGTCATTTATATTGAAATAACACTCCGAATCATGTTGAATGAAAGTTATTTCATGTTGAAACAACGTGAATTTCATGTAGATACTAATTGGTTTGAGTGTTTTATAACAGTGTGAAGAAGCTTCAGAGACAACATATGCATTTATTTAAGAATAATTCAAAACACTTACCCCTGTAAGCAGAATGACCTGATATGGTTTTCGTCATCATTCTACTTTGAAAATTTGATGTACTATTTAACTAAATAATTCTAATTAAAAGATTACGGGAATTGTCTTCTTTTTTAACATATTTTAAGAATGAAAATAAAAAATTAAGATACTTAACTATGTATGCATGTTAATTTAACAAGATAAACTTTTGATTTTAATATAAAACAGGTTTTAATGAATTCAATATTGAATCCATATTTATTTATATTTTAATATTTTTTTTTAATTTTTTTTAACAGTGAATAATATTTAATAAACGTGATATAAGATTATTTTAATATTTTTTATTTAAAATTAATATGAAATAATGATACATTGAAATAAAGGGCATACTTTTGCAGAAATTTACTACGATTCTCATTTCTGAAAAATTGAAGGAATAGGACTATTACAAAAAAGCTTTATAAAATACATAACTGAAATTTAGCTCGTAGAATAAATTCGAAAAATAAAAATGTTGAATATAATATAAAGTAACCTTCGGAAGGAAATAATTCCCAGTTTCTATTCTCAATCAACATTTTTCCATGTTGATTTTACATTGGTATGTTTTTCTGTGTGCATTTAAGTTCGACACTTTCTGATGGTCGGTCAATTATTTACAATAGGTCTAAACCGCAACCAATTTTAATGTTGACGTCTGTTTTTATTAAGAAAAACTAATAATAAATAGATATCACTCCTGAAGTATTCGAACTGTCGGTGGAGGGTATCAAAGATTCGGGACAGCCGAATATAGCACTCCAGCTTGTTAAGAGTTCACTTTTATTGAAAATACATTTGTTTTTTAAAAATTGTAGTGTAAAAGTAAACTATTTTAGTATTTTCTAAAGGTGCTTTTTGTAAAAGTTCGAAAAGTAGCATTAAAAATAGTTAAGTTTAAAGCCTAGTACTCTGTTCAAATTTGTAAAAAATGTTGAGAAACATTGATTATTTCACACGAAAATTTTGACATGTATCAATGTTACCTATCATGCGAGTTTGTACAATTTAACGTTTTTATTCCTGCAAAGTATGCGAAATTTTTTGCGTATGTTATCAAACCCCACATGTATTTTACTAAAAATTATTTTTTTAATAAAAAAGAAAGTAAATATGGATAAAAAACTGTTACCGGTTGTGTTATTTTAGTTTTTTATTTCCTATTTAATAATCAGTTCATCCTTTTTTGCTTTTGCCTAAAATTTCACGTGAAATAAGTGCAGCTTACATTATTTCGCAGTTGTAAAAAAAATGCTGCCAGAAACATTTCTGAACTTTTTTACAAAATAAACATAGTACAACTCCATGAACATTATTTCGTAGATATTCCGCACAAGTTTTTTTCATATGCATTTTGACAGCATTTCACGTGAAATGTTGAACAGAGTACCAGGCTTAAGTTGTTAACTAAAATAAAATGTTTGTATTTTTCTAAAAAGCACTTCTCTAAAACTGAACTTAAAGGCAAATTTTTTTAACCGTTGCTTTTTCTCATGTTTTTTAATTGCACTTTAATTTTGTAAAACAGAAATTTTCTCCCAAGTTTTTTAACCCTCCGACGCGCGGTTATGTCCCTGTGAACTTTTTACATTTTTAAACAAGTGCAATTTCAAAACGCATGGGGAGAATGGCCACATATTTCATGACTTCTATTATTGGAGTGTTATTAGTGTTTTAATACTAATTCCAGGAGATTTCTTATTTGCAGAGTATTTTATTTTAAAGACTTTTAGTACGCCGTTGAGCAGTAAGGTCCGTAGGGACCTTGTATGAATTTTCCTATGAATGACAAAAAATTTACTAAATTTCTTAAAACAAATGTTTAAAATGCACATTCAAAATAATAGGTTAGGTTAGGTACGGTTCCATTGGCAGCCGAGATCAAGCACAGCTCACGTGGGTCCATTAATTAGTTCCCGTTGTGTTACCATGGCACACCGTCTCCCATGGGTCCTATGATTTCTGGCTGCTAGTATTCCCATGCAGCCATCCGGTCGATTCAATAAAGGAGTGGATCCTGTTATCATCAACATAAGAGAGCCAAGTTTTGTTCCCCAAGGCTCTGCGACGAAACATTTCGAGTCTTAAATCTCCGAATGCCGGGCAATTACAGAGAAGATGTTCCGTTGACTCTTCGTCCTCCTCGTCGCCGCAACTTCTACACAAGTCATTATAAGGAGCCCCAGCCTCTGGGTGTGCCTCCCAATGAGCCAGTTGTAACCGCAATTAGGTTTCTTAGATGATGTCTGGACAGCTGTAATGCCCACCGTGTCTTTTTTCATGATGGGCCAGATTTTCCTGGTTTCCCCACAGGTAGTTTCATCGTGCCACTTCTTACTGGGAATAAGATAAAACCTGTGCGCTATAAGTTGATTACTCCTTGGGAGTAACGCACCTACATTATATGTTATACCATCTCGATTCAAGGTGGTGCCAGCATACGCCAACGAATCCACCATGAATGCCTCGCTATCTCCTCCAGAGACATCCGGCATTTTCGGACAATTCTCGATGTGATGAACACATTCTCCAAGGATCTTATGGCCGCCTTGCTATCGGTAATAATGTGAATATCCCTTCCAGATATTTCACCGTAACGGATGCGTCTCGCGGCTGTGTGGATGGTCATTTCGGCCTGGATGACACTGCAGTGGTCCGGCAGCCTTATAGGAATACTCCAGTTTAGGTGCTCTGAGTATATGCCAGAACCGATAACATACAGTGTTTCCGTGAATATTCGAATCACATCTGCGGGAATTTGTAGGTCGTCATAGTGGACCACGTTATCCAAAATGCTTACCCTGAAGCCAGGATCAAAGATTGGCTCGGGTGTAACATAATCAACATCCATGTGCCAATTAATTTTGTTCGGAATATTAGCATGTCCGATATTGTAATCTCTCCATGCTCCGGTGGCCCTTAGTCTTACCGTCTCGTTCGCAGCTAGCCTTTTCGTCAAAATGTCTGGTGGTTACCAGTTTGAAATCGTAAACAATGCCTTAGAGGGGGTTTTTCTAATGGCACCTGTTACCGCTATCGCCACCATTCTCATTGTACGTTCAAACCAAGTTTGATGACTCTTTACCTTGAGCGCCGGCTACCAAACAGCCGCCCCGTAGAATAGAATGGGTTTAATGACACATTCGTATAGCCAGTATACGTTTTTCGGGTTAATTACCCAGTTTAGGCCAATGGCCCTTTTGCAGCCGTATAGTGCAGTTGCCGCCTTATTAGTCCTCGAAATGGTGTTTATCCCCCAGTTTAGTTTGCTGTAAAATATTAGCCCAAGATACTTGGCGCTGTCAGACAGTTCCAGTGAGACCCTCTTTATCCTCAGGGTATAAAATTTTGGAATTTTGTATCTCCTTGTGAAAAGTACCGGTTCTGTTTTGGCAGGATTTACATCCAGTCCAAAACCTTGGCACTATTTTGTTAGGACATCCAATGCGAACTCCATTAGTTCAGACAATACACCACCTTTCGGGGTGCCCCTATTCGCAACCTTGGAAATGTTCGAGGCGCCCAAGTTGAATTCGATACGCCTGATGTGCAAGATACTGCTGACAAATTGAATGATCGCCGTGTCTATTTCCAAATGTCTCATAGCGTTAATTACCGATTCAGCACCCTCAATATCCAGGAATGCAACTAAAGCAAATTCCTTGTAGTGCAGGGATCTTTTCATGTGGCCCACCAATGAGTGACGCGCAGTTTCAGTGGACCTTCCCTTTGTGTAGGCGTGCTGAGCGAGTGACAAGGAATTATGTCCTAACGATGATCTAATTTGAATATCTAAAATCCTCTCCAGTGTTTTCAGTAGAAAGGAGGATAGACTAATTGGTCATAGCCATAGCGTGAGATGTCTTCCCGCTCTTGGGGATGAAGACGTTCTTATATGTTGTCCAAGTTGATGGGGCATCTGAGAGACTCAGGCAGGCTCTAAATATTGTCAAGAGTCATGGCATCAATATTCCCAGGTGCTTTTGGAGATCCCCTGGGATAATACCATCCGCGCCTGGAGATTTAAAGGGATGGAAGCTTTTTACCGCCCATTCCACACGATGGCGAGTTATCGGAATATTAGAGATATCCCGGGCGCCACTAAATGTTCCCTCCATAGGCATATCATCAGTGCAACCTGGGAATTGTATATTCATCAGGACCTCAAGGGTGTCCCGACTGTTTGTGGTCCAGGATCCATCCATCTTTCGTATATACGATGGAATAGCTGGTTTAGAGGATAAAATCTTACGTAGCCGACTTGTCTCCGAAGAGTTTTCCACGTCGCTGCAGAATTTCTCTTGTCTCTTGGCCTTCCTGATAAGATTTTTAAATACGTTTACTGAGGACTTGTAATTGTTCCAAATACCATTACGTTTTGCCTAATTAAAAAGTTTGCTGTTGTCTTTGCGTTTTTCAGCAATTTCCACATTCCACTTACCATATGGGCTTAGCTTTGCCCTTCTTGTCAATTCTCTTACAGGATTCGTTTGTTGCCTCAATTAAGACACCAGTCAATGGCTCCACTGCGGAGTCGAGCATGGACACACTGTCTATGAGAACCCGGCAAATAGGCAGCTTGTCCCCGAGCACACTCGCATAGATAGACCAGTTGGTCCTTCTTCTATTCGTGTAGGGTTTAACTGAATAAACTCCAAAGGAAACAATGAAATCAATATACATGTTATCAGAGAAGGAACAGTCTTTTGACATGTTCCATTCGCTAATCATATCCGCGAACTTAACACTAATAAGCGTAATATCAAGAACCTCCCTTCTGTTAGTCACAATAAAGGTGGGCTCACTACCCCTACTAATTACTGTTAGTACACTTTCTAACTTGCAGTCCAAAAGCGACTCACCTCGTGGATTGACATCCGACCTTCCCCAGATGGTATGATGCGCATTAGCATCAGCACATATTATAAGGGGGATGTTGCACCTGTTAGCATACGACACCGCCTTCCTGGTTGTGGAGTTTGGAGGATTAGCACCCTGGTCGTGTGCCATTTAGCAGCTCATAAACCAAACTGTACTGGTTTTGCATTCTACTGCGACAGTATAGGTGTCCTTATCGCTAAAATCAGAAAGAATAAAAGCTTTAAGGATATTTTTGACCATAACACAAGCCCTGGTCTTACCTTGATCGGCTGCGTACAGAGTACTATAGCCGTCTAAACTGAGTCCGCAAACCTTGTCTTTATACAACAATGGTTCTTGGATGAATATAAGCTCCTCCATGCCTGAATCCAATCGGAGTAGAAGGGCAGCTGACGCCGCTTTAGAGTGATGAAGGTTAATTTGTGTAACCTTCATCATAGCTCATCGCTATGGACGACTGTGGCGTTGGGTCGTCGTCCGATTCCAGAAGGATGTCCTCATCGTCCGCCACTACCATCTTACCACAGAAGTCACCCACAAGTCCACAGCGTTGATCTTGGCAATAGATCTGGGCCTTTGCGGTACAGAGGTTTTGCCTCAATCATGGCGCCCTGCCAAACTTCCCCCAGGGACTCCAAGGACATCTTTGTACAGCAGCGCTGAACGCTCATCTGCACACGCTATCAATTTAATGTGACCTTGATACCAGCCGGCATCTTCACATTGTGGTGGTGATCCAGGGTTACCCCTTAAGATATTCAGAAACGCCCTACTAAGTGCAACGACAACCAGCTTCCAGTTCTTGGAGGAAATGGTGTCGCCAATATTTGGACCGTTTAGTCCCAGGAAGGGTGTCCTCCCCTGACCGTTGTCGTTTAGGTGGTGCTTCGGTTGGCTTCCATTCAGGATTGCCATCCTCTGCAGAGGGAGATGCACGTTTTAAACCCTCAATATGGCTTTTTGCCCACTGGAGAGAGGTTTTCGCCTGCTCCGTGAGCTCAGCCCAAGTCGGCTAACGATTTTGTAGGCGGGAGCTCCTGGTTGTGAAGGCCCGTTTGGACGCATTTATGTGCCTTTGGGGTTTTTGATACGTGCCGTAGAGGCTGAGGGAGGTGCATAAGAGGGCATCGAATCTTTCTTCGTGTGCTCTCATTGCACAGGTTTCGGCACATGGGAAACTGGATTTCCGGCAGACTGATTCTGTACCGTCTGGCCAGCACCCGAGGAAGGGGTTTTGACAGGTTTTTCTCCTGTCAGGACTTGGGAAGCCTTAGAGGTACCTGGTTTCGAAGAACCCTGTACCAAGCTTAGTCGTGACAAGTTTTTGCGCACTAGTAGCTGACTGTCTAGCAGAGCCTGGCGCAACCACTTTACTAGACGAGGTCTCAGTAGCATTCAACATACTACAGCCTGATACCGACGCTGTAGTAGTAGGGGGTAAATTTTCGGACATTTCGGAGGGGGGGAGGGGTGAGTTGGGGTTGCATTTTATGCCTAACTGCCAGGCGAAAGGATACCTGCCGCTCCTTTGGAGACAGGCGCAGACCATCAGCTGCTCAATATGAGAACAGACGCTGATGGATTTTATTGCGGACCGCCAGCCTTCAGAAGGCCTAACAGTTGACCGTAAAAGGCCAGCGGACGCATAGTCACTAGCCGCTCCAACTAGGAGAAACAGACGCTAATAGACAGGGGGTAGTTCTTGGTTCGTACTCGGTTTAGACCCTTCTGGCATGGGAGGCCCTTCCGGTCTTGACTGACGTCACTACCGCCAGCATGACTCTAAACGTCCTTGTACTTAAGCCCTCGCATCGTGGCAAGATGACTACACATTCGCGAGGGTTCAAAATAACAACAAAGTAAGCATTCAGATAAATTTGATTTTTTATTTTTGCAACTTTTAATAGTAAGATATCAGTTTCATTGTAATTTTCTTATTTCAAATATTTGAAATGCCAAAAAAAAAATATAAAAACAATTTAGTAAGCGACGATATAAATAAAAAACAAATCAATAAAAAAACAAAGTATGCCGCCTGCTTTGAATTAGTTTGAATTTGTTGCGAATTTCAGTAAAAACAATAAGTTTCTTCTTAGTTTTTATATTTCAAATATTTGAAATGCATTCAAATAAAAAAAAACGAAGTAGGCGGCCAAAAATCTGGAATACGTTGCAAATTGTAGTAGGAAGAAAATCAGTTTCATCGTGAGTTTTAATATAAACGAACGTGTTTTTAAATAAAAAAAAAATGAATTGGGAGCTTTTTTCGCTGCTTTTTTTTGTGTGGCTGCTAGCTTATATTGGGTTTTGATTTGGCGCCTTTCAGACAGAAGCTGTTTGTTTCATGCTTTTTCCTACCTATTTTTTCCTAAAACATAAAAGTGATTGCCGTTGCTTTTTGAGTTCGATCAAATAAGACATTTTTGCCATTGTTAAAAAAGAAAAAGCTGGAAAAAGCCAGTGCCCAATTTTTTGTGTTTTTATTTTGCTGCTGCTTTTGATAGTGTGGGCTTTTTTTTAGTAGTGGAACTTGTCGGATTTTTAATTTTGATTTTTTTTAATTAGGAAAAAGGCAAAATTTGGCTGCTTTTGCTAATATGGCTATAGCATTTTAAACCCAGCAGTTTAAGATTGAAATTCAGCAAAATCGGTGCAGTAGGACCAGAGCTATGAATCAAAATGTGGAACCACCACCTAAAAAAATGATAATTTTGTCACAAAAAATAACATAAATGGTGGAACAAGGCACGGAATGAGATAAGATTTTGCAAAAATTTGTTTTATTCGACTGGAAATTTCGTGAAGATCCGTCCATAATTTACCCTAGGCCCCATTTAAACACTACTCCCGGAAAACAGTTTTGTACGTAAAAAATAATGCTATCATAACAAAATTTGAATTGAAACTGTTACTCAAGCTAGTTTAAATTGCTAAATACTTTAATATACATATGTAGATCTAAACCTCAAACCAACCAATTTTAATGCTGATGTCTGTTTTTATAAAGATAAATTAATAATAAATAGACATCATATAGATATCCCTCCTGAAATATTCGAACAGTCGGTGGAGGGTATTAAAGATTCGGCACTCTAACTTGTTGTAAAAAGTGTAATTTTTAACCACAATTTTAATGTTTGCACTAGCCACTATGTGATTTAGTTACTTATTTAAAACAACGGTAAACAGTTTTATATTTCTCCCTATTCAAATTGATGTATCGTGGCAATTCTGCCATGAGAAACATCAAAATAGGATAAAATAACAAAGAAGAATAAAAAAACAAAGCAAAAACCTTTTGATTTATAGACTTTAAATAATATTGTGCAAAGTGCGTAAAACATTACTAATTTTTATTACCTTATGAATTATTTTATTTTATTATTTTAATTAAATTAATTTTTTAAATTTTTTAATTTTATTTTAGTCAAATAGTATGTTTTAGGATAAATAATTAAAAAGCTCCGCGGAAGATTGGTGTGTGATAAGAATTGGATAAATTGTAGGCTAACTTCCTAAAAGCCATATCATTTATCGACTATAAAGGTACAACGCCAAATAAAAATTTTTCTAATACTACATTTACACATACACAAAATCTAGTACTTACGAGATTTCGAGCCAAATCTAGTTGTTTTTGACTAGATTTCCCATACGAAACAAAATCTACTTCGTGACTAGATTTCGACGAAATCTACTCAAAATCTAGTAGTACTTAATGATGCAACTATGGTTTTTTCAATATAGCACTAAAAAATACTTCCCTGCACAAGACAAAATGACATTTCAAAAAAAAAAACAAAAATTGTTAAAAAAAAAATTAAAATAAAAATATTAAAAATAAAAAAGACGAATAATATTGATAAAATAAATATCGTTGATTATTAATAAAAGGCAATGCAAATTTTTTAATGTATATTTCTTTTGTGTTTGTATGTGTTACGAAAAGGCTTTTAGTTAGTTGTCTTGTTATAAAAACAAAATCTCGCTAATGTCAAAAAAGTATAATGTAAACGAACTAGATTTCGAAGAAGATTTTAAATCAAATCTACAAGATTTCGGCCTAATGTAAATGTAGTGTTGTGTTATAAATAACAGCTGACTGAAACAGCTGGCTTTTAACACCGGCAGATGACGTTAAAAGTGTAAGTGAATAGTAAACTGGTTAATTTTGTGGTTAACATTTTTAAACGAAACAATTGTGGTTTAAAAAGCATAGTGAATCGCACTACAGGAGTGTTAGCTCAAAATATTTTTTGAATGTAAAGGTTGTTTTTTATTGAGTGACAAAAGTTTAAATAATTATAAAACAAGCAAATATGTATGTATATATTTTTAATATCAATGAAACGGGCTTTATTGGAAAGAAAATTTTATAAAATTAATGTTTAAATATGATTTCAGCCAAGTGGCCGCCACGGCTGGCGCGTAGAAGGCGCAATCTGGTACACAAATTTTCAACAAGTTTTTGCAGCATTTGCGGCCCTATTTCGCCGATTACTCTTCGACTGTTGATTTCCAGGTGTTCAATTGTTTTTGGTTTATCGACAAAGACATTTCACTTCAAACGCGACAATTCTGCCTATTTACGCACCCATTCAACCAGAAATAGGCTTCATCGGAAAATAAAATTTGGAATTGAAATTCAAAATCAATACCAATTTGTGCTTCAGCCCATTCGCCGAATTGGTGTCGCACACGATGGTCATTTGGCTTTAATTCCTGCACAAGTTGAAGCTTTTAAGTGGAAGGATACAACCCATATTGCTGAAGACGGCGACGAGTTGATTCATAAGCATCGTCATCAAAGCTTTCCTGTACAGCGGCTACAGCTTCTTCAGTGCGCACTGTTGGGCATCTTCCTGGATTCACATTATCAGTTACAGGCATGTGGTTCGAAAATATCTATTGTTCTTCGAATTAGCCGCTCTTTTGGACGCAATAAAAATCTCAACCAGTTGCACGCGCTGCTCTGGTGTAAGCAAACTTAGCAAAAACCACTATCAGCTGCTAAATGGGTGCGCAAATTAATCAGTGATGTCAATTCAAAGTTGTGACACTCTAAAAAAAACCGATTTACAGACATCGAAAAAACCCAAATAAAAGGTATATTTTTAAGTTTATAAGAAAAATTACATTACCGACACCTTGTGGCCACTTTTTGCAACAATTGGTTAAACAGAAAAATAGAAAATTTCAAAGAATTTCAGAAGAGGTGCAATTTTAAACCTTCCCTTTAATATTTCTAAGTCATCGTACAGAGTTGCAATTCTTGTTGCTGCAATTTTTAAAAATTCTGCTTTACTGTCCAGATATTGAAATTATAGTTTTGCAATTTTTGTATTTTTATCTTGTGTTCCTCTTCTGCTTTTCATATTTTATATAAAAATACAAAAAACACCTACAGCCAACTTCAAGTTAAAAAGTGTCAGAATTCCAAAACAAAACAGAATTGCTGAGTACATGAATCTGAGTATCCCACCCAAATCTTCTTACCCCTCTCACAATTTAACGCAAGAATTGCTGCCGCAGATGTATTTTAATTTTTAAAAAGTACTTAAAAGCATATTTTTAAAAGTTCTAGACAAATTTTAAGGTAAAATTATTTCTAATGAAAAGTTGCCTTTTAAAAAATTTTACTATTTAAAAAAAAGCTCCTTTGCAACAAATTTTTCGAGCTGAACTCTATGATTTGCTTACGTTCCTTTTAATATTCACAGTAAATTATTTTTTTTTTATTGGAACAAAACGTTAAAAGGTTTTAGCTTGTCACAAGATGCGAGCAAAACGACAAGTTAATCATACATACCTGCCTGTCGTTTGTTACATTTCCTTAAGCCTTCTTCCTTAATTTCCTTGAAAAAGGATTTATTGTTTTTGCACAATTTATTGTGACAATGACTGAATGCTTTTTACTTTTGCGATTTAATTTGTTTGTCATTTCTGACATTGACAATAGAATATCCAATAATCACATACACACGCACACACTTAAAAATCCACATAGCAAATATGAAACGAAAAAACAAATTAATGCATCCTTATAAATACATAAATTTTATTTAACGACACATTTCACGCACTTTGAATACGAAAAGTGTGTCTCATAAATTTAAAATTTATTTAATTTTTTTTATTTACACTAAATGTATGTTTTTTCCAGTTTGTATGAGAAAATGCACGTTTGTGATTTGAAAATACCAGAAATATTGTATTTTTTTACTTACGTATTAAGCGTGATACGAACGTAAAGAAATGTTGACATTTTATTTTCTTAACTCATATTTAAACGCTCAAACTCACTCGTAACAATTTAATACCCATAACAATATTTGGTTTTAAACGAAGTTGAAACTTCAAGACTACTCCTTTGTAATCCAAAGCTGGGTTATATGGTCCTGCCCTAGGACTTCGTAATGTTAAATAGACCATGTTTTTTCCATACTTTTGGGTTTCTTTGGGAGTAGTCCTAGTCCCTTGAGGGCTACATTTTACACGCGTGATTGGACTAGTCCCAATATTTGCAGGGTATTTACATGTGAAAACATATTTGTATGTGTTGGTAGACTCGTGTCTTTATGTACGCGAACAAAAAATGTGTTTAAATAATATTGAAGAAAATAACATGGAATGAATGTTATTAAAAAAGGTTTAAACAGGAGGGGGCGGGCAAATGTTTTTATTTTTACTTTAACTGTAATGTTAAGTCCTGTATTTAATTATTTTTAAGAATAAATGTTATGTAATTTCAAGTTAGTTTTAATATTTAAATAAAATCTGTAATTTTCCTTTTATTATTATTATTATTTGTACGTAAGAAAAGGTTTTTTTGAAGCCCGATAGAACTTCAAGTAGTAATAATTAACACAAAACATTAAAAAATTTTTTGAAAATTGTTGTTACTAAAAATAGTAGTAGGATATGTTATGTTCTTTCGTCTGCATTTCACATTGTGATACTCAGAGCCAGTACCCATCCTACCGAGCAGCTTCTCAATAGGCGTCACTGCAAAATTCAACCAAGTCGTCGTAGTTTTATCTTAGATAAATAATGAAAACAGACAAACGCCGCTTTTCCAGGTGTCTCTGCCAAATATTCCGAATTCCACGACATTGTTACAGAAAATGAAACACAGTTTCCACTTTCTCCTCTCCATTACAACTTCTGCAGAAGTTATTGAATTCCAGACCCATTCACTTGGCATGAGTCTCTGCCGGCCAGTGCCCCGTTATTACTCATACCACTAATCTAATCTGTTAACTATTTCATCTAAGTTGAGAGCACGTCCGCCATTCATCATTGCCACGCCACAATGCCCTGGATACGGAGGGGGATTCACCAGTCCATCCCAACTGTGCAAACCTGTATGACTCGAGCCTAATGAGTGACTTGGAGTAGCATGCTTACAAATTGATCAATAATTCTGTCATCTAGACAACTACCTCGTTCAGCAATTTCACCTGCTATTTGGTTACCCCGGCAGTTCGCTTGCCCTGTTATCCAGATAAGCGTCACTTTCGAATGATGCTCAATCTAATTTAAAGACATCCGACTTTCTGCAGTTAATCTAGATGTGTTATTGATACCCGCTAATGGTGCAATGTCATCCTTTCTATCAGAATTGGGGTAATACCTTAGTTAGTTAGCCGCCATCCTTGTAGCAGAGATTTCCGCCTGAAATTCACTACGGTCGTCCAGCAGGCGAGAGGGCACATTGGCATCCAGCGCCTCTGTGTAGAAACTCTCACCAACGCTATTAAGTTTCTTGAAACCGCCTGGGTCGGTTGCTACGTTAAGGCTCTATACCATGTCATTAAGAGTTGAAAATGCAGCTTTCCTTGGCGAAGCGCATTCTGGACGTCCAAATTTAGTCCACTTTTTTTGAACACACCAACACTAAAAATTTATTTATAATTTTTTTTAACAACACCACTGATAAAATTTTATAGATTTATAAAAAAAAAATTTCTCTTTAATTTTCATATTAATTATACCCACACCACAATAGTGAAGGGGGTAGTATGCATTTGTGCTGATGTGTAACGCCTTACAATATTGGTTCTAGATCCATTTTAAAGCATACCGATCGACTCAGCATCACTTTATACAGCACAGGTCGCAATTTTGGAGATAATTTAATAAAATTTGGGACATAGGTTCTAATTGACACAAGGACCAAGCCTATTGAATCGTAGGGCCACGGGGGAGATAGGGGGAAGCTTCTGCTTCTCAGAACTATCAAACCGATTTTAATAAAACAAGTGTTTTCCTAATGGTCGAAATTCGACCATATTTTTTTTAATATGATGAACAAAAAAGTTATCGACCGTAATTGTTTTGCCTGTGCCGATTTATATATAAGTTTTATATTGTCGAAATATTCGAAACCCGGTTTCTTGCAAATGCCGAATAATCGACCACCCTATTTTTTTTATTATTTGATAATTGGAAAAAAACAAAATTTTTTATTTATATGTTATGCATATGTGTTAGTATCAAATTTGAACGCTTATAACTCTGAACATACTGAACAGATTGTAATAAAAAATTAATTGTGCACTTCTGCCAGCAAATACCTTTCAAATGGTGTATTTTTTATTCCAGTCGCTGGGCAAACAGGGGAGAAAAGTGTTCTTAACTGTTTTGCCTTAGCCGATTTATATGTATATAGAAATTTAAATTATAAATAAAACATATTTATATGGACACATAAGCTATGCCGTTTTTCAAAAATAGGACCACAAGGGGAGGTACAGGGCAATTTCTGCCCAATAACAAACTTTCAAACCGAGTTTAATGAAGTTTATAAACATAGATAAATCCATATTTATATGGACACATAAGCATGATATGTTTTTAAATATTGTGGTGTAGGGTATCATATGGTCGGGCTTGACCGACTATACTTTCTTCTTGTTCGAAATAAAGACCAGCACTGATATATCTGTTTGTACAAAGTTCTGTGTGCTTATTAAAGTGGATGCGAATGGATGAGTGGTCTTGTGTTTCTGATATAAGTTGTTATTTATATGATTTGTAAAAGAGTGGTTGTAAGTTGATAAAAAGCGAAAGACTAGTGGATACTGATGGAATACAATAAGTTACTCCTTGTACGATGCCGAGCACAAAACAAGGCAAGCAAAAAACTTTACAAGAACAAGACTGGTCGTAAAAATGTGCTTGGAGGCAAACTAAATTTTCATTACTGAAATGTATTTTGTTTTTGTAAAAATTAAAAACTAGCAAGAAGCGTTGTGATGAGGCCTGCCATATTTACCGATTAAGCGGCATTTTGACGATTTTTTGCCTCTAAATAAATAAACAGTGCTTAAGTTCAAGTCGCAATTTTGAAGATAAATTGCTAAAATTCAGTTCATAGGTTCTAATTGTCCAAAGAATCAAGCCAATGGCAAATGGTGAGAACAGTCACCTGAATCTTAACTCCATAATATTATTTGTTTTTCTAGGTCCATGATTAGCCATGGGTACACTCTTGAAAAGTCGTCTAAATGTTGTGGTGTGGAGTATCATAGGTTCGGGATTGATGGACTATACTTTCTTATTTGCTTAAAATGGATATTTGGAACCAGAAAAATAAATAATTTTTCCCAATAGATATTTGTAACATTAAAATTACTTAGGTTATCAACAACAACAAAAAAATTTACTTTAATTGCTTACCATAACTAAATTAAAATACATATGTATGTATGTATAACGATAATGGTTAAAAAATTCCCAATTGAAAATAAAGAAATTTTTCTCGTAACTTTTACAAAAAATAATAAAAGTAATTATTTTCAGTCCGTGAGTTATTATTTGAATTAAAAACAAAAGAGTCTATACAAAACAGTTATTTTTCAACGTAAAAATAAAAGGTTAAATTTAACTCTTAAAAAGAGAGTTTTATTAAGCCGTCATAAATTAAAACTAAGTTAAGGAATAAAAGATCGAATAAAACTCTTAAAACGAGAATTTTATTCAGCCGTCAAAAAATTAAACTCATTTAAGGAGTTTGAATTAAACCGACATTTAAGTAAACTCATTTTTGTGCATTGACACCAGTGTTGAAAAATTCAGTACTTTGGTAATTTTTTCAGTACTTTTTCATATTAAAAATACCGCGGTACCCCCGCGTTGGTTTCAGTACTTTTGTGCCCTTTGAGCTTTTTAACTTTTATGTGATAATTTCGAGAGCAGTCTTTGGTTATCATGTGTTTGTTGCACAATTCATGTTGTTGTTTTTTTCTTTTTTTTTAATATTTAATGACGTGCATATTAAAATACAAAGCGTGGGCGCCAGGATTCATATTTTGCTTTCGAATGGGATATTTGTTCTAACAAGTGGCACGAAAATTTATAAAAAAGGGATGCATTGAATAAAATGTTTGTGAAAACTTTAAATTTAAATGAAAACCATATTTACGATTATTAATTTCGATTGTTAACACTGAACGTTAAAGGTTGTAGGTTATAACACTGAATTATTTATTATTTATCTTTAAACATTAATGTTTTCGATTTTACGTCATTTTGACGATTTTTTTCGATGAATTTACCAATATGACGATTGACGATTTTTGATGTAGAGTCACTAATGTTTTGACGACTTAATCCCGTCAATAAATTTACATTAAACTTTAATCTGGCATCAATTTTATAACACTTTAATCTGGCAAGCAGGTTTGGTCGATGTGACGATTTTTCGTAATTTTAACGATTTTTTTGAGAAAATACTATAATATGACGATTGACGATTTTTTGACTAAAAGTAATAGTGTTATAACGATTTTCTGGCATCGATAAAACACAAGAAATATTTACAATTATAATGAAAACAGTCCAAAACTTAAAAATCAATTTTTCGAAATACAAACATTTTTGGAAATTAAACAAAAAATTCCTCCCCCATCACAAACCAGGTGGATTTCATTAGAAGCATTAGTAATTCAAATTCTACAATTATAGAAATGCCATCGGTACTGCAAAAAATATACACTAGAGCCCCGATTTGCGGCAGTCCTATCTGGTCCACTTTTAAAAAAATTTGTTAAATCCGCTTTTCGTTTTTATGATTTCGATTTGCGTAGCCACATACGAATGCATTTTTCGTCATAATGACATGTGAAGAATTTTTCTATTTGTGTGTAAAAAGGCAAATCCCATTTAATTCTGTTGGTAAGTTATTCTTAGTAAAATTGCGTGTTAGGAAGTAAGAAGTTACTTTTTAATAAGAAGTTGTGTAAAAAAATGAGTGCAATGAGAAAAAAATGTATTAGTTTGGAACTAATATTGGACGTAATAAAACGTTTCAAGTCGGTTGATATAGACAGAATCCTTGGTTTTTAGCACCTTTAACAATAAAAACAATTTGCAATAGAGATAGCGCTAAAAGTTAATAATTTAAAAATAGCTCGAGTTAAAAGCAAATGAGATTTTATTTATTATTTAATATTTTTCTGAATATGGATAAATCAAATAAAAAATATTTTTGCTATGCATATATGCAAATATATTTTTTCTTATGTTTTCTTTTTAAATGATAAATATATTCAGCTCACTTGCTGAAATAAATAGAATAAAACTTAACCATATCACTTTCTTCTTCATAAATAGAATTTCTTGCTAAAAATTTTTATTTTCGAACCAATCCATGCAATAAATTGTCTATAATTTGTAAAATTTATATATTTGACGTTTTGTTGACGATTTTGTTCAATTTTCGTGACGATTTTGACGAATTTTGTTAAAACTTTTGACGATTTTTGAGGAAAAAAGTCTAACAACCCTGATAAGAGATCATAATATAATAGTCTGGTAGTGTATAAAGTCATTCCTAAAAATTAAAGGAATAGGACTATTACATACAAGCTTCATAAAATACATATGTAACTGAAATTTAGCTCATAGAATAAATTCGAAAAAATAAAAAATGTTGAATATATGAACTATTTTAAATATTTTTTTTGCAAATTCCAAAAAAAATTACCTTAAGCGGCTCATATACTTGCAATATAACTATTCAATTTTATCGCCAATGTGTATGTCGAAATAAGAAAAGAAGTGCAATATACTGTGAAATGTGTTTGCAACAATGTACTATGTTGTTTTGCTATAAAGGTTATGTTTTTTTAACATATACAATAATATTGTATATGGATAACAGAATTATTATTTACATGTGTACCTCAAATATAAATACAGTAGTTTTGACTTAGCTGCACAATCTCCTTTGCACGATTTTTAGTGCAGGTAAATCAAAAATGCAGTTATCTTAAATGCATTTACCTGCCTTAATGTGCAGGTACACAATTGTGGTTACCTGCACAAAAGTGCAGCTAAAGTAAAGTGTTTGATTTAAAAGTAGAGTAGTTTAACGAGTCTTTCAAAAAGCATGCTAAGAGTCGTATGAGACTCATGTAGGTATTGTTTTACAACTCGTGAAATACTCAGCCGTATGACTAAGGTACCTTAATAAGGGCATCAGGCGTATTTTCCATGCCAAAACTTCTAATTTTCATACAATTTCTATAAAACAAACCTTAAGGTCGCGAAATCAATACCATCCTGTCGGAAAATCCTTTTTTGCAGATCTTTAGACCGGTTTGTTTTATTAAAATTGTATTGGCAACAGCATTTTCATACTTTAAAAACTGTCTTATTTAGGTAGCTCAGTAATTGTTGTACGACTCTTACAGAGAGTCCCAAAAGGTTCATTTCAAGATTTAAAGACGAGCGTGTCAAAAAATAAATAAATTAAAAAAAGATTTAGATGTTTTTGTTACTCGTCAGAAAATCACCAGAAGATTCTTTTAGGAGTTGTATGTTAAACATAATCGTCTAAAAAACAGCCTATGCTAGCTGGGAAATAACAGATCATTTTATACATGAATGTATGTTTATTTAATATAAAAGAAACATAAACAAAAACAATGAGAATTCACAAAGAACATAAAACATAAAAAACAAAATAATTGCGATATATATTTTTATAAACAGCTTAAATTGGATATTTATGTGAAAAAGTGGCCACCATATATTTTTATGTGTGCAGCTAACTTTGATGTTTTTTATGAAAAATATTTTAAAGCTGCCCAAAAATATGAAAAATGTGCAGGTATACAAAATGCACGTAAACAAGGATTTTGAAGGATAATTCCAGAAAATATTTATTTTGGGCAGTTAAGTCAAAGTGCAGCTAACTTTGATATTTTGTATGACAATAATTTTAAAATGCCAACAATTTTGCGCATTTATCTTAAATGTGCAGGTATAGAAAGTGCACTTAAAAAAGGAATTTGTATGGAATTAGAAAGAATAATTCCAAAAAGTATCAATTTTGTGCAGTTAAGTCAAAAGTGCACGTAAACAAAAGGCAGTTAAGTCAAAACTACTGTATTGCTTTCTATAAAATACTAAGATAAATGAATTCCAACAAAATATTTTTTGTTTATTTAATTTTTATAAATTATTGTGTTATGTTTTAACAAAAAGTACCATTTGGTGGGAAAAATACTCTTTAAGTTGAAGTTCAGTACCTTTTAAAATTTCAATTTTGCAACACTGGTTCAGCTCATTAGTGATTGATCATTGCTGTTGACATTGGCGCTCTTTTGGCTGGTAAAAAAAATATTTTTTACAAAAGCAAAATACACATACAAAAAAAAAACAAAAAGCCAACAAAATAGTTTTACACAAACAAAACATATACACAACACACACGCAAGTTGTTTGTGAATTATCGAAAAATGTTGAGTTATGGACAGACACAATCAGTTATTATTTAAATAAATTTAATTTGGAACCTCAGAAACTTTGCTTATTTTTTGGAAATATTGCGCAGTTCACAATATTTGAAGTCTTTTTACAACCTAATACAATTCTTTCCAATATTTTTCGTTTTTTGCTCAGCATACCTTTGCGAATTCTAACAATGGAAATTCATTTGCTCATACTCATAACTGTTACAGGCATCAACGAATTTTTTTCACGAACAAAACACATATCGTTAGCTTAAATGCAAAACAATTATTTTGAAAATTTGAAATTTTTGTTGATTAGGATTCACTTTACATATATGTATATTTTTATAAAATTTTAAAATTTTATCTTAAAAAATAACCACAATTGCACAATTGTGCAAAGAAATGGAAATCCCTGTTTTAAAATCATTGTACAATGTCAAAAACAGAAATAAAACAAAACAAAAACATAGATAATAAATAAAATAAAAAAGATAATAAAACAAAAAAAAGATGTACCTTCATACAGTTATTGTATATTTATTTATATACATAAATATATTTAGAGGCCTCAAAACAGGCCTTGCAATATTTGCGATATTTCCCGCTGAATAAGAGTGTTTCTCAGTAAACAATTATATTTTACGCTCGCAAAATAGAAGAGCGTAAGCGTACATGTGAATTAATTTGCACAATTGTGCAAGGCGCTGACATCCCTGGTCTACAGTATCACTACAATTTTTCTGTTTTTTAACGAAGAACAGAACAATATATAATGTTCGGCTCTTTCTTGAAAATAGTTACGAACGGTTTTAAGGGTTGTGTTCGTCTACACAATCACTAACAAAATGGATACCGTTATTAGGTGTGTGAGCCGAACGCTTAATAATGTTCTGTTTATTTTCGGACACTGAAATTTACTATCAGTTATAACTGTCAAAAACATTTTGTTTAGTGCTGGTTCACACACGTCAAGTTTGACTCGTCAAGTCTTGAGCATTTAGTAGAGAAGGGAAAAGAGAAGGCCATTTCTTTTCCCCTCTCTCCTTAAAACTCAAGACTTGACGAGACAAACTTGACGTGTGTGAACCGGCACTAACTGAAAGTTAAAGTAATGTTTAGTCTCAGCTGAACTTGGTGAAATTGGATGGAAGTGAAACAAATGACAGATTTTTGTTCTCAAAAATTCCAAAAAAGTTATTAAAGACACAAGCCATGTGCTCAAGAATATCAATTTGATTTTATTTGGAATATTTTTAAATTAAATCGTTTTTTTAATTTCAGTTTTGTCACTTTCATTCTAATAGAGTGGAATGTGTTAAAATTTTTTTTTTATTAATACCCCATTGAGAATACTTTATCAGACAAAATCCTTTTCTTTTGCGAATTTTTCTTTTCAAATTCCAAAAATAGGAATTTTGACAAGTCTACAAATAAAACTGTTCGTATCTAAGCTAAACGTTGAATTATCAAACATATGTATAAAAGGTTGTAAATTCAATCTTAAGCAGGGAATATTATTGAGCAAATATAAAAAGAATAGGATGAAAATATTCCAATAAATATGTTATATAAATAACGAAAACAATTCAAAGCATAATTTAAGGCATGTAGATGAAAAAAAGACAATTGCTTTAGGCAGGCTTTAAAAGATATTTTGTGTGCTAAACAAATATTTATTTTTGTAATAAATAATTTAATTAAACCTTAGAATCAGGGTTGTCAGATTTTTTTGAACTCTATTGCCAAACCGGATGTCAGAAATAGCCAATTTTTTTTTAAATTAAATTTTAAATACATTTCAGTCAAAAATCGCCAAAAACTTAGAAAAAATACAAAAAAGTTGCCGAAAGTAAATTTTTTTTAGGTGCTGATATTTTTTTTAAATAATATAAAATTGATATAATATATTCAGTTAAAAAACCAAAATTAAGTACACAAGTCTATAAGATCGTACCTGCAGCCTCATCGATTTCATTACTGGAGTTTTTACCTGCATACATACCATTAAGGCCATGTCAGATAAAACTTTTGCTTAGCGTTGCGTTAGAGATTCGCTCTGACATCCAACATGAAATATTCATACTTATACGAAACATGTCACATAAAGTACTTTTAACGCAGATCGAAGGGAAAAGTTAAGCAACTCTGATCTTTTTGCGCGCTTTGGCAGTCTGCTAGTATAATTTTATTTATTTATTTATTTTTATCACACAATTCGTGTGTGTTGTCAAAGTGCTTATTGTGACATACACCTTTTGCGTTACGCATTTCTGCCAAAGTAAGGAACGTCACGCAAAGCGATGAGGTTTTATCTGGCATGGCCTTTAGAATTAAATAGCGACTTAATATTAAATTCACTTAAAATGATAATAAAACAAAAATCATGTGCAAAAAGTGGGAAGAGAACATGCTGTTCCTTTTTCTCCTCTCACCCATAAACTCAGACTTTCTGAAATAAAACTTTCATAGTGTGATCCCAGACTAACATACATAAATTGTGAAAATAGCCAAGTAAATCGCCAGTAATATCAAATTTGGCGAGAAATCGCCATATCTGACAGCCCTGCTACGAATACACAAATACATATTTACAAAGCACGCTTCAAGAAATTAACAACAACAGCAATCGTAAAGTATGTTATATAAGTATGTATGTAAGTGCTTTCACTTTAAATCCTAAAGTATTTTTTAAACATTTTTTATATGTTAAATTTTTGTAACAGTTTGCTGTTTATGGATATTTTAGTTGGAAATTATTTCAAGAATTTAAAAAAAAAATCAAGCATTCAACCTGGATATTTTTTCCAAATGTAAGTTGGCATTTAGCATTATTTGTTTCTTACAATTTTATTCTCAGATAAAAAAATGCTTGTCTTTTTATTAAAATTTATTTTAAAAATTATTTATTCATTGGGAATAACTCAGTAACATCTTTAAAAAAATAAATTAATAGGTATTTGTGAAATTTCCAAAACGTGCACAGGCATTTGAATCCAACCACCAAAACAAAAAACCTTTAAAATTTTACTATGACATGACATGACAACAACTTGGTCAATGGCATTTAAACCAATACTTTTCCCATTTCAGTTCGTTTGTGTGAATATCAAAAATATGTGTACTTATGTATATGTATGACACATTTTTGTTTTTTTGTGCCCTCATCATACTTCCCATATAAAACGCAATAATAAACAAATTTTCCCCAAAAACAGTAAAAAGGTAAAATATTCGAAATTTAAAATGGTGTAAATGACAAGCACAGCAATTTGATGGACAAGATAAGTTTGAAAGGAAAGACTGAAAGCATAAATGACAAGTGAAACAAAAAGAAACAAAAATAGCCCAAAAGGAATTAAACAAAACTATTAACTGAAAAAAGATATAAATTTTCTATTGTTGGAACCATCTCAAATTGTTGGAAAAATCTCAAAGGGTTCATATGGGCATTTACTAGGGTGATCGATTATTCGACTTTTTTCAATAACTGGTTTTCGAATATTCCGAATAGCTGCTATTTTGAAAAAAGATAGTTTTCGGTTAGGCATTTCGGAAAAAACCGGTTAACCGGTTTTAATTCGAATACATAAATATACAAAAAATCAAATTAGTTTTTGTAATAAAAAATTAATTTGAATAAACAACAATTCACGAAGGTACACTCAAAAGAAAAATCAATCCATCCGTACTCAAATCAATCCGAAGCGGTATTATTAGTATGCAATCCCGATTTCGTACTTGAAATAATCCAAAAATGAGCTTGATTTAGGTAAAACTAAGAATGAATCAATCTTAAAAGCGTTTGATTCAAGAATTATAAAGTTGATTTTATTCCGAATTAGAAAGAACAAATTATTTTAATTGATTTACTTACCCATATTACACCTTGCAGGATGATTAAACATCTACATCATGCCCGATATGTTTTTTACTTTAGAAATCTTATTTAACCAAAATGTAAACTAAATGAGAAGCAAAAGTTCAAATTTACTCTTTAACCCTTCGTGGTACACATGAGTCTGGCTAGATTTGTTTCAATGTGTATAGAAAATAAAACATGCGTAAGCCGTAAGTTTAATCTTTTTTTTACTTGATTTAAGAATTTCATACTTTTTCAAGAATTTCCGGAATTGATTTTCCAAAGTAATTCCATTTAGGATTGTTTAGAGTACGTTTTAGTGTTATTCGCACTTGAATTTTTGATTACGGCTGGTACTTAAAGTAATCATAAAAAACTTGATTTATCCCGAGTGTTTTTCTTTCGGTGTACGGCCGCAACGAATGTCATCCATCTGGGTTTGTCTGAGCACCCGCAGCTTCTACCTCCACTAATCTGCGCCAGGTTTTTGATGGGCGTCCTTTTCTTCGAATTTCTTGAGGTGTCCATTCTATGCGTTGCCTTGTAATAAGATCTGGCTATTTCCGTAGAGTGTGCTCCAACCAGGACCATTTGCGACGCTTTATTTCCGCATTAATCGGTGTTTAACGGGTTATTACCCACAAATAACTATTTGTGATAGAATTAGGACACAACATTAGACAAATTTTGCGTAGGCAACGATTCACAAATGCCTGCATAATTTGCAATTCGCGGTTGGATGGATTCCACGTTTCACATGCGTAAAGAAGCACAGGCTTAACGTTGGCATTAAAGATTTTTATTTTTGTGCCTCTGGATATAGAGGTAGATTGCCAAACCGAGGAGAGAACAATGTAGACGGCTTTAACATTATTTAGACGTGCTTTTATGTCTTCACTTGAACTACCACTGCAAGAAATACTGCTCCCGAGGCAAGTAAAGAAAGATACTGATTCTATTTCTGCGCCGTACAAAGTAAAAGGCCTGTTCGTAGTCGTATTGATTCACATCGTTTTTGTTTTGTAGACATTAATCTTTCGTCCGCACTCCGTCGCGACATTGCACAGCTCCTCTAATTAAGATGACATATGGGAACTTCTATGAGCGAAAAGAAAAATGTCATCAGCATAATCTAAGTTATCTAATGTTCCGTGAGGACCCCATGTTATTCCAGTGTTACTTGGAGTCGCGTTTCTTAGTATGTTGTCTAGTACGATGTTTTGCTTTTTTCTCAACCCCATCAACTAATTTTCTTCCATCAGATCGAAAAAGTTTGAAGCTAAACAAGACAAAATGTAGTTAAAAAATTTGAAAGCAATTATAATTTCCCCAGGCTATTAACGTGTCTAAGTCCACTCGAAAAAGAAATGTAGGAATAAAATCAACATAATTTGAGAAATGTTTGCATAAGAGCTAATTTTTACTTAAAATATATCCCTATTTTTTTGAATATGAGTTTTCGTATTCGTATCAAATTTGTTAACGGCAGTTTTAAAACTCCATGTTCAAACTTTTAAAAATTTTGCTTAAAAATTTCAGAATTTTTATACCACACCACTTAAGTGAGGAGGGTATTATGCTTTTGTGCTGATATTTGTAACACCTTCAAATATTGGTCTTTTAAGTATACCGATCGGCTCAAAATCACTTTCTGAGTCGAATTAACGCTGTCCGTCCGGCTGGCTGGCTGTCCATGTAAACTTTGTACGCAAAGTACAGGGCAAAGTTTAAGAGATAATTTGATGAAATTTGGAACATAGGCTCTAATTGGCACGAGGACCAATTGAAAATGAGGCAAATCTGTCAAAAATTTAACAAAGCTTCTTTCCGGAATAGGGTCTTTGTGCCCAAAAACCATCTTATTATGTTGGTATTTCGATTTAATTTGGTCCAAACTCATTTTTTTGCAGTCGAAATTATCTTACCAAATTTTATCAGAATCGGTCCATCTTTGACTATAGCTTCCATATAAACACTACACCTGAAAATAGATTTTGTTGCCATAATTTCCTTGTGAATTTTGGTAATAACACACACATTGGCGATAATAACTTTTACGAAAGCTGCTATGTCACGGCAAAATGTTGTCCTGGTAAGTCCAAAGTAAACAGCATACATAGCAATTAGACAGAAACTAAATAAAACTGGTAAATATTTTTTTTTTAATAAGAGACAACCGGTTTTGAACTTCGCTTTTCGTAAGGGCCCAGAATATGTATACTTTATAGGGTGTAGGATCAATATTGTAGAAATTACAGTTATACATATATACCTTTTTTACCTTCGGTGAAGGGTATAAAAAGAGTAATTTTCGGGAAGTTAGGGGTCTAATCACCCCTGCATACGATAGACACTGGCGTATCGAATGAAAACTCGATAAATGTAATGTCGAGTTACTCGATGTCGAATGGTATTATTTCAAATTCAATACATTTCATTCGATATCGAGTTTCAAGATACCAAAATAAAAAATTTCGATGGATTTTGCTCGATATCGTATGCGGTGATTAGACCCCAGTATTTCGGTTATAACTCATACAAATTTCCGACATTTTGGTATATAAGTCATATACATAGGGCATATGGCAGCCCTAAAATTTAGGTTTTTATAAAAATGTTGATGTTTTTTATCCCATTTTTGGAGTATTTTGCTCATAAATTACCCATTGTCTAACCGATTTGATATTTTTAAATAGGAAGAATTTTACCATTTACTTAAGTTATATTTATATATAAACATTTATATATACTTGTATACATATATTTTAACAAAGTTAATTATAAAAAGAGTAATTTTTGGGGATTCAGTATTTCGGTTGTAACTCAGCCATTTTATAACCGATTTGGCAGATTTAGATACCGACGTGTTGAAGAAGAAACTTACCATTTACTTTAGTTATAAAACTTGGACTCGGGGAGATCTATGGTTCCCGAAAGTGGGTATTTAAAAAAAAAAATTTAATTTTGGTCATAACTTTTTTGTATCTGCACCGATTTTCCCGAGTTTTTTATAAAATATGTCCTACTAAAAATTTCCGGTATTTTGATATAAAAGTCATATCCATAGGACATATGGCAGCCCAAAAATTTAGGTTTTTATGCATTTTTTAATTTTTTTTGTATGGGAGGTACCACGCCCACTTCTCCAATCCCGCCCACATTTGGCAACCTAAATGTGTGTACCTAATTTGGAAACTTTGGCTCTTGCCGTTCTCAAGATATACAGAAATAAAAAAAATACAACAACAACAAGGGTTTTTTGGAAAAATTTAGAGGTAGTCGTGGTCATTTTTGGACCGATCTGGCTGAATTTCAATAGCAGACTTAAACGGAGTATATGTGACATAAATATACATCAACCTAGTCCAGATCATTTCTGGGGTTTTCGGAAAACCCATTTCAACATACACACGGACAGACGGACAACCGGATTTGTTCTTCGCTTTTCATAAGGACCCAAAATATATATACTTTATAGGGTGTAGGATCAATATTGTGGAACATACAAACGGAATTACAAAGTTATATATACCCTCTTACCTTCGGTGAAGGGTATAAAAATGTAAGCAATGTATCAAAAATAATTTTTTTATTCAGATATACAAAGTATTAAAACACACAAAAAATAATATGAAAAAAGAAATACTTAAAATTAATACGATTTCCGTATGACGCGCTAAATTCCCAGTTTTTCATATTTGATAAATACACTGAAATTTATTGTTGAGGGATACTTTAAAATAGTATTAATTGATTTTTTTTCAACTTGACACTAAGCTTGTTAGCATGGTTTTAGAAGTTTCAGTAGAAATTGCCTTTCTGTTCTGTTCAACGACATGAAGTAAAAATTGTTGTTCCTCCTCATTGTTAGTAAGTATCGTATTGTAATCTTCAAATAGTTTTACACCCCTCTCCGCAGTGTCGTTAACCACACGAAAATTTCTTATGTATCTTTTGCCTTGAAGATAATCAACATTGTCATCCCAAGCCTCAGGAGGAGGTAATTGTAAGAAAGAGTCCACGATTTCTAGAACTGAGAGCGTTTTCTGCGTTCTTTGCGATGCAAAGGCTTCTAGTGTGGTTTCCATGGATAATTTGGCAGAGTCACCTCTTATTAAACGAGAACTGCCGTCAACATCCATTCT